>CM043113.1:72234348-73434348 GCA_023701765.1 Hylyphantes graminicola | reverse complement strand
AAACAAGCGAAGGTCCCTAATACACGACAATTTTATTACTTATGGATTTGTATGGATTAATAAATGAATGTCGAGGACTTCTTTTCAAGGAAGTAAAAGTAAAACACGAAGATTTGTAATCTATCCCCGGACCAGCTACAATAATACATGATGAGTACATTACTTAATATACTAGACATTGTCGACCACACAACACTGATATGACAACAGTCATAGGAAAACCCCAGCAAGAAAAAACTGAGCCTCGTTTTCAAAAGGAACAGAACATTAGAACAACCCGAACGTCACTTGCCTGAAAGATCGGGACACGAGTAAAAAGGAAAAGACAAAAGCAGGGGGAAGGGGGGTCGAACATCACAAACAATCTTTCTGGTCGGATGGCACCCCCCTATACTTTCAGGGCTAATGTGGGGGAAGACAAAAGGGATATCCAGTGACTCGCACCAACAACACAAATTTCAACCCCCTTTTGGTTGGAGATGTCGTTTGGCTTTTAGAAATGGGGGAGGGGAAGCTGACGTCACTTGTTCCTTTTAAAAACGAAGTGGCATCTCCATCCGCTGACCAGGACTGCCAAGTTCAAGGATGCGCTGAAAAAAACTTAGCCAATGTTCGAAATTGCCCATGTTTGGCTAATAATTATCAATAAATATATAGCAACTTCTTCTTTTAACGCTGCCTGAACCTTAATAAATACCTATGAATTTGTTTTACTTAAATTTAACCTAAAGAGGTTGTTATACTTTCTTGCCTATAGAAGCAATGACCAGCCAAGTTGGCGAGATCCCGCCAACCTCGGGATTAATGGCGCTGACCAGAGTCGTTTGCTTCCTGTGTTCAGGGGAACGTGAAATCTTCCCCTCAAACAAAAACGTCACCAACAAGGCCCAACACAATAAACCGCGAGCTAATGTTTACAAAGAAAAAACACACAGCCACCAGAAGCCATAATGTCAAGACAATGGGATGAAAAGGGGTAACATCCTTCATCAAGGCCCATGTCAGGCCATGTTGTTATTATTTTCAAAAACGTGGCGAGAAAAATTGCGGACGCTTCTGAAAACTTTTCCTTCTTCGTTAGACAAAAGGAGGTCTTCTGTGAGACGGAAAACAAAAGACTTTTCGGCGAAAAGAAAAAGGCAGACAGAAGCTCTGCTGAATAAAGTTGTCAGCAGTAATTTGGGGGACGATTGAGATTCAACTTTTCGAGTCCACACATTCGGACACACTCGAAGTAGAAGATAAGAAAAAAAGAGAACATTTCAGAGACTTTTGGTTTGTATTGAATGAAAGTTGGGACTTTTAGAATGACAAAGGAAGCAGTGAAGAGATTGGTGAAGGTAGTTTTAGGGCGAATTAATTGATGTACTGCTGTCTCGCTGGTGGTTAATTGTTTGATAAATGAACTGTTTTTAGTTTTTGAATTGTGTCTGAGGCGAGTCAAGATAATTTGTACAATTTATTAAGGAAATACAGAGGAATAATTTAAACGCAAGAAAAAAATGACTTTTACCTAATAAAATAAAAATTACTTGAACTTAAAAAATATTAAACAAAATGGAAAACAGAGTTCCTCAATATCAGTAAAATGTCATTGACTTTGACCATCAGGGATTTTAAAAAAATGGTTTAGTCTCGTAGCCTTTCAATCCTGTTTAATCACAGTAAGTATTTATAAATTTACCTCTTACAAATAATTTTTAAGTAATTAAATTTAATGTTAAACTGTTCAAAAATTTATTTGATTGCAAACTTTTAAATACTATAGGCCCGATTTGAGCTTACTTTTGCATAACTGTAGCATTTTTTTTTAGGTGCGAGCGATTGGATATGTAGGACCGATGCACCAAAGGTTGCATTTCAAAAACCTTGGTTTTGAAATTAGAGCTTTATCTTTTGCGATTAAATATGTAACCTTTATCATCCAAAGGTAATTAGTCGCCAAGGCCAACTGATGCCATATAAATTGACTACCTCAACCAATTCACCGTATTTAATCTCCTTCAATTGATTCCAACGGTCCTAGGTACCCCATGAGCTTCATTACGAAATAAATCATCCACTTAAAACCAGCCACAAAAACGCCCCAGAACAGAGCCAAGCTCTTGACTTTTATTGCTGTCCGGACACGATGAAATAATTAACGAGGCCCCAATTGTGGCGATGAGTCACGGCACACACACACACAAAAACCCCTAAATTACGGGCACGGTGTATATGATGGCGACCCCAATCCTCGCCAATTGCCGCCAATAAAAGCCATCAGGTAACTCACTACCAGGCAGGATGTGACCTCATTAACCTCGCTCATGAGCAATTTCCGGTTTCCTTTTTTGATTGGCGGCCATTATCAGGTAATTACCAAACTTCCTGCCAAGGTTGTGAGTGCCGAGAGTTGACAGGTTTCACTCCTGACCGTTGGCGAAGGAAATAGGTCACCTTGGTCCTTGTTATGGTATGGCGTCATACCTAATTTGGGCAGGAGTCGAGTGTTATGATGAAGCATTGGTCTTGGCGGGAGTTGGCGTAATCAATCGACATTTTTTAAAAATAAGATCTTGAAATAGAAAGTACAAATTTAGGTGCCAGGTAATACCGAAATCGCTTTAAATTACTGATGTAGTTAAAAATTTCGTGATGGTCAGAAAGCATCATTTTTTATATACTTATAAAAGTTTAACTTAATAACCTCTTCACATTAAACAAAAAATAACTCGAAATTCAATTTAGAAAAATGGCGGCTTAAAGGGCAATTGAAAAGAAAAAGGAATTCCTAATCTTGAAATAGAGAGTACAAATTGAGGTATATTAGGTGTTGCCAAAAAACGTAGAATTACTATTGTTACTAGCAATTTCGTAATAGTCAGAAAACTTAATTGTTAAAGGTTTTCACGCATTTAAATTAACTTCATTTATGAGCCCTTAACACTAAGAAGTTACTTTATTTTTTTTTCTTTTCAAAAAACAACGGTTTACAAAGCAATTAAAAAAATTATAGTAAATAAAACACACCTGATAAGCTAAGCACTAAAGAGAGACAGACGTACTAATTGATAAACATGCAGATGAACTACACACAAAATTCAAGCTTAATTGGGTAAAATAAAAAGAGAAAAACTTCAGCAAAAAGTTGTAAGGCTAACAACGAATAGGAAATTACAATGTAAGTTTGCGTGACCTAACCACCACCTCTTTAGAAATGAACTCAACCAATCCCAGCCACAGAGAATGTGAGACCACACCAGAAAAATGAAACGTATCTATCTTATCATGGAGCAAAATAGAACAACAATAATTAACATTAAAATCCAACCTAACAAAATCATATAACCAAAAATGCGATATTATAACAATGTATAATATCTAAACAATGCAATTCAACAATATCATAATAAATAATATACTTCACTCCCAACAACCAGTTACAACTTCAAAACCAAAAGCACCCTTTAATAAAAAAAATAAAACGAATCTACCTTACTCTGGAATAATGTACGCCAACAATAGTAATTGTAAAGCAAAGGAACATTAAAAATCACAATATTAATCAACGCAATACAACAATATCTCAATGAATAATATTATCAACTCACACAACCAAGCACAACCTCGGAATCACAACACAATCAGAAAATTATTGTGTTTACCTTTTTCTTTAACAATAAAGAACAATACAGCAAAAGAATTTTATAAATATACAAAACTACAACAACATATTCTCTATACACAATGTATTCTCTCTATAAGTCTATACAATGTATTCTCTGTCACTGTAAAACTACGCCTACTTATAAATGGGTTGGTCAGGTAGGTACACCTGAGACTCAGCTCCCATTGGTTGGTCTGAGGTCAGGTACATTATAGGATGCCCAAACTTACCTGAAAGGTAATAAAACAGGTAATAACTTTTTCTGCCTTCTCATTGGTGGGTTGGCAAAAGGTAGGTGGGTGTGTACCTGAGGATAGGTTATCCAATGGCTAATTCAAGTTTGGAACTGGTGTTTCCTTCTTAGTATATATTAGGAATATTGAATAATGTATATAAGCAGATTTTTGTTCTCTTTTTTTTTTAACTACATCAAGTATGTAATTTGAGTTTACTTTTATTGGCTTACTTTATTATATAGCTGAAATAAACACAAATTACGTAAAAATTGGAACAAATCTGAATGAATAATTCACTCGTTTTCGATTGTTATGTAATAATAAAATACTTCATTATATGCTTCATATTTAATTGGATTTATTTCCTACTTTATACTTTTCTTATTTCTTTACTAGAAAAACTTTTTTTAGCTTACATTTGGAGTTGATCCTTTGTATGTTAAACCTGCCACAGTATCACTCCAAACGAGTGATTTTAACTCAGTCTGCGTTAATATTCACTCCTTTCCAGTGTCGAAAATGCACTTCTCCTACTGGAGTGGATTTCCCTCTTTTGTTTTAAGAGTGTAGTTCCTTTATTTTTTTTTAAGGTATGACATCAGATACCTATTTTTTATACTTTTTAGTGTTTTGTCTGGCCGCAATAACAGAATTTCAGCAAGCTTTGAAGTAACAGAAAAAGTGGACTATTATAGTTCTCTCAAACCTTTCTGCCTACACTTGAAACAATATTTTATTTGATAATAATAAATACCCTTCTGCAATTCAAAGTCCCCCAAAAAGCCTTCCCATAATTGCCCTCAATACATGTCCAAAACTTCCCCTGTAAAAAAAGGCAACGGTACAGCAATCTATTACCATTTGACTTCGTGCAGATCCCCATCTTAACGTATGATTTATATTGAGGGCCCCAGAGAGGGAAAAAAAGCAAATTTCCTTAATGGTATGACATTCAGTTGCCATTCAATTCAATTGCAAAAGATACCTTTGCCTGCATGAGAGACATTTGTTTAAGTTCCACCAACTCCCCTGAAAACGATATTTTTGCATTTTTCTGCCCTGATGTTTTTCTTTGATGGATTAAAATGTGTGGCAACGAGTCGGTCGTCGCAATCAGTCAGCGAATCGAGGCGGAAATGCTAATCCTAACCTGGGTATCGTCCTAAGGAGGAAATTGTGAGATCTGTAAGTAATCCATATACGGGATGGAACAACACCTTCTTTAGAGAAGGCCTCTGCACTCAAATACTGACGCGATATGCGTAATTACAAAAGTGAGAAGCAATGCCAAGCCATATATTGCCAAAAAAAAAAAAAAAAATGTTAATACATAACACAGTCAAAAAAATTTTAGTGCAAGACTGCACCAGAATCCTGGAACTTTCTAGCTGACACTTGACAATTAGAAGAGTTAATTTACAACTATTACGAAGCGCAATTGGCGGTGTTAAAGCTCCTAAAGGAGTCAAGAATTAGGCAGCCGGAAACGACTACATTACATTACCACAAAATTGGTAAACACACGTTGAAATTGGTGACACCTAGAAAGTTCTAGGATTCCGGTAAAATCTTTGCACCAAACTTTTTAACAGTGCTGTACTTAATTAAAATGATTAAAATTCCTCTTCAATAAAATATTCACTTAATTTTCCGGGAAATATCGTTTGTTATTTTCCATAGTCGCCTAAGTATATAGTTAGGATTGGCACATATGCCATGGAATGGAGCGATTTGTCCGCTATAGTCGAAGACAAGCTTCCAAAAATATTTTGGCGGGTTGTATTCGAAAAAGAATGTTAGTTTTTATATTTTGTCATTCCAGCCAGGAGTAAAAGTGATAGCTATACTCACCCTCTATTTAGAAAAGGCGGGAACGGGGTCGCGGAGTAATGTTAAAAGGTTTTGGCAAAAAAATGTAGAAGAGTATAAGTAATAAAAAGGTTTTCGTTTGAAGAAAGCGGTCTAGTCTTAAAAACGACCAAAGTTTTGATTTGTGCGTCGATTTTTTTCTTCTTCTGTTTGTTTAACAGTGAGCGATGTGGCTCAATTTGGCACGCAAGTCACACTGAGATTGCTTGAATTCGTTTGAATTGATGAGTGAATACCGTATATTGTTTTGCAATTTTCCTTCAAATAATAGAATGTTCAATAAGAGTTGAAATTTAAAGAGAGTAATTCGATCGATAAGGAATATTTAAATCTATTAATGTTTCCTAATGTAATGTAAAAAATTTCAGTAAAATTGAAACTACATTTTGCGGTTCTTTTTTAACATCACCGCGTTGAAACTTTTTCACAGTCACTTTATGTATTTTTGACTTACTCCAATAGCATTTAAATAGCGAAGGGGGGGGGGGGGGGGAGGGGAGGTAGTTACATATATATTACAGCTTGCAAGCTTGATCAGATACCCGCTTATAAGCCTTCGTCAAGCAGGACAGACACAGAAAGAACTTTTACTGCCACAGAGAAAGGAAAATACACCCAGGGCTAAGGCAGAAATGGAACCCGCACCCGTTACAGCGCGCAGACTGCTGGCGTAATGGTCCAAACCACTCGGCCATTCGGGCCCGTTTGCATACAATCACTGCCAGTGAAGCAATCGCTTTCGCCTATACCAAACAATAAATATTTCTTCCTATGTAAATTCAAACTGAACTTTTACCATCAGACTGTGATGGTAAATTAGGAAGATTTATTTTATAGTGTAGGTTATTATATTTGATGATTATATTTTTGATAACCGTTTAAAGTATTTTTAAAAAAGTATTTCTTTAAAAAATTACAGCACAGCATGGCTAATTCCACGTAACTGTAGTGTAAGTCACGATAAGAGGAGATTATAACTTTTTAAATTTAAAAAATAAATCAAATTAAATAAATTACATTATTAAGTTATAATAAGTGTAGATCAACTATTCAATAATTTGTTTGTCATTTAATGTTAAAAGATGTAGGATAATCACAAACGGGACTTAGACTATACAGACAGGATAATTTTGCATGTAATTGCCCATTATATTCCTTTGAACATCATGTTTCACTGTCACACAAAGCTGAATATTTCCATTTCACTATTAATCCACACATTAAGAATCAAGTTACATGTTTAAAACATTTTTTTTCTTTAAAAAAAGAGAGAGCCTCGGTTCGGATAGATAACCCAAAGACCGGTCACTTATCAGAACCCATTCGGTGGAAAGGTTTCCCATACAAAGTAGACCACACCACTTTAGATAATTTCAGTCACAGATAGAAAAAAAAATACATTGGAATTCCTTTGTCGCACGGAAAAAAACACTTGAAAGAGTTTACCAAAAGAAAATTCCAGAAAAAAAGGATACCATTTCTTTTTTCTTGGTTAAGTATATGAGAAAAGAAAAAAACTTCTAATAGCGACGATGAAAATAGATTGCAGAAAAAATAATAAACATAAGCAGCCTCGAAATTTTAATAGTACACCATAAACACATCTTCCGCAAAACCTGTATGGAAATGATTGTTTAGTTGAAACAGTGACTTTCTTGGTCTGACATTTTTATTTGAAAAAAAAAATTTATTAAATGCATTTTTTGTAAAGTCTTGCAATTCATCGATGCTTTTCTTAAAAGTTAATTTAACAAAATTTTGTGTGTGTGTCTTTTTAATGTCGAAATATTAGTAATGGTTACAAGATGGACACTGTAAAAAAAGCCTTATAATTTACAATCACAGACCAGTGTGATGGTATAACAGTTGCCATCACCCTAAACTGTGAATTTACATATAGTGTAACATGTATTTTGAGTACCGACAAAAATGTAGGGGGTAGGGTGGATATATTCCGACATGATGTGTGTTTGTTGATCAGAGACCCGCTAATAATCCTTCGTTAAGTAAGACAGACATTTCAGAAAGAATTTTTAGTGTCACAGAGAAAGGAAATCAGTCATACAGTCAGGGCGAAGGCGGGAATTGAACCCGCACCCGTTACAGCGCGCAGACTGCTAGCGTAATGGTCCAAACCACTCGGCCATCCGCCCCCTCCCCCCCCCCCCAAAAAAAAAACCGTTTGTTTCACAGTCAGTGATTGGTTGCACCCATATTCTCTGTTTGAAAGCTGTTGGAGAAAGTTGTTAATGGTGACTGTGTACGTCATGAAACACCAAGTTGCTGTAAAACAAACATTACAACTCTGTGATGTAAAAAAATAACCTCAAAAAGAGCCGTAATTTTACAGAAATTGTTTACAGTGTAAGCAAAACAAACATTATAACACAATGCTTGCTGTACACAAACATAAAACACTGTGATGCAAAAAAAGTAACCACAGAAAGAGCTGTAATTTTACAGAAATTGTTAACAGTGTAGGCAAAACAAACATTATTGCACAACTCTTGCTGTAAAACAAACATTACAACACTGTGATGTAAAATGTAACCGCAAAAAGAGCTGTAACTTTATAGAAATTGTTTACAGTGAAGACAATGCCGATGTGTTTCAGGAATTCACCCTAAGATAAATAAAAGACATCTGAATCATTTACAGAAAACGATTTCTCTAAATCAATGTCTGCCTTTCAGTTCTTCTTCCAGCTTTTAAGAGGAAACACATTTAAACAGGTCGTAAAAGTAGAGAGTACGCTTGTTAGGTGAAACTCTCTCAAAGAAACTTTTCAGTGAATAATTCAATTAACCTTCCCGTAAACAACTTGCACCGGCGCCAATCCTAATAAAAAGAAGTCAGTATCCAAGTGAATGTGATTAAATCAAATCGATATATAGCCACCTTATATCGCTTAGATGCACTTTTTCGAACGGTACAAGGCCAGAGAGGGATATATCCCTTCGGAAGTCGATAACAAAACCATCAGCGTGCCATCAGATGGACATTCACTATACTGGGTACGGAAAATACACAAGGAATCGGTTTGGTTGGATAAAAGTGTAACAGTCGCTCAACTGATTTGAAGTGAAATGAGAAATAGGAAGACCAGTGACGGACCTATAGATAACGGAGCTTGTGAAAAAAAAACCTTCCGAACTGATTATCAAGTATTACGTAGTATTGAGATTAGTCCACAATAAATCATACTAAAGATATCCATAGCAATAAATGCCATATGTTACTACTTTAAATTTTACTGATTGGTTGGGTTTGGACTTATTATACGACGTCAAATAAGGGTGACATTGGCTTTCTCTAAGGAAGGTGTTGACGAAGCAAGGAGGAAAAGATTTCTGTGAAATATGATGAGTTTTTACCGTTTATCGTCTTGCAACAACGCCAAATCAATTTTTGAGAGGAGTTGTGTGACATATTTTGTACGAAAGATTCAGAAGGTATGAGGTGAAACCTCACATTAATAACGTCAGATTTTCATGATTCTAACATCAGTAGCATACCATAGTCCAGGAATACGGAATATATTTTTATTTTTGGTGCATATTTCTGCGCCACTATTTAGTTCAACCATAGGTTCAGACAACAACAACGTTGTACGAACAGACTTATTGCTGTTTTTTTATCTTAAACATAGTATTGACACAGAAGTAAGTTACATTGGTGTCAAGTCAAGTTAGAAAACTGCCCGTCTACCCACTTTACACACTTAACTTCCAACAAGGGCCTCTCAGTCTCCAGGTCCATTGTTCTTTATTTTTATTGCTACGGGGGGCAGCGGAAGAACATCGTTTTAGATATTTGTTCGATCTTACAACGAACACCGATCTTCTGTCTGAACTGAAAACTCATAGAGGTAAGGAGAAGATAGAGATGCTTGTGGCGAGAAAACAAGTGAAGCCTTCAGAAAGTCGTCAAGCAACCCTAGTAAGCCCGAACAAACCTCTCACTCAATAGGCGCGTTTACATGAGCCATCGAATCCATGGAATGCCACAATCCCCAATAGGGGAAAACGAGGTCGAGCAGGATTTCTAACCCAAATGATAGTCTGTGGCCGAATCCATGGCATGAAACATCAAACCCTCCTTCATTGGAGGGTTTGCGAAAGCCCCAATGAACCCTGCAATTCCGGTTATGTCTGTGAGATAGTCCCCAAGAGGGAAAAATTGCTGAGTTTGCTCTTCAATCCATGGATTCGATGGCTCATGTATACGCATAATTTTGTCCCTTAATAATTATAAATTTAAGAAAAAAATGACTGTTGCACAGTTGTAAGCCATAAGTCATAGTAAATACAAGAAAAATCAAGCCAAGTCTTCAGAAACTAGCCAAGAAACCGTAGTAAGACCAAACAAACCTATTTACTCACTTTTAATTTATGCTGAAATGCATCTTTTTATTCCCGAAGCGTTAATTAAAAATGTAAAAATGTCTGCTTGCGCATTTGTTAGCTGTAGTACGAAATTTAAATTTGCAAAAGATAGCAGTAATTCCCTTCACAGTAAAGAAATATGCATTCAAATTAATCCAATTATATTAAAAATTCAGAAATAGCCAAGTTAATTTCTGCCATTCAAACTTCACAATAAAATAGCGCCAAGTACTTCGTTGCGTTTGTTTGGGCTTACGACAGAGCGATCGATGGTTTCACTTGACAACACCGTTTTTGTATTGGTTTTCGCCAGGCAGCATCTACATCTTATTCTTTACTCTACGTGTAAAACGCCACTCTGGCTTGTAGTAGAAATCCCGTGTAAAAATGTTACACTTTTACAGTCTCCAGGGAAACATGTTGCGGTATAGGACGACTGACAGACTTTTAGAAAATCTTTTCGAACGCCATTTATTCTTATTTTTAGTTCCTGCCCCTCTAATACCGATTGAAGGGTAGGGGGTAAATGTGTTTTTCGTGTTCTCTCCACCTGGAAACTGTGACCGTAACTGCGGGAGTTCCAATATCCGATGTGGTTACAGGGAACGATCCTGGACTTTTAATGCTTTTGCATGATTCTTTCATGGTTTGTGTCACTATTTTCTACTTTTACCTTCGTCATGTTTGTGTTTGTGTGGTTTGTTTCAATCGGTTAAACTTTCTTGTCAGGTGGATAGATAGTCGAAATGTTGTAGAAAAAGAAGGTAAATAATTTGGTGGGTTGCTGTTTAAATTAAAGCCAAACCATCGGAAACGATGATAGAACTGATCTACCGATGAGAAAAAACAATTAGTGAGAAGAATGTGTTAAATTTAAAACTAGTGTCTAATAACACCCATTATCCGCCCATTTAATACGAAAAGTTTGGTGGAAGAACGTGCCATGTGACAAAAAGGTGACAACAAGAAAATTGGTTTAGTTTGTGTATTTATTTTCATTAACATAACATTGACACAAAAATCTCAATTTTTTTCAAAAATGTCATATTTCACATTCTTCCTCTAAGCATTTCAATTGTAGTGATCAATACTATATATTTTTTGCAACAAAAGAAAAAAAGAAAAAAATTCTTCGAAACAAATGGTCGACATAATTGGGAAACAAACTAAATCAATGGATTCCATTCGAAAGCAACTAGTTAGAGTTACTTACACAAAGCAAGAGTTACTTACACAAAACCACGTTTCAATTGCATTTGGTACATGAAAAACCACATGAAAATCTATAACTTTTCCAACAAAATACATATTTCCAAGCAAAAAAAATGCATATTTCCAGGCAACATAAAGGCACAGGACTGTCCGAGCCAATCCTGGACGTCTGGTAACCCTCCGAGCCCTCTGAAGACAAGAAAAGATGTGACGAATGTCCTATCGCAAAATAAATTCCACTGTCAACTGCCAAAAAGCTGTTTCTCATGAAATAACCTAACGAGGAGGAATTGCTTTTAGATTGGGGTTCCAACCTTCTCGGTAACGCGACCTTTTCATAAACAAGCCGAGAGTTCCTTGCGTCTAAAATCGCATTAGTTTTTCTTTGCCATGATTTAGGGTCAGGTGGAGAAATGGTTCTGGAGAACGGCCAAGAAATACTCCAACCAACCTAAGGGGGCTCCGAAATTTCTTTTTTTTTCGAGTATTTGTGCGTCATCCAATGAAAGTTTTTTTTATTTGTGTTGGTATGTGTTTTCACCTTTATATCGCAATTTTCCTGGCAGTAGACTTACTTTTCTTATTTTGGGTAGATAGTATTTTAGCTAGATTGATTGGAAATTGCCATAAATATAAGAGTGCAAAAACAACGGCATGCATTTATCGCTATTCTCAGTTTAAGTACAATTATTGTAATGAGTAAAATAAAAATAAAAATCATAAGAATCAAAAAACACTAAGTCAAGCTTTCAGTTAATCGTTGTTACCTGTTTTTTTCAACCACAAAAAATAAAAAGTTCATCAACCTTCAAAGCTTAACCCTCTTACCTTCTATTTAAATGTGTTGTATTATTTTTTTTATTGCAATTGAAGAGTACAGGGAAAAAACCGCATGATTTTGTAGAAGGCTTTCCTCAATAGGCCTCGTTGGCGACGATAGCGAGAAATCACTTAAACTGATGTAAAGAAACCGGTTACTCGCTTCGCTCTTCTATCCTGCAACCCTGATTCATGCCAGAGATCAGTTTACACGAGTCACACGCTTGTAACGCAAATGAAGAACCGAAAAAACAACCGGTTTCAAGTCGCCAATGTTCGCCAAGCAGACACTATTACGGGAAGACTCCTAATAAATCAAGCGGTTCTTCCCTTGTACTCTTCAATTATTATTGTTATTATTTGTTACCACCTTCATAATATACCAGCCTTGGTGAAAAGCTACAGGTTACTAAACACTTCTCGCTTTCATTAAAAATATATATCAACTCTGAAACGGGATCCAGGGACCCCCCATTAGCTGAGACCCTGACATCACTCCAGTTTTCCAAACGACTGGATGCCTTGACGAAACGGGGATGGAGAAAGCATTTTAAGTCATTTTGTGCTCCCCCTGTTCCTAAGTGGGGTTTGTACCCGGGTAAGTGCTTCTGCGACCATCATTACGATTGAAAGGGCAAGTTATGTATAGCTCGACTTATGGAAAGGTGTTTTGATGAATCCATCGAAGAATTTTGCGGTACGGTTTCATATGATACATAAAATAGATAAATTGCATTAAATTTATTTAGTGGATTATCAAGTAGAGATTACTGATGTTACGTTATACTAAAAGGAAGTCTCTTTCGAATTATTTGTGTAAGGACTTAAGTTGAAAAATGATCCAGATACAATGTTAAACATTAGAATTGACGCTATGGCGTAATTATCAGTCTCATATACTTGAAAATGATGAAACCAATTTTCAAGCTATCAAAATCTGGTCCCGGCAGTATATTTTTGGATTTGCTAATTTTAATTACAAAAGGTTATGCGTTTCATATTAAATTGATTTTAATTTGTTGTCCTTAAACATTTGATTTTCGACAAATACTAATGTTAATCTTAATGTTTTAAACATGTTTTCTGGATGGATTCACAAATAATTTATGGTACTCTTTTCATACGCGAAAGGATCTTCCCCATAGCATATTTCTATTTACCCAAATTAGGTTGGCCAGGAGCGTAGTACCTTCGGACAAAAGCAAACACCTTCGAAAAACCAAGTTTATCAAAGGAAAGCGAAAGCTATAGCGTTGATCTCGTTAGTGTCACCACAGTTCCTCAACCCTAAACATTTGTACACAAATATCGGTGTCAAATTGATGAAGAAAAAATCATGACAGCAAAGGGGGAGGACAAGAAACATCGCTTGAGAAAGAAGGATCTCGGCGCTTGTGGAGCGACGCGTTATTCAACACCTAGGATAACTCAACTGTAAAGGTACGTGGGGCAAGGGTGTGTAAGAAATAATGAAATGGTATAGATCATATGTGTTCCTTTACCTCAAGGTAATGGTATAAATAGTGAAAATTTTCTTGGGACAACACGGAGCATGATAACTGCATCACACAACAACAAAATTTAGCAGTTTAGCTCTAAAGTAATTAGTCGTTAATGGGTTCCGGTTCCTGTACCTTGAGATAATCGGAATTCTCCACTGGTCAAAATCTTGGTGCAAGGTTTCACCAGAATCCTATAACTTCCTAGCTGCAGCACCATTTGGGACGTTTATTTACCAATGTGCATCAAAATTAGGGTTTTACCACAAAATTGGTAAATTCGCGCCCATAGAATAGTTGTGAAACCCAGGGCCCGATTTATAAGTATAGGGGTCCAGGGCATAAGCAAATTTTTGCCCCCCCGCCCACCAAAAAAAAAACATACTTTGATAAAGTGCTTGCATGAATTTTCCTATCTTACAGTGTTTACCAAAAAAATAGCCGGAAGTATAATTAGCTTCAAAAGCATGCTTATCCCCCCAAAATAACTATTTTTTGTGAATTAATTCATAGTTTAAACTCAATTTCATTGTCGACTTTTGTTCATGATTTTTTTTGCATACTTCATATTGAAAAGTTTGGGGCAGTTGTAAAAGTTTGGAGCGTAGATGTCCATGAATAAAATTCGGGGGCCTCAGAGTGGGGTAGGCACTTGCCCCGTTTGCCCTGCCGGAAATCAGGCCCTGGTGGCACCAAGAAAGTTCCAGGATAGCGGTGCAATCTTGCACCAAGATATTTAATACTGTACGTGTAGTTGCTTAACTGTTGTCATAAAACAACCTTTTATTTTCAATTTGAGGTAAGGAAGAAGACGAAGAAAGAACGCTCTTGTCTCCGTCCGCGCCAAGATGAGAAACGAGACGTGATAAAAAGGCCGACACCGCTTCTCTTGAAATTTTCGCAACCCATCCTCCGCCATCAGTCAGGGTAGTTAGCCGAGATTCCGGCACGACACGCATTTGGCAAACGAGACTCTTCTGATAACATATAAAAGACGTGGAAGAAGGTAACGGTGTGATACTGGTGGGGTTCTGATGAGTAAAACAACAAATTTATGTCACTTGAAGAAGGGCGAGCTAAATCGGTTTTGATTCCGGAACCTCTTGGATGCCTAGCTAAATACCGAAACGTCTGCGACAAAGTATTTGCTTGGTCAAGGAGGCCAGTATATACAGTAGAGTCCCGTTTAACCGAATCCCGGTTATCCGAAAATCGGTTTACCAAAAAAATTCCCGATCCTTTCGGTTAAAGAAGAAATGTATACGCATAAATAAATACAAAAAAATAAATAAGTACTTACAAATATGGATTTATTTCTCAAAATTGGCTATAATTTTTATTTTTGCTGCTCAATTTTGGTTTCGTACCCTTTCGAAAAAGCGGGACGCTACTGAATTGTGTATTAGTGCTAACCGCCTCTAACTGCTAAAGCATAGTCATTTGAACGTCACGTGGGACTCTCATCGAAAAGGTTTAGTGTTCTAACTCATCCACATCCTTTTTAGAGAGATGTTTGAGGTCAAAAGTAAAATGGATGGAAATACCGGATTCCCCGGGATTTACTAGGACAGAAATGCTCGTTAAATATGTGATTCGAAATTTCGACGGCCTTAGTTGACGATGCTGCTAGATATTCAGTTGGGTGAAACCCCAATTACCCCAACTAAATTACGAGACAATTGGCATCCCCCTTTTATGAATACAGAAAAACAAAAGGTGGAGTTTCAATATCGGGAATAGACAATAACTGTTCTTCAATAACAAATATATCCCATTAATCATTATTGTAAAATTTGCCCATCATTCTCTCGTGCTGTTTTGATTACGTCGATTTTTCACATGTGTCAGAAGTGCTCGGCAGTTTTTTGGACATGGTTATAATTTTATAGTGTGGCTTTTTGAGTATATATTAGTAATATAACAAAATCTTGATGCCTTTAGTCGAGTCATAGTGTCTAAGTACCACTCACTGTAATTAAATTCTGGAAAATTACAGCACATTTCGAGGTTACTTTTTACGTCACATTGTTGTAATGTTTCTTTCACAACAAATTGATGTTTTCACGACGTACAGAGTGACATAAACAACGTACTACAATAGCATTCAAACAGAGAAGCTACGTCACTGCCAAAAATCACTGCTTAAATCACTTTCATCAAAGAAGCAAAAGTTTTCTCCGATACCACACAATAAATTTTACACCACATGTAAATTCGCAGCACTTTTACCGTCACATTGTGATGGTAAATTCGATAGGTTTTTTTACAGTGTGTTTGTGAAATATAAAACTTATTTAATATTGCATTATAAAATGGAATACACTAAAACACATCTGGGACGAGAGTTTCCTTCCAATTAAAACAAGTAACATGAAAATCCGACTAGTGAAAGAAGAATACTTAACAAACAATAGTAGGACATGAAGAATAACAAGAATGACGTGCCATTGTTTTTTAAAAGCAGCAGCAAAACTGTTTCATATTCCTAAAGTAAAGCAGGCCGAAATACGGTGAGATCCGTTTAAGAACTTTTTCACTTGACAGTGACAAACAAATAAAAAATAAAATTGAGATTGTGGAACAGCAATCATTGCCAATGTCTTGAAGTATAGAAGGGTAGGAGCTATGAGATTTTCCTGAGCAGGTGACTTTTCTGCTCTTTTTCGAAAGCAACCGTTCTGGATTGCTGTTCATTTCATCTTTAAACGTAGTTATTATTAAGTGTAAAAACAAGATAAATTATTTAGTTTAAACTATAATTGAGTTTTTACTTTCAAGATTTTTATAAATAGACCCTATTAGATCACATAAATCGATTGCATTAGTTTTCTGAAATAAAGATTGAGTAATCTTCTTTCCAATTAGCTTGCTTAACCGTTTAGGATTTCGTCAGTAAATAAAAACCAGTAAGAGCCAGGTAAATATTTTTGAAAGTTAAAAATCTTAAATTATGATGCTACTTTAAGCAATTATTTTTCGTGGGAAAATGGGAGCGGGTTCACAGAAGCACCTCTGGGTTGATCTAATAAAAAAATAATTTTCGACGCCAATTTATTCCGCCTACAAAGGAACCACACGTTGAATATTTTTACAAAGGTTGATAAATGTAGCTGTCTCACAGGACTCTATAACCCCACTTTTTGAAATTGGTTAGAGAAATTTTTTTCTCATAATCCTGAGGTACATCTTTCGGTCAAAAAACAAATACGCACAAAAAAAATCACGACGGTAAAAATCAATATTTCCGAACAACAAATGCAGATGGACATAATTGGTGCGAAATTAAACGAAAAAATTCATGAAGTATCTTTGTTAAACCTCCCTTTGATGATTTCAAGTCCAAAGAATGCATATTTGTGGCTTTGGACTCAATGTATTTAAATGTTGAATATCAATTTAATTTCCTTTTCGTAAATGATCGATCGGACTTAGTATTCTCTACATTCTGTAACTCGGTTGCGTTGGGTGCCTATTCGAAGTTGGCTCGTCACCTGACTATGGTTCTAAAATACGACGTCCGTCGCCAATAGCCCTCGTGTAGCTCTAATGCGACGATAATTCAAACCTAACCTAATCATTCTGTAACTAAAAGTAGTGGCCTACTGTAGACGCTGCCTCAAGCAACAACTACGCTAGATGGCTCTGATTTACTACTGCTTTACTACCAGTCATCTAGATTACAACAAATATTGTGGAATAAGGAGCTAAGGAACAACAAGTCCAAGACTCACGCGCTGTTACTTTCTTGGCCATCCCCCAATCTGGATGGATGTCAACTACCTTGTCTCTTTCTCACGCTTTGTGACGGATGGGAACAGCCTGATGGAACTGCAAATTAGTCCATTGAGATGGCTCGAGAAGACACACACACCAACAAGCGCGGTGGGAAGAAAAAAAAAACACATTTCGAAGGAACGACTCGCGTAAATCTCCGTGAATGAGGGTTTTAAAAATAAAATAAATATTTTGACAGCTTTTGAGTGTAAAATTAGGATTACCTATGCTTGTTACTGCTTATCGTTACATGAAGGTTTCAGGGCTGAATTTTTGTTAATTTTGAGACAAAGCTAGAAGAATGAAGTTAGTTTAAATTAGGCTTACCTAATTATATATGCTTGTTATGTAGTGTTTATATTTATATGAAGGTCTCAGTGTCGAATTCAGTATTTTTGGTCAATTTAAGATAAAGCTTGAAAAATGAATATAGTTTAATTTAGGCACACCTATGCTTGTTAATGTTTACCTTTACATGAAGGTGTCAGTTCTCAATTCAGAACTATTTCTCAATTTGAGTCAAAGCATGAAGAATGCATTTAGTGTATTAAAATCGAGTGTATAAGGTGGAGAGTGGGAGAGCGTTTTTCATAGATTTATCTGTATTTTTCATATTAATTTGTGCCAAATTTTAGCGGAACATTGAGTTACAAGTGAAAAGAGCACACAGCTTGACCATTTACGAAAGGAAATCAAATTGATAGACGACATTTAAATACATTGAATCCAAACCACAAATACGTATTATTTGGACTTAAAATAATCAAAGCGAGGTTTAACAAAGGGGCTTTATGAATTCTTTTCATTTAATTTCGCACCAAGGATGTCCATCTGCATTTGTTTAGTTGTGAATCAAAACACTTTATAAAAGTCGACTGCTTATTTAGCTTTCCGATTAAAAGCATCGAGGACGCAACTCCTTCGAAGTATAAAAGGACACAAGATTCTTCTAATTACCAAGGCCCATCCACACAAATTAAAGGACAATTTAAAACAACTGGGCTGGGAAAAGAGAGTGAGAGCGAGTCCACACATTCTGAATAGGGTTAAAATTAGCTCAATAGAATCGTCGTTTTAGAAGTATTCCAAAAGAGGAGGGGGTCCAGTTTAAAAATATTTAGAATAAAAGGACACGTTCCAGGAAAAGGAGGATGGGCGTCTTTTCCGGGACGTTCCTTTTGTTGTCCAGGAGTTTTCGGGAGAAGGTCTGGGATGACAAATCGGTTAGTCTGCTGGCGACCAGGTCTTTTAACCTGGACCCCGAATGTTATTCTTTCATGGCAGGGATTGGCGAGCGAACAATGGCGGACGCTTTCATTCCGCCAAACTCTTTGGCCAGATGTTGGTAACGATCCTCCAGACAATGGCTGTCCACCTAATGTTGGCTTGTTTCATGTCCTGTCAACTCGTGCGGTGTTGTAATGACTTTCCAAAAATGCGCCAGTGGCGAGCGTGTTAAAAGTTTAATAAGGACCACAATGGGGTGGATAATGGCGGGATCAGTTTGGTACACGCCCCGTGGTGAAGTGATGCCGGACTCGACATAGTTTTAAAATGATACACAATGGATGTTAATGTATACAGAATGCAATGGAGGGGCATCAACCGTAGAAGTATAAACCTTTTTTTTAAAAACTTCATACTACAAACTGGGAAAAATAGTAACCACTGGTATAAAATTAACTATTGATGCTTAAGCAAACGGAATTAAGGATTAAAATACATTTTGATTTCAGTATTTTGTTACTTTTTTTCCAAATATAAATCAATGGATGGATTCAGCTTAATTGGCTTCTTATAGATACGTCGATACTTGGCTGCATTTTTTCTCTTTTTAGATATATTGTTGTATTTTCCTCCGTGAATGAGAAGAAATATCCATTGAAAACACTACGTAAAGATTTTCGTATTAAGAAACATGCAAAAAATAATACTCGCTTTGTCCCAATTTATGCATCTTTGGCAAATAACTATTTTGACAACAAGACCAAAGCCACCCTCTTTCTGGTTTCCTATACGGAGCAGTGAAATAACCACGCTTTCTACAAAATTTGCATCTTCGACAGTTCTCATGGCAAAACCAAAACCCACCCTCTAGAACAACTTTAACCACTACCACCAACCCCTTAAAAAAATCCCACACCCCCTACCTCGTTCATCATAATTACCCCCTCCCCCTTCCACCTAACCCCTCGCTAAATAATCGCAACGAATATAATAATAATAAAAATATAGCTCCTGGCACAATCCAGGTAGAATACAAAAAAAAACCTCTCTGGAACCAATGCAGAGGGACTTATAAATAGAAGGGGGGGGGGGGGACTTTCACAATATAAAAAAAATCTAAATGACACACCGTGGAAAGGCGACAGGAAGGAAGGAATTCGGGATATAGAAGGGGGGGGGGGTGATAACGACAATACCTAATCCAGAATGGGGGGGGGGGTAGGTGGCACGTGCCCCCCCCCCTCCCCCTTCTGTTGTTCAGCTTCAGACTATACTCGACCTTCTCATACAGGTGATCGATTTACCTTCTGGGGCTTTTTTCCCCATCTCTCCATCCTCTTTTCCTATTCCAATCGCAACTCATGGAGTGGACCCTTTCCCTTTTCCCCTCCTGTTTTTATTGATGGGGGTTTGATGGGTTTGGCTGTGTATCGCACCTTTAGGGGATTTTTTTTATTAGTCTGCCAATCTGACAAAATCTGGAATAGTTAATAATAAATTGTTTAAATATAATACCTGATAAAGCAGTGGCGAACCAATTTTTTTAGTTACAGCTGCAAGTTATTTGATATAAATATCACAATTTTTTTTCAGTGGCTCATTAAAAATATGTTATTTTTTTATTTATATCAAATACTTACAATACGGAAAAACCAAATTGAGTATAAGGCTTCGACAACAAGCGGTTACGTGATAACAGCATAGGGATGGGACTACACTTTTAGAAACTCCACTTGAGTGAAGAGGTGAAAAAGGATATTTAATGGGCGAAGCATTAATTGAGTTAGTAGTTGCGATTTCCACGGCTTCACTCGTGTAGCGTTCTGTACGTGAAGACCCGCCCGATCAAGTTCAGTTGTAAAGCCAAAAGCCTCAACCACAAACAAACACGGTGAGTAACTTTCTATACTACTAGTTTAAATGCACTGTTAATTTTTTGGATGTTCATGAGTGATACTCTATTCAGTTTGTCCTTGCGGCGGAGGGAATTAAAAAAAAAAAAGACTACAAAAGGATGGTCAAGCTTCGTCAATGGCACCAAAGTCTATTCTAGCTTTCTGCCCACAAATCAGCATTTTTAAGTAAATTTTGTGAAAATTTTAGCTTTCAGGTCACAGCTGTTTTTTTAAAGTTTCCTGCATTGGTTTTTTGGAAATAGTGCGAGAAAAGAATTACCAGAAGCCAACTGATATGCCATTTGGGAATAGCAAAAGAAGGATTTTAAAACCAAGCCAGTATGCGCATGATCCTCTGCTAAGAAAATATTTATAAAAAATAGTTATATAACAGCAAAATATTTTGTCTGTTCATAAATCAATCATATACCTCAATGTGATCAACTATAATCGAAGCAGCTTACGAGCAATGCCACGTTTGCCACTAACGCCTCGTTACATTAGCCTTTAAAACCACAATCAATACACTTAATTTAAATTCGATTCCAGCCAACGGCTACACAAACATCGCCAACCTAACCCGATTATTGGCGACTTAACTCCTCTAATACAACCCTACAGTGGTTACCTAGGAGCACCGGTAAGAGGGACAAAAGGCACACTTCGCTTTTCCCAAAGAGGTGTTATACTGTCCCGTTTCTACGTGACTCATGGAATAATATTGGAAGCCCCCGCCAGACCGAGTTGCAAGGTAAACCGACGGGGGCAGAAGGGGCTCCTGGCCAGGACAAAAGGAAACCTGGATGCAGGATTAGAGGGGGTCGGGTAGAAATTGACGGAGGAATTGATGTAGTTATGATTTTGAATGATTGATTGGTTCCAGTAATGCATATCAAATCAAAGCCGTAATGCATACCAAGCAAAAGGGAACCCCGGCTGGCGATGAAATTCTTCACTCCTCCTAAAACAAAGCTAAATTCTGGTATATGGACTGTCCGCACCATCTATCAGATCGGATTGGAACACTGTAAAAAAAGATTGGATTGGACTTGGAACACTGTAAAAAAATCGTGTTGTATTACAGAACATTTCTAGCAACAAAGTTGCCCGAAAATATCTATAATGCGACGAACAAAATACGTTGATAAAATTTTCCTGTAGCAAAGCAATACAGAAAATATTCGTGCCAAACAGATATTTTCGGAATTGCCGAGCTATGACCAACCAATACGCCATCGCGGCCAACAAAGTACTTCAACAGCTAATTTATTTAAACTTAATTTTCGTAATCAACCAGAAAGATATGTTCTCAACCGATGCCATCGGCATCAGTGGTTGCAATTTTTTATTTATGAATCAGAGAAAATGATTCTTTTGACAAATTGAGATATAATATTATAAAACTGCAGTAGTTTTTGAGATCATTGAAATATTCTGTTGGAAAATAACAGAACTATTAGATTTTAAACCAATTTTTATTTTACAATGTAATAGAGTATGAGTCAAGGATGGTGTTTTTTCTACAGACTTAAGAAAAAAAATGACCTTATCATCGCTAACGACCGGCATTGGTCGAAGAATTATTGCTTAGCACACCTTTGAATTAGCTGTCAGAATCCACATAATTCTATATCGGATGAATAACCTAATATATATCGTACCTAGAGATACAGCGTCAACCCCTTCTAAAACGATCCCCAACCTGTGACGTCATCTGGGAGGTGACAATGGCCTGTGGTATATGACAAGTTGGATGGGAATAGCCCGGGGACAATGCAGCACCGTTATGGTCCCCGTGAATTATGATGACACAGGAACCGTTACAAAATTACAGCCCCCCAAGGTGTTAAGGTAAAGGCCTATTTTCACGCTGACGAAATTGTATCAATAGTTTTCAGGAATAATCAAATTAGTTAAACTATGCTAATAAGTGTTAGTCACGTTTATACTCTCCGATACATAGTTATTTGTCTGCATGTAATTTATCTAAATATGGTATCTGACTATATAGAGAACTATGTTAAATTTTTGCACAAATTCAAGTAAATAATATGGAATGTTTAATAAATGATTATCAATTAAGGTTGATATGGCTTTGAGGTACAGGTTGAATTATTTGTTAGTATGATATAATATTTTGATTTTTCTTCCAATAGAAACAATGTGACAGAAATATGTAAAATTACGAATGATTTTCTAACAAGAGCTTTAATATGAATTAGTTTAAGACTAGACATCGTCTTATGATGTAATAATTAAAAAAAGTAACCAAATAATGCAAACTTTACTTTTAACAGCACCGTATAACATCGGTCAAATGACAAAATCCCACGAATATGCAGTAACACAGGGATGGAAAACTGGATATACTGTTAAGTTCACCGTTTACACTCTTAAAACTAATACTCCTAATTTAACTCAGTCTGAGTGGATTTCACTCCTCCAGACTGGAAAATGCACTTCTCCTTTTGGAGTGGATCCTTTGTGTGTTAAACCTCCGACAGGATCACTCCAAACGAGTGATTTTAACTCAGCCTGAGTAAATATGCATGCCTTTACGGTGTCGAAAATGCACTTCTCCAACTGGAGTGGATTTCACTCTTTTGTTTTAAGAGTGTAGAAAAACATGGCCAATCTCTAGAATTTGCCTATTCAAGGTTCTGTTATTTGACCGACGAATATTGTGTATCGATAAATATATAATCTGAAGTTCAATAGAAATTACGATGCCCGTTGCTTATAGCCCTAGTTTATCTCTAGTGTGACGATATTTCAAGTTAACACAGGTCGGTACCTTACGGCTAATGTTAAATTGATGAAGGTAATGTGTTATTATTTTTTAAAGCTTTTTTACATCACAAATTACCCATATGTTTTTCCTCCTTCAAATTTTGTGAAATGCTCATTTGAGTAAGCTAAACACCCTGAATGAGTTATCTTGTAAACATTTTAGGTCTATACATGAAATAATTTTTAGGAAAAAGGTACCAAAACCTGAAAAAACATTATTCTGAGAAAAATGACATTTAAAGTTGAAAAGTTACATTATGAAAAAAATACTGCTGATCCATATCCAAATTAAAATTTAACTAATTTAATCTCGTCTGAATGACATACAAAGTGCATCATGGAAAGCTCTTGAAATGTATTTTATATAAGTACTAAAAATTTAAAAAAAAATCAATTTTTTGAACATTACACGGTACTGATCTGCCTTAACTTAACTGAAGTTGAATAGATTAATATACCTTTTTATTCATCGAACTCCACCCTAAAAGTTAAACCACACCACGTGTGGCCACATTTGTAGCTTTACCATTTGACAGAAGAATGTAGTGTATCGATATAAAATTAAAATTTGAATCGATTAATTAACCTTTTTATTCGTCAATTTCAATACTAAAGGTTAAAACACACCACGCTTGGCTAAAGGGGTTGCATAATTAGACCGACGAATACAGTGTATCGATATACAATCAAATCCGAATAGATTAATACACCTTTTTATTCATCGAACTCCACGCAAAAGGTTAAAACACACCACGTGTGGCCACATTGGTGGTTTTACCATTTGACCCAAGAATGTAGTGTATCGATATAAAATTAAAATCTGAATAGATTGATTTACCTTTTTATTCGTCAATTTCAATCCTGAAGGTTATAGCACACCACGCTTGTCTAAGGGGGATGCATTATTAGATCGACGAATACAGTGTATCGATATACTCTTAAAACGAACGAACGATTTTAACTCAGTCTGAGTTAATTTCACTCCCCCAGTCTGGAAAATGCACTTCTCCGAAAGGAGTGGATACTTAGTGAGTTAAACCTCCGACAGGATCACTCCAAACGAGTGATTTTAATTCTGTCTGAGTTAATGTTCACTCCTTTCAAGTGTCGAAAATGCACTTCTCCAATTGGAGTGGATTTCACTCTTTTGTTTTAAGAGTGTATACAATAAAATCCGAATAGATTAATACACCTTTTTATTCATCGAACTCCTAAAGGTTACACCACACCATCGCGCGGGCAATAATCCCGGGCCAATCTCCGCAGCTAATTCACTTATTTGCTCGGGAAAGAGTCCAAACATTCCCCTCGCCCGCAATTACCCCCTCAAATGAAGGAAATATCCTGCTAAAATATGTCCTCCCAAATTGGGAATTCATTTTAAATCCCGCAAGCTTACCAAGCAATTACTCCAGCCATAACCTCATTAAAGTCCGGCAGCCAGAACCCGATATATATATACGAACTATTACCTTTACCGAAATTAATGTTTGCGAGAGGAGATGCGTTTCAAATATGCCTCATAACAATATTTAGAAAGGCTTTAACCCCTTGCTTGTCTTTGAAGTTATTGTTTAAATCATTTTAGAGAGGCTTTTCGCAATGGAAAGTAGTATGGCGGCGGCTTTAAATTCGACATTCAATTCGCAGTGGGCAAGTTTTATTGGCAAAGACTTATGAATGTGAAATACGTGCTTTGAAGTATAACAGTTGTTTCGAGTTCACAATTGAGGAATTTAGAACTAATGTTTATGTTTTTTTAGCAGCTCTTGGCATGCATTGGCCTTTCGAGGGAGGATCTTCGACGAACACCTGGTTTGGCGATGGATAAATTAAGGGAGAATAACCTCATATGGATCTGATCTGATCGAGATCAGAGAGATAAGAAAGAAGAAGAATTTATGTCAGTTCTGTTATTTTAGGAGAATCTAACATTGCTATATACATATTATTTTCCAAACGCCAATAATGGTAATTATTTTTAAAAAATCACTGCAACAAAAAATACTATTCATATTATTTTTAAGTTCTACCTGCAAGTAAACATTTCGGAATGCATGTAACAGTACTTTTAAACATCTCTGTTGACATATATATCTAAGAAGTATTGTATAATAAAGAATTTTTTTTAACTGTTGAAAAAATTAGTTTTTTTATTTGCAGTATGCTCCCAAACTGGTCATGTTTCATATATTGAGTAGCAACATAAATGTGGAATTAAATTCGTTCTCGAGCCCCGATTATCAGATCAATGTCACATAGCAACAGAGCACCGATCGAAAGAAAGGCAGGGATGAAAGCTGGAAGGAACCCCTGAACCATCACCTGAAAGACGGCCATTGTTGAAAAGAAAGGTGTTTTATTATTTCAAGTACCCGAAATTGTTGATAAGACTGCTTGAATTTATATATGCTGAAACAATAAGCAGGGTTGCCACACTTTTTGGTTAAAAAAAATTCAAGGACTATTTAAGGACTTTTCAAGGATATATTTCCATTTTCAAGGACTGTATATTCGAACATGCAGCAACTAAATTTCATTTTACGCATAATAAAGTTCATTTATTAAACAAGTAAGAGCTCTCTAACTTTCAAATGAACTTAAATATGTGTTATAAAATAACCTTTCAGTTATTAAAAATACCATCAAAATCACATACTGTGCCTTCTTGAATTATACATAAACAATGAATCAAAACGTGAAATAGGAACTGACTCACATTGAAACTGTTAAAGTCAAAAAAAATAAGGACTTTTCAAGATTGATAATGTTTTTCCAGCACTTTTAAGCACTTGAAAATCAAAGGGTTGTTTTTTCAAGCACTTTTCAAGGTTTTCAAGAACTGTGGCAACCCTGAATAAGTGAAAGAAAACAAGTTGGTCCATTCTTTCACATCCGAATCCTGGCGGGTCCGAATGAAAATTCGAGATAGTTTTGCGGTATTGAGATGGATTAATTTTAAAGTCAGGGAAACGCGTGATAGAGGGCGGCCCGCCGAATTTAATCAACTCGGATATCTTTGTTAAAAGACAAACACGGCGGAGAGTGTTTAACAAAATGAGCTCGGCTGGTCGAGGGAATTAAAGTCGCATTTGATCTACCGGATATTGATGCGCGGGTGTTGGGCAGAATCAATGCAAAAGGGTACAACACTCAGAAAAAAAAACTTGCATATAAAAATTGTTTTGTGACTAAATAATAATAATAGTTAACAAAAAAAAATTTGTTCAGGCAAATGAGACAACAAACTTCTGGCCAAGAAATTTTTAAGAATTACATATACCTATAAAAAATATAGTTCTAAGGGGAGTTGAAAATCCAAAATAACTTTCAATTGCCAAAACAATTTTGAATGAAAAATTCAATCTTCGACAACTTTAGCATATGCCTTAAATAATTTTTATTAAAAAATCATAAACATTGAGCTGTTTGAACAAAATTTTTTAGTGTGTGGTAGAATTATTAAAAAAAAATTTAGGTAAAAGCTATAATTTAAGGGGAATTGAAGACCCTAAATATACTACTAGTGTAAAAACAATTTGGATTGAAAAATCATAAAACACGATCTAAATTAAAACAAAACATAGATATCGTAACTTTTCAAGATCTAAATTCGCACCACTGAAGCTACAAACTCTGAAAACTACCATTCTACGCTGCTAAGTTGAAAGAGAGACTAAGAAACTAATTCAATTTCAAACTACGACAACTTTCACATAGGCTTTAAATATTTTTTTATTAAAAAATCATAAACCACTATTGAAATTACCGAGATAAAAACAAAACACACGTTTCATAACTTATCACAATCTTTATTCTCCTCACAACTTACACTATACAGTCTCCAATCCAACTATACATACGGAAAAGACAACATTTAAGTTGAAAGGCAAGAAGACTTGTTAATTGTCGGCCCGTTAACGAGCGAAAGTGGATTTAAGGCAATTAAGGGCGGATCCTGGGTTATAAAGAAAACGGAGGAGAACGTTAAAAGCAGCCAAGGGAAATCTCTTTTTGGCTGGCGAATAGAAGGTGTTGATTGGAATTTGGTTGGAGATTCGTCTGTTTTTGGTATATTGTAGTTCTTTGATTGGATTTTGTTTCATTTTGATTATTCAGGTAGATCTTAACATGCAATTTTGAAAATAAAATTTGCAGTTCTATTTCTCTTTTTTTTTTAAATTAAATAACTTACTCTTGCGACCCGGCGTCCCCATTTTTTAAAAACTTCCCACAAAAAATATAAGAAGATATAAGAAGAGGTCCGATATAAGAAGATCCATATATCAGTTTTCAGCCTTTGAGTACAGGTATTACTCATTTATTTCTATAAAATGAACGAGAATCAATACAATATCAAAGTTCTTAAAAAAATATTTTAATTTTTTTTTTCAAACTTTTCAAAAAGCTCCTTTAGTAGTTAATTTTAAACGCATTTTACATTAAAATCAAAGTTAAAATAATCTGTTGCCTACAAATAAGTGGTACGGTTTTTTTTGTTGCATTTATATCACAAAAACTGCGTATTTTGAGAGTTTAAGGCGTGTCCCTAAGTAAATATAAACTTGATTTTTTTTAAAAAAAAAAACTCATTGAAAAACTTACTTTTTAGCACATATTTGTATGAAAAGTAAGTTTAGATTATAAGAATATGGGCAGTTCTACCATAATTTTTAATTTCAGGTATTAAAAACTTGTAAAATTTATTTTTTCAAAATCACTTTAAATGTTTATCAAAATGTTTATAAGAATTTTTCTAGAATTACGAAAAAAAGTTTAGCAAAGCTTATTTGTAAAAAACAAAAAAATTATAATAAGGGACGGCAGTTTTTTAAAAACACCGATTCTAAAGAAACCTGTCTAAACCGGCCTCACGAAACTAACTGTTTATCAATGAAACCGAAATCGTAAAAAACCGGTTAGTCTTAAAACTGGTTTCGGTTTTCCATCCCTAGATCATAACGACGGTAAGGATCGGAAGGTCAGGAACGGAAGGAAAGGACATTCACGCTGTTTTCCGGTCTTTCTTGTGTTGAAATTAACTCCAGTTTAATAAAAAGGGATTTTTTTACTTCTTGTACTCCACTTAAACATATTTGTAGAAAAAAAATTTCAATTATCAAGCAAAAATTAACCTTAAACCTGGGAGACTGTAAGGAAAGCAATAAAGCCTCGCAGGCAATTTCACTAAGTTTTTTTTAATTTTGGGCTTATTGGTGAATTTTAGCAAAATTATGTGGCTACTAACTGAAATATCAGTTTTCTGCAATACAGTTTGCATGCTTGAAGAATCACTGTAGCTCAATCCAGTGCCTCTCTTCACCACTTTTGGAATAAGGTCAGTGAATGTACCAAAACCCAGGGACAAAGTTAGGAGACGAGAAAAACGCAATATAAATGTTAAAAGCCAAAATTCAATGGAAGGAAATCGTTAAGCTACAGTATTAGTTCAATTTAAAATCCAAATGAATGTAATTGTTAGCTAAAAAAAGTATTAGATTGGGCCCTAAACTTAAAATTTGACATTCGGGACACACGATGGTAAGGACTTTTCTACATTGTTTTGTGTTCTAAAATTTTTTTGGAGTTTCTTTGCTTTAAAATTACGTTTTGCAATTACAAAAGGACCAGTCTTTTAGTATAATAAGACAAAATGGTAAAGAAATATTAATTTTTTTTTAAAGTTATGCCCAAGGGACATAAAATTAAAAATTATGGTAGAATTACCCATATACGTTAAGGATTTTGCTTGGGGTCTTAAGAGGTTAAGCTAAAAGGAAAGTAAAATATTTTTAGGTCATCCGATCTTACTTTAATTATTGCAGATTCTGCATTTTTGATAGGGAAATTTATCTTGCGATTTAGTTTATTCGATACAGTTATTAGATTAAAATACATTTCAATTACAAACAAGCTCTCTTGCAGTTTTACAATGTTCTTATAGTTTGGAACTATGACTCTTTATCACAATAGAATATAACATCTGTAGTCAGTACCTCAATAAAAATAGACAACAGCAATTTTACAACTAAAGCTTCCAGGTAAAATTAACCAATAAAATACCAAAAAGGTTAGTTTAACAATGAGCAGGTAGAACTTAAAAAAAATGTGACCAAAATAACTCTCTCAAGATTTCAGTGACATTAACTTAATACACAACTCCAATTCAGCCTTGAAATTTACTATACCTCCTCCTTTAAAAAAAAAGATACCTCGTCCCAACTCAATCCCGATTTATTCTTCAATTTCCGGCGGATTTAGGGATAGAAATCGGGATCCTTTTTCCATAACCGCTCCCAATTGATCCCGTGGAAAAAAGAATCAATTTTTCATGGGCATTCAACAATCCTCTCTCTCCCGATACAGTCTCCCGTTTTCCCGGTTTTTGTTTCTTCCTGAGGTTGACTTTTTCTTCTTTCCATTGAATACACTGGATGGGTGTGTGGGACGGAGGAAACAGTAGTGGTGTAGAGTGATTCCAGTATGAGGTCAACATGTATACAGTGTAATGGAATTATTATTATTGTTTAATTGAATGGCAATTGTTTCATTGTATGATAATTGTTTAATTGTAAGACAATTGTTTAATTGTATGACAATTGTTTAATTGTATGACAGTTCTTAAATTGTTACACTTGTTTAATTATTACACTTGTTAAATTGTTACAATTGTTAAATTGTTAAAATTGTTAAATTGTTACAATTGTTAAATTGTTACAACTGTTAAATTGTTACAATTGTTAAATTGTTACAATTGTTAAATTGTTACAATTGTTAAATTGTTATATTGTTATAATTGTAGTACTTGGTACTGAACACAGCCAAATAATAAACGTTTTTTGTGTTGTTAAAAAGAATTAATCCATCCATAAAAAAAATCACGGCTCGTTAAGTATGGAGTCTTATTTACAGTGATTTAAAATTGACAGTAAAAATTGCTTTTAAATTTATGACGCTACTGTTAATCTTAAAAAAAAATTTAAGGCTTTCTATTTCAAAGTATATCATGATAATTTTATTTTATGTAATAATAAAACCTACCTAATATTCTTCGCAAGCTTTGAATGGGTTTTCCACGTCCACTCTTATCTCAGTTCTAAGAGAACAAGATTTTTAAGGTAATAACACTAGCAAACAACCAAACTACTTAAAATCTCATTAAAGAAGTAACTAACAAGCACCTCCATTTTAAGTCCGGACAAAATTCTAAATCTTCATAACTGTGTCACGGGACCAGCAAACGTGGATTTGTACCACTCTTAATCTAACGTCCCGATACAGATGTCCCCGTTTTCTAAACGACAACCGTTTGACAGCCTAACTTCGAAAAACTATTTATATTTATACCGCTTATGCATTTTTAGGTAAGTCGCATTGCATTGCGGAGTTTATATATTATTGATACATGTTGTATTCGTTTCCATTACAGTGACGAGTATTTATATTTCAGATGTGGACGATTTTGAAGCGCGTTTTTTTCTTTGGAACTATTTTTCCGGAACATTCTTCTTGTACCGGCTTTTGAATTCGTAAAAAGGTGGTTTTTGGGTGGTTTTGTAGAGTTGAGAAGAATATAGATGTGCTGCCAGGCAAAAACCAGTACTAAAACAGGTTTGCCAACTGAAGCCACTTATCGCCAAACAAATGCTCTCTGTGAACTATATGGTGATATTCAAAACAAAGTTTGCATACAGTGTGAAAAAAACCTGTTGTTTTTAAAGTTAAAAACTGGCAACTGGGACGCCAGTTAATAACTGATTTATTTACAGTTTAAAACTGTATTTTTTTTACAAGAAAACTGTAATTTTAATAAACAGAAACTGTTATTTTAGCATTGAAATACTGTTACTTTGAAAGTCCCCCCCCCCCCCCGTAAATTTAACGCTTTTTCCCTGTTGAAAATTCAGATTTTCCGTGTTATTTTAGCAATTTCTCCCTGCTAAAATAACAGTTTTAATGTTTAAAAAAAATTTAAACTGTATACAGTCACTAACTGGCGTCCCAGTTTTAACAGTAAAAACATCAGTTTCTTTTTTTTGGTAGTAAATGAATAGTAAATTTTGTCAAAAATATTAGCTTTTCTCTAAAACAATTTTTGCTGTTAAAATTTATATACACATTAAATATTCTTTATCTGTTTGTTTAATGTGCATAAATTTCAACATGCCTACTTGAATGCATGTAACTTTCTGACTCTCTAATAAAACTATAATAACATATTTTCATTACCTGTGGGGAGAATTACTAGTTACTACCATCTCGTATAAATTCAGTTCTTGTGCTACAGCTTTCAACTGCTCAACAGCTATTTTCGATTTTTATTCAACGCTTTTACAGAATAACATTAAACGTTTTGTATTGAACTAACATTGATTCAGAGGTTTGTTTGGGCTTACTAGGGTTACTTGGCGACATATCGATGGCTTCATTTTATTTCGCGCCAAGCACTTCCACCTTCTTCTCACTCTATGGGAAGATTGGCCCTGTCGAGTAAAGTTTAGGTGTTCTTTTGCTGAACCGGTGTGCCCAGGGGAGGGAGAAATCGAATGGAATTCGAAGAACACCTACAAGTTCTAACTCAAAAACTAGGCCTACTTTTTGACTTAGCAAATATTCGATTGCGGTTAGTTTTCTTTTTATTATTTAATACAAAATATATCGGTCTTCGAATGGTATGGAATATATTATAAACGAGATATATTTGTTTCAAAGAATACATATGGCTGTCTTTATGGATTTATATAATATTTAACATTACTTATATTCAGGAATCCATCGAAATGTACAGCAATATAGAATGGCATAAATAAAAGGCATTTTTAAACAAATCTGAACCGAATATCAAATACTATTTTATATATGTCGTTATTTATTTATATTGTATTAAAAGTCAGCGTAGCATAAACAAAATAATTTTATATTCTGAAAGATACATTTTGTCATACTGCAAAAATAATTGAGATCTATAATTTTACTTTTTTGTATTAAACAATTTGAAAAATAACTTTGTTAAAATATTGAACAAAAGCGCTAAAAAGGGTGATATTTAATGATGAAATTCAACTTATTTTAGGCAAAACAACAAACTAATTTTACTCACATATTTTCAGGACAAGTCATGAAGGGGATTTACATGAATTTGTTATGCAGAAAAAAGGTTCTTACCTGAAAATAAAAATATTATTTTAGATAATTGTATTCATACAAAGGAATTCACCAATAAATATATTTAAAACAATGAATACAACATCATTCTTTCACTTTTAAATTATGAAAATCATTTATTAAAACACTTAAATCTTCACAAAAACACTATAATTCTCTAAAAATAATTATAATTGCATGGTTGTAACCCAAGAAAAGATTCGCGTTGAGTCTGAAATAGTCACTTCAAGATCATACAATTACTATCATGTATCCAAGCCAACGGGAGCGAAACTCCCTTTATATATAGTAAAAGTTCCCTATTTATAAAATTAGGGTAAACTCGATTGCCCTCTAACGCATGATTTTTATTTTTACTTGAAAAAAATATAAATTGATCGTTCTGGTCAGACAGATTTTTTTTTAAAAAATTTCTTCCCGGAAATTAATTTAATATTTTCTTTAAAGAGATGAGAATGATTCATTGAATTTGAGAAATTGTTTCCGTTTAATAGTATGCAACATAAAAATTCACTTTTTAATTAAATAATTGACATTTTCATTATAAAACACCAATATAGCTTCTAACGAATGATAAGTTGAGAGAACACCAGCAATATTTAAAAGCAATTAGCCCTTTCAGTCCCAATGACAATTTAGCATCCTAATTTTAGAATTTGTTTTTGGGTATTCTATAGCCATTAATGATATCAAAAAGCACATCATTCGATTCTTCACACTTTTTCTGTTAGACAATATTTTTGATGAATCCCAATAGATGTCAGCCCTAATTTTTAAAAAAAAATTATGATCAGAAACACGATGATGCAAAATGGCATCACTGGGACTGAATGGGTTAACTAGATTTAAATTCCAAATGGCAACAGTATGCAGTAGGGTTAAGAAGTAAAACATAACAAAGAAAAATAAGTTTTTACTAAAACTTCTAACACAATTGCGCATAAAAACTAGTACACGCATCATGCCACAATAAAATGAAACCCAGAATTCTCGATAAAAGGTAAAACTGACTAGGAAATAAAAAACAGAATAAAAGTAGCAGAAGATAGTATCCGCCAATGAAATGTTAACAAAGAGCTCCCAAAGGAAAATTAAGGAGAACCAATCTGTCTCTATGTCTTTCTGCCAGTTATCGAATGAACAAAACATACAGGTGTATGTTTCATTTAGACATACAGGTGTATATATCCTCATTTTGGCGTCAATTTGAACATTTAAACTTTTTTGGTGAATTTTATGGAAAAAAAATAGTTTTTGAACGTTGAAAACATAAAGTCGGTAGTTTTAGGATAAACTGTAAAAAAATTGAGTTTTGAACACAAATTTTTTGTTTAAAAATTTCGTATTTCAACTTCATGGTAAGCATAGCCTCTATTTGGTGTCAACTTAAACGTTTAAGTTTTGTGTGTGAATTATATGTAAGGTATTTCATTTTTTCACGTTGGAAACATAAAGTTGATAGTTTTAAGTTAAACCATAAAAAATGAGTTTTTAATCAATTTTTTTAAATAAATCTACAGATTCCAACTCCAAAGTAAGCCATTCCATACCATCAGGTCACTATGATTTCCGGAAAAATAATACAATAAAATTGAAAAACATCATATGTGAAATACGAAAAATTAAAAGATATATATTCGTTTTAAAAATATCGAAACACATTTACAGTTAAGTTTCCACGAAAATTAGTAACCCCCCCCCCCCAAAAAAAAAGGGCCGGAGAGCAGATAGTAAGGCTTTTACCTTGCATGAAAATGACCTTGCATGAAAATGGTCCAACGGTTCGGATCCGAGCAGTTCGAAAATAACTAACCTACTTATAAACGGTCTATGCATTCAAAAAGTCTGACAAATACCCCGTTTAGAGTGAGTGCACGTTAAATATGCCGGACGCTGCGTGCGATCGCCTCCTCAAAAGCCATTGGGTGCCTACTCCCACGTCACTCTACGGTGTTTCTTAATTACGACGCCAATAGCGTAGCTCTAGCGAGACACTAATTCATCTCAACAACTCAAAAGGTATGTCAACCTACCTTCGCATAAAACAAACAAGCACTACAAATCGACGTAAAGGCATAAAAACAGGAAAAAACGGGACAAATCGGGCTAAGGAAATAAGACATCCCGGAAAAGTCGTAAAAGATCGTCCCCGCAAATGAAAGGTTAACGAAGGGCGCCCAGGGGAGGAATCGAGAGGGAGTGGAGGACCCATTTGTCTCTCAATGCCGTCACGTGACGTCGAAGTACTGAAAAGACTGGTATAATAGACATTGATATTTTATACTAGCGGTAAATGACGAAAACGTCATCAATCAATAAAGGGAGAAATTTAGAATTAATTTGAGCATTTACTCATTTTAACCAAATTCCAGATTTTTTTCTTGTTAAAGATTAGCACATAAAGGTTATTTTTATTGGCGGTTGGTTAGTTTTGTTTAAAAAGTTATACGAGAAGAAAATAAAACAATACAAATGTACAAGATAAATCTATAAATATCTAATGCATTGCAAATAATAAGCGATAATTTAACAGCATTAGAATTCGTATATTTAACACATTAACATTGATTTTGTGAATACCACTAACGCCTTTCATTTCCAAAACAAAAAAAAAGTCAGTTTTAAGTTGTTGTTTTCTTAATTCGGTTTTCGTGCAACTTAAATATATCCTGCATAAATTTTTCAGGGCTATAATCTTCAATCGTCAGAGATTTTGTTAATTTATAGGAAACTCCGAGCAGAAATCTTATTTTGACACGTGGTAAATTTTCTTACCAGCCGTCGTTAATGGGCTTAGCCAACCACTTCCACTCTGATACGACAAAAAATATCATTATAATGCAAGTATCTTCGTATAGATCATAGGTGTCTTAATATCACAGAGTTATTAAATTGATAGTGTAATTAAACCGAATCTCATATCCGTCGTCACAAAACTCAATAGTTAAGTCAGACAATAGCTGTCATACCTCCAAACAACCCCAACGAATAGTAAGAACAAGATAAGAAGATTAAATCGAACACACCTATATAAAAAAAAGAACACCGGACATACCTTAGCATCCCCCCCCCCCCCCCCAAACAATCTCGATGTCTAAGAAGAAGAAACCCGAACAGACTGAGTCCGTCGACTTAGACTCAGTGTAATTAAACTAAAAGTAAAGCTATACCGAATCTCATGTACGTCAACGCATTTGCAAAACTCAATATTTAAGTCAGACAATAGCTGTCATACCTCCAAACAACCTCAAAGAATAGTCGGAAGAAGATAAGAAGGTAAAAACGAACATACTTATAAAAGAAGAAACACGTTTGCACCCCCCCCCCCCCCCCCCCCTGCAGAACAATATCGATGTCTAAGAAGAAGAAACCCGAACATGTAAAACAAAATTACAACTCTGGGATGTAAAAACCACAAAATGTGCATTAATTTAAAAGAATTTTTTTACAGCTTAGATCCAAGATGTCAGAAGAAGAAACCCGAACATTTAAAACAAAATTACAACTCTGGGATGTAAAAACCACAAAATGTGCTTTAATTTAAACAAAATTTTCCTACCGTGTATATCCAAGATGTCCTAATTTCCCAGTGATAATAAATTAAAAGTATAATTAAACCAAAACTCCAAACCATCGTCGCAAAACTCAACAGCTAAGTCATACAAGAACCGTCCTACCTCAACCCCCAAAGAATAGTCAGAAGAAGATTAAATCGAACATACCTATATAAAAAAAGAACATCGGACATACCTTTGCATCCCCCCTACAAAACAATCTCGATGTCTAAGAAGAAGAAACCCGAACAGGACAACGTCGAGTATATTGACAACCGTCACATTCCCAAGTTTCTATCAAAGGGACGGTGATCGAAATTGTCAATACAATTCCTTACAATATCTAATACATTGTATCCTGTCAGGAAGGGTGTCAGCCAGGCCTTTAATCTAAAGCAGGCCTTCCACCTAGGCCTGCCTTTTGCAGGGGAGGGGGATGTCTTTCACCTGTCTCTGATGTTAGAGATTCCATCGAACAAGGGGTGGAGGGGGAGGAGGGGTAGCTACCCTTTATTTTATAGGGTGAAGACGTGTAATGTCTTGTGACATGGTGCATTGTGTCTTTAGAAAGAGAATGAAGCAAGTCAGAATTTGTCTTGGTTATACACTGATAAAAATGTCGCACTTGGTTTCATTAAAAATATGGTCCCTACACTCTTAAACCAAAAGATTGAAATCTACTCCAGTTGGAGAAGTGCATTTTCGACACTGGAAAGGATTGAATATTAACTAAGACTGAGTTAAAATTATACTCGTTTGGAGTGATCTTGTCGGAGGCTTAACACACAAATAATCCACTCCTTCCGGGCAAGTGCATTTTCCAGACTGGAGGAGTGAAATTAACCCAGACTGAGTTAAAATCACTCGTTCGTTTTAAGAGTGCAGTAACTGAAGAAATGTGTTGAAATATTCTATCGTATTTTCGGTTATCTGTTGAAACATGCATCTGGTTTTTGTTTCTAAAACCTGAACAATGGTTCAAACGAATACCAAACATATCCTGAAACATTTCACCACACAGCCGTTGCACCAACTATTGGAACCATTATTATGTTGAAACATAGTAAAAAAAAATTACATTGTACAATGAAAGAATCTCTTTGTAAAATTATATAAAATTTTGAATTAATTTTTTTACACTGCATTGTTGTAATGTTAGTTTTTGAGCAGATTGATAATACATTATGACGTAGAGAGTCACAAGTACAACATCATATACTTTGAAAGAGTTTAAACGGAGAAGATATGTGGAGATTGCAATGAATGAAACACAATGTGAATATTTCCTCATACATAAGAGTACAGAGTACATAAGTACAGGTAAATTGGAAAATCTTCTCCGTGTGTCCGAATAGAATACCTTTTACAGTATAGTTGAGTCAGAGAACAATCTCATTACGAAAAAAAACTAGTCCAGAGAAAACGTAAATTTGTAATTTGAAAAAATAAATGAGATTAGCCATCAAATTTCATCTTTTTATCAAAAATATGTGATTTTTTTTGTATTTTTTCCATCATTTTAGTAAAGTGGACTTAGCTTAGTTCAGTTCTGAGGAGCATAAATGTGATAAGCTGGTTTTACATCGCAAGGTATTAAGCGGAAGTGATGGATGCAAAGTGGCGGGGCGATGTTTCGTGAATATTTTTATAGGCAGGTGTTTCTTTTAACAATAGATTTATATTTCATAATAATGGAAAGATAGATGAAATACTTTAATAAAAAAAATATACATTACACGATAGCTTTACTGTGAAAAAAATCTATATTGCTTGGAATAAATATTCTATTAGTTCGCATAAAATGGTTTTAATAAATTGTTTTGAAGGTAAGCTGTTGCTTTGAAATTAAGTATTTCGCATTTATTATACGTTATGGTTGTATGGTATGGTATGGTATGGTACATATATATTCCAGCTTGTGTGATTGTTCAGAGAGCCGCTTATAAGCTTTCGTCAAGTGGGACAGACACAGAAAGAGTTTTTAAAGTCACAAAGAAAGGAATAACACATAGACAAATAACAACATTTATTGACGGTCACAAACATCCATGCATGACCGGGATTCGAACCCTGCCCCAGCAGCTCCAAAGGCCAGAATCCTAACGATTGAGCCACCGGGGCGGTGTTATGGTTGTTTTGATACGACGGTGTTTCATACTTATTACTGCTCAAAAGGACGGTAGCCAGACTCATCAAAATTAATCGAATCTTAAATAATACAGCAACAGAAATACAATGCCAATTAAAAGTAAAGCACTACAAATGAAAACATATCCCAGGTATTCGTCAATGTTTATTTTGTGTGTGCGTGTGCCACAAAAATACACCAAAAAAAGTTAAATCTGTGTTATCAAAGTTTTCAGAGGGAAAAAAACATTTATATGTTTTAATAAAAATAAACTTTTTTAAATATTATACTTAAATATCTTATAAAATACCTTTAAAATTTTGTTTACATAATACATGCTTCTCAGACTGGTAGAATGAAATTCGACGCCCGTCGCCAATAGCCATCGTGTAGCTCTAGTGCGACGATAATTCAAATCAAAACCAGACTGGTAGAAACGTAATACGTAAGTAACGTAATATGTTAAACGTAATATGTGGGGACGAAAGTCCCGAACAAAAGCACATGGCGCCACTGGGTGCCCGCTCAGGGGTTGATCTCGTCACTTGACATGGATTCTAAATTGCAAGGCGTAAATGGGCTACGTTTAATTCCATGGTCGCTAGAAACAGACAGCCGGAAAATGTTAAACGTAAGTGAACATCACACACTATGCACATTTCGCCGCCCCGGTGGCGCAATCGTTAGGACTCTAGCTTTTGGAGCTGCTGGGGTCGGGTTCGAATCCTGGTCAGGCATGGTTGTTTGTGACCGTCAATAAATGTTGTTATTTGTCTATGTGTTATTCCTTTCTTTGTGACTGTAAAAATTCTTTCTGTGTCTGTCCCACTTGACGAAAGCTAAAAAGCGGTTCGCTGAACAAGCACACAAGCTGGAATATATATGTATCTACCATACCATACCATACACATTTCGCTAGCTTCATCATTACAAACACGGTCACCCCACCGACTCTCCCTCACCCCTCACCCTTTCCTAGAGAACATTGATCGGCCGAGCAAACATGAAAACAAAAGCAAGCCAAAAATGAATCCGCAACTGCAACTGATGGTCATAAACCGGGTGGAGATTCCAGCGTGGCGATAAGAAGCTACTGCTCTGACCACCTGGGACCAGCAGATAAGGTGCTCTCCTTGCTCTACCTTCTATCTGGGAGCCACCTTATACACCAAAAGAATGCATATAGGTTAGTTGGTGAGAGTAGTTGGTATGTGTTATTGATGTTTTGTTGGAAACTGAGGTTTTTATACAGGGTGATCCAAAATTGGTGATACCCACTTAATAATTTGCAGTACAAAAGCGGCAATCATTTTTTTATAACCTTGTATAAAGAGATTTTTATGTGTCGATTCGAATCCATCAAGCAGGGAGGTAGAGGCCCTAAGTTTGAACTTAAATAGCTCAAACAGAGGACATGGCCAGAAATTAAAAATTCTGCTTTAAAAATTAGGTAAGAAAACAATTTTGCAATAGAGTTATCACAGTGAGCTTTACCGGATTATGTTAGATATTGGAAGAAAGTTGAATTCAAGAAGAATCTCGATAGTCACATTGCAGACCCGACTGAAGAGTTATAATATTGGAACGAAATACTAAAATTGCGTATGGAAAGAAAAGCTTTTTGATGTGGTCATGACCTCTTTCTTTCCTTTGAACCCTCTGTGGGATACAAACATATATGCCATACTTCAGGTGTTTTAGCAATACACATACTTTTTAAAATTTATTAATTTTAGAATTTTACTACAATTTAAAATTCGAAGTAAAGAGGAAATATTCAAAATCATCTACAGAAATGTAACTTAATAAACTGTTCTGACATTAAGCTTTAGTTAAAATTTCAATTTTTTTCTCATGCAGTGCTCTTCATAAGCTTCCACTTCAACCAATTTTCTTACTCCTCACAGGTCCGGAGGATAATCTGTACTTTTCTCAAGGAATCGGCTCAGTGGCTAATTAACGCATCCGCCTCGTAAGCCCAAGATCGCTGTTTCGTTTCGCCCCGGCTGAGTCGTCGGATGTTCTGGATGGGAAAATCCTCGGAGCACATGTCATGTGATTACGTGACATGTAAAAGATCCCTAGAGGGCCCATTTGGCTTGGGTTCTCTAGACAAAATTGAATATCGCCATACTTTATCATCCCCAGAGAGCTTAAGATTCATTGTAATCTGTGCGTCAAAATTGATAGCGAGAGCCGCCTAGATGGTGCCAAAAAATATGGCTCTCAGTTATGCTGAATATGCCGAGTCTGCAAAGGCTTGACCGCAAACTCTTCTCAAGAACAGAACAACAGCCAAGAACACATACTGTAACTTAACAAACCATTCCCGTCTTGGCCATCCCTAAAAAGAAAGGGGGAAATGGAGCGAGATCTAATACGACTCTCTCTTCTCCATGCTCCGAGTAATAGTTGCGGAGATAACGCTGCTTTTTTTGTTGTTCTTCCACATGCCAGAGAAGGGCGGGTAGGCGTAATTACGCCGCTGTGTGCTTCTCTCGGTGTCCGCAACTATGAACATAAATACCGTTGTGTGGGTGAAGATAGGTCAGACAAGGTATTTGGGAGAACGTAGGCATGGAGGTTATGTTTTGTAACAATGGAGTGGGGGGGCTTGTTTCCTAGGAGGTTGGTGTTCTTGTGATGTGAGTTTATGTAGTGTGGGTTTGTGTTAAGTGGTTGGTTTTTAAAAGAAGTTTTGGGGAACTTGTCATGTTTTACTATAGTACTAGTTCAAGTTGAGGGAAAATAGTCTACTAGTTGTTTGGCCACTAGATACACTCTTAAAAAAAGAAATATATAAAGGCATTTTGAAATTCAGGTAAAATTGAACTTCAGATTTGAGAAATTTATCATTCCTTAATTGATAAGTATAATTTATAAATCGTCAAATATCATTTTTAAATTAACAAAGATTATTTATAAATGAATGAGATTCATTTCAAATTTGAAAAGTATCATCCCTATATAAATAAGTATCATTTCTAAATTGATAAATATCATTTGTAAGTAGACAAATATCAATTCCAAATTGTCAAGTATCATTCCTTGATTGCAAAGTATCAACTCCAAATTACAAAGTATCATTTCTAAATCGACATTAGTATCATTTTTATATCGACAAGTATCATTTTTATATCGACAAGTATAATTTCTAAAGTGATAATTATCATTTCCCCATCGTATCATTTCCAATTGACAAGTATCACTTCTTAATTGCAAAGTATAAGCTCCAAATCAATAAGTAACATCTTTAATTGATAAGTATCATTTCTAAATTGTTAACCAATTGAAGCCTAATCATTTGATTGAATTATCATTTCTTCATTTTTGAGAAGTATCAATTCTAAATTGACAAATATCATGCCCCAATAAGTCACAGCTCCGAATTGATAAGTATCACTTTCTAAATTGATAAGTATCATTTCTAAATTGATAACTATCATTTCTAAATTGATAACTATCATTTCTAAATTGATAATCAATCGAGGTCTGATCATTTGATTGAATTATCATTTCTTCATTTTTGAGAAGTATCAATTCTAAATTGACAAATATCATGCCCAATAAATCACAGCTCCAAATTGATAAGTATCACTTTCTAAATTGATAAGTATCATTTCTAAATTGATAAGTATCATTTCTAAATTGATAAGTATCATTTCTAAATTGATAAGTATCATTTCTAAATTGATAAGTATCATTTCTAAATTGATAAGTATCATTTCTTAATTGATAAGAATCATTCCTAAATTGATAATCAATCGAAATCTGATCATTTGATTGAATTATCATTTCTTCATTTTTCAGAAGCATCAAGTCTAACTTGACAAATATCATGCCTCAATAACTTACCTCAAAAGCTCCCAAAATTCTTCCACAACATCCAAAAGTCAACTCCAACAAACAACAACAATCAACCAAAGATGACGTCCCCCAAAACACGCTCTCCTATCCACCCGCATGAAACAAGGTAGAGCGCGGCCAACTCGGTGTGTTGGGGTTGGCAGGGCGCCAGGGACTGGAGAGCGCCTACCTGGCACCTGCCTCTGAGGATCCCTCCTTCATCTCCATCCTCCGGGAGCGCTTTTATCCCTAGCACGTGCTCGAGGAGAGGTTTGAAGAGGGAGAAAAGGGATTTTTTGATGACGGCTTCATTATAAGTGGGAGGAAGGGGTTGGAGGGGCTTGCTTTCCGTTTCACACGTTGGGGTTGAGGTGGTGTTTTTGAAATTGGAAATGAAAGGGTGTGATAATTTTAGAATAAAATGATATTGAGAAAGTAGAGTAAATCAGAATGTTTAGGTTATTTTTTTAATAAATAAAATATTAAAATGAAAACTATTTTTAAAATATAGCTTTGTGAAACGGTTAGAGCTGAACTATAGGTTTGTAAATTTGGTACAGTTGGGTTTTTACTTATAAGAAAGTAATCAAAATATTCTTTATAAAAATTGTTTGGTTAACCCAGTAAAGATAATTGAAAGGGAAACTTGCCACGCGAAAATGAGCTATCAGTTAATGCTTATCTTAACAAACAAAATAAATGTATACGACAAATAACACGAAAAACGAGAGAATTAAAAACAATTAAGTTAACGTGCTTTTTTTTTCTTCCAGAAATGAAAGTGTCAATTTTATTCACAAAGTTGTTACAAAGTAATAGGTTAGGTTAAAAAAATGTTATAGTTGCATCGTCATGTCATTTTCAAATTATAATTTTCAAATGGGTAGACAAATAAAAAGAAACAAAATATATATTTTTATTAAAAATTTTCCGACAAACCTAAACATCCTGACGAAACCAAGTTTCCCAATATCAGTTTATTCTTAAAATTCACAACCTTTCAATTCTAATTAAAAACAACCCTCCAAAAAAAGCCGCCATTCAACAAACCTATTTAATTACGGAGCCCAAGCAAACAAAACCAAATAAAAACCCTTTCATGGACCCGAATCACATAGCAATACACATCATTAACTTCCCACGGCAATTTAAAGGCTTGTCCTTTTAAAAACAGAAGGCGCTTTGGGAGGAGGGGAGTTTTTCCTGAATGCACCCAAATGAAGAGATTCCCTCAATCAAACGAAGCATTTGTTTGGGATCCGAGAGGTGGGAGTAGGAGGTAGGTGCTGTCGTATTAAAAAGCAACAGAAAGGATGGTTCGAGATTGAAGCCATTTGTTGCTGAGAAATAGGCCCAAACTGGCACTTGGATAATCATTTACTGAATTTTTCAGAGAAGCAAAGAGCTGGGAAGCCCAGTCGGTTAGGTACTCGCCTGGAATGCAAAAGGTCCCAGGTTCGGGTCCGGGCATCGCTAAAATAACTGCCGACCTATAAACGACCCGTGCAGATAAAAATTTCCGACGAATAATACCCCGTGTAAGGAAGTGCACGTTAAATATCCTTCAAAGTCCTAACGCTCCGTACGATGTCTCCCTTAACGGTTGCATTGGGTGCCTATTCAGGTGTCGGCTCGTCACTTGACTATGGTTCTAAAATACGACGCCCGTCACCAATAGCCCTCGTGTAGTTTTCCAATTTTTAACTCTACATCGGGGCGATAAGATTATATTGGGGCATTTCACAGTATAGTTTAGATTGTTATTCAATTTTCTAGCTATAAAAAAATCGTGAAAATAGTCTCAATTACATTTTTCTATAATTTTCCAACCAAAATCAACGTAAATCAAATAAGATTCATCAAAATATAACGATGATTTCATAGTCGAAAAATTAACCACTGAAACAAACCTAGTTAGGCTACTCTAAATTGAAATAAATTTGGCGACTTTCGAAGTTCCCTTTTCTTCTTCTTTTTAGCATCTATACCTTATTCTAGCCTCATTGCAAGGTAATCCTAATGGAGCGCCTAATGGGAGTCTACCTTCATCCTATGGGCTTCTTCAAGCGTTTTATAGCGTCGTTTTTATGTGGAAGAGAAATGCTCTAAATTGATGAAAGTTGATCAGGTTTTAGGTAGTTTTTTGTGTCTCAAGCGTCGCGTCCTTGATAAATAATTGTACGATCTTTGAAAGCTAAGGTTGTAATGAAGAGGAAGTAAATGCGAGGAATGGTCGTCGAAGAAGAGGAAAACCGGTGAAGTGGTTAGGTATGTTAGTAATGTTTAATTAAAAAAAATGCTTGGAGAGGGGTGGAAGTACGGTCGAATAATTTTTTGACAAAGAAATGTGTGTATCTACGGTCTACTCAAGTACTAAGGCCAAAGAAAATCTCCCAAACGCGCTCGGAGACGGAAATGTTCAAGTCAAAGTTCCAAGTGACGTTGTTCCGAAGATGAAGACAACCTGTCTTGAAACCTGTTCGGAACCACTCGTTCACGACTGACCGCATTTTCATAGTCCCGAATGCACTCGTAACAATGACGTCAAAATTTCCGTCTGAAAATGGTGTTGGTTTTGCATGTCTTGAATGGTTACCAATTATTGTGGGAAGCAAGAAAATTCAGGAAACTTAAACCCTCTAAAATATTTTATATTATGAGAAATGTACACTGTAACATCCGCGCCAGGTGGCACTGATTTACTACTGCATCACTACAAGTGAAAGATTATAACAAATATTGTAATATATAAGCCGAAGCAACTTGGTCTTCACCGTGAGGTACATTTTGGTAAACACGGGTTACCTTCGGCAATACACCAAATATTGGGGCCGGGATAGCCTGGTTGGTAAGGTCTTGGACTGGCATCCCTAAGCCTGCGAGTTCAAGCACGCTGCCCTCCGAAAACACCAGTGTATGCTAATTGTGACTGGTGCACGTTAAATTCCGTCGTGGTCACAAAGTCCTCCAAGTTTCCATACCAAATCAATACCTCTGGGGTGACAAGTAAATTCTGGGGATCCTCAAGTTGGCCTCTGTCTCTAAAAATTAGATGAATCCACTTACGTGTGTGTTGTGCCTGGCTTACTTGACGAAGGTTTATGAGAGGGTCTCTGACCAAGCACACAAAACTGAATGTATATGTCTAACCAACATCAAATAGTCAATATCACACTTTCGTTCAACAGAACGCTCACAAAAGCTGACAAAACAAGCCAAACTTCCATTACAAAACAAACTAAAACAAAAAAAGAAGATACGCAAGCTTTAAAATCCTACCTATTTTAAAGGAGAAGTCCAATTGGAAAAACAAAAAAGCTATTTTTCCGGGACCCTTATGATAAGAAAGCGACCCATTTTTCCCGCTTACCTGTACGGTATTTTATCGAGGTAGGTTTCGCGGCGCCACTCTTGGGAAAGTGGCAGCCCTAAAAGAAAACAATCCGAAAATAAAACTTTAAAATATAAAGCGACGTCGTCTGTTTTCTTTTCTTCGAGAAATTCGTCGCGCTCTCGATTGGAATCGCAAGGTTTACCTGTAGAAAATTTGTTGGCGACATTTTGGAAGGTTTTTCTAACATCAATATATTCGACGATTTGGAATGGTGGCATTTGTGTTTTATTTTTCCAGTGGGTGATATTTTCGTTACTTTTAAGAAATAACGTATTTTATAAAACTTTAGGTTGCTCATTAAAATGTCAACACTCAACAATTATCCACAGAGTGATTATTCAATTTCCCCGATCCATCATCGATCCACTTTTCATGCCCCATCAAACGTAATCAACAGTTGCATCTCACAAGTTCACTAGTTCAAGGCCACCTTTCTACCTTATCATAGTAACAATATCACTGAACAATCAAAAGTGGTCGTGTCCAACACCATAACAGGTTATCGGAAGTCGCACAAGCTATCCATTCTACAACTTTCTCCTAAACAATCGAATTTCTAAATGTAAAACGGGTTGAAACCGTAGGAGAATTTTCCAACTAGCTTCTACCTTTGAACTTTTTAGTGTAAGAAAAGCGTATGAGGAAATGTTTCAGTGGACGTATGTTCATTTTAAAAGAAATACTTAACGATCTTTAATAGGCAATCAGGATGGACTTTGACCGTCAACCCTTTGGCCCCTTATCTAAAGTACACTCAATCTGCAAAAGGTATTTCATCCAAAGATATGAATGAAATAAACCAAGTTAAATGCAGTCAATTTAACAAATTTTAAATGAAACCTTAAAATGTACATTTTAAACTCCGATGAAGAATCTTTGTTAAACTCTAATTTAAACTAAATTAATTATTGTCAGTTACGTTGTTATGAATTGTTGTATTTTTTTTTTTTTTTTTTTTTTGTAAATAATGTAAAATGTTAAAACTTCGTTTTCTTTAATTTGTTTCTATTTAATGTAATCTTTTAGTTTCATAGAAAATATACAGCTGCTATGTACCTTTTGTTTTAAATTTCTATAAGTTTGCCCGACCTTTTTTCTGTTTGTCACAATTATACTGTTTTATATTTTTGTTGCCACGCAAGTGCAGTGCTTCTTTGTTTTATGTTTAAAATTTTGTATTTCCACAATTATGTATTTTTTGAGTCGTCCTGACGGGCCTTGGGGCCCCTGGACGGCCAACATCATGTGCTCAAATAAAGTTCTTCTTGGAATATAAAATAGTAACAAAAAGTTTTGAAAACAGTAGAAAAGGCTACTTTCTCGCTATTTAGATATTCACAGAAATTTTTAAGTGAGGACAGACACAAGTACAAAAATTTTAAGGATAGGTCTCTGATTGTCATATCTTTCATACAAAAAAGAATTTTCTAAATCGGAAGCTTAAAACGAAAGTCGAAAGGGACAGAAAGAATATACTGCGATATCAATAAGCTACTTTTCAATATAAAATATATAGAATGATATTAAAATAGTGTAATATTTAAAAAAAAAAAACTTTCACCACCTATATAATGATCATGTTTCAATGCTTGAGTGGCATCGGAAATGCCGAAGAAAATAATTCACGATAAGTGAATCAATGTCATGTGGGAACAGAACACCCATCGAAGGAAAGGCGAGAATGAAAGCTAGAAGAAGGAAAACGCCGCCTGAAAAGAGCCAATTACACCGTAACTATTCAATTATTTTCAGAACTTTGTTTTGAAACTCGTCAAGTAATTCCGCCAAAGTCACATGACATGGGTCAACAAAAACCTATATTACAAGTCCTTGAGTCAACCCCCTCTTCTGTTTTTAATACCACCCTTTGAGTCCTCCTCAACATTTTACGACGGTCAAGTCGTTCCTGGGATCATAAAATTGAGGAATGCTAGCGTAATTAATTCCTGTACGTGGGGCTATTTGTTGATGAGGTGGGTATATAGGTGTGAGGTGTAAAAGGCTAAGGGTAATGAGATAAGGTTGTTGGAAGGTCTTCGTGGCATGTGTTTATTTACCTTTGACGAAAAACGGGTTGATTTGCACAGTGTATTTATTGAGGTTTTAAGATAATGAGTTGTGGTAATCAGTGGTCTAGGATAGCAAATAGAGACTTGAATGAGAAAATATCGAGGATTCGTTAAAATGGTCGACATCATAGAAATGTTTTTAGAAACATAAAAACTTTCCTTTATTTTTCCAGATAACTGTATCCATTTAATAAGTTAATTCCAAGTCACAACATAATTAATACCAAGTCAAATTCATCTACAAAAAGCTACTAGTATATGAAGAGTACACGGGACGAACTACTTGATTTTTTAGGAGTCTTACCTTATGTGTCTGCTTGGCGGACATTGGCGACAGGAAACCGGTTTTTCTTACGGTTCTTCATTTCGTGTCCACTGATCTCTGGCGTGAATCAGGGTTGCCGCGAAAGAAAAACAAAGCGAGTAATATGTTTCTTTATACCAGTTTAGGCTATTTCTCGCAATTATTGCCAAAGGATCCCCACAAATCATTGCCATCCCTTTGAGGAAAGCCTTCCACGAAATCAAGTGGTTTTTCCCTTGTACTCTTCATATTTGTATTTCTTTTGACGTTAAAGAGACACCCCTCCCCTCCAAAAAAATCTTTGTCACATATTCTTTTTTTAAAACAATTATTTATTTAAAAGTATTAATTTTGAAAAAATTAAAGTTTAAAATTTGCTAAAGGGCACTCAATTTAGTAGAATTTGACGATTTGGGCGGAAAAATGGTTAAAAAAAATTAGGGGTGCTTTGAATATACTGTTTTGTCCTTTTTTTCTGAAAGCCCATTCTAACATTTGTTTTAATGCAAAATGTCTCATACATTTCTCCGGTCCCATAAAATTTGTAATAAAAAGTTTTTGGAAGACTTTAGAAATCTAATTGACCTTCTTCTACGTCACTTGTTATGCAATTATAAAATCAGCTACTTGGGCAACGGTATTTTTAGAAGGCTTCAACATTTCAGTTAAAAGAGAAACGTTAGTATTGATCAAGAAGGTTAGGGAGGTTAGAAAACATTATTTTTACAATAGAGTCGTCAATGAGTGGAATGCTTTACCAGAATATGTTGTGTATTCGAAGAGAGTGGAAGATTTTAAGAAGAATCTCGATAACTATTGGAAACTGGTAAGGAATTAGATATATTTTGGACCAACCTTGCTGGGCCTCTGGCCTGTTGTTGGTCGACAATTTTTGTATTTGTATTTGTATTTGTATAAGAAAAATTGCAAAATGAAGTTGTAAAGAAAATTCTACAAAGTATGTGATCATCTGAAGCGTAGAGTATGAGTTAGGCGTAGGTCGTGGGGGAATCAGCCTAAATTCCGTGCCAACCTAACTTGGCTAAAAACTAAGTGTAAAAAGGCAGGGGGAAAAGCGCGATTGGTCCGTTAGTTGGAATATCTTTTAAGGTAATATTTACATAAAAAATGATCTGAATACAATTTAACAAAAATACACTTTTCATTCTAATAAAATTGTCAATTTCTCCAATAATATTAAAATCTATTAGTCTTAAACGAAATTAATGTTTTAAACATGTTTTCTGGATGGATTCACAAATAATTGAATCGGTGAGTGCAGAAACCACATCAGTCAAAAAAAAACCGAAAACTCGTTTTCAGTGAAAATAAGCGTAGAAAGGCAAGATGCGTGTTGGGTGCAAAAACTACGTTAGTCTGTTGAGTAGTTCCGTAAATACAGGACGTTTGTTTCGAGTGTTGAGTGCAGGAGGAGGAATGGAGGAGTTATTACGTTTTTCTCCCTCCTGAAAAATTTGACATTTGTGACGGACGTTGTTTCTGCACTCACCGATTCAATTTGTGGAACTCTTAACATGCACGGAAGGATCTTCTCCATAGCATATTTCTATTTACCCAACTTAGGTTGGCAAAGAGTGTAGAGGTAAAACAACTAGACGTGGTGACTCTCCCGTACGTAGTAGTATATTTAAGTTTGCTATTGAGTGACACTAATATACCCTATAAAAGCAGGCAACAACCTGGCCATTTCAGACCTCAGCACTTACTTTACTCTAGAGCAAGTGCACTTAGAGGCATCACAGCAAGCGACTCGTGGAAAAAGGTGCCCCTGCTAAGAAGTGCGATAATGGACAGTGGGGCTTTCTGTTCGTGGGAAAGGGGCGCGACAGGGGTTACGCCCCTAGGTGGTGGGGTTTCGGGAGGGTTAGGATATTGGACGGCTTATAGAGGTGGGAAATATCTGGTGTAAAGCTACTTTATTAAACTTGTAGAAGCAAGTGCTGTGTCCGGCTTTATAGAGTAACGTAACACCACAAAATAAGAGGAAGTTTGTGGGTTTGAAACCAGTTTACAGATCAATGTAAAAGAGCTAGGGACTTCAAATTGGGTACAAAAGTACCTAGTACTTACTGGCCGTCATAACAAAATAGGGCATGTTCAAAGAGTTGCTGTCATAACTTTTTTGGAATCAAAGGTATTGTTGGAAAACAAACAGATACAAACTTCAAACCTGATACAGGAGTTCCCAGTACCTGTTGCCATCACAATAAGATTTTCGAGAGAATTGCGAATGCGTAAAGGGTAACCTCCATAAAAATTGCTGGTTTTACAGCTATTAAAATTACGTTATAGGGTATATAAAACTTTAAAAATTGCATTTATTTAATAGCATTGAAATTTATGTAGTGCTACATACGCCTAGGTTTAATTTATATTGCGGTAATGCTTCGATACCATTAAGAAGTCCAGCCAATTAAACTATTCAAACCAGAGCCAACACAACTGTACACTTCCGTGGGCAGGTAACAGCAGTAACCCCAACAATGACTTGGAACATTTTTGCTCTGAAATAATAATTTGTTCAGTATACTTTTGTATAGGTTAGAGTTATTGATTGCTCGCAACAAAGGTTCAAGTCCTCAGTGTAGTTACTGAAGTTTACCTGAACACGGGCACGTACAGAAAATGTGACTTCATCCACCAATCCAATACAAGGCACGTCACAAAGTACAACATACAACACTAACGAAATAAATACCTCTTCGAAGCAGAGACATGTATCCAGCAATCATAGTTCAAACTGATGATGATGATTACAAACACATCCTAGGACACAACAGTACACATTTTTAAATGGCCACACCAGGGCAATAACAACGGACCATTGTTTCGGAGTGCCAACAGACCATTTGGACGTGTTAAGCCATGGGCCGGGCAAGCCGAGCCTTATCGTAGACGACCAGGTAGTGTTTGCTGATCTTCTGACTCAATCCTATAAGCACATAAGGGACAGGAAAAAGGCTTTTGTTGAAAGGGCTGAAAGTCCAAACACCGTTGATACCGTTGTTTCAAGGTCAAGGGGGAGTATTGATATATTGGGGGGTATTTATAGTAGTGTGAAAGGGGTGTTGGTTTTGTATGTCTTGGGTGGTTACCAATTTTTTGAGGATTCACGAAAGAGGATTCACGAAAGAGGAAAGTACGAAAGAGTAAGAGGATTCACGAAACTTAGCTCTTTAAAATATTTTTAAAAAAGAACTACAAAAATATTTTTAAAAATAAATAAAACTTAAAATAGATATTTAATACTAAATAAAATAATATGAGGGTTGCGGTTGCCACTACAAACGATACATTCTCCAAATCTTGTAGAGGATAGGAATTTGCTAAAGGAGTTCTTTTAGGGATCTTAAAAAAATAACGTAGAATTGTGAAGCGTATCAAAGTTGAATTGAAATTGAACAAGAATGTTTACAATATTCAGGGGTTTTTTCTGTTTAACAACATAACAGATTAATTTTGGTTCTCCAACACATTGTTCATTTAGCTATGCAACAAACGAGGCCTTGGATGTTTCTTTTGTTAGCCCTGAACTGTTTCCTAATTGCAAATGGAAAATCTTAGAGAATATTGGAAGCGATCACCTCCCTATTCTAATCGAATTTAATCAGTCGTCTGGCGCAAAAGCAATAAAGAGAAACTTTTGGAATTTTAAAAAGGCAAACTGGGATCTCTATGGTTCTAAGATTGCGCAAGCTTCTGAACAATTGGCTCCTTGCACTGACTTGGAACGCCATTGGTCTTCCTTCCGGGAGATCATCTTTGATGCAGCCAAAGCAGCAATTCCTAGAGGAAACATAAAGGGATTCCAGCGAAACTTCGCGGATGACCTTTCCGTTGTGGAGCCTCTTATTATCAAGAGAAATGACCTTTCTAGGGAGCTCTTTGAACACAACAATATATCTGTAAGATCTGAACTTAATAGAGTGAATGCTGAAATTAAGCAACTATACGCTAGTGCAAGAAAGAAGAAATGGACAGAACTTTGTGAGAGTTTAGATGTTGGGACCTCGAACACAAAGTTATGGAAATTGGCCAAGGCTATTGACCGAGAGCAACCACAATATGAGAAATCAAATGGCATCAACTCAACAGACACCTCTCTTCCTTTAAATGACCGAGATTCGGCTGATACACTTGGCAGACATTATAGTCGAGTTAGCGATCTTGAGTTTGTGATGGGCGACAAATTAATAGCAGCACGGGCTAGAAAAATAGCTCATCGTTGCCGCCAAGTTGAATCTAAAAACCCGTTGTTTAATAATTCCTTTAGCCTTGATGAACTGGAAACGGTCTTAAAACAAGTTGATCCTATCAAAACTCCGGGACCAGATGGTTTGCATGGATTGATGATTACCAAACTTGGAGTTTGCGGAAAACAGCTTTTACTTGATATTTTTAATCATTCATGGAAAGTCGGTCGACTTCCGAGAAACTGGAAACGAGCTATTGTTATCCCCATTAGGAAGCCTAATAAACCTGCAGGCATCCCAGGCAGTTATCGTCCAATTGCACTGACAAATTTTGTCTGCAAGGTCTTTGAGAAATTACTTTTAAATCGTATCAACTTCCACCTGGCAACTAATAACTTATTGCCGAGTGAACAATACGGATTTAGGAAAGGGCATAGTACTCAAGATCAAATTTTATATTTTGCACAGCACGTGCGAGATGCCCATAATAATAAACCGACCAGCCATACAATTGCAGTCCTATTGGACATGGATAAAGCATTTGACAAAGTATGGACGAATAAGTTAATCAATAAATTATACGAAAAATTTGCTATAGATGGTCGGGCTCTTTCGTGGATTAATAACTTCCTTAAAAATAGATTTTTCAGAGTCAACTATAATGGCACACATTCAGGATACTATCGTTCCAGACAGGGAGTGCCTCAGGGTTCTGTTCTGAGTCCTACACTTTTTTCCCTTTACATTTCTGGATTGGAATCTGTGATTTCTTGTGACAGCAAAATTGGACTATTTGCCGACGACATTGTTCTTTGGTGTAGCGATTCAAACATTGAAGCCATAGAGGCAAGCTTAAACCAATCAATTGCGAATATTCTGGTTTTTGCGGAGGACCATAAACTTCATTTCAATCCTAGTAAATCTACTACAGGCTTTTTCACGACTAATAGAAAACTATTTAAATATAGTCCTAACATTTATATGAACTCCCTACATTTGCATTGTGAAAGTAACCCTAAATATCTTGGATTTATTCTCGATCCTGAGATCTCTTGCAATAAGCACATTGACTCTATTGTAAATCGGGCCAAGAAGCGACTTAACATTTTGAAGTTTATTTCTGGACGTGACTGGGGCGCAGATGCCAAGACCCTGAGAACTACATACACTTCTCTGATTCGCCCAGTTCTTGAATACGGTTATCAAATATATCATGTTGCCTCAAATACCAATTTACTGAAATTAGAGAGAGTGCAGCTCAGTGCGGCTCGTATTATTACGGGGCTCCGTAGGAGCACTCCATCCAATATTGTGCTATACGAGGCCAACTTGCAACCGTTACGGGAAAGAAGTATCCCTAATCTTATGAAGTACTTTAGTAAACTCTATAGCTATAGTGACCAACATCGTACCGCTAAGTTCCTGAGTAGTTGGACGAACGCTCAGAGGTTGAAGAGACATAGTCCTCTTGGACATGCTGAAAAGTTAGATGTTTTGAAACCCTCTGTTTCGTCTAACTCTCTAAAGCCTATCGCTTCCCCCCTTGACTCACTGACTGATGTGTACTTCCATACAGAACTATTGACTTACACCAATAAATCTTCTCAACATCCTGAATTCTTAAGACAAGCTGCTCTGGAAGTAATCAATAATATACCATCTGGTGCTGTACTGATTTATACTGACGGTAGTAAAGATGAAAATGGCCATACTGGAAGCGGGGTATTTATTAAATCCGGCAGTGAAGAAACCTTGCTCAAACAACGGAATGCTGATTTTAGTTCCGTCTTCGGCTCAGAACTATTTGCCATTGACATGGCTCTAGACTTTTCTTTAGAACGACAACTCGTCGGAGATATTTGGTTACTTGTAGATAGTCGTAGCGTTATACAGTATCTTGAAAATTGGAGGAATATTGTTGACCAACGGGGCATCCGTGTTTTTGAAAAACTTAAGATGATATCCAGGTCCTCCATTATACATTTTCAATGGATACCATCTCATGTTAACCTTAAATATAATGACATCGCCGATAGTTTGGCTAAGAACGGGTCATCTCTGCCCCTGCGTCTTGCTGAGCCTTTAACTTTCCATGAAATATACTCCAGAAGAAAGGCTCTTGTCAACTCGTCTTGGAAACTATCACCTCCTCATCCTTGGTACTCTGGCTCTAGCCCTGGAGGTGCTCTGAGCTTTGACGGTGTAAGACAGGACCAGACAGCATTGACAAGGCTCAAATCCGGTCATCTTAGGACCCTTAGGTTCTCCGGGGGAAACAAAACCTTCTCCACTTGTACAAAGTGTAACACAAGCGAGGCCACTGCCGAGCATTTACTTCGATGTATTGCCTTATCTCGGGAGGACCTTCTGCGTAGCCCTCATGTTGTTCTAGATAAACTGAAGGCGGAGGGACTCATGGAACTGATCTGATCCAGATCAGAGGGATAAGAAAGAAGAAGAAGAAGAAGACAGATTAATACCAGAACCTAAATCACAATTGTTCCTAAAACTGCATATATAGTGACTTTTGCGAATTGAAGACACATGAAGACAATACTTTTACCGTTTCTAAACGTAAAAATAAACCTTGAAATTTTTTTATTTAAAAGTTTTAAGTTAGAAAAGGGTTTTAACGACATAATGATGCTTACGTAAAAGAAGAATTTTGGAAATTAATAAACTGGTTGCACACACATAAACTACATTTAAAAAAGATCTGAAGTGCAACAAATATATTTAAAATACATTTTTGAAATAGGCATTTCTTTGGCTAAATAATATTATTCAAGAGGATAATTTAAAAAAGGAATTTATAAATAAAATTTACAAAAAAATCCCTTCGAAAGACCGTCATAGAATAAAAGGAAGAAAAAATGCATGCGACTAGACACTCAGGATTTCAGATCTCGTCTAAATAGGTGAGAGTGCCTCTTCTGGTGTAATCAAGGTATCGGCTGATCGTGATCCACATCGGCAAAACGTCTGGGAATTTACTTTTAGTAATTTTTCACACTTAGTCTTTCGACTGTTTTTTTTTAAATCTAAACTCCAAAGAAACCATTTAATGCACGTGAATCGGAGTAGAATTATTTTGGTTAGTTGGTTGATATGTTTACTTATTGTTGACGCTAAATTACTTTTTGTACGTGTGTTTCTCACGTAATTTGTACGATTTCTTAATATAACCACAACAAATCCAATCTCATGTCAAATGTTCGATTTTGAAATATACGTATCATTACTTTAATTACCCTTAAAGTTACAGTGTTGAAAACTTTGTACTTAGTTCCACTATACTAACAGTTCCTATTCGGTTCAACGGCTGTGTGGTGAAATGTTTCAACACTTTCGGAATTCAGTTGAATAATTTCTCAGGCTTTTGCTTCCACATTTTTTTTAAGATGCCTACCTGCCATACTTTGAGAAATTTTTCTTCTCATTTAAATATATAAAATCTCACCACCTGCATTATTCTTAAAGTTGACTTGACTTTGCCTTAGAGGTATTTTTCGAAGGACTCCCAAACAAAACAAAAAAACATTATGCATATGAAGCATTAGAAGACTGAACAAAGATATATTTCAAGATTTTGCGCTTTCTGTTTGTGTCAAGTAGTATTTATCTTTTTTCACTTTGTTGAACGTCAGATTCAATTATTTTAATCAAATAGAAAGGTAAAGAGAATATTTAACAACATGATCCATTTTAAATCCATTTACTTAGCCTTAATTCCTTTTTCCCCCTTGTTGGTTTTTCTTTCTAGTACTTTTAGGAAAGTTTAGGTAATCTCCAGTTTTAGTTGTTGTTGTTTTTAAAATTAAATTCGCTACCGTAATCTAAACTACTTTCGGGACTAAACCATTATCGCGCCATTTGTAAGACTAAGCAAATTAGACAATATAATTAAAATGGATAAAGAACTATAAATTAGATTAAGAAAAAGGGAAAGGGACATAGATGCATTTGCAATTCTGATCATCTAAGAATAGATACAGGTTACCCTACCAATTAAAGTAATATAGCTATTGATCGTGATTCACACTCTTAAAACAAACACTCCTAATTTAACTCAGTCTGAGTGGATTTCACTCCTCAAGACTGGAAAATGCACATCTCCTTTTGGAGTGGATCCTTTGTGTGTTAAACCTCCGACAGGATCACTCCAAACGAGTGATTTTAACTCAGTCTGAGTAAATGCATGCCTTTACGGTGTCGAAAATGCACTTCTCCAACTGGAGTGGATTTCACTCTTTTGTTTTAAGAGTGCACGTAACCAAAATATACAGGGATTTACCTCAAATACTCTTGCACTTTGTCTTTGTTCCAAGGGTAATTAAGTTCCCATTCATTCAAATGAGACAGGTGAAGTAAACATTTAACCACTTTTTCCATTTCGATTACTGTCTTCTAATTGCATTTAGTTTCACAAATGGTATCAACACAATATCCAACTTTAATTCAGTTAATCAAAAATTGTCAAGTATCCTACACTGCAAAACATTTTTGTTAAACTAAGCACATTTTGCGGTATTTTTTACATCAAGGTGATGACATGTTTGTTTTACAGCAAATTGTTGTTTTCACGGTGTACAGTCACACGAACAACTTTATGTTGTTTCCTCGTAAAATATGATAGGAATATCCTTATCAAACCCCTAGTCGGGCGGCCGTCGTGTGCCGTTTCAGTAGTGAAAGGGTTAAGGGGTCTAAGGAGTCTTAAAAATGTGCAAAGAAGGAACTAAAAAGTATAGTTTGATCTGTCATGTAATTTTTTAACTACTCAATATACAAGTGTAATTTTTTTATATGTAATTCTACAAGATTTATTTATTATAAAACAAATTTTAAAATTTATGAAACTTTAGCCAAAACTAAAATAAATGATATTAAACATAAAGCTATTTTAACACATTGTGATTAGGCTTGCGCGGCAAATTTTGAGGTCAAAATTGAAAAAATGACCATGAAAATGACTTTATATTGTACAAATATGTACAAACTAGGACTTATACCTAAATTCTCAGCTCAATTTTAATTAGAAATTATTTTAAGAACTTTTTTCTAAAACAATTAATAAAAAAATTTTAAATTTTGATTTTAAATTTATTTTAAAATAATTTCTTATTAAAATTGAGCTGAGAATTTAGGTATAAGTCCTAGTTTGTACATATTTGTACAATATAAAGTCATTTTCATGGTCATTTTTTCAATTTTGACCTCAAAATTTGCCGCGCAAGCCTAATCACAATGTGTTAAAATAGCTTTATGTTTAATATCATTTATTTTAGTTTTGGCTAAAGTTTCATAAATTTTAAAATTTGTTTTATAATAAATAAATCTTGTAGAATTACATATAAAAAAATTACACTTGTATATTGAGTAGTTAAAAAATTACATGACAGATCAAACTATACTTTGTAGTTCCTTCTTTGCACATTTTTAAGACTCCTTAGACCCCTTAAACAGAGAGGATAGATGCACCCAATTCACTGCCAATACAACACACATTTTCACTAATACCACGTAATAAATATTACATCTTATTGAAGGTAATTTAAATTCACATCACAGGGTGATGGCAGCACCTTTACCCTTTCACCGGGAAGGTAATTTGAGGATATTTTTTACAGTGTAGATTGAAAGATAGCTACCATTATTACATTTAAAACTATCTTTTTTAAAAAATCAACCTGCTTGAAAATCCTTAAAAACCTGACGCCAGTATTTCTTTTAAAAGTTTGTTTTGCATCTAAGATATTTTTTCAAAAAACACGCAAAACTAAAAACCATTCCCCCGGATGCAACACAAATAAAAAGCAAGAAAGGACGTAGATACTCAGCAATTCAGATCATGTCCGAATAGGTGGAGGTAAAGTTCCCCGTACCAATCAAGGTATCGACTGATCGTGAACCACATAAGCAAAATATACAGGGATTTACTTCAAATTCTTTTATGCTTTGTCAATTGGGTGCTTAAATGAAAAGGCGTTGTAAATATTTAACCATTTTTATTTCGAATGGTCTTTCAATTGCACTTAGTCACACGAAAAGCATCAACACAATGTCCAACATTAATGTAGTAAATCTAATTCTTAAGTATCCTAGTTTAAACATACCATTCATTATCACCATTACACCTTTAATTCCTTCAAAGAAATACTTACTACTTTCAAATCCTTGAAAACCCGCCGCCTGTATTTTTTCAAAAGTTAGTGTGGCTTTGCATCAAAAGTATTCACCTGAGCTCGCCCTTAAAGTCTTTATTCAAAAGATACACAAATAAAATCATTCCTCCAAAAAGCAACACAAATAAAAAACAAGGAGAAGATGCAAGGCCTAGGAAGCCCAGCAATTCAGATCATGTCCGAAAAGGTGGAGGTAAAGATCCTCCCGTACCAATCAAGGAATCTACTGATCGTGATCACCATAAGCAAAATATACAGGGATTTACCTCAAATACTTTTATGCTTTGTCACTTGGATGCTTAATTTCCGATTTACTCAAATGAGAAAGGTGAAGTAAATATTTTATCACTTTCTCCACTTCATTCTGCTTAGTCTTACGAAAGGCATCAACACAATATCCAACCTTAATGTAGCTAATCTAATTTTTAAGTATTGTAGTGGAAAGATTTTTTTAACCCGGCAGCACTCGCGCTAACTTGCCATAGACTAAGAATCTTCTAAACCGAGAACTCAATCTGATGCCTAGCGCCCCCAAAGTGTCGAACGGAACTAATACACTATTAATGATTGATTTGTGATTGGCATAATTGAACTTTCCGATTGCAGCTCTACTGTTTCTTCGAAATGTATAGGGTGGTTATAAAATAACGCTCGCTATTCGGAGTGGTCTGTAGCTTGAATGAATAATCCAAACGCAAAAAAACTTTGAGACACTTACTAATCAAGAAGGGCGGAAAAAGAATCATGAAAAACAAACTCGTCACTTGACCAGGGTTCTAAATTGGCGTAATTGGATGTGTTGGCCGTAATTAGCCGTAATTGGCTGTGCCTCGTAATTTAAAACCTTGGTCAAGAAACGAGTTTCGTTTTATGATTCCATTCTTTTTAGAAAAAAAGAAACTTGTCTCTTGACCAGGGTTCTAAATTACGAGGCGCAATTGACTGTGCTAAAGCTCCTAAAGGAGGCTAGAAAAAGGCAGCCGTGAACCATTACATTAGTTCTCTTAGACACAATTGGGGGAGTTAGTGTCTAAGTCTATTTTAATATAGAAAATCCTTATAATGGTAATCCAATTAGAGTTTTAGATCTAGAAGCGTATTTAATCTATCTGGGGTCCATTAGACCCCAGGCGAGTGCTGCCGGGTTAAAATGAAGGAAAGTCTTAAAGAAAGGATTTTTACCTTTATAACTCTCATTCCTTTAAAAAAAATACTACCTGCTTGCCAATCTTTGAAAAGCCGCCTGTCTGTATTTTTTTAGTGTGGCTTTGCAACCAAGGTTTTTTTTTAAAAGAAACAAAAATAAAACCATTCCTCCGAAAAGAAACACAGATAAAAATCAAGCATCAGGGACTTTGGATGCTCAGCACAATTCAGATCATGTCCGAATAGGTGGAGGTAAAGATCCCCCCGTACCAATCAAGGTATCGACTATTTGGGATCAACATAAGCAAAATGTACAGAGATTTACTTCAAACACTTGCATGATTTGTCACTTAGGTGTTTAAATTTCAATTCATTCAAATGAAAAGATGAAGTAAATATTCAACCACTTTTTCCATTTCCACTGACTATCTTCCTATTCTGCTTAGTCTCAACACATTGTACAACTTTAATGTAATCATCTAATTATCAAGCATCCTATTTTAAAAGATACATGTACAATTATTATCCTAGTTTAAAAGATACCAACTATTATTGCCTTTAAAAAAAAAACCTCACCATTCTCTTTTAAACAGCAATAAAAATACTACCTTGAAAACCCCTCACCTGTATTTTTACAAAAGATAGTGTAGCTTTATATCAAAGTTTTTTTTTTCTTTTTCAAAAGATACAAAAATAGTCATTCCTCCGAAAAGCAACACAAATAAAAAAAGCAAGAAGATGCAAGCAGGGACTTAGATGCTCAGCAATTTAGATCATGTTCGAATAGGTGGAGGTAAAGTTCCCCCCCGTACCAATCAAGGTATCGACTGATCGTGATCCACATAAGCAAAACATACAGGGATTTACCTCAAATACTTTTATGCTTTGTCACTTGAATGCTTAATTTCCGATTTACTCAAAAAAAGAGACAGGTGGAGTGAATATTTTACCACCTTTACTATCAGCAATTACTATCTTCTTAATCTGCTTAGTCTCACGAAAGGCATCAACACAATATCCAACCTCAATGTAGTTAAGCTATTTTTTAAGTATTCTAGTCTGAAAGATTCCTTTAGAATAAAGGAAAGAAATGTCTTTTACCTTTAAAATTCTCATTCCTTTTTTTTAAAAAATACTACCTGCTTGCCAATCTTTGAAAAAGCCGCCTGTCTATATTTTTTCAGTGTGGCTTTGTATCAAAGGTGTTTTTTTTTCTTTTTTCAAAAGACACAAAAATAAAATCATTCCTCCGAAAAGCAACACAATTAAGAAGCAAGCCGGGACTTAGATGCTCAGCAATTCAGATCATGTCCGAATAGGTGGAGGTAAAGTTCCCCCTCCGTACCAATCAAGGTATCGACTGATCGTGATCTGCATCCCTAGGAATAGGACGGAGGGATGAAGATCTTCTTTTCTGGAGGATGAAGGATGGATGGAGGGATCCCGGAGATTAATTAGCAGGCGACAGGGGGGTCTTCTCTCTCTTTCTCTCTTCCCCAGGATTGAGATTTAGGAAAGGGGGGAGAGGGGTCTTTTCGGGAAGTCCGCCGTGATGGGAATGTAAACAGGGTGAGGGATGGTGGAAATGAATTGGTTCTTGTTTACCTGCTAAATGGAATGAACGAAGATAGTCTGTTATTGGTTTTGCTGAATAAATGCCGAACTTGGGGCTATTGGCGACTTGTCTGATTTTAAACCACAGTTATGAGACGAGGCCGACGACTGATGAGCTCGTCCCCAAAGTCAAAACCTTATAGCGACAACCCCCGTAGCTAGAAGGCGTAAAGACTTTGGGTCACAACATATTTAACCCCTTCAGTCCCAATGACAATTTGGCATTATCATTTTAGAAATGTTTTTCTGATCGTATATAGCCATTTATGATATCAAAAAGCACATCATTCGATTCTTCAAACTTTTTTCTAATGGAAAATACTTTTTATTAATCCCAATAGATGTCAGCCCTATTATTTTTTAAAATTATGATCAGAAAAAAGATGAACCAAATGGCATCACTGGGACTGAAAATGTTAACGTGCGCTAGTTCCATACACATGGCGAAATTAGTGGTGGTATTTTGTTATTATTGTTTTCTAATCTATCTTTTTATGGAATTTCTAGGATGAGGACAGAAACTAGAAATATATTTTCTGTGTAATGACGCTTTTATACTCATTGCGCCACGCCGATATGGGCTCTGACATAATGGTATTGGATTCGATGGAATAGTGGTTTTATTGAATAGACATTTCATTTTAGTAAAAATATGTTGGTTTTCATTATGGAGCTATGTACTTGTGAACTTTGAATTTGTAATCTATTAGAAAACTTTTCAGACACGTTTCAGAAAAGAACTTAAGGTTTGGTTCTTCCTTCTACCTCAGATGTTTTAAGTGAAGATTTTACAATTCTGTGTTCTTGTTTCTTCTTGTTTCTAATTCTTGTTTCTAATAATTATTTTTCATAAAATTTGAGTATTAGAATAATAGCTTATGAGATGAAGATATATATCACTTGTTTTCTTCCCCCTTTTTAAAGGGTAAACAATTTCTTTGAATTGCTTTGTTTCTCAGCATTTTTAAGTAATAAAAGTTGTAGCTGAGGGAGAACACTTTATAAAGTTTGTGGTAATGCCATTTCAAATATAATTTTTTGTCTGATTTTTTACGACTATTTCTTTTCAAAACAGTATCGAAAAACAGCTGCTTCTCTGAAGGAAGAGAAAATATAAGGATCTGTAGCTGTATACTGCCCCCTATAATCTGAGGTGGGTGGGGGATGGTTTTTGCAGGTGCGTGAGTGTCTTTCCAGGTTTTTGTGGGGGAAAAGAGGGCTTACTGGTGGATATTTTTCTTACTTTGATGTGCGGAAGTATGGGTTTCGAGTTGTCTTTATGACCTTTTAATTTATAGTCGATAGGATTCGAGAATGCTATTTTTTATGACGCATTATATTTTTCAAAAGCCTCTCCAGCGAAAGAGTAAAAGCCCTTTCTGGTTGGATTGTTGGTTGTCATTTTGTTTTATCAAGAAGGATTCCAATCAACCTTTGGCTGCAGCTTTGTAATGCTAAGTTCTTTAAGTAGATCTCTTAACGTAGATTAGCAAGAAAATTTGCTAAACGAAAAGGAGAGCTTTCTGCTTAGGCTTATGTAAATAAACAAAATAATATATGTTCAAAAAACGAATTCAAAAACTTAAAATTGAAGGGGGGTTTTCGGAAATGAAGGCATTAATGGTATCCACAAATATTCGTTAAAGGGTTGATAAGGGAAGATATACAGGGTGATTATAAAGAAACTTTGCCAACATCTGCACTTCTAGAATCCGTACAAGTTAATCGATCGAGATGAGATTGCAAATATAGATATTCGGAAGTATGAGCTCGAGATTCTGCGAATGGCGTTACAGTGGTGCTCACGGTTACGGTTCTAGTTACAGAAACTCTAAAATTTCGAAAAGCAACGCTTACTTTTCCCTGTGTCTCAAAATGTTCAGCTCATTCGAAAACCTTAAATAGCGTTGGAAGGGTACCGATATGTCCACAAACCGACGTGTTAAGCAAACTGCATACACACAAAAAAAAAAAGAGTTCTAAAAACCGTCCAACAAAACACGATCTGGGCACACGCAGTAAATTTTCATATTATTGATATGATATGACTATGATTTTATAGGTTTCCTACAATAAATATTGGGCGAACGGCGTTCTGTGATTGGTATCTTGCCTCAGTCATATGCAAATTTACTGCGGGGCTTATAAGATACTAGCTGTTATACCCGACGCTGCACGGGTAGAGGTGAAAAAGTAATTTTATAGTCAATTTTACTATTTTTTCTTTCATTTCAGTTACATAAGATATGAAGATTACCCAGTAATTTTTTCCATTTAATTACCCATTTTGGATATAGTAATAATTAATTTTAATTTCAAAAATACCTTTGATAAGAAGCTCAAATTAAAAAGAATACATATTTAAGTAAAAAAATAATCAGTAAGAATTAAAAATTAGCTACTCCAGCAAACAGCAAACGATTTGCATTTTTTTATAAGTTTACTTGCTTTTTAATAAGCTTATGATGTTGCTGATACCGTTCGTTATTAAAGTACAAAATCCCACTACTTATATTACATTAAAAAATTAAAAATTTTAAAATGCTATAAAATTAACAGATAATGTCGTAATAATTTTCCGAATAAAAACGTTTTAGCTCATTTGGCGTGTTTGAAAAATTTGGCGAGGAAAATATATAGCTACCATTACACCCATTCAGCTCTAGCGCAAAGGCCATCGCACAACCAACCAGCTATTTTAAAAAATGCTCTTTTACACGTTCTTTGTAATAATTTGGCGAGTTTGGCAATAATTGTGATGGCATTTATGAGTACATTTTACTCCGTATTTTTAATTTTGGAATTTTAAAGCAATGAAACGGGATTTCATACTTGAAAACGAGCGGGAAAAATAACTTAAGTTTATGATCTTATAACAGGTTAAAAATTTGCCAGTATTAAATAAATTAAACATTTTCAATTTCAATTGTTTTCTAAAAAGTTTTATTTAAATTTTTCTGCCTGATGGCATCACGAAAGAGAAAAAATGATCGGATTTGAGCGAAAGTGGTGTATTTTTTCCCTTAAAACGTTCGAAAACGATAGAAGGAATGGTAAGATTAGAAAAATTCTTAGCCTATTTTTGTTCTGGAGATGAGATGAATTTTTGTGCCAAATTTCGTGACAATCTGTTGCGTGGATCTTAAGTTTTTGCGTCCTATACAAACAAACAGACAGACAAACAGAAGTCGCCTTTTATGTATATAGATAATAGCATTAGTTACCGTTGCAGTTAGGCCGCTTAAAAAATTTTGAATGAAAGTTCGCTAAAGAACAATCTCCAGTTGTATGCTGACGTTCATTAGCAAATATCACACTTCAAAAGAAACTTCGAGGCAGGTGTAATTCATTTAACTTCACACTGACCCCATTGTTTCATCAAAGGTGCGAAGTTCTATTTAAAACTTTAAAAGTATACCAAGCGCCATTAGTTTTTCTTACGCGTTTGTAGTTAAACAGCTAATTGTTCGGGACATTTTTTTATCGCCTATTGTCTAAAGCTAAAAGAAATCCACTTTGTATTTGTCTCGTTTCGCTGTTCCGGTGGGTAAGTGAACCCTAACGGGAATTTCGCCAAGTCGCCAGATTTTTGGCGGATCATCACCTGTTCGCTCGGCCCACCGCCAAGACGTTAAAAGGTGCGTGATGGAGTGGCTAACACCGTTTCACATTGTTCTATTTAGTGCTCTTGTTTTCGAATTTTGGCATTCTTTGTGTGTAGAATCAGAGTCCTCCAAATAATATAATAAATGTTGGTTAAAATTTATCAAAAGCATTTTATATATTTTAGTAGTTTTAGTAGAAATTTTAAAATTACCAAATTTTGACAAGTATGCAATCACTTTTGACAGCCAAAGCATAAGTTGATTAGGGCATGGGCCCATTGTTTATTAGGAACAATCGGGATGATACACACTCTTAAAACAAACGAGCGATTTTAATTCAGTCTGAGTTAATTTTTACACCTCCAGTCTTGAAAATGCACTTCCCCGAAAGGAGTGGATCCTTTGTGTGTTAAGCCGCCGACAGGATCACTCCAAAAGAGTTATTTTAACTCAGTCTGAGTTAATATTCACTCCTTTCCAGTGTCGAAAATGCACTTCTCCTGCTGGAGTGGATTTCACTCTTTTGTTTTAAGAGTGCAGCTAACAAATGACAAGGCAAGAAAGTTGATAATATTTTGATGGATCCCGGGAGATTTACTTATACTTTTCAAATGAGATATGAATCACCAACCAGCAGGGGGTGTTCTAAGAAATTTCATACTATAGGCACAACCTATTTTAGGGCCCCTTTACGGAAAATTTTTGTGTATAATTTCCAGTAATGGTAATGCTATATGAGCTATTTATCACATTTTTGCTACAATTTTATAGGCTTCCTTATAAACATCGATCAAAACAATCACGTTAGGTCAATTTCTTAGTCAAAATTGAGCAAAAAACAAAGTGGAGTATCGGAATTTTTTTTTAGTTAACTGATATTTTGATTATTTATAGCATTTAGCATAATAGGAACTGAAATTTAGGGGCTCCTAAAGTTTGGGGACCCTAGGTCCGGGCCTTATGGAAGAACAGGCCCTGCCAACCAGGCTAAAACGTCTCTTGCATCTATTTTATTAGCTTTGGTTGCACTTTTTTTTTGTATTTCAATGTCCCTTTTTATAATGTTTCGATCGCTGAGTTTCCCTCTGTTCGAAAAATCCTTCCGTTTCTTATAATTTTGTTTTTGATACATTTTTTTATCTACACGCTTAAAACAAAAGGGGGAAATCCACTCATTTTGGAGAGGTGCATTTTCGACACTGGAAAGGAGTGAAAATTAACCCAGACTGAGTTAAAATCACTAGTTTGAAGAGTGTATGTTTAGCTCCTTTATGAGGGATTTTGTTTTACTGAGTACATTCAAGGGTTTCAGATTGATGAATCATGAGATCAAAGAGCTGAGAATTGACTGTAACGCTTGAATATTAACCTAAGTAATTTGACTTTCTTGAATAAAATGCATTTACCTGAACTATACTAAAAAAATCAATTCAACTTTACTCGTCTTCTCTAATATGCAATTCACCCTTCGACAATACCGCTCATGAACTCAAGGAAAGTCACAGAAGAACGAAGAATAACAAATTAAGTCCCGGGCGCCTAGTAACCAAATCGCCCATTAGAAAAACCAGCCCCACTTTATTCGACAAAGCCACCTTGTCACTGCACCTCCTACTCGACATGTAAGACTGTATCATTTCCATAATTTGGATCAGGCTACTCAGAAACGAACCAAGGACCAAAAGCTTTGACATTTGACAAAAACGTTTGTGAAATCTTGAAAAAGAAAGACCAGTTTCTACAGAGAAACATAACAGAATTTCTATATTACAGGCTTACTAAACATTCCCAGTATTACTTTAGTATATGCAACATTAAAATTTATAAAACAACAATATAGCTTTGTAAAATGTGAGATGACAGTGATTGTTTACCGCGGTAATATAAAGTTTCATGGTTCAAAATACCATAAGCTTCCGTATTTTAATATTCAACTAATAATGAATGTGTGTTAGTCTGAAATGCAACACAAATATGGAAATTAATTATATTATAAATCGTCGATATTGCGATGGGGCCTTGAATAAGCTAACTTCTCTATTATTGAAGCACTAATTAGGCCCTATTTGGCAAAAGGTTTTTAAAAAATATCGACACCCAGTCAATTTCTGAGAAACATGGGAATTATATTTTAAGTCGTCGATATTGCAAAGGGACTCCTGAGCTAGCTTTTTTGTCGCAATGAAGTAGGGGGAAGGGTGTTAACATTTACATTCCGGCTTGTATGTTTGATCAGAAACCCGCTTTTAAGCCTTCGTCAAATAAGACAGACACAGAAAGAGTTTTACTGTCATAAAGAAAGAAAGTACACCCAGGACGAATGCGGGAATCGAACCCGCACCCGTTACAGCGCGCAGACCGCTAGCCTGCGATGCTAACCACTCGGCCATCAAGTATGTTTTGCAAAAAGTTTTTCAACAACATCTCGCCAAAGTTCCCTTTCTGAGTAGCTCGCGTCCCCGAAGAAAGGGGCCAGCGGCCGTCTGTTCCGCGGTAAATCTTCATTTGTAACTGACATCATCATTTGCATATCAGGGATCTGCAGGTTAATGGGCGTCGATTATGCGGCCACCGACGGCCATAAATTACTCATTAATGTCGCATAAATCGCTCATTAATTCTACTTATTCGACGGTCCGAAGGGCTCTAAGCCCCCCCCCCCCCTCCTACCTAAAGTCAGTGGGCATATTTTGGGTTGTAGTCGTTTAGATGGGGCGGGGGGCTTTATAAGGGTGGAAGAGATTAAATGAAATTTACGGTGACAAACTTGTAATGTGTAGTAGGGGATATGCGAAATTCAGAATTTGACATTGTATTTTTTAAAAAATAATATTTTACAAACTCAGAAATGGATGCCAATATTTCTGGAAATATTCGTTATTTTTTGATGAAGTGTTGCTGTGAAAAATGCTCTGAATAAATCTTTCGTCAATTTGTAGTAAATTGTGTCTAAGATGCAATGCAATTCGTCTTAAGTCAAGTGACTTTGCAAGAAAAGATTATCAAAAAAGGAATGAAATTTGTTGGAAGAATCCTTAAAAAGTGAGATTTTCATTTCTGCGTATATTTTATACGAGATATTGCTTCACAAAAGTCTATAAGAGGTTATAGCATTTTAACTGCACTGTTAAAACTTGTGTGCTTGAGTTTACCATAATACTATAGTACCTTGTAGCTGTAGAACAACATCCTGTGAAATGGTTCAACAGATTACCGAAAATATGGTGGAACACTTCACCACACAGTCGTTGCAGCTAAGAACTAAATTTTTAGTGTAACCAAGAACAAAATTTTTACAGGGTGAATCTCCAAAATAGTTATGGGTTTCAAGTTTTAAATATTTTTACTCATATAAAAAATGATGTTTACACATTCGACTAAAATAGTGAGTGAGGAGGTCATTTTCAACAAAATGTTTTGAGTTAATCAAAAATTCTTAGCAATAATGCTTCAACCGCACTCAAGTTTCACCAAGAGATATTTCTACGTAACAAAGAATAAGCAATAGTCGCAATGTTTTGACTATCTTATGAATTTCCAAAAACCAAAACCACATTATTAACATACTAACAAGATTGCATAAAAATACTTCATGATATTTTTTTTTTCCTTTCTACGTGCCTTATCAAGGCCAAATTCGACGAAATAATATTTTCCAAAGTGCAACCAGCATTAGAAGGTAAATGCGATTCTGAAATATGAAACTTTGATGTAATATGAAATATGAAACTGCGAAGAATAAAACGTAAAAAATATTCTGTAAAAATCAGAAACAGTTTAAAATCCTTATACCGCGGTTACACTGCCTTGAGCGTTGACTTGAGCACTGACCTGAGAGGCGCTCAAATCAGCACTCAAGGCAGTGTAAACACGGTATTAAAAGTATCCAAGTATAATCGTTTGAGGAAGCCCTTCTTGGATTTATTTCAACGATCCCGTAAACCTTGCATTTGACATGAGTTAACAAAGAAACTTTTCCTCTGAAAATTAGAAATTTATCAATTTAAATTGTCCAACTATAATTCTAAGATTAACTCGAGAAGAAATCGTTCTCAGATGCATATTGAACAATCACAATCCAAAATTTTGAAAAAGCCTTTAACTTTTTTTAAAAAAATCGATATTTATTTTATCCCTTCAACCATTACAAATTCTGAAGGCCCCGAATTGAACACCAAAAATTCTGATATTTTTTTCTCTAAGAGGTTTCTTTCCAAGATACCTAATAAACAGTCCACACTCGTAAATTTCAAAAAAAAAAAAAATAGTTAACTTTTTTTTTGAAAAAAATCGATATTTATTCGACCTCTTCACCCATCACAAATTCCGTACGCACCGAATTGGCCAGTACAACAAAATTCTCATCACCAAAATTGGCCCAGATAAAATTCTAAAATTAACTATAGAAGATTTCTTTCCAAGATACCTAATAAACAGTCCACACTCTTAAATTTTGATAAAAAAAGATTTAACTTCTTTAAATAAAATCGATATTTATTCTATCCCTTCACCCATCGCAAATTCCGAACGCAACGACTAGGCCAGTACAACAAAATTCTCATCACAAAAATGAACCTTATAAAATTCTGATATTAACTCTAGTACATTTCCTTCCAAGATACCTAATAAACAGTCCACACTCACAAATCTTAATAAAAAAAAGGACCTAACTTCTTTAAATAAAATCGATATTTATTCTACCCTTCCACCCATCACAAATTCCGAACGCACCTTACCTGGCGATCTGAAAAATTCTCTTTTCCAGCCCGCCTGAACCTCTCTCACCTCCAGCACCAACCGAGCATAAAGCCCCACACAAAAATGAAACAAATGAAAATCAATAGGGCCTAGAAAACCACACAATGTCGACCCCTACCAGGGCCACCTATTTCTCAGAGGTCCCTCCCCCTCATACACCTATAACTGGCAGGTTTGGTCATCCAGAGTCGGGGATATTAAGGAAAGTGAGAGTGGGTATATTTAGCTTGTTCTTTTTTTTTTAATGGAAAGAAATAGAGGAATGTAGAAATGGTTATTGGGAAACGAAGTAGGTGTGTTTTTATGTTCAGTAAAATTTCATTTGATTTCCACTGCTTCGGTTTGTTTAATCCATTTTCCATTATTATTTTTATTTATTCATTTTTATTATATTATTATTTTTATTTATTCATTTTTATTATATTATTATTTTTATGTATTCATTTTACCAATTCATTTAATGTAATTCAATTCAATTGATACATTTCATTTAATTCAATTCAAATGATACAATTCATTTCATTCAGTTCAATTCATTTCATTCAATCCATATCAATCAATCAATTCATTCAAATTTCTTAGCTTAGTTCATTCAATTTTTTTATTCGATTCATTCCTTACAATTTCTTCCCTCAATTCATTCGAATTGTTTTACCTTCCTGAAATTGATTTGTTTTAACATTGTCCTTTTAAAACCTAATTTCCCCTTTAACTAAACTTGGATGTCTAAATTACAAATCTGATGATTAAATTTAAAAAGGTATCCTTTCAAATATAGGTTGAACTGGTATAAATGTTATTTTATAATATTACAAAACTAAACGTAACATGACTATTTTTCTGTAAATTATTTTCATCACATTCACAAAACACTTACCAAAACTAATAAACAGTAACACTTTCTAACCCTTTCTCCCAGATAACCTCAAACAGCACAAAAATACCTATAAAAAAGCGCAACAAAATTCGCATAATAAACCCCAACCAAAAAAATAATCACACTATCTCTGTGTATATGTAATATGACGTCGTGGCTCGGTGATTTAAATAAAAATTATGCATGTCATGCACTTTCAGGCGAGGCATATAAATGCAAATGAAAGCGCCTTAATCCCAGCGCCCTGTTGGCGATATGGCGACATATACATATGCATGAAGGTGCTTTAGGGGGAAGGGAAGGTAAAGATTGGCTTCACGGGAAAGGTTGGGTGTGCGGCAGGGAAAGTGTGTCTTTTTACGTTTGGTTTCTTCTCAATTTTTGGATTGTTTGGTGATTGCGGGTTATGGACATAGGTTTTATGGGTGTGGGTGGGTTAATGGAATGCCTGTTTTTGTGGTTGTTGTTCTAAAAGATTGCAGAGGATATTTTATTTTTACCGAGCATGACATTTAGTAGGTAGTAGAATGAAAAAGGCAAGATCCTTTTAGGTATAGGAGGTACAACGACTGGAGAGTTTTGTTTGTTAGATACATATTTGGGTAGGTTAGGTACATATATATTCTAGATTGTGTGCTTGATCAGAGACCCGCTTATAAAAGCCTTCGTCAAGTAGGACAGACACAGAAATAATTTTTACCGTCTCAGAGAAAGGAAATTAAACCCAGGGCGAAGGCGGGAATCGAACCCACACCCGTTATCGCGCTGACTGTTAGCATAATGGTCCAAACTACTGGCCATCCGGGCCCCATTTGGGTACTTGTGTATTTGGGGCTAATTTTTACTTACTTTTTTAATTACTCTTATATTATTACATTTAAAGTTTTTTTAAGGCTTACATATCAAGGCAATACTTTTACAAAAATTAGGATTTCAAAACTAATGAAATCGTCCATTTGACTGACTGTCCCTCTTAAGCTTACCATAAAATTTGAACTGCAATTGATATAACGTACTCTAGTTCTCTTATACATTGGTTTTCTATAAAGTCCCTTACACTACAAATTATAACGTATTACCCGAAACTGAAACTATGTCAGCCTTCAATAAACAAGGCCGTCTCAAGTATCTAAAACGGCAATGAGAACAAAGAAGACTACTTCTCACAAACTTTGCAAAAAACAGGACCTATGGTATCTGAACGACAACAAAATAAAATCTGTCCTCAACTCTATTCAAACTTCATGACCTCCCTCTTAAATATAACTTTTTGTAAGTTCCCCTTTTAGCTTCCACACTACGTTTATAACGTAAAAAGTGGAAGGTTTTATAATCGTTCTGTCCGTCTGTCTGTCTGTCCGTCACCTACTTTCACAGAACGAACCGCAAGTCTCACAAACAAGTGTGATACGTCATTTTGAAGCAAAAAATCAATTTAGGCTACATTCCAAATTTCATTAAAAAATTTAAATTAGAAGTTTATTTAAAATTTAAATAACTAAAATTTTAATCTACATTGAAATAACATGCGAATTCCATTTTTATTCAATATTTTCACTGTTGCCATGACATCAAACGTACGAGAAACTTTTTTTTTAAATAAAAATAAAATTCTTGAAAAAAATATTTATTTCTGTGTAATAATTCAATTTGGATTGTTGTAATAGCACAATAAAGTTATTTTGATGGTTCGTTATATTTTTGGGGAAGAAAGATGCATAAAAAATCCGAAATTTGCATAAAAAATATGCAAATTTTCGCTTGTATTTTTCAAGCAACAATTTTACTAATTTATTTTTCGAAATGTAAACTTGTGACTGCAAAAAGATATTTATTAAAAAAATTTATCACTATTCTTCTAAGTTCAAAAAAATTAGCAAACGATAAAGATTAATTACACAGTTCGACAAAAAAAATGCAAGTGTTTGTCCCGAAGCTACTTTGGCGATTTTTTGCTTCTTTGGTGGTCCAATAATAGAGAAATAACATTTTTAACCAAGTTTATTTGTAGCCAAAAAAACGTCAAAAAAGGCGTTTTTTATGAAAAAACGTTAAAAAATCAGTTTTTTGATCTCCGATGAATCCCCCTATTAAACTTGGGCTAAAAATGTTATTTCTCTATTATTGGACCACCAAAGAAGCAAAAAATCGCCAAAGTAGCTTCGGGACAAACACTTGCATTTTTTTTGTCGATCTGTGTTATCAAATCTGCAAAAGAAGATTAAAGAAAATTATTAGGTTTTGCTTATAAAAGTTTGCCAAAGGCCCTGTTTGGCGAATTTCTTTTTGAGGTGTTAGTGTGTTTCCTGTTGAGCGTAAAATGTTGTGTGGAAGCGGTGTAAGTGACAGATTCTGTAACAAACCAACTTGTTATGTATCGTAACAGGAAGAAATGTTTTCGAACCTAGGAAATACATAAGCACTTAATATCTCGATTAGTAACATGAAAGATATTGGAGGGGGGTGCTTCGACTTAGGATAGGGCATCCGTGTTTCTTTAAGAAGGGTTACTTCATAAAATTGTTAGTTATTCTAAGAATAGTTATATTGTTATTTTACATTTTATAAAAAGTAACAGATCATACCTTATAAATTAAAATCCTTAAAAAGTATCCAAGTTTTAAGCGTTTTAGGAACCGAGACAGAAGCGTTTAGGATCCGAGTACAGAATTTTTTTTAACCTTTTGAGGGCTAGTTGTGAGATAAGTAAACTTGTTTTCTTTGTATTAGATAATATTTAAATTTAAAAAAATGATTTCTAAATTATATTTTTTTGGAAAAGATGTTAACTTTAAGCTGATAAATAACTCTATAATATTTTAAATTTCAAAAGTAGTAAAAGTATAAAATCTGTAAATTAATTTAAAATGGAATCGGAAATCAAATATTCTCAAATTAAATTTTTCAAGAATAGAACTGTTTAAAAATATCTATTTTTAATAAATAAGTACCAATATTATCACTTATTATTCATAATATTCTTGTACAGAATTGTAATATTATATTTTTCTTTTTAAATTAGGAAAATTATTGTCTTTTTGCATATAGCCTTTGAGATTTCCAAGCTATATGAAAAGAGTTTCGATTATTTGAGCATAAAATTAAATATTAAAACTATCTACATATCTATTTTATTACTTTTTATTTATTCTTTTATCTACATCAGTGGTTCCCAACCTGGGGGCGATCGCCCCCAAGTGGGCGATTTGTGTTATCAAGGGGGCAATAAATAGTTTGGGGGCGATAGGGGGGCGATGAGTATTCAAAGGGGGAAAATTAAAATATACTGTACAGTAAAACCATTCTAATTTTTTTTATCATCGTGACAAGTTTTAAAACTGATATTCTTACAAGATTTGAATATTTGACCAAGCTAGAAATTCCTGATTCTATTGTCGATCCATTCCCTTTTGAATCTGTGGGTTGTAGATAACCTTGAAAACTCTTTGCAGATGGAGTTTGACGATCTGAAGTATGACAGTGAGACGAAACTCATTTAAAGCAGAGAGGTTATGAGTTAGCCTGCGTGAAACTTATTTACACTGATAATTAGCTATAGTAAAAAGCTGAACTACGTCTTCATCTCGTTCCATCAATATATATTAAAAAAAGAGTTAGTTATGTTATCCAGCTCCTCACCAAACAAAGAAATCAATGGGATATTTGCCTCTAAGACTTGCGTATAAGCTTGAAAAATAATAATTGATATAAAAAAAGTGAATAAAAAAGTTTTCAACATTCATTTTTTTTCTTTAATTTTTACTGTCAACTCTCTTAAATTTTACAGAATTGAGTTTAAAGATACTGGTTAATTATTTTACTTTCATTCTTTGAAAAAATCTAAATAAAAATAGAAAAAAATAAACTTTTTTTCCGATTTTATTTAAGAGTAACCGGATAAAGCTGCTTTGGTTGTTTTTATATATGGTAGTAAGTGTTTGAAATTATAAAATGGCTTTATTAGTTATACTTTAACTCAAATAATAATTGGACAAATTATAAAAATTAAAGGGGGGCGATATGTGTTAGTCAATTTAAAGAAGGGGGCGATGTTACAGAAAAGGTTGGGAACCACTGATCTACATCATCTAAAAGTCAATTTTATTCAGAAAGTTATTGAACTATGGCGGAATTTTATTAGTACATATTTTAAAAATTAAGAAAACTATTGTGAGTTTTACGGACAGTCTAGTTGGCTCCCAGGCTATATTAAATTTTTTTTTATTGCCTGATAAATTCGAATACTATCCAAAAAACTCATGCTACTTCAATTACACACAACAAGTAAAGAAGAGCAACCCGCGCAGGTCCTTCTTTCATATCCCAGCCCCCTTACAAGACCAGATGACGCCCCAAGAAACGGGGCCGCCCGTGTTAACCCTTTGTCTCCCCGGCATTTCTCAAGAGCAGCTGCCGAGTCATAAATAACCGCCCCGTTTAGCCCCGCATTTAAACCAGGGCGCCCCCCGTACCGGTAAAACTACCTGAGTCGTGCACGGGCCGATTTATTATTCAAAATAGGTCGTAGTCCCGTTTCATGTATAGAAGTAAATATGATGCGATTGAACCTTTCGTCGATTCCATTTCATCAAGGGCTTTTATTTTTTGTTATTTTTTGTTATTTGTGCTATAAGAGAAATAGAAGAAGAGTCATCTTTAAATGGAAAAGTGATGAGGAAACGAAATTGCGATCAAGAGACTAAAACAAATTACAATTCCAGAATAATCAAAAAATGAAAAAAAATACAGCAGGAACAATCGCCACTCATGATGTGCAACATGTACATCGGTAGGTTGAAGTTTGTTGTTTCACGCAAGAAAAGTATACGCTGTTTCAGATATGATAATGAATTTATTAGGAAAGTAAGTCCATGAGCGTTGGACTACCGTAGTTGAAACTTTTAAATAATATACATTGAATTATAAGAATACTGGAGCAATGGAGTGGCATTATAAATTCGAAATGGTATTTAAAAAAGAGGATGTTGACCTTCGTGGTTGGTTCACTGCTTCATTATTCCATAGCTTCATTCTTGAGATTGGTTCATTCTTCATACTTGTGTAGTGCAGTAGTGTAGTGTAATCGTTTCCGACTGCCTATTTCTAGCCTCCATTAGGAGCTTTAACACAGCCAATAAACACCACGTAATTTAAAACCCTGGTCAAGTGACGAGGTCGACACCAGAGCTGGCACCCAATGGAACTTCGAGCGACATCGTACGCCGCCGGGACTTTGGACTCCACAGATTTAACGAGTACGTCTGTCCCAGTGTACTCGGGCCCATCCATCAAGAGTTGGATTTTCTACTCTTTCCCAGTACAGATATTCATACTTGTGAAATTTCATTACTATAAGTCCGTAACTGTATCTTCTTCATTTAAAACGCAAAAACAAATACATTTCACATCGTATTTTAATTAACTTTTCATCGCTTTGTACGTACAAAAAAACAACAAAAAACATTGATCAGCAGTACTCCGAAGCAATTTTTCCCGATTTCGTTCCGAGAGGTAAGAGAAATTAAATATCGCAGTGAAACCCGAAAAACAGGAAAAAAAATGTAAGAAAAAAATTGCTAGGAGTCTTTTGGCTTTTAGAAGCAGCTTGCACAGTCAGTGGTAAAACGGTGACTGTAAATCAAAATCAATGCCCGCTGTAATTCGGTGCTTAGCACAAAGTATGAACAAAGTGTAAGGCCATGGTTGCCAAACAAATTCAAGAAATCGCCAAATTAAGCCGACTAAATCGCCAAGCGTTTATAAAAGAGGGTAGTTATTTTTAATGTATACTTTGTTTATTATAACCAAATTGGTATTTTGTTCAACACCAGCATAAAATGCAATTATTAATAACCCTTTCGGATCAAAGTTCTTCTAACCACACATATTTACCAGAGCCGAATTTTTCATTTTGCAGAGTTTTCAAGATTTATGAGGCTAGAGTGCTAATAAAGCAGCCCCCAATTAGAAAAAAAAATCAAGGATAAAAAAAATCAATCAATCATATTCTTTCAGAAAACTTCATTCAGGGGAGCAAAGGGGTAAAAAGGACGGAAGTAAAATTTTAGAAAAAAAGCAATAAGATAAATATTAGTAATTTACAAATAATTTTTTTAAAAAATAAAATTACATTATCTAATAACTCGCCAAAAGAGCCATATCATGCCAATACTGCCAACCCAGGATATTTCCAGCAAAAACACGCCAATTGTTTACTTTTGTTCTTTCATTTGGACATTAAGAAGATTGTAAGATAGAAAGAGAAAAATCATTTCTCAGTGGAGGAGCGAGGTGGTTTTTCATGGAGGTGGAAAACAAGAGAATTTCGCCTCCTATGATTGCTTGGTGGATAATGAGAGCCATTTAATACGGAGGTGGTCGAAAGAAGGTATTTTCTTCAATGTACTTTGTTCCGATTGCAGTTTATTTGTGTCGAAAGGCAATAATTAAATTGAATTGACATAACATTGAAACAGGATAATGCGGGTATTTCTAATAGTATGGAGTCAGTTCAGAGTACTGAGATTTGGTCTAGTTTGGAGCCCTTTCAACTTGGAGAACTGGCTTTGTTTAGTTTAGAGTCCTAACAGTTTGGAGTAATGATAACCAATGAAACGTTCACTCCATTTACTGCCCAAGTAACTTTTACAGATCTTTCAGTCCACACCGTTAAAAATTCGGTGTTAAGTTTCACCAAAAATTGGTTTCTAGTTGCTGCAGGTGAAATGTTTCACCATACTTTTGTTATTTGGTTGGACTATTTCTTATATGTTTACTTCCAAAACCTGACAAATGGTTCAACCAAATATCAAAAAGATAGCGACACTTTTTTAAAAAAATACAATACAGTTGTTGCTGTTACTAGGAACCGTTCTTTTGGTGAAACCTACCATCAATTTTTTAACAGTATACACAGTATCTTTACGTCAACATTTCGAATAACTATAAGACTTAATGGCGATCAAGTGATTGTTAAAAATTTTAATATCGGCTAATCAGTATGCAAGGGCTCATTACGTATCCGGTTCACTGCGTCCCAAAAATTGAATGATATCGTTGTCGATAATTTTTTTTAAAAAACTCAAATCAACTTATCTTTAATAAGATGAAACCAAGGCGTGATCTTATCAATTAGATATTACATTTAAAATATGAACCGAAACCCTCTCTCTCTCTCTCTCTCTTAGACGCTGTTGGTGAAAACTTCGAACACAACTTCGACGCGGAGGAGCCCAGTCAGTTAGGTATTCGCCTAGCATGCGAAAGGTCAAAGGTTCGGCCCAAAAATGTTAGGGGGCCGTACATTTGTGTATCTATTATTCTGCATTTTCTATACTCCCAACTTTTCAGTAAATTTTAAAAAATTCTGGGATCCCACTTAGTTTTTAGCTCATCACCATTACGAGCAATTATACACGGCATTATCCTTAAAAGGCCCTCCTAAAATTTTTGTTGTAGATCATGACCTACCAATTAGTACTAGATATGAAATAGCAATACTTGAATATTCACTTATATAACAAATAAAACCAAATAAAGCTGTTGCGGTCAGAAAAATACTGATAAAGTCCCCACCATAAAATGTGATAGCCAGAGAAAAAAAATACATGAGAATGCCCAGGGGCCAACTGAAGGTAACTCGATACCCCAACCCTTAACCTTCATATCTTACCTAAGCACACCCCACGAATCATACAGGCTCATGCCTCATGCATACGACCCCCGTGGGGATATTTTTTCCCGAAACGGGGAAAAAAAAGGATCAAATTACCGAGGAGAAGGAAAATAGGGAAATAGTCTCAGGGAAAAAGTACCGGAGATGCCTTGAATGATAATATAATTTTCTTTTGACTGTAAAGGTAAAGTGTGCTTACCTTTTTATGGGTAGGAAAGGAAAAATAAAATATGCAAGGTGAATTTGGGGCTTTAAAAAGTTATTTCGGATATTTCTTTAAGAAAAGAATAACTGATATTGTTAGTATACATCGATTTCCATTTGTTTATTTTATTTCATTCATGAATCATGAATTCAACTGTAAATAAAGTTATTTAATAAATTAAAGACACATTTGAGAAGCTTCATTCGTACCTTTTCTTACCCAATAAAAACGTTAATTTTAAGTTCAAAAATACTTATTTTATTGTTACTTAATTTGTGTTTTCAGAAGTGTTTTTTTTATTCTGTTTATTTAAGTTACGCAAGAAGACATTCTGTGTACTGACTAATAGCAATCGTGGCGTAATTGATGTACGAAAATATATGTTGTTGAATAAAGGTTAGTCGAATTAACCCAAACAGCTCAACTGGCGATCAACCGCCCTTCTGACGTTGCTGATAAAATTATTATTTGTAATCAACACGATTCTGGATCTGGCAATGCTAATAAGGAAATTATAAATTGTTGGCAGATGATGCCATCATCATCTGCCAACAATTCGAAAATGTCAACAATTTATGATGTCCAACAACAATGTCAACACCTTTTTAACCTTTTAAAGTTTCTTTTTATTTAGTATTTAATAAAATGAATAGTCGTTGGAGTTTTGAGTTACACCTATAGTTTTAGGTCAGTTTGGCTCATTAATAACAGTTATAGTGCGTGTTACAAGTCATCAAAAGCAATTTCCATGTTTAAAAAATGCTAAAAATTTAGAACTTAAAATTCATGCAAAGATAATTTTTTGACATAACTATAGGCCTCACTTAAGTAAACTGAACAAAATAACGCGCCATACTTTACTATAACAAACGAAATTTAAGTTTTGAACTATTATAAAGAAGCTACCTCGTTCAAAGACATCAGAAACTTCACAAATCGGGTAATTTCTGGATAAACGCACAAGTCGAACCAGATAAACTCTACTTAATATCTCCCATCCCACCAAAAACCCGACAATGGCCCAGCAACAAAACAGACTTGCAAATGCAACGACTTTCTCCTAAACCATTCGCCTGTCTTTAAAACTTTAAACGTCTATCTCGGCCAGCGGTAAACGTCCCCAAAATCAGCGTAGCGAAGAAGCATTAGTCAAAAGTCATTTGCGACTTCCAGCGAAAGAATCTTCTCTCTCTCTCTCTCTCTAGAAGTACAAAGATTAGAACTTCAGCATCCAGAAAAGAAGATAGCGGACGACGAAAAGTTACCAGTGTTAAAAGGTATGTGCTTCTAAATACAATGGCATGCCCCCTACTCTGACGCTACATTAACTGTGCTGTAGCATGAACTGCAGAGACTTTAGGCATGGGATAATGTTTTATCTCAGAGGAAAATAGATGCAAGTCATTTAATATTAAGGTAATACGTAGCCATAAGAGGATACAGATTGGCACATACTTTTAACCCTTTCAGTCCCAGTGATGCCAATTGGCATCCTCCTGTTTCTGATCATAATTTTTAAAAAATAATAGACCTGACATCTATTGGGATTAATAAAAAATATTTCCCATTAGAAAAAAATTGAAGAATCGAATGATGTGCTTTTTGATATTATAAATGGCTAGACTATCAGAAAAAAAAAAATCTAAAATGCTGAAGCCAAATTGTCATCGGGACTGAAAGGGTTAAGCAGTTGAAAAATAAACTAAACTATTTCGCTAATTCCATATAAAGTTGAAGTCTACAAATACTAATTTCTTAATTTATTCGTACAATAAATTCATGTTTTCATACACTTTTAAAACAAAAGATTGAAATCCACTCCAGTTGGAGAAGTGCATTTTCGACACTGGAAAGGATTGAATATTAACTCAGACTGAGTTAAAATCACTCGTTTGGATTGATCCCGTCGGAGGCTTAACACACAAAGAAACCGCTCCTTTCGGGTAAGTGCATTTTCCAGACTGGAGGAGTGAAATTAACTCACACTGAGTTAAAATCGCTCGTTCGTTTTAAGAGTGTAGTCTTGTAGAAAATGCGTGTATAAAAAAATTATCTAATTTGTTTATTTTGGACTTGAGCTGGTATGCCTCCGAACCACCAGAAACGTAGGTAACAAAATTCTCTTCCCCTTATCAGCTTGCCTAAGTCCAGGACTAGGCTCTCCAGAGAAGGGGGAAGTATGTAAAATTTCGGGTAAATGAGGTCAATTAACGATATCTGTTTAATAACCGCGACCGTGCGCTGAGATAACCACCGGGGCCTGCCTTTTGCTCAGAGGGGCTTTTGTCTGAAACCGAAACCGAAACGAACCTGGCAACAGCTTTTATCTCGAGTCCAGGAAAGAATGACTCTCGCTACATTTAATTGGAAGTTGCGACAGTTTATAACTTTTAAGCGGATTTGGATTAGTGTGTTTCGAGTGATGTATCATAACGGGAAGGACGACGGCTTTGTGTGATGATGGTGATTTGGGAAATTAGTGCAGGGTTATCTGACGAGTAAATGATTCCTCATTTTGCATGTGTAAGGGAGTTTTAAGGTAACATTGTTATTTTCATTGACGCTTTCCATAAAAAAAGGAGAAAAATGTATAAGAAAATACTACCAATAATTATTTATAAGCAAGTTTTAGACGTACGGCAGATTTAATTTTATTGAAATTAAGCATGAATTAAAATGCAAATAACGTTTTCATCAGCAAAAATCTAAAGTGTTCAGTCACCGTCGCTTTAGCCATCAATACTTCTTCTTCTGTTGTTTCGATGGAGAATTACATGTCGTTTGCATGGCATTTGGTGACGGAAGATTGTCCGCATGTGTCGGAAGTGATCAGCAGTTAGTTTGTCTTGTTTATGGTTTTATAGTGGTGGCTGTCGATTTCTTCGAAATTCTTTTAAAGTTATAGTTTAGATGCTTTTTTGCTAAGTGTTTTGAGTTTATTGGTAGTTTAAAAAATCTTAATACCTAAAGTAGAGTCGTAGATTCTCACTGTATAGTAGTTTAAATATGTGAGCAGATTCGTAAGTGTATATCTGTTCTATTATCAGAAAAAATATTGGATGCAATAAATTATGCATCAAGGAAATTATACACTTTTTGTTAAATGGATTCAAAAGTATCTACTCCGTTACTACAAACATATTTATTATTTTATCAATGCTTGCTTGGAACCGCATCGTTTTAGTATAAGTTTAGACTTCAGAGTAATCACCTATTGTTTTCATAAAACAAAAAGATCATTTGAATAGCAGAGACACGTTTATAAACCAAAGAAAAAGAAGTTCATCATGTATTGTTAAAAATGTTATGGAAAAATTGAGGCAACAATTGTTATAAAGGAAAGGAAAAACTTTGTGGGAGCAGAAAGAACCTAAAGCTGATCATCTCATGGAAGTTAGAATAAAAGGAAGAAAGGCTTGACGAGTAAAAAAGGAAGCCGTTTTAAAGCCGCAAAATAGATACCTAACTAATTCGCCAAATAATACAATTGTGGAGTGTTCGATTGTGTGTGAAAGATTTAAGTTAAGTATAGTGGGGACATCCTATATACACTCTTAAAATAAACGAGTGATTTTAACTCAGTCTGAGTTAATTTTCACTCCTTTCCAGTGTCGAAAATACACTTCTCCTGCATGAGTGGATCTCACTCTTTTGTTTTAAGAGTGTAGTTGCTGCACTACCCATACGTGTTACTGTTCAGCTCTCCTGACCAAGGGCTCTGAGGTGAGAAGCACTCTAAATCGGTAATTAAAATTTAAAAAAGTAACAATTTGTGCAGTTGCAGATTATATTTATTTTGATTTATATAAGGTTATGATAATTCCCTGAACGAAAGATCAAATTGCAATTGATGAATTCTATTGTATATAACGCAACGTCAAATAAATAGCGAAGCGTTGTTTGGGCGTACCACGTAAGCAATCAGGGCTTTATATGGAAACAAGTTTTTATATAGATATTCATCCAGACAGCATCTTCATCTTATTCTAATCTCCCGAAAGTTCATCTCCAAGAAAACTTTTTGCGGTAAGTCCAAATAAAATCTATTTGGCGTCTAGCACAGACGCTAGACCACATGGCCATTCGAGTCAAACAATTACCGAACAATTTTCTTGCCAAACACCGGCGGCGCTGTTTTACTTTTTATTGCGACATACAACACACACCGGTCCCGTGTGATCCCAAGCGGATGTTATGACTCCGAAGAATAGAACACTTTCGCGCACCTCTGCTTTTTTATCCTATCCTCAGATGCCAGTCTCAGTCGGTGCTTCCTTTGAGGTGTAGATTCTGGAGATAGTTTTACATCAAAATAATAGACAAAACGGTTGCTAAAAATTGAGGTATAAGTGGGGTGAGAGATGTTCGGTATTGAGGAATAACGTTTTTCAGTTTATCCGTTTGAAGCCAGGCATTTAAGGTATATGCCTACCTGAATTCCCTTAACGTTATAGTACAATCGCCAGGGATGACTTCACACATACTAACAAGGTCAACATCGTGACTTACAGATCAATCACACAAATTCTAAATGTAAATTAGGGATAATAAGAGAGTTGGACCGGTCTATCTTGATCGCATAATTCTCAATTTCCTCAATACATAGAACTTTTTTTAAATAATCTGAATTTACTCTCCAAATTCAATATAATTCCCATTTATACCTTAAAATCTTTCTTTAAATCCTCTTTAAAAGATAATTCACCGTCAATGCAAATCGTAATTTTGATTCCTGAATTGTAATTTGCAATTTGGAAATTTTTTATTTGCAGGATATAGTGACACGGGTGTGATTCAATAAAGCGGCTACAACAGTTTCATTTGGGCATAGCCCCTCTTTCAGTAGCCGGAGCAGAGCGGAAATTAGAAACTCGGATTCGAACGGGCTTCTTCTCAGGGTAAACAAGCACAACAAGTCTGGATTTCTTCTATCCAGGTGCCCACATACATCATAAACATCCTCCTGGTCTTATCTTTGGATCAAAATAAAAGATGTTGGGCTTCTGTGGGAGTAATAAATGTGGATGGGTAATCTCGACTATTTTTTCTGAACCAAATGCGGGAAGGTTTTTATACATAGACAAATACGACAGTGAAATTCATTAAAAATGGCGAGGAATGTCCAGCTCGCCTCCACTGACCAATCAAACTTAAGATTATTCGTGTGAAAAGGTGTAGGGTCAAGATGACTCAGCAAAGTTTCTGTGGGAACTATTGATCAAGGCGATTGTTTGTCGCCGACAGGATGTGGTTGAAATGTTAAAGTACTAAGTGATGTTAAGGATATGCGAAAACGGTAATTTAAGATATTTAGTTTAATTTGGGTTAAAAATATAAGATTTTGAGCAGTTAAGTTATAATATAGTATATATTGCCATCAATGGAGGATTTGAACTGGGCGGAGAAGGGTTTGTTTGCGTGGTAGAAGGAATAACCCCCTTGTTTGAGGTCAGATAAACTAAGGTGGCTGATTTTTTTTTATATAATTTTTCTTTGTGATTTCGATTGTATAATTTTATGTGTTGTCTGGATGCCCGGGGGGCCCCTTGTCAACTAATGGGTTCAGTTTGAAAAATAAAAGTTTTTCTTTTTTCATATTAGTAGACCGATTCTGTGGTTTTGGACCTATGACCGCACGTAAATCATGAGCTCATAATTACTTTAAGATAAGAAGAATCAAGCCCTTATTGGTTAACAACTCAAAATAAGTCTACTAGTACGACACTACGTTGATTAGTTGTTATTGGCCTTCTAATGTAGGTGATATCGGTAAAAGTCAGTGTTTGACGTAGCTGTGACGTTCACATAGGAGTGGCCGTTGTGGTTTGAACGAATTAGCTGCCGAGTGGATTATTTGTAGGGTATAACACACCGTCTGATGCAGTTGTGACGACAAGGCGTGTCTCTCCATTAAGATTCACCATGAAAAATATTTAACGTGAATATCCACGGCTTTTAGACGGCCTAGATTTGACCCCAAAGGGTTTGGATAAAAGAAAGTATCAGCACTGTCATTTAATGAATGTTTACATACTACAAAAACCGATAAAAAATACTCCATGTAGAAGGGGATTTGATACTCGTTAAATACTTTGATGAGGTATTAGGAGTAGGTTAACCAAGCCCATTGAAATGTTCAGTCAAGGTGATTCAACAGTACAGTACCGCGTAATTGACGATAAAACGGCCCGTTTTTATGCAACCAGCCAATGAAAGGCGTCTGTTGACCAAGTTTATTGATATTTTCAGTTGAGCTGTTTCTACAGGCCGCGTGACCTACTTCATAATGGACCACACATAATCATGGAGGGAGGTTAGATATATATAGAGGGACTTGGTCCGGAGTTAAAATCTTTTTTCCTCTACATGGCACGTGGGCACAGGGCACTAACCAAGGAGCAGTACCGTGTATGCTAAGATTAGGTTAAATCCGCCGTTTTATTTACCAGAATTTTTCTATGTTCATGATAAGAAAAACATACTAAACCGAGTGACTTCAGCAGTAAATAGCCAATATTTATCAGTCCACTCTTCCTCACTAGTCAAAAGTATCTGAAGGTACACAGGTGAATGGTACTGCTTCCTTTTTCCACAAACGATCGACTTCCAGCTCCCTTTTATGATCGGCAGATACAAATCGAACTATACCCCAATAAAAGGGGACCTTTTTTCAATCGTCTTGTGTCACCCCTCGCCCCCGTTGCCTTGGTGACGGAACCATCTGTATGGGGAATACGTAGAGTTGACTTTATCCTCGAGTAGCAGAGTGGAAATAGTGTAAGTCACATAGGATATACAAAAATCAAGAAATACTTATAACGTCATCAATGTAGAAATGCGTAACCAAATGAGCTGGGCCTTGTCAATCACCAATGTAAATTTACCCATGTAAAGTTTATTCTGTGGTAACCGGCGAAAACGTTTGTTTCACTGGTATTGGTTACATTTACTCATATTCTCTGTTTAACTGCAATGGAAGTAACTTGTTAATATGACACTGTACGACGTGAAAATATGTATCAAATTGCTATTTAAAAAACATTACAACATTGTAATGTAAAAAAAATCGCAAAAAGTACTGTTAACTTTACAGAAATATTTTACAGTATGTGGCGCCGAAACTTGACTCACTCCAGTCTCCTTCCGAACCACCTTACCGGCCCCCAAAAGAAAAGAACTCAAGTGACCCCGGGTCAGCAGCGTACAACAATGTGATGTAAAATGTAACCGCAAAATATGCTGTAACTTTACAGAAATTGTTTACACAGTGTTAACAGTCTTGTGCCAAAACTTGACTCACTTCAGTCTAACTCCGAAAGAAAAGAACTCAAGTGACCCCCGGTCAGTGGCGTACAACAATGTGATGTAAAATGTAACCGCAAAATATGCTGTAACTTTACAGAAATTGTTTACACAGTGTTAACAGTCTTGTGCCAAAACTTGACTCACTTCAGTCTAACTCCGAAAGAAAAGAACTCAAGTGACCCCCGGTCAGTGGCGTACAACAATGTAATATAAAATGTAACCGCAAAATATGCTGTAACTTTACAGAATTTTTTTACAGTGTTAATAGTATCACATTGTGCCAAAACTTGACTCACTCCAGTCTCACTCCGAGTCTACCGACCAGCCCCAAAAAGAAAAGACTCAAGTGACCCCCCGGTCAGTGGCGTACAACAATGTGATGTAAAATGTAACCGTAAAATATGCTGTAACTTTACATAAATGTTTTATCGTGTTAATACGTAGTATCACCTTGTGCCAAAACTTGACTCACTCCAGTCTCACTCCTAGTTTCGAACCCCCGAATAGCCCCCAAAAAGAAAAGAACTCAAGTGACCCCCGGTCAGTGGCGTCTGAGTGCACCTGGGGGTGACACCTGGATCACGCCCCTGGAGGAGTGCATCAATCGATGCGGACGCCACTGGGAGGGCAGATGGTCAGATTTGATTTCAGAAGAAGAGATGGACACCTTTAGGGGAGGGAGCGAAAAAATATCGATTTTTAAGGGGTTTTTTTTAGATATATATACAGTTAAATATTGTTGTTTTCTTGGAAAAATCCTTTAAGATACTTTTTTTAAGCTGCTGGGTCTGGGTTCGAATCCCGTTGAGGCATGGGTGTTTGTGTTTGTCGAGTATATGCGGAGTACGTGCACGTTAAATCTGTTGGGTCCTGTAGGCAGTCATTGCGCAGTTTCCCACGGATACAGGTCCCTGGAGAAAATTTCCCACCCCTTCGGGAACATGTCTAAATTGTGGAGGTGGCGACAGATGGCAGCATCTGTCATTTGCGTATGTGTGTGTCGTGTGTTGTCCTACTTGACGATGGTTTATAAGCGGGTCTTTGTGACCAAGCACACAAGCCTGAAAATGTATGTCTACCAACCAACCTACCTATTTTACTGTAGCATTTCAAAAAAGTTTTTTTTTCGAAGGACCTTTGTTCTTATGCAAGGTATGTGATGAAGCATTTTTGAAAGCTGAGCGATTGAAATGTGATAGTTTGAAGCAATATAATTTTTTTATCTTAATTTTCCAAAATTTTAAATTTGACTATGAAGCATGATTTTTTTTAAAAACCTCTTTTACAATATAATTAATCCTTGGCACCACATTTTTGAAATTTTGGTTTTATATGCTTAAAAAAAACATTAAGCAGCTTTTAATTTTACATATTTTAACTGCTTGTCTTTAGTTAAAATTAGTTCGAATTTTTCTGAAAGGTAAAATATGTATTAATAACTTCCTTTTAAATAATGAAAGCATGCAACATGATTTTTAAAAATGCATTACTTATTACATCTAATATTTTTTCTTGATAATAGAACAGATATACACTTGCAAATCTGCTTACATATTTAAACTACTACAGTGAGAATCTACGACTCTACTTCAGGTATTACGATTTTGTTAAACTACCAATAAACTCAAAACACTTAGCAAAAAAACGCATCTAAACTACAACTTTAAGAGAATTTTAAAGAAATCGACAGCCACACTATAAAACCATAAACAAGACAAACAAACTGCCGATCACTTCCGACACATGCGGACAATCTACCGTCACCAAATGCTATGCAAACGACCTGTAATTCTCCATCGAAACAACACATCCAAGAAGTATTGATGGCTAAAGCGACGCTGACTGCTGTGAGGACGTTGCTATTTTTGTAGCAAAACTTTTCAAGGGGCGCGTATAAGAAATATCAGAAGTTTATAGATGTAGTCAGGAAGAAAAATAAATTGATCGGAATTTGTTATTATTATTATTTATTTTTTTGTAGATACAGTTGAATCCCGCTTATCTGAAAGGTACGGGACCAAAATTGAGTAGCAAAAAAAAAAAAAAAAAATACTGCATATTGGCTATCTTACTTAGAGAAATAAATCCAACATTGGAAGTATTACGTATTTATTTATGCGCATACATTTCTTATTTTAACCGAAAGGTTTTACTCTACTGTAACGCCTAATTTGACATGACCTAATGTTTAAAGACCATTCAGAAAAAGACTGCGATAAACATTGCCAATTATGGGGTATGAACTTGAAGCGCTAAAAAAAGGGGGGGGAGGGGGGCAGCGCTGTAACCATTCTGAATCAACCAGCAAAGTTTTGTTGAGCAAAAATTAATATTTTGTGGAAATTTTTGACTATCTAATATTGTTAACAGACTTAAAATACATACATGGAAAATATATATATATAACGACAACGATATCTGCAATAGTAGAATAATTTAAATCTGCCCGTACACTCTAAAGTTCAAAAAGCAAGTTTTCTCTCAAAGAATTATTTCTCCCACCCCCAAAAAATTAAAAACAAAAAATTTAAATTAACTAAATGTATGCATAATATCATTTATTTTTAAAAAAAATTAATTTATTTTGTGCAACAATTTTATGTTCTGTGATAAGCATCAAAAAGACAATCCATTGAAAGTAACGTATTTTCAAAAACGTATTTTAATTCCAAACAAAACTTTAAGTTTGCTTTATGATGAAAACTGAAAGATGTAAAAGTAATGTAACTTTATTCGATTTACTTTTTATTAATTTTAATTATAATAGAAACAAACTTTTTTTTCAATTATTTGACAAAGATTGAAAACAATTGATATCTGGAATGAGAAGTCCATTTCAACCTCACATTCTGACTTAACTTTTACACCAGTCCCCTCAAAAATCCCCAAAAAAGAAAAGATCCAAAAGGTAAGCCAAATATTTGAAGTCTCCAACAATGGTATTGACCCCCACGGTAGGGCGGTAATATCGCACGGCGTCAACTCAATGTGTCCCCTCATCTATCACGCACGGGGCCCCTGACGCCCACGCACTCCCCCCTTCTTCATACTAGTTCTTTCCGAGGAACAGTTGGATACGGGGAATAGTTGGTATTAGGAAAGGTAGATTGCTTTAGAGTGTCCTAATTGAATAACTTCTTCTTAATAGGGTAGACTGACCAGTGAATGAACATTTGGTAAATATAATTAAAATATAAGGAAAATCATTAAACTAGATGGATTGGCAACACTGACTTCCTCCCATGAAGTAGGAAGCTATCAGGCGTATGGTTGGTTGTCTTGGTCGTTATGTCCTGGTGCTTATTCACTGGCAAACGCAGCGCCTTAAACGTTCATTCACTGGTTAGTCTACCCTAACTGGTTTCTTTTTAAAAAATGTAAACATTAGCAGCATCTACAACGTCACCTGCCCGAATATTCCAACTATCTACCACTCCAATGTTTTTATTTATTTACCATAAAAAACCCACTATGGAAAAAAGAATCGAATTTCAGTGATGCAAAAAATATATATTAAGGCTGTTTTATCAAATCAGATGAAGACAAAATAAAATGACTGAAATGTTATCTTCATCTGATTGCTCCATTCGTTTTATAGCTCCGCCCATTGTTGGGGATTCTGTGCAAGGAAACTATGAGTTTAACTATATATTACACAGTTCGAATAAAAACGAAACAATGTAAATTAAGTAAGAAGACAAATAAATGTGAAAATTTTGTAAACATTTTTTATATATGTATCAATATGTACAACTACTTAGAATTTTTTTTAAAAATGTAATAAACCTAATCTTTTTAAAATTACTTCAATGTCTGCTAGAAAAACACGCTAAGTTAAGGTTTTAACACTTTTTATTATTTTTAAGTACATGAATAACTTTTAATAAGAAAAGGGTTTACTTGAATCGGAATTGTTCTTGGGTAAAGAACAAGTAATGAATTGACATCGAGTTTGTTCTTTTACATCCATATCCCTCAGTAGATACAGAAAGAGGGGTTGGAAATAAAAAAAAAGTTTGGTGCTCCTGTTCATATTTGGCGCCATATTGTTTGCTGGGGCTTAATATTTCATTTTCATTTTTTTCTGTCTTTTGATCTTTGGGTACCTTTTCAATAACGTGGTGTTCTAGTTATAAAGGGAAAGGTAATTTCTATGACTGCCTTTTATATATTTTTTTGTGTGTTGCAAGTTTTAAATAAGAGAAATAGACTGTTATCAGAGAAAATCTTGCTGTCTTCAGAAATGTAATTTCAGGATGAAATACCTTGACAGATAACACCAAAGCACTACAATTTTAAAATTTCTTCTAACAGAAGACCAATTTCCCAAAATATCATCTTTTTTATAAAAAGGCTTTAATTTTGTTTGTCAATAAATAACTTTTTGTTAAATATTTTGACCACCTAATAATATAGAAAATCTTCTATCAATATTAAGATATTTTACTTACATATATTTATAATAGTAATATCTGTTTTTATGATTTTTTTAGATAGACCAACCAAATTCTTTACGATGTTAAAATGCTACTTTTAATTTATCCTTTAATACTTATCCATTTATGTTACTATTTAATTCATTCAAATTAAAAAAGAAGAAAGTAGGCTAAAAAAAACGTAAATGTGTTGGATTTTATTCGGTAATCCATGTTTCTATAAACCGTTAAATAAAAACGTCAGGAACACTTTTTTACGAACTTATACTGTTCACACTTCCATACCATAACCCAACCGTGAGACTATTTTTATCAGTCGCCAAATTCCCAATAAACCGTGTGACGTCTACAATCATTTCATAACTCATCTCAATAACTCCGAGTAAATATTTGAGAGTTGCTAAACTGACCTCAGTCGTAACTGTTACCATCGGTAGGCACCTCATAAAAACCAAAGACGAAGGTGTTAAGTAAAAAATCAGCTCGTTTCCTTTTACCTGTAGTTTAAAATGAACAAGCTACTAAAACTTGCTACCAAGCAAGCTTTTTAAAGCAAGTTATCAAACTTGCTACTAAATAATATTCTGCAATAACTTTCCAAAGTTAAGGACGGACAAGAAATAATTATTTCTGGAAAACAAAATACTATTAAAGGGTGATCGTGATCATAACAAAATTCATGGTACTCAAGGCTTTCTGTACAGTAAAATAATCCTCGGAATTGCTTTTCATTTGGTAGAGAGATAATTGACGACAAGGGATTAGAGAGAGAATTCGGTAATAAAAAATGATAATAGATTTTCAGAATTTCTTATAGAAATTCAATTGTTCAATTTACGTCATATCTAACCCAATGAGCTGCTTAGTATATTTATTCATATGTTGATGTTTGAACAAATAAAGACGGATCTTGATGTTCAATTGTAGGTCGGACAAACAGAGTTATAACAATGGTTAAGAAATCGCAACTCTGCGAAAGTATGGAGTCGTCATGTAAGCATTTTTCGCCAGGTATCGTCATAACAGCAAGAAATAAATTGAAAGGAAGATATCATGCGGTTATTTAATAATTACTTGATTAATTTATTTATGAGCCGCGGTAGCTGAGTCGTGTGAAGCGTCTTGCTCGCATCGGGAGGGTTGTGGGTTCTGTCCTCGGCGGTGCTCACAATTCTGATGGTCGCTGGGTAGGCGCTTGTACTCGGCTTAAGACCGCCGTGCTGACTAATGGTGGCTGGGGCACGTTAAATACGTCGTGGTCACAAAGTCCTCCACGTTCCCATACCAAATTAATACCTCTGGGGGTGCCAGATCAGTGGGTTATCGGCCTTTGATCTGGATCAAAATTCCGATATGCGTGTGAGAATGGATGTGTGAAAGGGACCATCCTGTAAAACGGATGTGTCATGCTGACTGGCAACAGTCGGACTTCCTCCCTTGTGGCGCTCGATAAAAACGGAAGCCGCCCTCTTCGCCTTAAATCGGGTAGTCCTCTACTCCGGGCTCGGTTACCGAGTGGCATTAGAAACAACTAACAACAACATTTATTTATAGGAGTTTAAAAGAACTTCGCTCTCTTCAGAATAGTTTGTGTAAATCTAAATTTAATAATTAAACAATCATATGCTAGTTTCTTTGGAAATTAGTTTTATTTTGCTGATGTTATGACGACTCGTGTACCTGATGGGAGAAAATGGCATGGCAAATCAATACTTTCATGAAAGTTGCTATTTCAAAACAAATGCATAAATATAAAGGGCTGACCTACGACTGAACACCCCCCTGCATTTATTAAAAAGGGAACATATAAACAAAAAATTCAATAAGTAAGATTGTTTGATGGATATGACGTAACATGTAAAGTCCTAGTTCCAGTTAGATTCGAAACTTTGGAAATATTTTTGCAGTACGCGTATTAATCTCTTCGGCTTTGTCATCCTTGTATTTAGTACGAATTTCAAAAATAATGCATGAGCTCTATGGGATTGACCAAATGACCATCCTTCTAAAGCCTTCAATTTCTTAAGGTAGGCGAATACCCAAAATTCTAAAATTTTTACTATTACTTTAATCTTTTCCAAATTTGGCATAGTGATTTCAAATATAATTAACAATGCTTTTTAAGCAATTTTTTTTTTATTTAAATACAATTGATTTATTTTAAACGGTGTTTTTCAACTAAAAAAAGGGGTTTACGCCAACACTTCTAGCATAAAAAGTTTTACATTAATTTACCTGAAATTTTTCGCAGATGCTATTTCAATATATATCTGTGCCATGAACCTCTAACATCTGGTGTAAGTATACAAGTTTTTTTTATAAAAAATTTCCAAGTGTAAGTTAATCGAAAAAAATCCTTTTTTTTTGTGGTTAATTTATAACATTTTTCTTAATAACTTTTTTTCTTGTAATTTGTATGTAACTCTAGAGGGTCATTGCATGAATCAGTTCAAAATGAAGAATTTAACACATAAAAAATGTTCATAGGATGAAAATTCAATGTGGACGACTTGTTGGCGTAAACCTCTTTTTTTAGTAGAAAAACACCGTTTAAAATAAATAAATTATATTTAAATAAAAACAAAAGCCTAAATAGTATTATTCATTATATTTGAAATCACTATGCCAAATTTGGAAAAGATTAAAGCAATAGTAAAAATTTTAGAATTTTGGGAAATTTTGGGTATTCGCCTACTCTGCCAATTCGTTGCACAAGTATAATATAGAACAGTATGCATAGCAACATTAAAGGTACATGGCTGCTTTTTAATAAGATCCCACGATTACTTTGAAGATGTCTCAGTTTCAACTGTGGCTGGGCTCAAAGTGGGAAAAAGGGCTCCTTTCTGGCAACTTCCTCATTCCCATTGTGATTTACGGCTTCAGAAAAACCTCCACGGGTTAATTAGGAAACGCCATCCACCCTGATGGCAGCGCAGGTAATCAAAGCGACGTGACGTCAGAGACAGAGAGGCATTAAGTTTTGCTGCAACGGATCGTAAGTACAGCTGTTGCCACTGCCCGACGACAAATCTTGGGGAAAGAGGTTGTTAAAAAATAAGAGGGTGAACAAAATATGTCAGGATTGAGCGCAAGTGAGATGTAAACATGGTCGTGAATCAACCTGGATTTCTCGAAAAAGATGTCTGTGGTTTGTTTCAGAAAAAAAAGGCGTTACTTTTCATTAACTCTGCTTTTCTGTTATTGTATATCGAACTGTGCACTTTATATGGTGCCTTGAAGATAAGGGGTAAGAGTGACTACACATGGAAAACAAGGTGAATTAGGTTTCAAGGAAGTAGCTGACATCAGAGGCTATACTCATATCATTCTAGATAGCAGCACCGTACAGTAATTCACTTGAACCAATTTACTACAACCATTTGACGGACAGAGATTAAGACATTATTGCTAAAAGCATCCAAAACCTTGGGTAAAGTCGTTGATTGTACGAAACCAAACGCGACGTATTCAGAAATTGAGTGTAAACATCATAATAAACCTTACTTGCATATGAACCAGAAGCGCATAAAATATGTTCTTTGTTTAAAGTTCTTACGCCTATTGAGGTTATCTTTGGAGCTGTTTTCAAACACAGCTTCAGGCCATTTTATGTTGACGCAAGTTGATGGTTATTATTTGGAGAGTTATATTTAAAAAAAAAGATTATATTACATTAATCGAGCTTAAACCAAAGAATTTAAACAATCACCAATTGAACTAATATTATAACCAATACGTTAACATTACCCAATTGGGTTAACATAGTTACTATAACACCATCAGGGGGGTTGCACAACAGCTAAGGCGCTAGTTGACTTTATATTATCCCCATGGAATTTGCATTACCCACCAAATTGAATAAATATTATTTTACTAGTAATTTAACGTTACCACACAAATTGAGTTTACATTATTACCAGAGTGGTTACATTACCACCTATCGAATTTACATTATCATCAGATGGCTTACATTACTACCCCCAAGAACGCCAATACTGAGCACACTTCCACTTTGGCGATCCCTACCCCCACCCATCCTATCCTATCACACCCCAAAAAAAGGTGAAGGAGTGCCTAGAGAAGACACCGAAACTACCCTGCCTTCATAAATCGTCGCTATAACGACAGATATTTGCATCTCACTGCCACCTGTCATACACAACCACCTTGTGTGTCACCGTGGAGGTGGGAAGGGGATTGAGGTGGCATCTGAGGAAATACACATGCAATATTGGTTTACCAAGTGAAGTCAATTATCATTTCAATAATGCAGGCAAATAAGCAATTTTTGAAGGATTTGGCGTTATTTTTGCATGTAACCAAGCTGACTTTTGTATTTGGTTAAAGCCGCACTATCAAAAAATAGAGCTACACGATGGCTATTGGAGACGAGAATCGTATCTTGGTAAAAAAAATCAATTGACGAAACACATCAAAGAAGCGTGATTATGGCAGCTAAAAAACAATTTAGTGCTGGCTAATGAACTTGTAAGGGCTGCTATTTTGTCAAAGTTGTCAAATATCTACTCCGTTAGTAGAGTTTACATACACAACCTTAGGCACGGCCTTTTCAAAATATAAGGCCACATGAGCTCTCGTTATCCGTCCTGTTAGGTATGTAGGCTGTTCCTACATTTTCTGCATAATTTTTTTATGCATACATTTTCTGTTTCGGAAAGCCGACACTACGAACAGGACGGTTAGCGTGACGTCACGGAGGGCTCATCTGGCCTTATAAATAGAGTAGGTCGTGGCTAACCATAGCTGAAGACCTTAGTGGAAAAACGTGCTATGTGACATAATTGAAAAAATTGAGATATTTACGTCAATGAACACATTATTCCCTCCTTTAAGGATATCTTGTCTTCTATTTTTTTTATTATTAACTTCAAGTTAAGTATTTTTCTACCGTTTGCCAGTATTGATTTTAACGGATCTAAGTGCAAACTAAAAACTTTAAATCTTATTTTCACCATTTTGTTTAATGCATGCTCTACCCATTAAGCTCTTCAAATATTTCCAGGCATCTTCCCTTATATTGTCGCCAAGCATCTACATACCCCTCTAACCTCCAAACGCGTCCCCAACCCGTAATTTCGCCACAACTTCTTCTCGGATCACCATGCAAACATGACAACGAAATTCGCGCACACCTTATTATTTTACACGATAGATCTGCCGAGGTGATGAAAACGCTTGTTGGGTTTTTTATTATTATTGAAAAACAAAGGTAAAAAATGTAGATAGATATTTCATTTTGTGCGCGAAAGGGTTTTTGTTGTTTTTCGTTTCTTTATAGAAATAGATTTTGACAGGTTGATAGGTTTGGGTTGCGAACAAAAATGAAATGTATTTTTTTTCATCCTTCACAGTGAATAGTTGTTTTGATAACTTAAAAAGAAAGTTTTGAAACAAAAATTAAATAACTCATTGTGCATTTGGAAACTTGCCATTTGTATATCGACAAAAATGCAAATATGATCAGACACGGTACATAACCAGTATGATAAAATAAAATAGTTGTAAACTGAATGAACAAAATATGAACAATCACAATGAAAATTTATTAGTGGAAAATAAAATATTAAAATTTCCATTAAAATGTATAACAACAACACTTGGAATATAGAAAATTGCAACGTGAGGGTCGAAACTAAATTTAACCAAATTTCAGTATAAGTTTATTATTTGAGATTTACTTTTAAATACTAAAAATTTAATATTTCATTCATAAAGTGAGGGGCTAGGGAACCCAGTCGGTAAGGCGCCTATCTTACATGTGAAAGGTCCCGGGATCGGGCATTGCTAAAACAACTGGCAACCTATGAAGGGTACATGTACCTCAAAAGTTCGACGAATAATAAATATCCCGTGCAAAGGGAGTTCACGTTAAATATGCTCTAAAGTCATTATTCTGCGCATGATTTCGCCGTTAAAAGTTGCATTGGGTACCTACTCTGTGGTCGGCTAGTCACTTGACTTTGGTTCTAAATTGCGACCCCCATCGACAATAGCCCTCGTATAGCTCTAGTTCAACGATATTTCAAACTAAGCATAACCTAACGAGCAAATTACGGCACCTACGGAGTCAAGTAATCGACTAAACAGCCTGAGTAACCTAACTTGAACAAAGTGTCTCCTTCTAATCAACACCTAACTACTTCCACCTCCATTAAATATTCACCTCTAAATTCAACCCCTCCAAATATTATCTTAACGCACCTTCGAAGATTTGGTCAAAGGCCTAAACTAAAATCGCCAGATTTGGCGAAAATTCTTGAATCAGAAATTTATTTCCTTATAAAATAATAATGAAACTTAGATAATTATGATATTTGGAGAGTTATTTCACTATTTGTTGACGAAAAGTAACAAAATATGTTAATTGAAAATACATTGAGTTTCAATGAAAATACAATGAGTTTTGATGAATGGCTTTCCTCTCATATTTTTGTTAAGTTCGCTTTTTTCTAAGAGAGTTACAGCAACAAAAAACAAACTTTACAGTGACGGAATATTTTGCAAGAAAATATTTAGAGCCAAGTCGACATTTTATTATAATTAAACAATAAGAACAATTTTTAACTGCGTTCTTTTTTAATTGAAGAGAGCCAAAAAGTTAAGTTAGCTACAATACTAAAAAAAAGTAAGAAATATATATTTTTAGTATGTGCTAAAACAATATGAATTTTTTTTCTTTAGTGCCGACTTAATGATAGAATATCATTACCACTTACATTTTCGAACAAAACTTTAAGATACTGTATCATTTTTTTTATATTTCATTTAAGCAAACAAACTGAAGCAGATAGGTCAATGGGTAAGGTGTTCCGACACTGCGTAAGATGCAGTCTGAAAAGTTGCATTGAGTCGCTTTTTAGGTTTCGGCTCGTCACTTGACTTTAAATTATGCCGATGCCTTGACACAGTATAGTCTTTTATGCCTAGCACCTTAAAACCCAATCATCCATTTCAATTATGAACCCCGTCGCCAATAACCCTCGTGTAGCGATACTTCGACGATAATTCAACCTAACTCAACATGTCTGGCTACCTTTTGTCAATTTGTTGGCTCCAGTTCTGCTAAATTCTCGCCAGACCAAACCTAAGGTGCTTTAAAGTGTTGATGGTTACTCGAGAAAGTGGAGAGGGAACCGTCGAACTCTCTCTAAGTTCGAAATGGAATTAGAACGCGATCGAGTTAAGCCTAGGGAAAGTGGAGGGGGTTCGAGATTAAGTGGAATATCGAATTAAGGAACGTGACCGAGGCTAGGAGGGGGGTTCTGTTATTAAACGGTTGCAGTTAACGGGAGTGGACCAAACGGTAATAAGGGGATGCGGGGGAGCACTTGGGTTGAATCACGAGGTTAGAATATGGTAGGAGATTGTATAGGAAAAGAGTGAAGGCGTCTAACTGTCGCCAAATATACGCCTAAATTCAAACAAACCTCATTGTAGTCTTTATCTTTAAATCATTAACTGCGAATGAACCCGGATGACTCCGGTTCTCGAAACCAAAGTGGCTTTGTGGTAATTTTCACTAACGTGTTTTTATACGATAAATGTAGCTGATTTACAGGTCTCTATAATCTACATTTTTAAATTGGTTCGTATATTGTGTTGTAAAATTATTTTTCGAAAATTTAAAAAATATTCAAATTTATTTGAAAAAGTGGAATTATAGAGACCTGTAAGTCAGCTACACTTATCGTATATTAAAACGCTTTGTAAAAATATTCAATACAGACGAAGAAATGAAAATTATAAAATATTTTTTTCCACTGGGGATCAACGCACATGCATTTGGTTTTGAAGAACCGTGGTCAGTGGGTTTCATTCACCCTATAAGACCCATTTGTGAGGACCATGAACACCTTCCATACCAAATATCATTACATAATATAAAACATTAATTTTAAGTTTTTCAAATTAGTTTTTAATTTTAATTCATTTGTCGATATTAATTGTTCAGTACTATAGTAGTTTTCTTCGCCTTTTCAACGAGCGCGTTTGTCGAAAAAGACGCCGTAGTTGCATATTACAGTACAGCATCTGCATTATCACAATATTCTTATATTTTATACGAATGATGTAAATTGCTATTGATTAATCTGATTGTATGCTACATGGCGCCAAGTACTCCGCTAAGCCTTTGTTAGGGCACAATACTAAAAGCAATAAACGTCCTCACTTGGCAACCCGGTTAAACATAGATTTTTGACCACTCACCATCTTCATCCAACTCTGACCTCCACGGATGCACTTGGGTTAAATGGAGAATTTTGCGACTGAGAATCTTGGCTCTAAATGCGCAGGACGGTTTAATGGGCTGCCTTGTGATGTGTTTAGGTCAGTTGGCGACTCAGGAATATTGCAGGGGTAAGTTAATAGCGTTTCGCTTAAACTTGTTGAAGCCCTGGGCGTAATGAAGTGTTATTTAGGTGTCTAAGTAAAGAGGTTGTTGAACTATTCAACCGCTCAACTATTCAACCAACTAGTTTACTCTATGAAGTCCAATTGGCCGTTTTAAATATGTTTTGTTACATTTATTTACTTGTGTAATTTATGACTATAATGCTATTCATTTCTTGCACAAAATAAAAGAAAAAACATTATATTAAAGTTTAAGGTTAATTTTTTAAAAAAGTCAATTTCCCATATCTGATTTGAAATTTGAAGATAAAGTATTATAATTTACTCAATTGATATTTTTCACAAAAACTGGCAAGACTGCGTCAGCAATTTCATTCACCCTAGAAAAACACATTATAAACTCAAACTAATTTACATAAAATTTGTAACTTACTCAAACAGCACAAATATCCTATAGATTTTTAATTTCAACAGTGCTTACCTGAAATAAATAAAAAAGAAAATTAGTCAAACACTAAAAACAAACGCATACAAATATGTAAAGATACAAATATAAAATAAGCATATCAAATAAATATATGATTTAATTTATTTAACGTGTCTGCAACGATGCGCACCTATAGTGTTAACCAGGACTATTTTTTATGAAGTATTTTGAAGTCAATACCGGTCAAGACTTTTTCAAATAAGGAACCATCGTTTGGGTCCTCACAAAATTTCGTGTACAGTAAGCAAAGCTTTACCGTAAGCTGGGGTAACTTTGGGACACTTTTCGAAGTTTCAAGCTGTTTATTTATTTATTTTTTAAGTTAGGTTACTGAAAAAATTATTAATATGTAAAACCTGTCTTCCTCTAACAAAATATAATAAGACAATAACTCTAGGAACAAGGGTATTTTATTTAAAAATATTTTAAACTGCCCCAATCTTACCCCACTAATTGGGGTAAAATTGGGACAGTGCATGATTTCCATTAGAAATAGCAAGAAACATGACTTTGTACCAATATTACCCCACAATATTGTATAAGTGCATTATCTACCTAAGAAAAGACAAGGTAAATGAGTGTGTGTACCAATTGCAACTCATATTATATTTAAACAATGGAGTTATGATACATGTACACATAGATTGCAAATAATTACTTTTTAATACTATTAGGCTTTGGATCTTTACTAAACATACAAAAATATTATTTACACACTTCATAAAAGTTAGTTTTTGTCAGCTGAAGCCAAGAGATCACTGTACACCTGAAGCTCTTTAACTTTGAAAATTTCTCTGACTCTGTATTTCTCTCTCTCTCTCTCTCTCTCTCTCTCTCTCGCTCTCTCTCTCTCTCTCTCTCTCTCTGATTTCTCTGAAGACTGTAGCTCGACCTACAGGTTTGGTATGTTTTTCCTGGGATTTCAGATGTAGTGTATTTTTTGGTATTTTATACTTGGAGGCTGGAGGAGTGTCTTGTTCTTTATTGCTTGTAAAGCCTCTTGTAAATTTTCTTCAGTGTAATTTCTGTAGGACTGAGTACCAAGAGCTCGTTTATAATTTCTAGGCATTTTATTGTCCAATGCAATGCTGAAAAAAAAAACTGTTATATAAAAAAACCAGTATACAAACTTTTGGGCTGTCCCAAAATTGAACCTACGCAGTGTGTCCCTCAGGGAATTCTGCAAACTAAAATTAACCCGTTGTCCCAATGTTACCCACCCAGTCCCAAAGTTACCCCATCTTACGGTATGCTTTTAAACTTCTAACTAATCCAATACAAAATTATTATAATTTCCCCTTTCTACACACAAAAAAGTTTAAAAATAATTTTACCTTAACTCAGAACGTAAATTTTTATAATAAGCCATAGTTTGAAGTCTGATTATTCCCCTTCCTCCCCAACGGATATCCACCTTAAAATTCCGGAACTCCAATAGGGAAAAATAACCCTTAATTTCTCCCCTTCCAGGGGATAAAAAATTATTTCGGGAAAAAAGGGGAAAACTCTCCTTCGTTAGCGATATCATCACCCAGCTCGTCCATAAAAAATCAAATAAATAGATCGAAATATAAAAAGCGAGGGTGCTTTTAATATAACGGAATCTTCAATTTAGGAGTAGGTACTAAACTACTTTCTGAAGAACAGCTTATCACGATTTCGGTTTTATTCTAGGAGAAATCTGTGTGGTGTCATTTACTGCGAATTAGGAAAATGGTTTCGTCAAATTTATACTTAAATTAAAATAATTTTTAAATATCAAATTTCAACACTACCTCGCCGTATCACGCTTTCTTTACTGATAATTGAAAAGCTTAGTGGAAGAACGTGCTAATTAGATTTTTTGTGTCTATGAACATATTACTTATCTCTTTAACTAAAACAAGTTACCTCCTTTTCATAAACTTTAAATTTAGTATACTTTGGATGGTTTGCAAATACCGGGGGTTGTCAACAGATCTCAGTACAAACTGAAAACTTTAAAGCTCATTTTCCCGTTTTCACCTTTTTGTCAATTTTCACGTTCTTTCACTATACTCTTCAATTGTAATGGTAAAACCATCTGCGATAATCCGTTACAGTAAAAAAAAAATCCGTTATTTAAACAGCTCAGAGTGATGGTAAAAGTGCTGTAATAACCACGTTTTAGGATTTAAATTTTTTTTTGCGGTGGATACATTACCGCCTGTCGATTTACCGTCAGATATAGTTTTCTTAACTATCTTTTTTTTTTTCTTTCTACGTATTAGAATCATCTAGATACGCTCTAAATCGAAAAAGATATAATAGGTGATTTTTTAAACTGTTCTACTATTTGCCTTTCAACTTCCAAATCAGGGGAGGAGAGTCTCATTGCCCTCGTAGCTACGATGTTACCTACTAAATATTATTACTATATATACGTTTACGGTTTGCACGTTAATGTAACGTATTTATTTATTCCTTAAAATTATTAGAATCTTTATAATAATTTTTTATGTTGAATGCCGCTTTAATTGTTCGTAAAATTTGCCGCCCCAAAAAATTGGCCGCTCTAGGCTACAGCCTACTTAGTATATTTAGAAATCCAGCCCTGATATATTGCTTTCCTCCAGCTACATATATTTTCGTACGCATATTTCGCATACGTATGTCTTCCACGGTAGCCACCGTAGAAAATATTTGCAGCGTTCAGGAACCTTCCTACTCTTTTTAAGTATGATGTCCACGTGACTCTTTACTTTATCAATGAGCATCAATGCGAATGCGTAATGTAAAAACAACTTTACAACATTACGATTCCCCTTCAGGGACATGTCTCAATTTTGGAGGTGGCGAGCGATAGATGGCAGTATCTGTCACGTATGTGTGTGTTGTGCCTGTCTTACTTGACGAATGTATATAAGCGGGTCTCTGTCCAAGCACACAAGCCTGAAAATATATCATGTCTACCAACCAACCAATATTATGTTGAAAAAGTTAACCACGAAATCGTGGTGTAATTGTACAGTTCTTCATACCAAAAACTATGCCTTCATTCTCAAGAACAAGTAAAAACGACTTAATTATTTCACCCCCACATCAACTCTAGGCAACATTTCAGCAAAACGTTATCTTCCTTCGTAAAATAAATGGTCACAAAGGTAAAAAGGGTGTATTATTATGACGATGATGATTATTAGACTTTTTTTTTAATGCGCGTCTGCTTCGCTGTTTCAGACGTTCTTTATCTCGACGTAAGGGGATATAAATTACAAGTCCGAGCACCAATTATGAGCGCAGCCGTAGTTTTGGGGGACTTTAAATCATTTTTATGCAATCATTATTAGCAGCAGAGACGACTACTTAATATTTTATTTATACACATACATTTAGAGAGGCCCCCGTTGTCGAGGGACACAAATTGGATGGAAAAGCTCGGCCGAGATACCCGGTGGGGAAGAAGCAACGGGATGGTGTTTTCTACTTGTTTAACCCTCTAATGCATGAATTTTTTTCATAAAGAATATATTTGTATCTTTAATACTCATACATTATGGGAAAAACACTGAAAAAAATGTAACTGCATTACAATTTAAATAATTTCAATTTTTAAAATTCTTTCCATATGACAAAAACCAACAACAAAATTCCAATTGTGATAATAATGACTAGAAAACTACCAAATATATTTCAAAATGACCCTCTTTAACTATCATTAATTTTTCTAAACAATTTATTTGTATCTAGTACTAATATTATTATACTTTGAATATACAGCCAAAAACGTAATTTCACAACAGTTAACAACCTCACTCTTTAATTTTGCATACATATTACTACTGTCACCTATGAGGACTATTAGTAACTAAAACTTCAAAATTGAATGTAATAGATGAAAATAACACAAATTTGTCAAGAGGGAGCTCTAATTTAATAGAATAAAGTGGATTATGTTACTTGTTGCCAAACGGCAACGCAGTATGCATTAGAGGGTTAACCCTTTCAGTCTTAATGATGCCATTTGGCATCATCATGTTTTTGATCATTTAAAAACAATAATAGGGCTGACATTTATTGGGATTACTAAACAATATTTTCGAATAGAAAAAGTGTGAATAATCGAATGAAGTGCTTTTTGATATCATAATTGGCCATAGATGATCAGAAAAAAAAATTATAAAATGATGATGCCAAATTGTAATTGGGACTTAAAGGGTTTTTTACTTGCACTCAGAAAAACTTTACGCAAAAATATCTAACAGGAAAAACTAACAAACAGCACAAGTGGAACAGATACAATAATTGCTTTAATTACACACGAACACAATTTTTATTGTTTCAACACAACTGACGATCATGCTAGGAAACTAATATTCTGTACAATCGCCAGTGACAAAAAACTGTAAACTCTTTTGTTTCCAATAACATGTATAACAAAAACATGTTTCATTCGTTTAAAAGTACCGGTAGCCAGAAGCTATAAATATTTTTAAAGCTTAGTGTTACTGAGGCTGCATAGAATTTCTTTAAAAACGGTTTTTATATGATAAATGAAGCTCGCTTGCAGGGATCTATAATTACCCTTTTTAATTTAATTATTATAAAAATATTTATTAAAAGTTTTTTTTTTTTTTTTAAATATCTGAAACAATCGCAAAAAAATAAATTTTAGTGCCCTGTAAGCCACCTAATTTATCATGTAAAAACACCGTTTGCAAAAAAAAAAAAATCAATTCAGCCGCAGTTATTAGGCTTAGAAAATATTTTTTTCCATTAGATTAACAGGTAGACTTTGTTTTGGAGACCTGACTATCACTCCAATTCCCAGAAATACAAAACAACTGTTCCGCAAAACTCACCATAAACTCCGCAAACGAAAAGAGATACCTATGCCGAAATGAGAGGTTGTTATCTTCTCCTGGAAAGAGCTTAATTTCTTTGACTTTTCATTTCGGCATATCTCTGCATAAGAACTTCTACATTATTTTTATTAGCGAAAGCAAATAAACATTATTTAGCAAAGGGGAAAATATGAGCAACCGTATTTCCAGTCGAAACTGCCGATTTTTAGGTCATAAATGAATGTATCTTTTGATTGAAATGGGACAGATACCGTACCAATGGCCAATATGAATCAGAAGAGGACCGTTACTTCGAATAGCCAGAAACAAATATCAAAGTATCCATAAAACATAAATTTAAAGCAAAAATAAGTGAATTTTTCTCATATTACACAGTTAAAAAAAATGGGAGAGGTTACTGGGAAATTTTCCCAGATTGTACTAGTAATGTTGCCAAAATATATTAGTAACTTTCCCAATAAATTTGGAAACAATCCCACAAATAGCCAGTAACTTTTCTGTAGGGGCCGTGGGTAGCCTAGTGGTTAAGGTCTCGTTTTCGGAATCGGAATGTCCCGCGATCGAGTCCCGATGCCACTGAAGACCCTCCGAGTATATACGGAGTACGTGCTCGTTAAATCTGTGGGTCCGAAAGCAATGTGGATGGTCATGGCGCAGCTTCCCACGGGTGCAGGTCCCTGGAGACTATATTTCCCTCCCCGTTAGGAACATGTCTAAATTGTGAAGGTGGCGATAGATGGCAGCATCTGTCACCGATGTGTGTGCGTGTTGTGTCTGTCTTACTTGAAGAAGGTTTATAAGTCTCTCACCAAGCACACGAGCCTAAATATATGTCTACCAACCAACTTTCCTGGAAATGTCAAAAAATGCTCATTTGGCTGCAAAAACATTTAACAGTTGATTACGCCACGATCCCTTTACTACCTTCTTTACTACGTAGTGGCATCTACCCAGATTCGATCCACCAAACTTTATATCCATTCCATGGACCACTTCATAATAGAGAAGATGCATCCTACCCAAAATGATAGACTAATATATTTTTCTATGTATATATAAGAAGCAGTAAATTACGAATAGCATCCTAAAAACGGGTTAATATATGTAGTACAAGATACAAACTATCAGGCAAACAATATTTCCCCTGAGCTTTTACATTAACCACTTAATCAATAACAGACACTAAACAAGTGTCAAAACACAACAAGCAACACATTCTAGAACAAACCAAAAGAGTTTCAAAATTTAAACCCATCTCATCAAAGTAACAGAAATAGATATAACGACATGTTGATAAGAATAAGAAAGTGATGTTAACGTGTTACCAGATGAAGCAATTAGTCCCTATAACAAAAGCCCAAAACGAGTGAGGGACTCAGCATTTTTTTTTTATTATTTACAGTAGAATTAAATCATCCGAATTCCAATTGCATTAATATGCTCTATCCATTCATCCATATTTTTTAAATGTAAAAGTTTTGCATTTTCATTTAATTAAAACCTATTTTTTGTTTCGACTATCCATATGTATCCCCATTTCAAAATATCCTTTAGTTTAGATTTTAGCTCTCAAGCTTTGACAGACTTAGCACTGTATTAAATTTAAGAAAAGAAATTTAAATACTTTAAAAAATATGAAATCAAAATTTGGAAGAAACCACTTTTTCTTTCTAATTTGTCAAGAAAATAGTTTTTTTTTTAAATTTAAATGTTTTTTAATACACTAGATTTCTTAATCTTTTCAGTTTAGTTTATTTTCAGTTAGCTCATTTTGAGCTGTCGGAAATTTACATAAATGTTTTGTAAAAAAAACCAACGTTTTATAAAGTACAACCTTGGACATAGACAAATACCTTAACCTAGAGTCGAATTTTTTGGAAAAAAACATTAATTTAAAAATGTTCACTGGTTTATTTGTCAAAACATATTTATTCCTACCTCTACTGGATAAAACCCCAAAACCCTCCTGACAGGTATTGCGTATTTGCGAGCACTTGCAACAATTTGCCACCTCATGAACGGCTCAAGGCAAGAGCTATTTAGGTAACTTTCAGTGATACACCCAAAGTAAAAATAACGACACCTGGTCACAGGCTTCGAATCGGAACTTTTCTGGCTGAGTGCACGCACCTTACCTACATTGGTGGGAAAGGGGCCAGGTATCTATTATTATTCTCTAATTATTTTGTTGTGAAAAAAAAGTATTTTTGAATTCTTTGTCGAAAATAGCGGCTGGGCTCTATAGTTTTTTCGGTAGTTTTGGTTTGTTTGGAGGTTTATTATTGAGGTATTTTCCTCTTTTAAGTTACCCTAACGTGGCATTTAAAAATATTTATAGTTTCGTGTCAATGGACCTGCTATACCTTTCTTAAGAAATACAAATTTCAAAAACTTCAAGTGTATATATTTTTTTATTTTTCCAATAAGTACAGTTTTTAACGGATCTAAGTGCAAACTAAAAACATCATAAAAGCTCCTTTTTCTCATTTTTACCTTTTTTTTTTGTCGTAATAACGTGTCCTCCCACTAACCTTTTCATATATTATTGTTGAATATAAACATTGCCACCATAAAACAAAATTATGTGTCCATATTCCAGAAAATGCATTACTTCTTCATGAATGTATTTTTTTAAATTCCAATAACATTAAAATATTGAATTGATATCATTAATAAATAGAATAGTTCACAAAATGTAGTTAGAAAATTATATAAATAAATACAAAACAAAATTAAAATGAATCACTCAAAAGACGAAAATTCGAATACTACAGTTTACTACATTTTGTGGAAATATAGATTGTACCACAGTTCAGCTATAAATTTAGTATACACTAGTTCCACTAGTCATTATGCCTTACAAAATCATAAGCCCCAGTAAATGTCTGAAGTTTTTCAACAAGGATAACATGTATAGCCAGTTTTATTTATTTAAGGTTACCTGATGATGAAAGTTATAATTAAACTTTGAAAAATCTCGGCTCTGGCAAAAAGGAAAGTATGAACCTGGTCTTATGGATTATGTAAAAGTTTTACCACTATGCTATTTTTACATCATCATTTGGCAAACGAATTCGATTTATGCATATTTCTTCTCTCAGGTTGATAAACCTTTAACGTTGTGTGTTCTTTAATTTACTACAAAAAATTTACGATTTCACGTTCTCTTTGTTGAGAAACGTTAAAAAACTTTCATGATCTTATAATTTTTATAACAGACTATAATAAAACAACAGGTATAAGAACTGCAAAGAACCATATCCCTAGACTCCACCGACTCAGTAACATCGTGAAAAGGTCTATTTTCCGAGAGAGTTGATCTTGGAAAGTCGCCTTGTTTTCAGAAGGGTCGTTTACGGATCATCGGAGACAAGAAAGCAACAGCTTGAAGAATTGCACATGTAGCCATATCTCGCACTTTTAACTATAAACGCGCCGACGAGTTTGTGCAAGAAAGTAACGTATTTTAAAAGTGGTTATATAGGTGATGATTAGCTATGGAAGGTTGTAATAAGGTGAAGATGGTGCTGTAAAAACTTTATCGCCATGTGAAGCAAAACACATTCTCTCCAAAACAATAGTTTCAAATGTTTACTCAAAAAGTAAATAAAGGTTTGGACCTTGATACAGTCATATTTTGTATTCATTTATTTTTGTCAGGATTTGAAATGGAAACACAGCTTACTTTTATCAGCTGAAATTATTATTATTATTTTTGATTTTGAGTTAATTGATTTTTGGTTATCGTGTTCTTTGAATTAATCCAATGGGGTAAAAAATAATTTTCTGAGCCAAATTACTCCGCCTGTATTGAATATTTTTACAAACTGTTTTTTATAAAATAAATATAGTTGGCTTACAGGGCTCTACTCCATTGGCTTAGTGGTAGTGCTTCACATTGCCAAGCTACAAGTCCGGAGATCAAATCCCGGATTAGGCGAGGTTGACCCATCCTTTCATCCCTTGAGTGTTTCGATAAAATGGGTACCAAACAGGCTTGGGAACTAAACACTGGGGACTGGGGTTTCCACGTGAGACTGACCACCTTACCGAGACATATGCCCAGCACCCCAGAGCAATAGGTCACTAAAGCTGAAATGGGCACGGCAGGCCTTAGCAAAATAATGTGCTGTTGCGCCGAGGAGTTTAGTTTGCAGGGCTCTACTTTTGAAATTGGTTGGATTTTTATTTCCTTGTCAATAAATAATTTTAGAACATCATATTTTATTCAATTATATATCATAGATCTTTGAACGTTTCACACAGAAAACTCATTGCGAGCTCGGTGTGCATGCTGACTGGGCGTATACATTTGGCGACTTTAAAACAGCTTCAATTTTCTTTGTGCCAAGCATTTCTATCTTATTCATACCTTCATGTGTTTATCATGTTCTAGGCGTGGTTTACGACATTGTGTGGGAGGCGTGAAGTAAATGGTGTTGTGTGATGCGTCTTAACTACATTCTTCTTAAGACACAACATCTCAACTTTGTTTTAACTACCTTGATTTTTTAGCTTTTGCCACTCAAAGCTATTTAAACTTTGTTTAACAGTGACAAATTTATGGCAGAGAGCTGTTGATAGTTTTAAGCATTTAAACAAATATAGTTTCAAAGTTATAATAAATTGTAATAAAACTTTTATTTACTTACTTATTATTTGGTTACATAGGTGGTTACTTATTTCTTATTTATTATTTACTTACTTATTATTATATTATTACTTTTAACTTATTTTTTGGGGTACCAAATTTATTAAAGCAGAAAATTAATGTAACAATATAACTCTTTTTTTAATGAAACGTGTTAAAGCAAGCTCTCGTCTAGATTTTCACAGTACTGCACCAACATAAAAAAAAATCATAGTGCAAGGCAAACTGTTTTACACAATAGTTTGCTAGATTTAACATTTTTTTTCAAATTTGAGTTTTATAGAGCTTATTTTGAAATAACAACAATAACAACATAAAACATCACACTCTTTGAAAATATTTTATTACAAAACAATAACCTTTGCACTGATACAAAATTATGTTACAAAAAATACTTCTGCTATTTCACTGAAAATACCAAGTCAATTAACTTATAACCGATGACAAAATAATTATTATTCGTTTATAAGATAATTATTATTTTATTATTATTATTATTAAAAATAAATACTATTTTCTTTTTTCTTTTAACGTAGAAAGATTATGTCAGAAATAATATTTTAATGGAAAATTATTTAAATGGATTCCTATATACTTTCTCTAGCTAACGGTACCATATCACACAAACAGCGTTATCCGACAACACTTCAAAAACTATAATTTAGCAAGTTTACAAACTGGAAGTTACAAATGGCTTAATTTAATTAGTTCTGCCAGCAAATAAAAACAAGCCGTGAAATGTGGAGCAAGGTAGATAAAATTCGTTTCATTTTCCTGAAAAAAAGAGCAGCTACCGGTGTTTGTAGATGACATACTGTGATGTAGAGAAAAGCTGGCAAATGACAAGTGGAATGGTAGCTAGTTTTATAAGATTTCGCCGTATTGGCGAAAAGTTTTGAAACACAGTACGATAATTACGATTTATGACTTTCTTGGTGGGGGACAAGATCGCCAAGCACTGCGACTTTAAGTCTATTGAACTAAGCCCCAGAAATGACACAAGCACAAGAGACACACAGAGAAAGATACGACACAAACACATAGACAAATAACAATATTTATTGACAGTCACAAACATCCATGCCTGACCGGGATTCGAACCCGACCCCAGCAGCTCCAAAGGCTAGAATCCTAACGAGTGTGCCACCGGGGCGGCACGATAAATTAGATTCATTGAAAGAAATAAAAACTTTTTCGTTATAAAATAATTTAACACCTTAACGATATGATAATTTTTAAGAAAGAAAGCGGTCACCAAAGGGTATATTTTTATGTGTGAAAATTATATTTAAAAAAATCCCTATATACAAAGCAATGTATCAATAATTCTTTTTCAATTTTCATTTGTTTTTACATTGACGTTTTAAAAAGTTAGTTAATCTTATTGGTGCTATGGTGTATTTATCTTATTAAAACCTCCTTTTACTATTCAAAACTCCAGCCTGGAAGTATCGTAGAAGCAAGAAATAAAAGGCGAAACCTCACTAAATAACAAGTTACATAATGTGATCATTTGACTATTGATGTATATAAGTTACTTTTTATCAAAAAACTTCTATGACAAATTAATATTATTCATATTTTTGAGAAATTAGTAAGAGTTTGGTGATTTTACGAGAAATAAATAGTTCCTATAGTTGCTCTGACACGCAGTACTTCTATACTACTACAGATAAAAAAAAAGAGTATACTGTTTTAATACATTTTTAAACGAATTACGTAAACTTGGCATTAATAAAACAAATTTGTCGAAATTTCTAAATTGGCGATTTGTCTCCCTAATTAGACGGATTAAAAATGGCAGCCAAGAATCCCGCCATACTTTGGGAGTGACAACTCACAAACAAACAGAAATAGCAAAGGAGAAAATTATAAAAAAATAAAAACTGTCACAGCAATCACCCACTGTACCGCTAATTGCCGAGATAAAAACCATTACATGGGAAAACTAGGTAAGGTAGTTTCTAAAAATATTCCAAATGGAAATAAGAAAAACGGTTCATTCTGTGTTTTCATTTCGGATTTTCCACCATGCAGAATTAATGAATTTGCTTTCGTTACGGTGGTTTATTTGGCGCGTTAGAATGATGAATGGAAAAGACCCGAAAACAAGAGTTTTGCTGTTCTGACTGGAAAAAGTTGGCTGGGTTTTCTTTTTATCTTGTTTGTGGTATCACTTCCATTGTCCCATTGAATGGCATATCATGTTTAATTCCTAAAGTTTCGTTAGATATTATAATGAAATTCTTTAACCTAATCCCTTTCTTTTGAAAGACAATTTATCTGTAATCGTTCAATTGAGTTTTAACTTAATGGAACGACTTTTATAAACTCATTTAAAAAAAATCATTTTTTTTGTCTAAATTGTTGGAAATGCACTAATATGAAATAAAAGTATCGTCGTTGCAATACGAAACTTATATTTTTATATTACTTTAAGTTTCAGGTAATTGTTTAATGCTACTTCATGGTAAACATCACTTTTAATCATAAAAAAATATTGTATGAAACGCGAGGAAAGTCAAAATTCTATACTTGAAAATAGCATTCTTTTATCTCGTTTAAAAAGTTTCCAGTGCGTTTTAGCTATTAAGTTGTTGATGCTGTTATTTCTAGTTTTTCGAACTACTACAGCTCATAGTTAATTCCAACAATTTTCACACCAATAAATTCAATAACAATTCGAATTTTTTATCCCTATTGAAATAAAGGCTACGTTGTTGTAAACTTCTAGAACGCATAACAACCAGCCACCGGACACTTGGCGACACACAGTTCCGTTTCACCTGCCAATTTTAAAAACCCCTACCTGATAACAGAAAAGTATTTAAAGAAACATGTCTCGCCAAGTATAACAAAAACACTGTGGTCACCACCTTCTGTTTCCGGCGAGATAGCGCGAGAAAAGGTGGCCAAGGAACGGAACAAGGTGCAATATGAGAACAACAGGAAGGCGCGCAGCGGCGACAAAAAGCAACAAAAAAAGAGTCGCCAACAAGATGGCCGCTCATTAAGGGCGACCGGAAGAGATTAATTAAAATAAGCTATTGAGGGGACGAAAACAGGTGACGATGGTTTCCTCTTGTAGAGGGGTGATGTAATGTGATTTCCGTACTGAATTTATCTTGGAATTCTTCGAACCCTTACTACAAATTCTAAGATACAATATATTTTATTGATGATAATTTTGAAATTAGTCTGTCTAACCGGTGTGATATAGTGGTTTCGGAAGTCGTAATTACAGAAAAACTTGTTGAGATTTTTTTTTTTCGAGTTCCTAGAAAATCAAAATTCGAAAGTGACTTATGATACAAAGCGACATTTGCAAGATTAAATTAACTACTTTTTCCACAGTACAAATTGATAAACTTGTAAAATAGTACCGTGCTTCTCATCTTATTATTGTTCTTAATAATAAGATATTAAATCTTATTATTATTCATTGAACTTTTAATTTGATAGCTTGAGTAAATTCTGTAACCAAAACACAATTATTAGCCTCAAACTTTAATTTTAAACTCTTCATGGGTGTAATTCTTCCCGTTTGAAAAAAAAACATTTCTAGCCTGGCCAGATTTGTTTCAGTCATTAACTTTTCAATTATAAAATCACCATTAAATTTTCATAAAGCATACGATAATAACATTGTTTGTGTTTGTCTGTTTGATAAAAACCATAAAAAATTAAGGGGGTCTGGCACCTCCATAGAAGCCCATGTTAAATTGTCCAACTTTGAGGGCATCTCAAGAATTAACTAATTAATATATCCATTTCAAATTTTCACAGTTTCATCTATAGACATTTTTAAGTATTTTAACACAAGATTATTTTGAAAAACTAAAAACTAGATTAAATATGAATTTTTTTAAATATCGTTGAAGAATGTCAATATTTTTAACCTAAAAGATTTTTTTTTTAAAAAGTAAAAACTTTACAGACTATTCCCTGCGTTAAAATGTTTAAATATACTTGTGAATTACACATAAAAAAATTCAAGTATTTAAATGAATAACATTTTTAGTTATGTGCCCCCAAACATTCACATGATTCAAAAATTGTAAAACCGAGAAAAACCAATTTAAAGTTTTTATTGTTAACCCATTTCCTCACGAAGGATTTTTGCTTCCTCGTAATATTTGATTGGAATAACATTATCGAATCCTCAGACGTTCGGCCGTTCTGGGGCGTTTCACTAAAGAAAGGGTAAAATAAAATTGCCTTTAATGTCAAAAATATTTTTCCAATCGTCTTAAAACTTTGTGACATTATTAATAAAGGTTGATATAGTATTTTAAGCCACTAATTTTTTTTTAATTTTTTCAATGATTTTGGGGTGCCAGACCCCCTTAAACTAAGACAATTTGCCTAATATTTCAATAACAAACTAAACTGTACTGCGAAATGCAGTACATCTCTCTAGTTACCCAAAGCCATTTATTTTAGACCTAACCACAACACGTACACACGTTTTAATAACTGCGCACTACCATTTCCAGCCACCGTGACGTCTCGGTGAAACACCTTTCGACGACAGACAAACGAAAGATTTCTTCTTACCGACCTTTGACCACTGACCTATCAAAAGAAAAAAAACAGCCTTGCTTTCACAAACTTACCTATTGCTGAGAATGGGGAAAATATGGCAAGTGGGGATGAAAATGGTATATGATTTTTTAAAAAAAAACTCTCTTATGAGCTTGTTTCAACACTTTGTCAAAGAAAACAACCAACGAACTCGCAGTTCGGGGCGCATGACGTCATAAGAAAATAAGAAATATTCCCATTATATGGGTAATGGGTAATGTAATCGATTCCGGCTGCCTATTTCTAGCCTCCTTTAGAAGCTTTAACACAGCCAATAACGCCTCGTAATTTAGAACCCTGGTCAAGTGACGAGGTCGACACATGAGCGGGCACCCAACGGAACTTCGAGCGACATCGTACGCTGACGCCGTCGGTACTTTGGACTCCACAGATTTAACGAGCATGTCTGTCCCAGTGTACTCGGGCCCATCCGTCACGAGTTGGATTTTTCTACTCTTTCCCAGTACAGATATCCAATTTACAGGATGACTGGCAGTAGGTGGGATTCGAACCTCCGCACTCCTGAGAAGGCTGAATCCAGAGGCGAATGCCTTACCACTCGGCCACGGACACGCCATTCCCATTATATTTCACGTGCTAAACATATAATAAATATTTATCATCATATATGTTCAGGGTTTGCGTTACAGAAACGCTTTTGTTTGGATTTTTAACTCGTTCATGGTTAGTGGCTAAAATATAGGACATTCCTTTCTTTTTCTGCCTTTAAGTTTGTCCAAGTTTTATTCTGTAAGGAAGATGTTAATGGTATTCACAAATGGGTTAGTATTGTAAAGTAAATGATGGAGGACTCAGGGGTGTTACTAGTCATCTCAAGAGGAAAGTCACTATTAATAATAATTACAAATAATATAATATAGATTTATTGCGTAATGAATAATAGGTTGAATTATTGTAAGCTTACTGTATCTGCAATCGGTTTGTTTTAGATGACGTATATCCTTACATCTTCCCTTCCTGCTTCACCAAATTAACCACTTACGACTTGTACCTATGAATAAAATTGCCCCCAAATATGCAGCCCTTACACCAGTTTCCTACAAAAGGTATGCAAGTTGTTGAGATCCTGCGCCGAAAGTTTACAACACCTAACGTAAACATCGGTCGCTCTGCTCTTTCGACGATGAAGATGATTCCGCGCCAATTCTTATCTAACGAACCTGGGACAGTTCTTGCTGATTGAGAACTGTCCTCCCTTCCCCAGTTTATCTTTTTCGTAGTGTTTTTTGCTTCAAGAACTTAGTCCCAAAGGTAACGGTAAAATGTCGTAGGTTTACGTTGTAGTGGAAGAGTAGTTGTGTTTTGTTTGGTGTGTTTTTTTACCCTTTCACAGTTCCACCGTTTAAGACCGATTGAGCTGAAAAGTTCTTGAATCCGAAATTTTTATTTACCCTTTCAGTTCTACAGTCCATGACCGATTGAACCTAATAATACCGTGGGAAAGTAAACTACAGTAACTCAACAATTAATTTGACTATATTTACACTAAAAAAATTCTTTCTGCATACTCTCTAGAAGGATAGAGTAATTGAGCACTCACAACGATGGTTCAAATCGTCTCGATAGGCAGTTTATCTGCCAGTGGCAGTAATATTTCTTGAATTCTAGTATTTGATCTTGGGTATCTGACGAAAGTTTAATGTGCTTAAGAACATGGATTAATATCTTTGCTACCAAGAATATCTAATCAAAGTTCTACCACAAAAAAAGCTCTTCTTAATTTTTATATTTGCAATTTTATCCAAATAATATTTTTTTCATATAGAGACTATACAAAGTACAAATTTAAATTATAAAGAGTTTTTTTTTATTCACAGAACAAAGAACATCATCAAAGAAAAAAATAACAGATTTCGAAACAACAACATAAAACTTATAGATTTTCTGTTTAAAAATAACTGGTGAAGCAACCATCTCGTTATTTCATTTCTCCAGGAAAAAAACTCCTTTTTTTTCTCAGGAAAAAAAGTATCGCGGCAAAGAAATGTGTCTCTGCAGTTTTATGGATCCCGATTTAATGAAACCTGAGTCGCGTGGGTTTTGGAAAGGGGGTGATAAACTGATAGGTGGAATATTGCATGCCATTTCTTTTTCACCCTCGATATCCAAGGTATACTACTGACACGATGCGATGAGATTTTTTCCGAGACTGATAAACATCTCTTCTCAAAAAAAAGTTATCAGATTGTAGAGGTATCAAAATATAGGTTTTTTTCTTTTGCTTGAGAGTTGGCGATACTTTAGGTTGTTTTGAAGTGTATTTTTATTTTGATGCTTGTCTTTAAAAAAAGGTTTTTGTTTGTGATATTTATGAGTTTGAAAAATTTGTTAAGTCTTAAGCAATTTGCATTAATGAAGGTCAATTATTAGGTTTGATAATTCTGTAAATTTTGTTATTTATTACCGATTGTTTGGGGACGTACATAAATTGCATCAAGCTCTGAGGGGGAAGGCAGGGGAATGCCCCAACGTGATGGATCGGAACACGGAGAGGAGAGGGGTAATCGCTTGCGTGACGTAACGATTCGAACGCTTCAAATTTTGCAAGGAAAATCAGTTTGAAATAAAATGAAGTTTTTGAGAAAAATAATTTAACATACCTTTAAGTAACGGTACTTCGTAACACGTAAAACGAAGTGAGAAAGACGAAGCGAAAATTTTTAATTATCTAAACAAAAAAATGAACAGAAATGTAACTATTTAACACTTCGGATGGTTTTTATAAACAAACTTTTTTATTTATACATTGCTTTTTTTTTTTTTTTTTTTTTTTTTTTATAAAACAGCAATCAGTTTCACACATTTTTTTAATATATAAAACTGGGGGCTGGGGAGCCCAGTCGGTTAAGCACTCGCTTAGCATGCGAAAGGTCCCAGGTTCGGGTCCGGGCATCGCCAAAATAGTTGCCGACCTATAAACGGCCCGTGCAGCCAAAAATGTCCGACGAATAATACCCCGTGTAAGGGAGTGCACGTTAAATATCCTTCAAAGTCCTAACGCTGCGTACGATGTCGCCCTTAACGGTTGCGTTGGGTGCCTATTCAGGTGTTGGCTCGTCACCTGACTGTGGTTCTAAAAAATACGACGCCCGTCGCCAATAGCCCTCGTGTAGCTCTAGTGCGACGTTAATTCAAACCAAACCAAACCAATATATAAAACTGATTGTGATAAATAACAGGTCATAAAATGATATTAAGCCACATCCTTAACATCCCTAATCACAGGTAAACAACTCGTGGAGATTCACGTTATCAACGGGCACATGTGCTATATGTCCGTCAACGGGGCCCAGTGCATAAAACAACCGGACTGCGAGATTATGCGCCATTGTTTATAACCTATGATATAAACAAAATGTAAACGGATACCGGGATCAGGTTTCCAAAGACGTTTTTGAAAATATAGAGATGCACTTGGAGATTTTGAAAATGTGGTATTTACGATTGGAACTTGGCAAGATTTTTAACACTGGAGAATTTGTGGTTTGGGAGTCTTTGACAGAGCGCGCTGCTGTCTAATGTACCAGTTTTACTTCCGCCAAACAGAGAGTTTACCATGTATTGTAACCAGAAGAGGTATTGGTAATTCGATCGGAAAAATTATTGTTTGTTTCCAAACAAACACTCAATGATAAGTATAATTTAATACATTATTGGAACAAGCACGGAAGGAGTGCTGTTCTTTTCTAATTTCTTAAAGGCAATTTTTTCTCTGGCTTTCATTTTTTTTCCAAAATGGACTATTCATTTGCCCCAATGAAAAGTCTCATCTATCGTCAAAATTTTGACCAATTGTAAACAAATTTACAACTGCTACAAATGCCCGATACCGCGTACGATGTCGTACTAAAAGTTGCGTTGGATGTGGGAATAGGCTCGTCACTTGACGTTGGATCTAAATTCTAACGCCCCTTGTCAATAGCCCTTCAGCTTTAGTACGACGAAAATTCCTTCCAACCCTAAAAATCAATTTAATATCAAGTTTACTTGTTACTAAACCTTAAAATGACCGTTTATCTCATCATATAACATGAAGTCAATACCTCTAGCCAGTCTACGACTCAACCTCAACGATATGGTGCTGCCTTCTAATGGCCAAAACTATCTTCATTTTTCCCATTCTCTCTAATGACCGCCATCTGTAGGGTCAGAGGGGTCAACCTCCAATTTCCGCGCCGCTGATTGGTTGTTGGATTGGGAAATAGACGGATCGAAGACGGTCATTAAGGTGGGGGGGGGGACCAATATACCTTTTGGTTTGTTGCAGAGTAGAGGTGTATAACTGATTTGCCAATTTATCTGTGTTTGTTTAGGTGGAACTTGACCTAATCTGTTTTACGTGGAGTTTGATTTCAAGAAGTCATTTTGATATTCAGAAAGTACTTTTAAAGATTGACGGTATTGATGGGGGAAAAGAGAAGAAGAAGATAGAAAGAAGATGGCACTGATTTTAAAAAAAAGTTGATTTTGAATTAGTCCGTCTGTCTGCCTGAAACCACTCGACAGCTACACTTTTAAAACGAACGAGCGATTTTAACTCAGTCTGATTAATTTTCACTCCTCCAGTATAGAAAATGCACTTCTCCTTTTGGAGTGGGTCCTTTGTGTGTTAAACCTCTGATTTTAACTCAGTCTGAGTTAATTATCACTCCTTTCCAGTGTCGAAAATGTACTTCCCTTTTAGGAGTCTATTTCACTCTTTTGTTTTGTCAAACATCCGACAGGATCGCTCCAAACGAGTGATTTTAACTCAGTCTGAGTTAATATTCACTCCTTTCCAGTGTCGAAAATGCACTTCTCCAACTGGAGTGAATTTCACTCTTTTGTTTTAAGAGTGTAGAGCTAAAAAAACTAGTGACTTAGTAAAAGAGTTCAAAATACCTTTCGGACATCATAATAAGGGAAAATTGAACATGGTAATTGAAAGTATCGTAGTGTTACACATCCCTAGTATTTATTCATCTATTGCGCATTGCTTACATTCTGTTTGTGGGGCTAAGTGCAGGCACACAGTAGTGAGTAGACCACAGATACCTTTACACTCAACAAGAAAAATACAAGGAATCCACACACTGCACCGTTTGTTATGCTGCTAACAGGATGCCAAGGATTCATTGTTGCACGTGTCTTTTTGCTTTCCCCCCACCGAATGATGATGACTCACATCCATCCCATCTCAACAACCTCCATCTTGATCTTTCAAAACGACCCATCAAGAAAATAATAATAAAAAAGAGATGAAGACAGCACCATCAGTGTGTTGCCAACGGGGAGAGGAGAAAATCTGGGCAGGCATAAATCAGGACCTAAAGTGCACTGCCACTCTCGAAGTTATGGAAGAGGAATGCAGCAGGCACAACCACCGAACACAGAGACACCCTTGTCTCTCTGATGGTCAAAGAGTTAAGAAGAACATGGAGATGTTTGGCGAAAACTAAAGTGAAGCCGTCAGAATGTCGCCAAGTGTGCCCAAACAAACCACTCACTTAAAGTATTAACGAGTTGAATGTAAAAAGCATCACTTGATTCTTTAAAAGGCGTTGATTCAAAATCAAACAAGTTGGTTTGTAACAGAATCTGTCACTTAACCTGCTTCCTTACAAAAGTTGTGTTTAACAGGTAAAAAAGCGTCAAACACAGCATTAATTCTATATTAAACATTTACATGCTAAATTTTTGTTTCGAAAATTCAATAATTATTACTTATCATTAGTAAAATTTAATTTATATTTCAAAGAATAAATACGTAACATTCGATTTTAAATAGAATGAAAAATTTCAGATCAACATGCAAAGAATCTCGTAGTGAAATATATTTTGTAAGCTGTGCTACACGAGATCGGAGTTTACACAAGGTGGCAGTAATTCCTGTCACAGGTAAAAAAAAATAAATTGTAAATACAGTTTTTATGAAAGAGTCAGAAATCGCCAAGTCGATGCAGTAAGCCTATCCTAACTTCACAGTAGAATAGCGCCAAATGGCTTATTCCAGAGCGATCGATGGCTTCACTTGGCGAACCCTTATTGCATTGGCTTTTGAACAGCAGCACCTCAGTCTTCTTTTTACCTCCATGCTCATGGTGGAGGTGCAAACGTCAACAAAGAACGGCCACATGAGCGGAGGGACACCTGAGATTGTCTGCTGTGAAAAAGGAGGACATTTAGGGTTAAAAAATGGTCCACTTCTGAAAGAACCCTTTGTGACTTCGGTTCTTGGGTCACGTAGGCTTGTCTACTTTAATACGTCTTCAGCTGTCTTAGCATATTTTTCTTGCCTTGTTTTCGGCCTTCCTTCTCGGATTGCGTAACGTTGGCCGGTCTAGAGTTACATTTTTCGTTGGCGACGAGTGAGTTTGATTACTACGGTGACGAGAGATAAGATTGGCCGATTTTTAAGAGTAGAATAAAGGTATTCATTCAGAGACTTCTCCCAGAAAAATAGGTGTGGTCTTTGTATCAAAACAGCTCAACAAATGGCCCGTCCGTGGCCAAGTGGTTAAGGCATCCGCCTCAGGATTCAGCCTTATCAGGAGTGCGGGGGTTCGAATCCCACCTACTGCCAGTCATCCTATAATTCGGATATCTGTACTGGGAAAGCGCAGAAAATCCAACACGTGACGGATGGGCCCGAGTACACTGGGACAGACGTGCTTGTTAAATCTGTGGAGTCCAAAGCCCGACGGTGTCAGCGTACGATGTCGCTCAAAGTTTCGTTGGGTGACCGCTCAGGTGTCGACCTCGTCACTTGACCAGGGTTCTAAATTAGTCATTAGGCGTTATTGGCTGTGTTAAAGCTCCTTATGGAGGCTAGAAATAGGCAGCAGGAAACGATGACACCCCTACCACTATTATAACAAATATCGTTGTATGTAAGCCAAAGCAACTTAATCTTTACCTTGAGGTGGATCCGGGTTGAGTTATATCTTCGGCAACAGTACAGTACACTGGTATATACTAGTTGTGAGTATCTGAATTTTAATTAAAGTAAGTAATACTTTGACAGATCTTGTTACTATTTCAAAAACAATTCATAAGGTACTATAAATACGGTACTACCGATCCCTTTTAAAATTACATTTAGTCCAACAAAACAATCAATATCAGGCCGCTCCCCCAACTTTTCCAGGGACAAATACAAACCCGTCTTCCCCACGCAATAACCCACAAGGAACACACACACAAACTTCCCCTAACTCATAACCGCACACATTCCTGCATCTTCCATATATGCCCTATTGAAAATACCGACCATCCAGGCCGCCGACAATCAAGCCCCCCTACGCAAACAATTCCTACCTTGGCCACAAAGTTTTAAAGGGAAGGCCTTCAACGGAACTGGAATTGACATCCCACTTTAAAGTTCAATGGATGGGTTTGGATGAATTTAGTCACCCAAAATACGTGTCAGTCAACCGAGTCTAGGCAACTAGTTGTGCTAACGAGTTAGTAAAATTAAATTACTGTACTTTCCTTTCAAATTTGTTTTGTTATGCTGTTATGATTATTCTCGTATCTGATGAAAAACTGCTTACATGACAATAAGCAATACTTTCGTAGAGGTAGTGGTTTCAAAACTAATGCATTAAGCTCCATGGTACTTACAGTCCCTATCTCGATCCCCTCGCATTTTTAAAATAATTTTAGTATTACTCTTTTTTGCTAGTTAGTTGATTTCTAAGTTTTTATCAAAAGTAATTCGGCACTATCGGCTTAAAGATTGTAGTTCAGTTCTTCTGGACTTTCATTTTTTTTTTTAAATTAAAAGAAATTGTTTCTGGATTCTCAGTTCATTATTCATAAGCGATATATCAGTATTTTTATTATTCTTAGATCAAAAGAATATTGTATTTTTAAAAAATATTCCCTATTGACTGCGGTAAACTATTTCTTCCCACGCACATACAACTTTTGCAATTAAATATCTTTAAGGAGCATTCCAGCGTTCCGTGTGTTACATTCGGACCACATTTTCAGTATATTTGTTACATTTTTGGTTTGAAAGCAGTATAAAACAAATAAGATGACAACTTATATCTTTTCTCAGATGTTTAATGATCTTATTAAGCTAATCGGAATCTTTTTAAACTAAAAAGTTACGCAGATATAATTTTTTCATTTCGCGTCACGTGTGTTTCCATTTAACAGGGTTATTTTCTTTTCTTCTTCTATTATTTGCATAATTCTGCGAATTATGCAAATACTCATGAAAATAAAAAATATCAATAGCAAGCTAAGTAAACAAGCTTTAAAAAAAGTGGCGTTGGTAATCTGAGTTACAAATAGTCAGACTACAATAAAATAAATAGCGCCGTCACGTGTGTTGCACTCAACGTTCCGTGTGTTACAGCGTGCGAATTGATTTGCAGTTCAGTTTTTAAAATCCTAATATTTTTAATGATAAACACTTTGGTTAGCAAATAAATAAATATAGGAGTTTAGTGACATATTTAAATACACAATTATTTATTATTTAACTTTGGTAAAGCACATTTTTTTATATTTAATTTTTTATAAAAATATAAAAGTTCAATTGCTAATTTTAAATATTATTCTTAAATTTTCAACTACACTAAAACCGACCTTAAGTTTGCAGCAGAGAAATGTACTGCGCGAAGGAAACTGGGTAAACAACGCAGCTGGCGCCGAAATTTCGCCTACTCTGATTGGCTCCTCCTTTGACCCTGACATTCGTGCACCCTGTTACGTCAAAATCGAAGGGAAAAATAATTAAAATACCCTCTAACTGAAGCTAAACTAATAAAAATAATAAATTTATGTCTTGAAATAACAAATAAAATTGTTTATTGAATGTGAAACACCTTTTTTTATTCGATTCTCGCACTCGAAAATGAGAACTATTTACCCTTTTTCTCGTAGAACATTTGTATACTGCAAACTTAATGTGGGTTTTATTGTAGTGAAAAATGATTCCTACCACATTGCAAATTACACAACAATAGCAAGCACAATTTTTATATAACTGTATTGAACAGTTCAATGTGACTGCCAGAGTCACATTTAACATGGTGAATTTTTCGTATTCCTGGTACCGGAAACAAAGTAACTCAAGGGTTAATATCCGTTATTTTGGATGTTATATCCGATTATCAAATATGAAGGACTTTGGTATTCGGAATTAAGTTTCCGACAATATCCGCCAAATCCTTTGAATGCTGGACGATGGTCGGATTTGTTCTTTTACTCATAACTTCTCTCCGCACGAGAGATTTGGCATTGCCACCAACTCCGTCGACAATGTCTTTCCTGGGAGACGTTGCGAAATAATTGCATTCAAATGTGTTTTTTTTTCTTTTTTAAAATTGTAAATGAAAGTTGTTAAAGTAAAACAATTCACTTTCGTTAAAATTAATTTTGTTAAAACATAACTGTTAATATCAATAAAATGCTTAATTTGAAATAATGATTTTGCAACACACAACTTTTCTAAAGACAAATGGTCACAAGGAAAAACAAAATAACGTCTGAAGCACTCTATATTTCAACTACTAATGATCTAAAATGTAAACATCCAATGCATCCTCAAATGTGTACATCTGCCAGAGCAGGTGGCTGAAACTTCCATAGCGTAAATGATAACGTTTTTAGTTTTGCAATTGTTTTTAATTTTTTTAGTAAAGGATTTTTTTTTGTAAAGGATTTTTTTTTGTTTTATGGTGTTTTATAAATATATACATGCATGTTTCCATAAGCACTCATTTCAATAAATGAATTTCTCAGGATAAATCTCGTTTTTTATACTACACGTCAACTAGCTCCCACTCCCGTTTCCTTCATCATTGCCAAAATCGTTCCGTGCGTTTCAAGAAATAAATTGCCTAATTCTTGCTTAATTTTTAAAAAAACATTTTGAAATTTTTTCTACATGTTCCCCATGTGTAACTAGCTTATAATTAATAAAATAAGCTTTGTTAAGCTTTTTTCACAGTTTTTATATAAAAAGTTATAGGTTTTCGTTCCGTGTGCTACATTGAGCATCAAGTAATTCATATTTTACCGAGTAATTTTTTTTAAAAAAAGCGATGCACAAAATATCTGCCTAAGATACTCAGAAAAGATGCATTTGCAACAATATGCTTAAAAAAATTCATTTTACATGTTTTTTAGCCCTTAAACGTTTATCATACATCTGGCAATTATTTCACTTGAAAGATCTATTTCTAAATCGGTCTATTTTATTGCATTTTTTCACACTAAAATTGAATTCAGATTTGAAAATCAGTATGATTTATTTGAAATATAAACCTTTAACTACATGTGACAATTTTTTCAGAATTTTATTTGCACTTTAATTTTTTGGCACTTCAGGACCACTTTCCTTGGAATGCTCCTTAAGCAAATTTATATTAAATACCGTCGAATGGGGTAACTTTGTCCAAAGCATAAAACCCTCGCACTGATTTTCCTTTTGAATATTTTTTAATCATAGGTCATATTTGACCATGGTCATCATAGTTGAAAAAGCAAGAAAATTTTTAAATTGTGTAATGAATGAGAAATTATTAGCTTGGGCCAAAGTTACTCCATACAAAATATAAATGCATAAAGACATGTTCATATGGGCATGGATATGCAAACTGCATTTAATAAAACCCTTTATCTGTCACGTTATTACTATTTTTTTTAAATTCCTTGAAATCGATAGTGGGATCAGCATTCAAACCCGCCCTTCCACACCGTGCATCAATTTAACGACGTCACCTTTAATTAAGTCTGCAGAAAAGCATCAGCCGCGGAATGCCGTTGAAACCGCCGCGTCTTATTTAACGCCCTCCCTCCCCCTTCCACCAAACATGTCGAATCATATCCCAGGGTATATGACAAGCCAAGAATTTTCCAGGGTAGAATGTTTATAATAGAGGGGTGAGGGGGGTTTTAAAGGACATTAAGGGAATCCCCAAAATCGTTTAGGTAAGAAAGGAATGAAACGAAGGTTTTTCCCGTTTCTCCGGTTTATCCCCTCCCCCTTCTGAGAATTTTCCTGTAATGTTCAAATGAAATATTTCACCAGCGGAGTTTTCTTCGAACTATGATTGCGGGGTCGGTTTAATAAAGGTGTTGGACAATGGGTATTACTGTGTTCTGGTACATATTTGATTATAAAATCTCGAAAATTTTTATGAATCCCAACATTGTTAATCCGAATTACTGTTAATTCGAACTATAATCTGTTCACCATTCGATCGCATTAAAATGTTGTTTTCGAATAACTAAAAAAAGAATTGGAAAGAAAATATCATTTGGGTTAATTAATTATTATTTCTTAGGTTTTAATCACCCTAAAATTATTCTGTTAGTGAGCTACACCATTTTTAAACTTCATGAACTAATTACAGTAGAGTCCCGTTTATCCGAATCCCGGTTATCCAAAAATAGGTTTATCAAAAAAAATTCCCGAGCCTTTCGGTTAAATAAGAAATGTATAAGCACAAATAAATACACAAAAAATAAATACGTACTTACAAAGTCGGATTTATTTCTCAAAATATGCAGTATTTTTTTATTATTATTTTTTTTCTGCTCAATTTTGGTCCCGTACCTTTCGGATAAGCGGGACTCTACTGTAATTAATTATTAAATATCGGGATGCTATTTACCTTAAATTTAGTTTTGTTTGGTTACACCTGGATAAAAAAAAGTGCTTGTATTGAAAAAGCAATACTTTCGCAGATTTTGCGATTTCTAAACTACGATGCATTAGAAAAAAGCTGTTTACAGACTAAGAACGAAATGTTATATTATTCTTCAATATTCATATAAATTAATAAAACGTGTATTGGAAGAGAAAAAGCTTAGAATATAGAGGTCAAATCAATAGTTATTTTATTTAATAATTGCAACTCTCAAACAAGATCATTACATTCTTATAAAACAAAAGAGAGAAACCCACTCCCATAGGAGAAGTGCATTTTCCACTCTGGAAAGGAGTGAAAATTAACTCCTAAATCGCTCGTAATCGCCCTAAATCGCTCCTAATCTCCTTAAAATCGCTCGTTTGTTGTTAAGATTGTTGGAGGTTTAACAAAACAAAAGAGCGAAATCCACTCCTATAGGGAAGTGCATTTTCGACACCAAAAGGAGTGAAAATTAACTCAGACTTAGTTAAAATGGCTCGTTTGTTTTAAGAGAGTATAGCGTCAAGAACGAACTCCATACATCCAGCCACAATAATATGCAATCAAATCAGTGACAATGCCAAAAACATCACAATCACAAACAACACCACAAACAAGGTGACAAAGCGACTCTCACTCACCTCCCCCAGCTCCCTATAGTAGAACCCAACCAAGTTCACCTGGAGGGGCCCTATTATGCCGAATCGACGCAAGTAATTTGACTTCTATATCGATTTAAAGTTAAAGCTTTGTCACAAAATTACGTCTTAAAATTGTTTTAATTGCTGCTGCCAAGCGTGGATATTATAAGAACTAGGACTTTTTTTCAATATTGTACTTAAATCCTACATAGTGAATGCAATTGCGCTGCTAACTCGAAAACCAGAAAAAGTGTCTAATTACACTGCATAGTACGACTTGTTACTTTGTTTTCTGATTTGGAACATATATAATTAGGCTTTAATGTAGGCAGAATGTATTCTTAAAAATTCTGCTTAGAATAATTTGAATTAGTTATAATACTTTTAAACGAATTATTTCATTTTGAATTATGATAACACTGATATTTTACAATGCAAGAACCCAAACAAACATCCAAACAGGAACAAAACAAAGATCACCAACACCACAAACAAGGTGACAAAGCGACTCTCACCTCCCTCCTCTTACATTATACGTTGCAATTCCATGTAAAATTATCCTTTCTGTAGTGTAAGACACGTTCGTAAAAAGTGATAATCATTACAACGTTTAACATTAAATGAAGTGGAATAGTTGATCCTACGTCTATCATAACTAAATAATGTACTGTTTCATTTGATTTGATAAATTTTATGAATTTAAAAAGTTTTTAATCTCCCCTTAAAATGAGACTTGCACTACAGTTACCTGGAATTAGCCTGTGACATTAATTTACATTGCAGAAAACCAAACAAACATCAAAACAGGAACAAAACAAAGCTCGCCAACACCGCCACAAACAAGGTGACAAAGCGACTCTCAAGTCTCAACCCCCCTCTCCCTAGTAGAACCCAACCAAGTTCACCAAAATCCAATAGGCAAGTGCATTTTCGACACCGAAAGGAGTGAAAATTAACTCAGACTGAGTTAAAATGGCTCGTTTGTTTTGCCTCGTTTGTACAGCCTCAAGAACGAACTCCATACATCCAACACCAATTATATGCAATCAAATCAGTGACAATGCCAAAAACATCACAATCACAAACAACACCACAAACAAGGTGACAAAGCGACTCTCACTCACCTCCCCCAGCTCCCTATAGTAGAACCCAACCAAGTTCACCTGGAGGGGCCCTATTATGCCGAATCTACGCAAGTAATTTGACTTCTATATCGATTTAAAGTTAAAGCTTTGTCACAAAATTACGTCTTAAAATTGTTTTAATTGCTGCTGCCAAGCGTGGATATTATAAGAACTAGGACTTTTTTTCAATATTGTACTTAAATCCTACATAGTGAATGCAATTGCGCTGCTAACTCGAAAACCAGAAAAAGTGTCTAATTACACTGCATAGTACGACTTGTTACTTTGTTTTCTGATTTGGAACATATATAATTAGGCTTAGATGTAGGCAAAATGTATTCTTAAAAATTCTGCTTAGAATAATTTGAATTAGTTATAATACTTTTAAACGAATTATTTTATTGTGAATTTGTATGATAACACTGATATTTTACAATGCAAGAACCCAAACAAACATCAAAACAGGAAGAAAACAAAGATCACCAACACCACAAACAAGGTGACAAAGCGACTCTCACCTCCCTCCTCTTACATTATGTTGTAATTCCATGTAAAATTATACTTTCTGTAGTGTAAGACACGTTTGTAAAAAGTGATAATTATTACAACGTTTAACATTAAATAAAGTGGAATAGTTGATCCTACGTCTATCATAACTAAATAATGTACTGTTTTATTTGATTTGATTCATTTTTTAAATTAAAAAAGTTTTTAATCTAACCTTAAAATGAGACTTGCACTACAGTTACACGGAATTAGCCTGTGACATTAATTTACATTGCAGGACCCCAAACAAACATCAAAACAGGAACAAAACAAAGATCGCCAACACCACAAACAAGGTGACAAAGCGACTCTCAGCTTCCCCCAGCTCCCTAGTAGAACCCAACCAAGTTCACCAAAATCCAATAGGCAAGTGCATTTTCGACACCGAAAATAGTGAAAATTAACTAAGACTGAGTTAAAATCGCTCGTTTGTTTTAAGAGTGTATACCCTCAAGAACGAACTCCATACATCCACCTACAATTATATGCAATCAAATCAGTCACAAAGCGACAAACATCACAATCACAAACAACACCACAAACAAGGTGACAAAGCGACTCTCAGCTCCCCCAGCTCCCTATAGTAGAACCCAACCAAGTTCACCTGGAGGGGCCCTATTATGCCTGCTCGACGCATCCGTCGAGTACCTTTTGTGCCGACGCAAAATCGAAACCGTTATAGTACGATGTCGCGTGCCACCGTCACCACCTGGCACGCGCCTCGCCCATTGTCCCCCGTAGTACCTTTGTGGCCATTGTTCGATGTCCCATGCTCTCTTACCTTTTGCCCCCCCCCCCCCCTACAATGGATATTGTGTGAGAAAAGAAAACGTGTAGGGGGGGGGGGTGGGGGATACGTGAGCTATTGAATGGGTTTTAAGCTAGGTGGGAAGGTAGGGAAGGAAAAAAAATTCAAATTGATATTAAACGAATAATAATAACAGGGCAAAAAGATGGATGACACCGGGGGATGGAGGGTTTTTGCGTTATTTTTGGTGGGTAGTTCCTTGGTTTTTGTTGCCTGAAATAGGTTAAGTTTGAATTATCGTCGCACTAGAGCTACACGAGGGCTATTGGCGACGTGTGTCGTATTTTAGAACCACAGTCAAGTGACGAGCCGGCACCTGAACAAGCACCCAAAGCAACCGTTAAGGGCGACATCGTACGCAGCGTTATTACTTTGGAGGATATTTAGCGTGCACTCGCTTCACTGTAAAAAATTTCCTTAACTTTCCGTATATATACCAGGAACTTTCCTGGCTTTTTCAAGTATCCATCGCTTCGTGATAAGTTCCTGGGATTTTCAGGTTTTCCCTTTCAAATCTGGCAACGTTTGTATGAACCGCCGCCATTGCTCGCGGCGTCTCGCTCAAAATCAGTAACGTTGTTGGTATAACGAAGTTCAGGAAAGGCATGTCTGTATGGCCGAGTGGTTAAGGCATCCGTCTCAGGATTCAGCCATCCCAAGAGTGCGGGGGTTCGAATCCCACTTACTGCCAGTCATCCTATAAATCGGATATCTGTACTGGGATAGAGTAGAAAATCCAATTCGTGACGGATGGGGCCGAGTGCACGGGGACAGACGTGTTCGTTAAATCTGTGGAGTCCAACGTCAGCGTACGATGTCGCTCGAAGTTCCTATTTACCAACTGTTCATTCACTGGTCAGTCTACCCTATTTAATTGAAACTTAACAAAGCTAATGCGATTGGTACCCGCTCAGTTTCCAGAACGGTTCCAGGTATTTTTTAGAAAGGTTTCTGGTATTTTCTAGAAAGGTTCCAGGTATTTTCCAGAGAAGTTACTGGCTCTAAGTGGGATTGTTTCTACATTTTTGGGGAAGGTTACTGATATATTCCAGGAACATTACTGGCAAAAATTGGGAAGCTCAGCTGCCCATTATTTCCCAGTAACGTTCCTGAATTTTTTTACAGTGTTACAAGGGGTATTATTCGTCGGACATTTTGGGCTGCACGGGCCGTTTATAGGTCGGCAGTTGTTTTTTTGGCGATGCCCGGACCCGGGGAACCTGGGACCTTTCGCATGCTAGGCGAGTGCCTAACTGACTGGGCTCTCCAGCCCTTCCTTGAAATAGGATACATTCGCATGTTTTAAGAAAAGTTATCGATTTGTTTTAATTAAGCTAAACGTATCAAAATATTTAGTACAAACTTGTGTTTTTAACTTTATGGAAATTGTTTTTAATGTTTGATAAAATGGTAAATTTAAATTAAAAAAACAATAAACAATTTCAGTCTGTTTACAAATGAATAAAATAAATTTTTGTTTCTTATCTCGAGTATAATATTAAAAAAAAAAAGTATTGTAAGTTTAAAAAAAAACTCTTTTAATTTACAAGAATAATCTTCTTTTGTTGAAAATATGTCGTACCTCTATTTACTTAATTGTGGTTGTCGCTATTTATTTGTTGAAATACTTTGACTTTCCTATAACATGAGCTCTGTGAAAACGTATGTTGCAAATATATGTATATACTACTTCAATTCCATATTGTCATTTTAAACTTCAAATTGTTTGATTTTTGTAAATTATTGTTCTGTAGCAGGCAATTACAAAATATTCCTCCACATTTCAAATTTTAAAACTAAGATAAATTATAAAATTTATTACTTTGAAAACAATGTATTGCTGGAAAACCTGACAGTCAGGTGAGATTTTGTGCATCTGCATCAATATGATTGTTAATAAAAGCACTGTTTTAATTAATTACAAATATTTTTGCTACCAACGGGGAAGCTTTTTGGCCTTCAGCAGACTAGGTGTAGCTGAAGAACTGAAAGTCGGTTTTTTTTTCATTATTTATTACAAATACAACAGGTACAAAAATAACAATTCAACATCACTTCAACATCGGATGACACGAACTCCCCTTGAACATTTACGCTTAAAAAAATGAAATAAAAAACGGGAGACGCTTGTGAAAGGTATTAAGTGTTGAAAGCTTACCTTCTCCCAATAATAAATAATGCTTTTCGCTTTTGCGCTTCGACTAAAGGGAAAAAATAGGACCCCCCTCTCCAATAAAGTACATTCCAGGTGTTACGACAACGATAGTGTGGGAGAGTTAAAAAAAAAACTACCTTACTGCAACTACTTTCATGGTATGAAAGTTTTAAACTTGCATATAAGAAGGGTTATTTTTGTTGTTATGTTGTTTTATTGTTGTTTAGGGCACTGTTAAAGTAAGTTTTAAAAGGAAACGTCTGCTTTGAAGGGGTTCGTAATAGAATTGGTATTGATTTCATTGGTGACAGCTTTGACACTTTTGGGAGGAGAAAAAGTATACGATTGAGTTTTAGATTTGTTAAAAAGGATGTTTTTAAGGAGTCATAATAGAAATATTTTCAATCTTCCATATACTAATGTTGCAATGTAGTTATTTTTTATAACAACGTGCAAAAAAGTTCACTTTTTTTATATCATATTCATTCATAAATCGTTGCAAAAATGACACTTTAGGTGCTTACGTCATTACGTCACAGACAGTGCCGAAAGTGGGACTTTCGATACTAGTGCGGTAAAGTAAATAAGAGTATCTGATTGGTAGAAAAACAAAATGATGTCACGAATATCTCCATGGAAACTAAATGGTCATGAAACTCACTTATTCCTATTGGTTCATTGCATTTTTTAATATCTCCATGGAAACTACAAGCACTAAAAAATTATTAAAAGAAATTAAATGCGACAAAAGTTAGAGCACGAATTTCACGCTTTTGCATGTTATTATAAAAAATATTGTAAGCAAGCACGTTCCAAATAATACTTTATTAAGCTCTTGTCATTATTTCACTCGACCTACGGTCCATTGAAATAAAAGCCACTCGCTTAATAAAGTGTTATTTTCGGCACTAGTTGCTTAAATAACAATTATCAGTTGCAGAATTAACCCATTAAAAATTGTTAGAATTTTTTTTACTATGTTATTCGAAACTTAGTTTTATGTCTAAGTTCATCTAGATAAACAAAATATAAGACAAATTAAGACAATATTCCTAAATAATTATTTAGGAATATTGTCTTAATTTGTCTAATGTAGGACAAAATATTCGCAAGTAAAACGAATTTTACTTGTGAATATTTTGAAACGAATTTGTGAATATTTCGAAATCAACTTTGAATATAATGAAACTAATGCTAACGTTTTTTTTTTTTTTTTTTTTTTCAATTGCAATTGCAATTGCATTGCATGCGGAAGACAACATGTTCAGGCTGGAGAATTGCCAAACTAACGGTTGGTTCAGCTAAAAATACGCCAAATATTACCATGTGTAAAGGTAACGCATGTTAAATATGGTCCAAAGTCACCTCGAATATATATGGTTGCCAATAGCCCTCGAGACGCTCTAGTGCAACGATTTTAACACAACTCCAACCCATCTTACACCAGCATACAGTAAAAATTTACAAATCCAAATTAATCTTTCTTCTAACCTATTTTTATCCCCTAAGCTTATATGTAATATGCACACAAAAAAGACAAATAACGAATCAAAGGAGTTTCATTACTGAGTTATGGTAATGTGACTGTCATGAGTGATACTATTACTTTCGAGGTCAGTACTAACAAGCTCGTAACTTAACCGTAATAAATAACACAAAGGCTTATTTACCAATTTAATTTTCGAAATAAAAAATAATTATAATATATCTTATAGAAGAAAGACATTAATGTGCAAAATACAAGATTTAGTATGGTTGAAGAAAAAACGATTGTAGATTAAATTTTTAAAATACCTTTACAACTTAAACAAAAATACCTTAAGTACCTTCCTCAGCTAAAGATGCATTAGGTAACCTTTTTAACCCTCTTTTGCATACTTTTGCCGTTTGGCAACAAGTAACACATAATCCACTTTATTCAATTAAAGTAGAGCTCCCTCTCGACAAATTTGTGCTTTTTTCATCCATTACATTCCATTTTGAAGCTTTAGTTACTAATAATCCTCATAGATGACAGTAGTAAAAGTGTATTCAAAATTAAAGAGTGAGGTTATTAACTGTTGTGAAATTACGTTCTTGACAGTATTCAAAGTACAATAATATTACTACTAAATTACAAATAAATAGTTTTGAAAAATTAATTATAATTAAAGATGGTTATTTTGAAAAATATTTTGTAGGGTAAGGTGGGGTAAGTGGGCCACCTTTTTGGCATAATTCGACTTTAGACCCTCATACCTCTGGATGTAATAGGCCTAACAACTTTTTTTTTGGTGGTCCATTCTCTCATATGTTATTACTGTACCCATGACAACCTTAACACAAATTGGCAAAAAATAAATTTAAAAAATATGTTTTTCTTTTTGGTCATCCGAGTGGCCCACTTGCCCCGCAAGGTGGGGTAAGTGGGCCACCCCCCTAATATATTTTTACACATAACTGGTAGAGATATGGTGGGGCAAGTGGAATAATCTACATGATTTTTTGAGTGTTTGAAAAAAAAAAGTAATGATGTATCTTTAATAGTTCCCCAATAGCAACTTTTTCTGGCATGCAAGCTTACTACAAGAAAAAATACGTTAATTTTCATCTTGTCATTTTTGCATGTAGTGTAAAAAAATGTTAAGGCTACAGATTTTAAACTGGCCTATGTCAATGAATAGGACTATGAATAGTGAATATGACGAACCCTATGAATCAGTGAATATGACTTTTTTTAAAGTATATTAAAGAGTGGGCCATCCCTGGCCCACTTACCCCGCCATTGTGGTGGCCCACTTACCCCAAATGCGGGGCAACTGGGCCACCCCAATTTTCTTTTAACCTTATCAACATCACAAGTACATGACACTGCAAAAAGATACTATGTTTTATACACTTTCAAAACATATAACATTTTGTTTTGTATCACGAACCGTTTGGAAATAAATTAAAAAATAGTATGATGGCATGAATTACGAAAAGATGCAATTTTAAAAATTTTCACAAAAAGGATTGTACCTTGTTACATACTTCAATGAAAATGATGCCATAATGTTTCCTGCATCTATTGGGGTAAATACGTAAAAATATTTGTAACAGATTTTTTTCCGTCCATAATTCGGGAAATGCCAGGGGGGGTGGCCCACTTGCCCCAATGGCCCACTTACCCCACCTTACCCTAGTTTTCTAGTCATTATTATCAAAATTGACATTTTGTAGTTGGTTTTTATCAGATTGAAAAAAACTTAAGAAATAGAAATTATTTAAATTATAATGCAGTTTTAAAAAATTCAGTATTTTTTACATAGTGTATGAGTATTAAAGATACATATATATATATTTTTTTTTTGGGAGTAAAAAAAATTCACGCATTAGAGGGTTAAGTTTTGCAATATGATTTTAACAGAAAATCTGTTTACTTGAATGAGTAACAAGAAGCATGTCAAGATTTCAGCAATAACAGGTTTTTTAGGGAATTATATAAGTAGGACGTAATTCGATATTACTTCGTAGTTAGGAAATTATAGTCATAGTTATAACTTAAACAATGTCTTTTTTAATTAATGTTGATGTGAAAACAGTAGGAGATAACTAATGTTTGTGCTCACTTAATTACTCGAGTTACTTAATTTAATAAGATGGAAGAAGAGCAAATAGGGCAGACTGTCGCCACCAAATTAAGTTCATTTTTATGTAGCAGCGCGTAGGTGGATAGGTTGATTGCGCAATTTCTGTGATATTTTCTTTCTAAGGTCGGTCGGTTGGTTGGTATACATATATTTTCAGGCTTCTAAAAGGCTTCTTTTTAGGCTGCATAAACCTTCGTCAAGTAAGACAGTCGCAACACACACACACTCGCACTCATATGCACACATATACGTGACAGATGCTGCCATCTATCACGCGTCACCTTCACAATTTAGACATGTCCCTGAAGGGGAGGGAAATAGTCTCCAGGAACCTGAACCCGTGGGAACTGCGCAATGAAAGCCCACTGGACTTTCGGACCCAACAGATTTAACGAGCACTACTCCGCATATACTCGGTGAGTTTTTCTAAGGTCATTTTTGGATCGATAAAAAGTTGTAAACACAGACGGAAGTTTTGCAAAATATTAAGCTTCATTATAAAAACTTTTGCTGTATTTTTTTTAACTTTTAATTACCAAACATGCAATATAAGGTATTGCGATTTGGTCGTAAATAACGAAATTTGTTCTACATGTTTTGAATGGTTTTGATTTTAAAAAGTCGTTTGACGGTGCAAAGAAAGTGTAAGTTGTGTTACTGAAATTGAATTTGTTTTGCAAAGGCTTCTTTCGTCAACTTCTATATGTGTGGCATTGCGACTCTTCTGTTTGTGTGGCTTGTTTTGTCTGAGTCAAGTATTTAATAAGTCAAATTTCGGATTGTGTTTATTCAACTATCATTCTTGAAAATATCTAGTTAAGTAAAGAAGAATTATTTGGAATTCCTATTTTTATTTAAAAGGTAAGTTCTGTTCGAAACAAGGTTCTAAAATACGACGCATGTCGCCAATAGCCCTAGCTCCTAACCTAATCTGTTCGAAACAAATGGTGAAATAGAACTTAGTCCATTAGACTAGAATAGAAGTTTTACCAATAATAAATAAAATTTTATTAATAAGCATCATTATTAAATGTTCAGCAATAAAATTCCATATTTTACCTTCGATCTATCAAACTTTGAGTTTATTCCCTAAAAAATTCATAACTGTATACCAAATGGGGCGGAAATGGTTGCTTTTTGACAGCACGATGCAAATATTTATTCTTTTAAAAGGATGTATGTGATATAATTGTATTAATGGTTTCGGTAAAAAACTGAAAATCCCCCCCCCCCCCCAAAAAAAAAAAAACGCTATAAAAACGATGCTATTTATTAAAGTAAAGTTAGCGAATTTTTTTAAACTTTGCAGACTTTCATAAAAACCTCGGCTTTTTTGGGTTTTGGGCCTCATAACTGGGAATTGAGCCCAACTTACTAATGTCTGGGCCCTTTACATCACTAATGCAGTGTGACATTCCACAAATGCACCCTTCTTGATGAGTTCTTTCACCCTTGAGGTCATGCCTTGCGACGTGACCCCGACGTTCCTAGGAAAAGCCCCCGCGCAAGGTGGCTTCGCCCCAACCACCATTTCTAGCTCAAACCCCGTTACAAGAAGCGTAGGAGTTCATTTGAAAAAGCGGTTGTGGGTTCTGTTTCTGGACTGTTGCAGTCACATGACTGAGGTAAGAGTAGAAGGAGAAATTATTTTCAATATCCTAGTTTAAGGTATGTGGTGAAAATTCTATCACCAAGACGCCAATTGCTTCAAACTCATTTGGCAACTAATCTGAAAGTGCGTTAATCATTGGCCCTGTGGAATAGGGCCAATAATAAACCAATAAGCAACTGCGCTATTGTACAATTTCTTCCGTTTTAATACCACAAAAAATCCTAATAAGGAAAATGTGGTGAATATGTCATCCAGAATCTGATATTCGAATTCGATTCCGTCGAATACTTTATATCCATAAAAAAATCTGTGAACCATCGGATGATATGAAATTTTATTTTATCATAAACTAGTTTTTTATTTTTTCCACTTATATTAGTCTTCACCTGATTAGTCTGGAAAAAATTACTGTAAAATCTCAAGAAATTTGAAAAACATCGCGTAAAAAGTAAAACTTAATTCAAAATGATTCAAGAACTACCTTTACTTACAAGAACAAGTGAAAGTAACAATTTAGTAAGGGAAAGTGTGCACCCAAAAACAAGAGAACGTTTGTCTGTCTGTCCGTACGGACTGGCATCTGGTTTGGATCAGCGAGAACACGCACCGGCATAAAAAAAATGGAACACGAAAAAATGTCTCCTCTTTGGACGATCGTCTTACCGCACACTATTTATTTTTTCTAGTTTTTTTTTAAAGTTTTGTTTTTATGAGCAGACGAAAACACACAGAAGAGTTGAGTTGTAGGTTAGCCACTTTGGGGTGACATTCCACGTCATGATTTCGGACGAGGCCTTGTGGGGTAGAGAATCAGAAAAGTAACGCTTCTCACATTGAGTTAAAATGACAGATATTTCACTTTTTCACAAACGGTGCGATATGATTTTTTTTTTATTGTTGAACTAGGTATATCCGTTGAAGTATCAAAATTAAAAGATACACTTAAAATCTTTTGCACACATTTATAAGAGAATTTGTTTAAGTAATTTTTTTGCAATTTGTATCGAACGTAAAGTGGTTTGTTGAGAGCTGGCGTGGGCTGGTCAACTTCAGCATCTAGATTAATGGACTTGGCGAAATTTTTATAAGAACTCAATGATTTTAGCTAACAGAAAGTACATGTAATTACTGGGTATTTTAGGGCAAAGAATTCATTGTCGTAGTTACTGCTGTTAACTTCCCCATGGCAAGATGATTAATTTAAACTGAAAAAAAAGTAAGTATTCATTTGAAATGGTGCTACATTAAATTTTTCTTCATTTTTACTTTCAATTAATCTACTGATAAAGCAGACACGGTTAAGAATAGGTAGACCGCATGCAATATTCTTCGTCTTATTTTAAACTCGCCAAGGTCATTAATTGTTTAGTGAAAAATCGGATTCATTCTATTAAGTTCAGGATACTACAACTAAATGAAACAAAAAGTATAAGATTAGTGATTATTGATACAAGTTTAGTTGAATCATATTTCCTTTTAGTCAAACTTGTAAGAAAGCCTCAAACATACCATTAGCATCATTTTTAAATCTCATCCATAAATGATGTCAACCCTACAGAGTAAGGATAAAAATCAGACAGTTTACTTCTTTTATCTCTTTTTTTACTTCCACTATCAACTGCTAACGTTCTGATAAGGAATGAATATGATTCAGATTCACATGCCACAAGTATTTGATAAAAGAGCATGAAAAAAAATACCACGAAACTTTGGTGTGTATTTCTTTTATCCGAATCCAAGGTTATCCAGACCACAAAAACATCCATCAGTTATCCTTCCTGGGACGTAAAGATGGCAGAAACAGGTAAACTGTTGACAGGATGGATAGCGAGATCTCAGATTCGGGGATTGAGAGATCGCATAAACAGAGGAACCGAGTTCCCACGGTGTGGAGGATATCCACCTTCTTGGAGGTGTTTGTGCCATTGGACGAAGTCAGATAAAGATAAGAGGAGTCGCGTTTTTATTATGACAAAATGTGACCGTAAAAATTGGTCTATCTATAAGACCAATACCACCTAAATTAGAAGGCCGAAAAACTAAGCAACACAACGTCACACTAGTAGACCAATTTCGATTTGTTGACCAATAACGTCGTATCGTAAGATGACGTCGCATCTTGATTCATCTTATCTTAAAAATGTATTCAAATACAAGATCTAGTCACGAATGATCATTGGTCAAAACCACAGAATCGGTCCACTAATTTGACGTCAAGCATTTAGTTCGGTTGGTATTGATAAGACACACAAAAACTAGAAGCGGAGCAATTACTAAGTTAGAAATCTCGAAAAGAGCATGATTATCTCAAAATTCATTCCAATAAATAATATATTATGACAAACTGCTTAATTACTTTAACTGCGTCTTTTTTAGTGGCTCGGAAATTATACTATAATGCACACATATATAAAAAGATTGTGTTTAAAAAAATACAAATGAACGTTATTAAGCTATTTTACTATGGCATTCTTTATATATAATTATCTTTGAGGCCCAGGGACTTAGTGGTAGTGCTTCGCATTGCAACGCCACAGGTCCGGGTCGGGGATCGAATTCCGGATTGGGCGAGGTTCTTTCATCCTTTGAGTGGGTCGATAAAAATGGGTACCAAGCATGCTTGGAAACTAAACGCTGGGTGTTCCGCTTAGAGTTGACCACCTTACCTGGACATATGCCTAGCCCCCCAGAGTCCTATGTCACGAAAGCTAAAATGGGCACGGCAGGCCTTGGCCCAGTAATGTACTGCTGCGACGAGGAGTTTAGAGTTTTATCCTTTATAAATGTTGTATTCGAACTTTTGTGTGTTTTCCACTTGTGTTTTATAACTTCGAGAATTTGTGTGTTATTTTTCTCTGTGCACTGATATTTAACAAAAATTGAATATTTTGGGATAGGTTGCGGAGGGTTGCTTAGTTGTAAACATTGTCAGGGTACAAGTAACAAAGTATCACGATTCGAATCCTATTTTTGGGAGATGAGGACCGCTTAAAGATTTTACCATTATAATAAGCCTTAATAGAGCAAAAACGACGGTGGGAACACTCTCAGAAATGAATACTCAAAAAACGACGAAATTTTCCTTAATTTTGACGATCCATTTACTGGCAAATGCTCCGAGTTTTTCTTTCCTCAAAGTGAGGAAATTTGATTCATTTTTATGAGGATTCGAATTTCCTCTAATCTAAAGAAATATTTCGTCATTTTTGAGCATGTGAGGACATCAATGATATTCAGTTTCCTCAAAATCAAGATACCAGAATCGTCAAATCAAGATCGTTGAAGTAAGGATTCGCGCTTACTCAAAAGTCACGTGATAGTTTGACGAAACAATCCTCAAAATTAACGAAATGAGGTTTGAGGATTCATGAATCGTCAAAAATGAAAGTGTTATTTCTGAGAGTGAATAAACAGTAAACCTTAACCCCAGAGATGTGGCGTTAGTTACCTTGGTCTCTCAAATCAAAATTCCTGTTGCCCGCTTCCCGAGAAAGCGTCTTTTGTGAGCGTCGGAAATCTGCGTGGCAGGCAGGATATCCTCTTGGCGTCCAATTTATACCTCATTTAGAACGGTGGACAACCGGGAGTGAATGGCCGACCGAGGAACTAAAAATACACCCGCCCGATCTACACTGCCAAGGTCTCAGCCAAAAAGATATTCGTGCCGTGCGGAAACAACTTTTCGTGGAGGGCTGAATCGAAGAAATCTTGATTAAGGGGTCTAAGGAGTCTTAAAAATGTGCAAAGAAGGAACTACAAAGTATAGTTTGATCTGTCTTGTAATTTTTTAACTACTCAATATACAAGTATAATTTTTTTATATGTAATTCTACAAGATTTATTTATTATAAATTTTTTTTTAAAATTTATGAAACTTTAGCGAAAACTAAAATAAATGATATAAAACATAAAGCTATTTTAACACATTGTGATTAGGCTTGCGCGGCAAATTTTGAGGTCAAAATTGAAAAAATGACCAAGAAAATGACTTTATATTGTACAAATATGTACAAACTAGGACTTATACCTAAATTCTCAGCTCAATTTTAATTAGGAATTATTTAAAAATAAATTTTAAATCAAAATTAAAAAAAATATTAATTTTTTTAGAAAAAAGTTCTTTAATAATAATTTCTAATTAAAATTGAGCTGAGAATTTAGGTATAAGTCCTAGTTTGTACATATTTGTACAATATAAAGTCATTTTCTTGGTCATTTTTTCAATTTTGACCTCAAAATTTGCCGCGCAAGCCTAATCACAATGTGTTAAAATAGCTTTATGTTTTATATCATTTATTGTAGTTTTCGCTAAAGTTTCATAAATTTTAAAATTTGTTTTATAATAAATAAATCTTGTAGAATTACATATAAAAAAATTATACTTGTATATTGAGTAGTTAAAAAATTACATGACAGATCAAACTATACTTTGTAGTTCCTTCTTTGCACATTTTTAAGACTCCTTAGACCCCTTAATACACGTTCGAAAATTTGAAGCAGGGTGATTCCCTGGTGTCGGACATTTAATGATAGTTAACACCTAAATAATGAAAATTCGCAAAGTAAAAATATTTTTAATCGGCCGTAATATATTTTCAATAGGTCGAAATTGGGTGCTCAAAGCCTTGGGGCCAATAGAAGACTGCGACCCCTCTGCCTCCCACACTCTTAAAACGGACGAGCGATTCTAACTCAGTCTGAGTAATTTTCACTCCTCCAGTCTGGAAAATGCACTTTCTCCTCTTGGAGTGGATTCTTTGTGTGTTAAACCTCCGACAGGATCACTCCAAACGAGTGATTTTAACTCAGTGTGATTTAATATTCACCATTTTCCAGTGTCGAAAATGCACTTCTCCTACTGCAGTGGATTTCACTCGTTTGTTTTAAGAGTACAAGCGCCCTAAAGGCACACGTCAACAACAACAATTGGTCGAAGTATATTTTTAATATGTAGAAATATATATTTCATGGTTCCTCACCTACTCATGTCTTTACAATTCTGTGCAAATAACCCACAAAATGTTTTAATAAAAACAAAATCTTTGATTCATGGTGTTAAATGGCTAAAGAAACATAAAAAAAAATGTATACGCCCGCAATATAATATGTAGCTTTTTTCTAATTTGTGAATGAAATTTTAGTTTCTGACTGCAAATTGTAAATTCTCAGCAACTATTTACACTCGACATCATAACATTTCCACCAATAGTCCTCGGCTCGCTCTAATGCCACGTTAAATATACACTCAAAACAGACTATTTCTCAAGGGTGGCAAAGATGACATCTTGCAACGCGTGGACAGGAGCCGTTATTCTATTTATACGCGTTCGAACGTTCGAATGTAAACAGGCAGAGGTGAGTCGACAATGTCACCTGGGTTTGTATACAGACCCCCGTTTCGCGGCAGCTGGTTCTCATCTGGGTAAATATCAAAAACTAGGTGCCAAAGTGTTGTATTGGGTTTCATAAAATGTTTGTGAAGGTAGTTTTCATTGAGGTACGGTGTTTGTTTTAGGTATATGCTTCTAAATGAGGGAGTTTAGTGGTAAGACGCTTGTCTTATACAGTAAAATTTCTAGGTTTCTTAATCTTTATAACGATCCACCAAACGAGAACAGTTTTTCTTAGAGGAAAAGATGACTACAAAGCGGACATTAATAAAGGATTAAAAAAATTGGATGTTGCCAAAAAAATTATAATTTCTCCTTTAACTTTAACAACCTTTCTGAAAGACCGAAATAAAATAGAAGCGCAATTTGTTGATTCAAGAACTTCGAGGGCTGTGTGAGTAGGAAAAGAATACAAACTGAACAGTTTCAAGATGTGGACACCAGCCATCTTCAAACTTTCAATACTTAGTTATAATATTTAGTACTTGTTTATTGAAATTATAAGTATTATAACTTGTCTATTAATGAAATTGTTGCATATTATTGAGTTTTGTTGCATTTCAAATTTAACAAAAGGTTTTTTTAATGCAATTCCGTTTTAACGAACAATCAACTATACAACGAACAACTTTTCAGGTCCCTTGGAATTCGTTGCAACGGAAATTTATTGTATGCGAAAGGTACCTGGTTAGGGTCCGATATAAGTTTATACACTTTAAGGCAGTAGTTAGAAATAGTAATAGTAATTCAATTTAAAAATCAATTGGATAGACTTTTTTCGCAAATTAATCCGTGTTTTTGAGCGCCAAACTAAATAATTGAAGTTCGGGAAAGGGGACGGTAAGGAATTGACTTTATAATTAAGTATATTTTTTTGTAGGAGCGAAAAATTTAAACGAAATACTCATTAACTCGTAAGTAAAGTCCAAGGAACATGAAAGTTAAAATTATGGTAGAATTACCCATAATACGTACAAGCGGTTATTTGAAAATAGCATATCCGTAAAGCTAGGAGTTTAATCAAGGAACACGCAAAAGTCTAATAAGAAGCAAGTAATGCAGCCTCGTTCATTTTTCTTCTTTAAAAAGTGTCTTAGATACAGTGGAATGACAATAATTTATTTACGAAACATCATGAGTTAACTCCCTCTCCAAAAGAATTTTTTCATTTAAAACACAAGAAAAACATAAACCTGGTTACAAGCAGTTTTAAATCGCTTTTTTCACTTAACCCAAAACCTTATGCAATGTTTTCCTTGGCCTAAACTCCCTATAAAATGTAACCGCCATCGTAATATACTTTCGGAAAGCACAGCACTTTCCCAAACAGCGAAATCGCATCAAACAAGATGGTGTCTTCCCCGTGAAGCGCATCCCTTTTACGCGAACACAGGTGTTCGGAACTTAACAATAGCACAGCCATGGGGTGGAAAAGGGGTTGTATATGCGATGATGTTGGTGTCTCTTTTGTTATTCCTAAAGGACTTACACGTAAATTGTAGGAAGGATTTTCACAACATGGTCCCTCAACGGGTGACCAGTTTTTATGCCCTGTTTAGAAAGGGAACCCAACACTGAAGTAGGCGTGTCGGAAGAGGACACTTCAAGGGGGGGAAGCTTTGGAATGTTCATTTGGAAATGTTATACCGAAATGCGGCCATCTTTGGTCACTGAAATGCACTAGCATTTTTGTATTGATAAAATTAAAAAAGTTACATTTTTAATTTTAAGTTACTGTTTAACCTATCAAGGGCGACTTTGTGGATGAACTTAACACCTTCACTTCTGTATAAAAATGTAAACTTTAAGATCTGTGTTATTGAGCTAAAGTTAGAGAAATTAAGGCTAAAATAATGTATTATTAAAATATGTTTGTTTTACTTATTAGAGTGAAACATTTTTGTTTTTTCGCATAATTAACTAAAGCTAAATTGCCCCAGAAAAGTTATCTCCTCCTAAAAGACAATGTATATTGAGAACTGAAATATGAAATTCTCTTAGGTACAGAAAAACTATTCATTTTACTACAAATTAAAATTCTTCTAAATGAAGTATTGCAATAGTTTGAGTACTCTACTAGATTTTTGGCCAAAATTTCTTTTTTTTTTAAATTGGAAATAATTGAAAAAAGGGAAGGCAACGTTGATATTTCTTTTGTTTATCTGAGACTTCCGTCTCAAATCAAACTCAGTACTATCCGTTCCGTCCGATTAAAAAAATATATTTTGTGTTACAAAGGTATCACATCAGCGACCTATATTTTCACTTCTTTTTCTTTGAGGCACTGTGGCTTAATGGTAGAGCTTCGCTTTTCCACGCCACAGGTCCGGGGATCGAATCCCGGATTGGGCGAGGTTGACCCATCCTTTCATCCCTTGAGTGGGTCGATTAAATGGTTCCCAAGCATGCTTGGGAAATAAACACTGGGTTTGCGCTTGGGGCTGGCCACCTTACCGGGACATATGCCTAGCATCCCACCCTCAGAGCCCTGGGTCACGAAATCGTAAATGGGCAAGGCAGGCCTTGGACCAGTCACGAGCTGTTGCGCCGAGGAGTTTAGTTTATTCTTTTTATATGTCAACAGTCCACACAGTTAAATCACATTGCCATTTATTCATTATATATTTAAAAAAAAAGCTGTTTCCAAGTCAGCAATCGCATGGGAAACTATATTAAATTAAATACATGAAGAAAATTTATGTTCGTCATTAAATCAGTTTGGAATTACGTAATAACGTCCAGCAAAATGTCATTCTTTGATCTTTCATTACTTGTCTGGAAAGCGGCACGCAGCATTCCACTTTTTTTTTTGCGTAAAGAGCTGGTCAGTTTTGATTTACGTTTCAGCGTGTATAACTGTATCACTGCTTCAAAATAACAAATTATCATTGTGATAATTTATTTTGTGAGTTTTTGTTATCTTAAAGTAAATTAAAAAAGGCAGAGTTGAGAGATTATTTGTAGGTAATATACTGATAGATTGTTGGAATGTTGTTGTATTTGTCTTTCAAAAATATTCTAAATACTGGGAAATTAAAACTAAGAATAAATCAAGAAATTTCAAAATAGAAAATAAAAAAAAATATATTTGTAAGCTTTGTTTCCAGTTTTAGAGCTAGCAATTTTGCATTACTATTCTTCGAACTGCAAATGCACTTAGCAAATGATAAAGAATATTAATTGAACTCGAGAGAAATTTATTGAAAATAGTCAATTTTCTTTTAAAAGTTCGATTATGGCTAAATGGTGAGTGATTTTGCTTTTTAAGGAGTATAAATCGTGTGGAGTAGCGTTTATAGGTGAAGTTTACTATTCCAAATTTACTTATTTTTTTTTCATAAGAATTTCTGTGAATATTTAAGTAACAGGAAAGCAGACGATTTTAGCTCTATCAGCGGTTTCTCTTTTTTTTTTCTCTCGGTACAAACATGGGACTTGTGTCTCGCTTGAATTAGGGTTGTTGGGAGAGAAGAACCAAGAAAGAAACAGGTTTCGTTACACCAGGTTAGGCAATGATTTGTTATTGCCGCCAAAGAGGCCTGGCGTAGACAGATTCCTATGCTTTGAATGGTTTTTTCCCCTGTGTTCTTCCTGTGTGCTTATTTGCTATGTTTTTAAGTTAATATACTATTATTGAAAATTGTTTGACTTGTAATTTCAATGGATAAAATTAACATTCGTTGAAATTGCTACTTTGTTTCAATTTTTTTATGCTACAAACACACCGTCAATTAATTTACCAAGACCGTCAGAAAAAGGTTAAAAATATCACGCACCATCAATTTAGGGTTGAACCGTAAGCAGGTAGAGCGTATTCTTACAGAACGTGGTTATACGCTTGATACCGTTATTATGCTTGTCAATTTACGGTAAATGAACGTTTAATTACGCTACGTTTCTGCACTCACCGATTCAATTGTTTAAGTCTTTTGATGCAGTTGGCAACTTGAGTGGGATCCACAGACTTTTATTCGCCGCTTACTGCTTTAAAAGAAATATCACGGCTTATCTGCGTTTTTCCAACTTTAAAACGTTCTGCAGTAGATCTCACACTTAGCTTTTCTTTTTCAACAGCATCCATTTTTTTTCTTTTAGCGTTAACCTTTATCTCTTTAACCCTCTAATGCATGAATTTTTTTGTTTCGTCCCAAAAAAATATATTTGTATCTCTAATGCTCATACATTACGGGAAAAATACGGAAAAAAATTAAATGCATCGGAATTTAAATAATTTCATTTTTTAAATATGTTACCAAACGGTAACACCATGCATTAAGCGCTGAATAGATGCTTAAAGTTCGGAGTACTAATAACTAATATTTATTTTTATTCAAATTATTACCTTTTTTACTTAAGCTAATGAACTTTTTTTTTATATTTCCAATAAGTTATACTTAAAAATAAAGCTCATTGATAATTTTAGTATTATGTAAGAAGGGGGGGGGGGGTGCAGAGTCGCACAGACACATAGTTTTAGGTATAAAATCTTTCTTGAAAGCGTGTATAACAAACAAAAAAGAGTATTAATATTTAGTACATTTAGATTTTGCTAAACAAGAAAAATTAGTTATTCAAATAATTATGAATAGTAGTTACTTTTGAAACAAAATTAATGTACAAATAGTAGGCAATAGCAGGTTTAGTACAAATAGCAGGTATTTATGAATAAAATATACAAAAAATCATTTTTAAACATAATTTTTTAAAATATCAGAATGATACGACATAAAACAGTTATTTTTACTCTTAAAACCAAGTGGTGCCAAACATTTAAAACACTGAACTCTTGTGAATCCGTTACAGAGATACACGCACATTCGCAAACAAAAGTTGTGCTTAATAGATGATGTTACCAAACGGTAACACATGTAAAAACCAACTACAAACTACCAATTTTGAAAAGAATGATTAGAAAACTACTATAAATATAGTTTAAAATAACCCTCTTGAATTATAATATTTTTTCAAAGCAATTTATTTGTATTTAGTACTAATATTATTACTTTGAATACTGCCAAACACGTAAATTCACAGCAGTTAGAAACTTCACTTTTTAATTTTGAATACACTTTTACTACTGTCAATTATGAGGGTTATTATTAACTAAAACTTCAAAATGGAATGTAATAGATGAAAAAAACACAAATTTGTAGAGAGGGAGGTCTATTTTAATAGAATAAAGTGGATTATGTAACTTGTTACCGAACGGTAACACTATGCATTAGAGGATTAAACACATTATTTTACTTAATATAAATCAGCTCTCGTTGCTTGTTAGCAACTCGACTTTTAAGGATTATGAGCAATTAGAAATCGGACACAACTCCAGACAAGCGGTCAAACAGTTTCGCGAAGTGGACAGGGGCGATTGCATTCACTCCCTCTCAATTCTCGGAAAGAGAAGGTTTCGAGAATAATGGGGGAAATTGACATAGGGCGTGTAGAAACCATTGTAAACCTATGGTGGTCATTCTAAGGTTACTAGAAGGTCATAGAACAGTCACCAATGCGTAGTTTGACGATAAGGAAATGAGGGTGCAAAAATGTGTTGTATTGGGATTGATAGCCGAATTAAATAAAAAAAATTAAAAAAGACGTCCGCTATTTAGAGGGGATTACATTAAGTAACCTATGTTAAGGGACTGGGACTTGAGAAAATGTCCGTTATTTAGAGGTGTCCGTTAGAGGAGGTAACACTAAGATGTTTTGCAAAAATTCAACTTTTTTAAACCTCTTAAAAATCTTACTACCCACTGTTTAAAGAATTTTAAAAACTTTTTTTCTTTGAACACATGTTCTTCAAACTGTGGAAGTTTTTTAATAGAGCCAATAAAGCGAAATATTAGTAAAGGTTTATGTGCAAAGGTAATTTTGACCTTTAAATACTTTATAATTAAAAAATAATATTTTTTTACTTGAAAATTAAAAAAAAACAGATCTAATTTCGTCCACACTTTCATGAAACTCATATTTGTTAATGTAAGAAAAATACTTTGGGGATCCAGTTTAAATGTTTACAAAGCCTTGAAAATTTATGTAAAACCCGAACTGAAAATTTAAAAGTGAACTTATTATTATACAGTTTCAATTTTTTTAAATGTGCCGACTGGGAGGCACATTATAAAATTAAAGAACTTTGCATCTAGGTTTGAAAACAAAATAAAAAAAAATTATATTTTTGAGGTTTTGTGTCTTTTAGCTTTTTATAAGGATGCATTATGATAATCAGATCTTCAAAAGTTGTCAAATAAAGAAATTTGTAACAAAAACTATTTATACGTATTTAAAACACAGGATTAATACACAATACTTAGACGTATTTTTACAGGGTGACCAAAAAATCAACGAATTCATTTATGCATTCAGTAATCAAATGACTTGTGACCAAACATGGCCACCAGAGACTCTCAGGATAAAGGAAACCCCACCCCCTTTCATTCCTCCCTTGCTGTAAACTGACAGGTCAGGGATTAATAGTTTACACACAGGCCTTTCAAGTAAAGAAAGGGCTTACGATTGAGGGAATGTGTATGTGCTACATTGTACACGTCGCTAAGGGATATCTCACATTTTCATATGGCAATTTTTCTGAACCCCCTACCCGGCAAACCACCCTACCCCAAAGTGATTTATTATACTTTACAGGGATTCGCTTCAAGAGCCTTCGCTTCACGGGGCATGAACCAACAAGATACATCACCGCGTTTTCGCTGAGCCATTTAAAAGTCTGACGCGTCTACCTTTCCAAACTGACAAGCCCTGTTTTAAAACCAACCCAGATTTTTCTTTTATAATTTTTGTTTTTTAAGAATAAGTGTATGAAAAAAAAGAGGTAGTACCTCGATAGCAAAGAGGGGCGACTCCTATAAATAGAGCCCTTCCATTAAGATAGGCATCTGAAAGCATTTGGTTTGACAGAGTGAACTGTAGGCAATGCTTCATTTTCAGTAAAATTTATTAATACAGGGTGTCCACATTGCGGAAAAATACCTTTAATTTACCATGATAATGTGATGGTAATAATTTTAAAATCACAATGTGCTGTAAAATTACAAATGATGTAAAATTTATTGTGTGGTTGTTTCATACTGTCAGTAATTGGCAGGGCCTGATTTAAAGATTTGCCGCCTGTGGCTACGATTCACGATCAATTTGTCGCAACTGTCACAATATTCTCCCCCTTCGAAGGAAATATAGCAATAGCTGGTAATGTAAATTATTAAAAATATTCGTATCTTTATTATAATCTTTTTTTATGTCGAATGCCGCTTTCGTTGGTTGCAAAATTTGCCGCCCCAAAGAATTCGCCGTTCTAGGCTACAGCCTACTTAGCCTATTTAGAAATCCGACCCGGTGCACCCTTTCCTCATGTGACTCTATGCGTCTCGTGAAAACACCAAGTGGCTGTAAAAAGAACATTGTAACACTATGCAAAGAAAGTAACCGCCTAATGTGCAGTAAATTTACAGACTTTTTAGAAACAGTGCGTGATTAAACTAACGGTACTTGATGGATCCTAAAAGGGAAACCATTGACCGAATTTATTCATTTGGTTGGCTATTAATGACACGAAAAAAGATAATCCTACAATTGTTAAAAAAGTTTCAATTTGGGCAGTTTGGAGATTTGTTCTCAAGCTTAAAATCATCAACAAATTAATTTATATAAATAAATTATTTTAGCAATATTAAACAAAAATGCAAATTCATTTAATTATTTAAATACCACAATTTAATTTTTTAAAGAATTAAAGAATATAATTTAGATTATGTAAGAAAATTACTGAAAATTGCCAATTTTAGCTTTTAAAGGTTTAAATTAAAACTAAATAATGTATTTGGCGATTTTTTTTTCACAGGGTACATAAATCTTGTTTATAGCTAACAACTACTGTTAAGAACATACTACTTGTTTTTCGATAAAATTTCAGTTAGTATTTAAGTAACTAGAAAGTAGGCTATTCGTATTTTAGCTCTTTTATAACTACTAGTTACTTTGAAGTTTGCTTTCAAAAAGATCATGTTTGTTAGCATTTTAATAAAAATTAAATAATTTTTTTAAACTAGAAAAATATGTCTTGCACTTTTGTCAACCCCAGACCTCCACCGCGAAGCTCGTCTTGTTAGAGCGAGAAGTTCTTGCGATAGAACTCGCGGTTTACAGTTACGCAGCCCCAACAAGAGATCTACTGTTCGGTACTTAGAAGCTAATCCATTTTCGACGATTGCAGACTGTCTCTGCTTTTTAGGCACAAATTAAGCAAAGTCGCTGAAGGTGGTCGACAAAGATAGAAGTTTTGAATGGTAAAAATAATTAAAAGATCAACTGTTACTTGGATGGTTAACATGGGTAGATATTAGCGAAACATATACGAAAGCTGCATTAAAGTAGGAAAATCTAATTACATATTTTGATGTTGTAGTATACCTCCAGGCAATCCACGGCATAGCATGGAAGGCAGGAGTGGTGCAGGAACTTCCGTTAGCATAAGGCTTTGAGCACCTTTGAGGGTGGAAGTCAACTTAAGCTCCGAGAGGGAGCAACCTCTTCCATTTAAGGGGAGCGGACACCCCCATTCCCATCGAAAAAAATTTAGATTAAAAAAAAGTAAATAGCGTTTTTAAAAAAATAACCTCTAAAAGCACACCTTTATTGGAGTTTTATGAATTTAAAAAAACCGCATCAAAATATTCCTATAATTTCTTTGCTTTTTTTTTGGAACAAAAACCATTTTTTCCCCATAGACTTAACATTAGCCAGCCCGATCGAGGTAGGAAAGGGAATGAGGGTGTCCGCTCCTCTTAAACGTAACTTTCCAATCACTGCTCTTCATGCTCTTAAATCAAAATATAAATTAAACATAATTCTATTACATTTACAGTTTTATCATTGCTATGCATACCAAAGAGGCCCAGTGGCCTAGTGGTAGTGCTTCGCATTGCCACGCCACAGGTCCGGGGATCGAACCCTGAACTGGGCAAGGTTGATCCTGCCTTTCATCACTTGAGTGGGTCGATAAAATGGGTACCAAGCATGCTTGGGAACTAAACACTGGGGGTTCCACGTGAGGCTGACCACCTTACCGGGACATATGCCTAGCACCCCAGAGCCCTAGGTCACGAAAGCTGAAATGGGCACGGCAGGCCTTGGCCCAGTAATGGGCTGTTGCGCCGGGGAGTTTATCTTTAGTTAATGCATATCAAAACTGCTGGAAGACAAGCCCCTGTCTCCCCTCACAATACGCATACCATACGTAACCATCAATTTAACAAAAAAAATCTGCAACATCTTTTCAATATTGTTGAGAGAGCAATATTTCTATACTCCAATCTCCATCAAACTGCAATCTATAGGCAAAAGAAGGAATAAAAAAAAGGGGAGCAAAGGTGTCAAAAAACAAAACTGCTGACGCTGGAAGGTTACCTTTCTGTCCGTGCTTAGAACTGGGCTGATACGCACGTTTCGGGCCCTACCTTGGAGAAAAAACACCTGCAGTGTCGAACAGATCCTTCAAAAGTTTTTTTTTTTTTCGGTATTGATTGAAGCCCATTTTAAAGTAAAAGGTTTAAGGAAGTAAGTTAGATCAGCACATATTATAGCTAGAAGAGGCTATATCTTTTCTAATTAGAAAAAAAAAAGCTTTGAGGTATTTTGCGATATCCTTTCGTTAGATATTTAGGAGATATAATTCGTTAGATATAAAGGAGAATCCAGATAATGTGAACCTTAAGCTTTAATAATGTGAATTTTGCAATTGCACCATCGTGAGGTTTAGAACTAAACCTTAAAAATAAATGGATTATTATAAAATTTCCTGTATAAATTCTTTAACAAGTTCAAGTTTCTTCACCTTAATTTTCTTACCGTATAGAGAAGATAACTATAATCCATCTTAATCTCAAGTTTAAAAATAAACTTTTATTGTTTGTGTGTAAATTGCAGTAAAACTAAAGAGCAAAGCGCTATTAAAGAATAGTTTAAATCGACAATTTTAATCCTTGCTTCCTTAAAGTTCAATTAATTTTTGATTAAAAACATTTTAAACAAATTCTTAATTCTTTCAAGTAAACGGCTACTTTCCCAAAACTTTCATACGCCGATTAACCCTAACATAGTACCTTACTCAAGAACAAACTTTTTTAATCCCTTCTTTTTTGCAGAAACTTTACACAAATTATTTTCGTCCGACTTCAAAAGGTCATTAAAACCTCTTAAGACGATGAGAGTAACAACAGGGGGTGTAACTTAAAAAAAAAACACTCATTTCACTTTTAGAATAATAAAAAAAAGTAAACGACACAAGACAAAAAAAAAAATGGGGACATGAGACCGGTAAGTAGCATAGAAGAAAAAAACGTTCCACACAAAAAGTTGACGTCAGGAAGAAAAAAAACGTCATCTCCGACCATTTAAATTACGTAAATAATGCGAAAATGATGGAAGTCTGACACTGCGTTTACTGTCGATGAAGATTATAGCACCGATTCCTCAGAATAAACCCGCCGCTGTCGTTGCACCGGCACCCAATTAAAAGGGGAAGATAGCGAAATGGCGTAAGGGGATTAGCACTTTAATCTGCTATTTAAATGTCGCCGTGAGACGCCATCGCTATGGCAACCGCCCCCCTCGTTGCAATAAAACGAACACGATATATTAAAACAATAATTTAACCGGAAAGGGAATTGGAAAAGTTCGAGATAGAGATGGGTTGAGATGTACACCTCCTTCTTCTGTTCTCATTCAAAAAGCATATTCTCGTTAGCTGTTGCCAGTCTTAAATGTTCCAGGAAGAGAGTCCCTAACGAGAGATAGTTGTTGATTGTCGCCGAGGCAAAAGGCGCTCCAGATCAATCTTTGGCGATCAATCAAGTTTAGAAGAACAGATTTTCGTTCTCGAGAAAACATTTGCAAGGAGAAGAAGATCTATTAATTCCAGAACGCCGACGCAAGGGGGACTTTTGCATTACGAACCTAATAAGGAACACGGCGAATAAGAGTCAACATTAGTCGGAATACGAATATGTTATTCCTTTCATTTCCCCGGCCATTTTGAGATAAGGATTTTGGCGGTAAAAAGCTGCGTTTGACAGTTACTCAAATGAGGTACAATTTATTTCTCGAGCCATTTCCTTAGTAAATTCTTCGTATTTTTTTTATAAGTTTATTTTCTTTGAAGCAAAAGCGTCTTCGTCTGGATTGTTTCAAATGCCGTAGAAAGAAAGGTTGCAACAATCAACCGGAGACTTTGTCGCCAAATATTTGAATATTTTCCCCAAGTGTCAACAAGGTGTGAGGTTTAAAAAAATCAAAAGTTTCCGTTAAATTTTTAAAAAAAATATTACCTAAATCACTTTTGATTTTTTTAGAGTTTGAACACCATCATGACAAAAGCCAAATTTCCAGGGTTTTTTTTTTATATTACAAATTATTTTCAAGAAAACTTGTCTTACCACAATGAAGGACACTAAGGCTTGACGTAACGTTTCTGCCAACACCTAAGATTTTTTTACATCTATTTTAATATTTTTAAAGTTCTTTTTGTCACAAAAGTTGTGTAATATTTGTGCTTGACACACAAATATGTTATTTTAAAAATAAGAATTAAAGTAAGTGTTTGCTGAAGAAAAAATACATTTTAAGAGTCTATAATAGATTTTCTAATTGTATAGCGTACTTTGTTATAAAAATGTCGTGATTCTTCAATTTTTTTTAAGTGGCTAAATTTAAAGAAAGAATATTTATTGGTAATATCCACGCAATTGACCCCGATGAAAACTGTAAAATATTCTACGTCTTATTATGTATTTATCATTGAGGGGAAGTTAATTGATTCAAATGCCGTTGGTATCCCATCAAATACTGATCAAGGACCATTAACAGCCAAAGCTCGCCAACGAAGCCAAGCGCTGTCATGCCTGCCAATCCTGGCGTCAGTCGCTGGAACCACGGAAAAATATGGGGGAAAGCCATCCCACCACCGTATGTCGTTCGATATTTCCAATTCCGTTAATGCCATCGCCAAAGAGATAAACATTTGTAAGTCAGAACTTTCTCATTAAGGGGGGAAACGACGACACTGTCGTTGGCTTCTTGGATATGAAGAGGGGGGTAAAAGTTTTAAGAAGAATGCCCCCCCCCTCTCCCCCTCCTCCAAACGTTCCGAGCATTTCACAAATTATACTCGAAGAGAATAACACGAGGCCATTAAATTTGCAACTGATAAGGGGGTGCCCGTTGTTCCTCCGTCCATCGTTAATCAGGAGGGAAAGTGATATTCACCTAATGTCGTTTGGTTATTTCCCTCATTGCCCAACCCCCGTTTGAAGGATCGTCTCCGAATCTGGCACTCGAAATTCCTAGCTGGTTGTGGTCAGCTATTACAATCGATCACGGGATGACAATTAACCAATCAACATTGGCGAAGGGGGTGGTTCAGTCAACGAAGAGGTATTCGCCATCAGACGATATTTCAAGAGGTCCCCGACAATTCATTTGGAACAAACAGGTCATAGATACAGAGAAGCGATAGCAAGGACATAATACCTCCTAACAAACGCCACCCATGCGTTTTAACGAACGGACACCTATTAAGGTTGTTAAATATCCTCTTTGGGTGATTCTGTGGAGATCGTAAATTTCACATTAGTATCGGCCATTGAAGACTTGCGCTAATGGTGGAGATTTGGAGATTTTAAATCCATTCGGGCTATCAGTAGCTAATTCCTATAACAGGAGATGTTATTCCGTAACTGATGACGTACATTCTCAAAGCCTTTAAATTGTTGATTGGTGCTGTAATAACGATTGTTTGGTATTTGGACATCGACATCCATTAACAATTCAAGAATCGCGTTCGATTGCGGAACTTCAAGACAATGATGACCAATTAAATTTATTGTTCCTAATTCACCGTAAATGAGAAAGTACGGCATTTTATCCAATCTTGGACATGAGGTTACTACCTTGTGTCTGACTGGGAGAAATTGCGATTGTTTGGTATTTGGACACCAACATTTATTTACAATTCAAGAATCGCGTTCGATTGCGGAACTTCAGGACAATGGTGACCAATTAAACTTCTTGTTCCCAAATCACCGTAAATGAGAAAGTACGGCATTTTATCCAATCTTTAGACATGAGGTTTACTACCTTGTTTCTGATTGGGTGCCTTTGCGGTCTCTTATCGTGTTTCGGCCACTCAAGCGGTATTGAGTGTCGCTTTAGGAGCGAATTAATGGGTGGGGCATAAAACATTTAAGCCGTAAATAGAGATGTGCTCGGCTGATAAGCACATCAAAAAAAGTATAAGAAGTTTATGAAAGAATTTAATATCCTTCCAGAGATTGTTTTAAGCACTTGAGGGAATGGTAAATTGAATACAGGAGATCTATATTGAAGTAAAGAAAATATACATGTATCTAGTATAGATATTTTTATGACTCTTTTACGTTTTTTAAGTGACTAAATGGCATCAAGAAAATAATTTTCAGAAACGTTTCGTTTTCACTTGAACGTTGGTATTAAAAGTAAAAAATAATTAAATAACTTTTTGTAAAATTAATTACATACTAAAAATAATTTAAAAAAATAATTAATTTAAAAAAAAATTAAAAAATCGTTAAAAATAATTTTTTAATTTATTTAAGTAATTTAAAACTGAAACTTTGACTTAAACTGTATCTAGAAAATTTCAAGTTATATTTACGTTATTTAAGTTTGTATTACAGATCGTTAACTTACTTTTGTAATTTTCATACAGAAAAATACAGAAAGTGAGATAGATTGAATTTAAATTATTAGATAAGGCATTTTGTTGTACTTTTTATTTATTTATATGATAACCAAGACAAATATATAAACTAAAATCTTATGTATTTCATTCCTTAAAACATAATTTAAAAGGAAAGTCCAATTTAATAACTGTTTACTTCAATAAATATTTTTTTCTTCCCATTTTACTGGAATAAAGATATACATTAATATTATTTTACTAAAATAGTTATACATTACACAAGACGCAAAGGCCATTTGTTTTACACAAGCACCAATTTAACACGAAAAGAACAACATACGAAAGAAAAACAACCTCTAGGCAATAAAAAAAACCTTGAGAAAAGACTCAGAAATGTTTTAATGTACAAAAAATTACTCTTTTAATAAGAAAGAAATTACAAGGCACTCTACGCTCATTTGGGACATAAATACATATTTCGAGCACGACAAACTTCCTGTCCATATTATAAACTTTTTCATCCGCTCTCCCTCAACCCTGGAAAAACTCCATAAAAAAGACAAAAACCAACAAAAAACAATCATAATACGTAAATAAATAAATTACTGCGTACTTGTTTATTATTAATTCCTCATAAAAAGCTCTGTAACCGTGCCCTATCCCCTAAGCGGTAATCAACCTTACATCTTATTCTTTTAAAAACTACAATGCACTTTTTCCTGCCCATTAGACGCAAATTGTCCCGATGTGAATTGGGACAATTTCTTTTACGGTAAATAAGCGGAAAAAACCACACACACAGAAAAAAAATGGGGCAAATTAACGGGGTAAAAACAACCCCTTTCTTTTTTTTCCCTACCCGGGCATTACTTATCCCTAGTTTGGGGGATATTTTTCATTAACGTGTACCTTGACTCTGTTGTCAATTCCCTGTTGGGTCGTCTATCATATTAAATTTGCCCGTGAGGGGGCGCTGTTATATTTCTTGTTTATTAACACGAAGGAGAAAGGGTAAAAAAGGGGTCACTTCCCCTTAAAAAAATGCTATATCCTTAAAAACGTGAGTAGAAAATGCTTTGCGGCCTGTCCTTCGGTCCCTTGAGCCTGTTTTAAATGCATTAATAATGTTTAAAGGGAATTGTTTCGGAAATGTTTCATTTAGGGATAATCGGTTTTAAATGCTCATTATTATATTTTGTGTTTCTTCCATAAGACATTGTTATGATGTAGTTAATTTTCTGGAATGAATGGTTTCTGGAATTACTAAATAACCTATGCTAGACCTTAAATAAAATCATGTTTATACACTTAGGTTTCACTGCATGGCAGACACTTTTTATAATTTTAAATTATGGGTTTCCGAAAAAATATGTGTCATAAGGGTTTTTTTTAGCAAATGCTAAATTTTCTATTTGTACATGATTATTAAACACAGTTTTAGCCCATTAGCGACGGATGACAGAAAAATTGTCTTTTACCAGACAATTTTAATTGACAATGTTAAATGTCACTCCATTAGATAAAAATACTCCAAATTTACTCCAATTAGATGTACAATTGTATTCCATGAACTTAACATCAGACAACTTTCATTTAAATTGACATACAGTTTAATGCCTGGGCATACATAATCTTCATACATTTACATAATTAAAAAAATAACATTTTTTGCAAAGAATTGTATATCACGATGCTCAATATTTTCTCAGCCATAGAAATTTCGTTTCGAAACGTAACAACTACACAGTTCATTTTTAAAGAGAGCACATCTTTAGATGGATAGATTAAATTATTATTCTCATTATCTCTCAGTACAAATTTTAAAGACAATTTTGGCCCATTAGATAGACACTCCGAATTAACGTCAATTAGATAGACAAATTTACTCCACTAACTTAACATCTGATTATTTTATTTAAGTTGACATATAGTTTAGAACTCGAAGTAAACACTATTCTTGTACAAATTTATACACATTTAAATAAATAACATAATATTGCAAAGAATTTCATGTCACGATATTCAGTATTTTTTTCAGGCTCAGCCATAGAAACTTAGTTTCGAAACGTACCAAATACAAAAATACCTTTTAAAGAGAATACATCCCTTCGGATGGAGAAGTAATTACTCCCCTATCTCCCAGTAGAAATTTTTATATTAAAATTTTCTTCATTACATCGACAATAACTTCAAACTTACTCCAATTAGACAGACAATTTTACTTCAGTAATATAACATCTGACTATTTTTATTTAAATCAACCTATAGTTTAGTACCTACTTAAACACAATATTCATACAAATTGAATACATAATTGTAATAAATAACACGATATTGCAAAGAATTACACATATAATACACACTATTTTTTTATGACCCAGCAATAGAAATTTCGTTTTGAAACGTACCAAATACAAAGATACCTTTTAAAGAGAGTACATCGTCTCTCCGGATGGATAAATTATTACTCTCCCTATCTCTCTGTACAATGAAAGAAGAGAAATCTTAAAAAGCACGGGGCGAAAAATCTATCGAAATCGCATCCGGTGCAAAATCGAGTGGTCACTCCATTTCTCTTTTCCGTGAGCTATCCGAAACAGATGGGAAAGGTGTGATGCTTACGTTCTCGATTGAGAGCAAATGTTTTCCGTATCGGTTATTTTAACGGTAAATATCAAATATATTTTACAAATATGATTTTTAAAAAAAGTGCGTTAGAGATTCCCACTTATTGCGATATTGCACTCAGAAAAAAAAAACTTGTGTTCAAACAGCACAAGTATTTTGTAAAAATGTGAAGTCGCATTGTGGGAAAATGGCAAAGTGTTGTTTCAGCACAAGAATTGTGTTGATGACATTTAAACACAAATTTGTGTGGCTCCAACACGAATGGAGACGATTATTATATCCATGTGCGATGGACAATAAAACTGGAAGCTATATTGTTTCCTAAAATATGTGCAGTAAAATTCTAACATTCATTTTGAAACATCATAATATATATATTTAGTTGTAGTTTATATATTCATCCAAAAAAAAAAACAACAGTATGAACTAATTTTTTGAAGCATACGTACTACGTACTAATTGCACTTTCAACACAATTTTTGTGCTAACAATGCACCATTATTTGGTCACGATACAAACTTCGTATTGTATCAACGCAACTTTTAACAACTAGAACAACTTGTAATAATAGGAAAAAACACAATTTTTCGTATTGAAAGTCAACACAAGTTTTTTCTGAGTTTGAAAGACAATTTTCATAATATTAACTCAAGGGTTTTCCTAAACAAAATATGTGTTGATTGCGTTGAAAGCTGGATCGGGCCCTCAACATGCACACGCAGTCTACACTCCTTGCACACCTAAGTTGGGAAAATAGAAATATGCTATGGAGAAGATCATTCTGCGGATGTAAAGAGTTCCATAAATAATTTTTGCATCCATCCAGAAAACATGTTTAAAACATTAATTTCGTTTAACGTCTAACAAATTTGAATATTATGTGAGAAAATTTAGCAATTTTATCAGAATGAAAATTGTATTTGGGTTAAATTGTATTCAGATCATTTTGTATGTAAATATTACCATACAAGAGTTTTTAACTAACGGACCAACCGCGCTTTTCCCTCGGCCTTTTCACTCTTTGTTTTTACCCAAGTTAGGTTGGCACGCAGTCGACACGCTTCTCAGTGAACAGGTTGATAATAACAACCCGTCCCCTGTTTCACATCCGTGTCCATTCATCATCCATTGTAGGATGCCAGCAAGAGGAGGGAAATAAAAGGTAGAGGTAAGAGAGAAGAGGAACTTCTCAATCGAATAGACGCAGCTCACCTGAGGGAGAATGGGCCATGTGGCTTCGATCAACTGTCAAAATTCAATTGCGTCTATATGCAGTCCATTTTATGAGCTGAACACTGGCTGCATTGCAGTGGATAGTTTAGTAGAATTTTGCGATTCGTTTTAAGAATTAAATGTTTATTTTAGAATTGTGCGATTTATTTCAGAAATGTAGGATTATTACAATATAGAAATTCATAATTTATCTCATAAAAATTAACTGTTGTACAGTAAATATTTTTACACTATGGAGTTAAAATAAAAGACCATTGGTCAAAAAAAAAACATACATGAGCTCAAAAATGACACAGAATTTGAATATACTCAATTGAATCGGCACAGATTATCTGAGGGAGAAGGGGCCATGTGGCTTCGATCAACTGTCGAAATTCAATTGCGTCTGTGCAGTCCATTTTATGAGCTGAACACTGGCTGCATTGCAGTGGATAGTTTAGTAGAATTTTATGATTCGTTTTATAAATTAAAGGTTTATTTTAGAATTGTGCGATTCATTTCAGAAATGTAGGATTATTACAAAATAGAAATTCATAATTTATCTCATAAAAATTAACTATTGTATAGTAAATGTTTTTACACTATGGTGTTAAAATATAAGACCATTGGTAAAAAAAATAACATAGATGAGCTCAAACATGACACAGAATTTGAATACACTCAATTGGATCGGCACAGGTTACCTGAGGGAGAATGGGCCATGTGGCTTCGATCAACTGTCGAAATTCAATTGCGTCTATGCAGTCCATTTTATGAGCTGAACACTGAACTTTTCTGCATTGGATAAAGGCAGAGAGCATGCCATGGTTTAGTAGAATTCTATGATTCATTTTAGAAATTGAAAGATTCTTTATTTAGAAATTAAAAGGTTTAAATTTTAGAAATTATTGTGCGATTCATTTCAGAGATGTAGTATAAATATACTCTATAACAATTTATGTCTCATAGAAATTAAAGATTGCCTAGTGAATGGTTTTAGACTATGGCGAAGATCATTGGAAAAAATAACACCGCAAATAATACAGAATTTGAATATACTCAATTGAATAGACGCAGCCCACCTGAGGGAGAATGGGCCATATGGCTTCGATCAACTGTCGAAATTCAATTGCGTCTATGCAGTCCATTTTATGAGCTGAACACTGGCTGCGTAGCCCTGGATGGTTTAGTAGAATTTGACGATTCGTTTCAGAAATTAAAGGTTTATTTTAGAATTCTGCAATTCACTTCCGAAAATTAAGATAATTAAAGGCCCTCGCCAGATAAGACGGTGAAAAATGCCCCCATTCCAATCGGGCTAATTTTTTTTCTGAAAATACCTCATAGTATGGACAACTTCTCAGCCAAGTTTCAGCTCAAAAATATGACGCATTTTTGAGTAAAAAATTAAAGTTTTTTTTCTTTTTAAATTGATTATTCCCTGAATATATTTGATAAATCCAAAAAACTACTCATGAGTTTTTAGATATCATTGAGTAGTATTCTCAGAAAAATCCGCTCATAAATCTGATCGAGCGATCATTCTTAAAAATGCAATTTTATTTTTCAAAAAAAAATTTCATGCCAAAATCGTTTGGTCACAACTTAGGATTTTGTCTCTACATATTCCTCTATTATCAATCTATAATATATTTTTTTTTCAGATTTTTAAAATTATTGGACGATAGTTTAAAAAAATAATTCTTAAAGCCTGATTTTTTTGCTCTAAAATCCATGGATTTAGAAATAGCATGACCACCGATTGCGCAATCCTGTACAACGCAATGATGCGTGATGAATCCACATTTCGTCGTTTTCGCAATGCATCACGGGATACTGATTCACAAAAATGGTTTTTCCGAAGAGTTACATACAATAAAAACTGCATTTTTAACTTGCTTCTTTTGTGAATATATACCTCATGCCTTACAGAAATTATCAATACGCATGCAGCTATAAAATTATGCTAGCGAAACTTGTAAAAAGTTTTAATTAGTTAATATTGAATATATATCTTTTATTAGTCGAATTATCTCATGGTGCCATCTGGTGGCGTATGGCATGCCATGTGCAAGAGCTTGCGAACTGCCTTATGGGATAATGGTTAACAAATGGCTTCACCTTTCCCCCTAGAGGCAGATCTGCTACTTTCTAAATCTATGCTAAATTCTTTAGTCCGAAAGAAATTCTCCCAGATTGAATTTCCCCGCCTTTGTTAGGAGTGCCATCTGCCGAGTAAGTAGTGCGAAAAGTCAGGTTTTAAGAATATTTTATTTTTTTTAAACTATCGTCCAATAATTTTAAAAATCTGAAAAAAATATATATTATAGATTGATGATAGAGGAATATGTAGAGACAAAATCCTAAGTTGTGACCAAACGATTTTGGCATGAAATTTTTTTTTGAAAAATAAAATTGCATTTTTAAGAATGATCGCTCGATCAGATTTATGAGCGGATTTTTCTGAGAATACTACTCAATGATATCTAAAAACTCATGAGTAGTTTTTTGGATTTATCAAATATATTCAGGGAATAATCAATTTAAAAAGAAAAAAACTTTAATTTTTTACTCAAAAATGCGTCACATTTTTGAGCTGAAACTTGGCTGAGAAGTTGTCCATACTATGAGGTATTTTCAGAAAAAAAATTAGCCCGATTGGAATGGGGGCATTTTTCACCGTCTTATCTGGCGAGGGCCTTTATAAACTATCTTATAGAAATTGACTATTCATGTTCAATGAATGGTTTTAGTCTAGGTTGGTAGGTGACATATATTTTCAGGCTTGTGTGTTTGATCAGAGACCCGGTTATAAACATTCGTCAAGTAAGACGGACACAACACACGCACACATTACGTGACCGATGCTGCCATCTATCGCCACCTCCGCAATTTAGACATGTCCCTGGAGGGGAGGGAAATAGTCTCCAGGAACCTGTGGCCGTATGAAACTGCGCAATGACCGACCACAGGACTTTCGAACTCACAGATTTAACGAGCATGTACTCAGCATATACTCGGTGGGTCTTCAGTTCGGTGATCAGCAAAACATTTGAATACACACATTCAAATGTGGTTTCTACAAACTTTCGAAATTCAATTGCGTCTACGCAGTCAATTTTATGAGAAGTATACAATACAGTAACCTTCTTGCATTGGATAAAACAGATAATAGATATTGGATGGTTTTGGAACATTTTTAGATTCGTTTTAAAAATTAAAGGTTATATTTTGAACGTTTTCGGAAGCCTATTTCCAACGTGTATATAATATTCGTGAATATACTATTCACATTATATAATGTGTGATAATAATACCGATAAACTTTTGCCATTCAGAAAGGATTCAGACTAAAAAACAAAACTCAAACTGTAATTACAGACGTATATCTACATGATCATTTCACCTACTGCATTTAATAATTTGTATATCAAAGTAATTAATTTTTAAACCAACACTTCCAGCAATTAAAAAAAACTTGTTTAAAATTTCTTTGTTGCCACCGACCATAAGCAAAATGAGCTCATCACGACGTCTACCCACCTGACCAATGGTAGATAAGCTTCCAAGAAAAAAAAGAAAAAGAATAACTCCATAAGAAGAAAATAGAATATCTTTCAAGCTCTTATTTCTTTCTCTTTTCCTCCTTCGTTTATTTTTATGGCTCTTTTTTGATTGGTCACCTCCGCTAAGAAAGAAAAAACCTTGACCCGACCTGTGGTTGAGACTTCTTGGAGAATGTGTCAGTGATGTTCTTTTCGAAAGGCTGCTACTTTTAAACTCGGTGTTTTTTTTTTTTTTTGCGGCGTGGTGTCACATTGTATATGTCACATTGTATATATGCTCAAAAATCAGGAAAAAAATTTGCATCTGATTGTTTGGGAAGCCATCTGACCGTCACGTCACTCGGTGATTCCGATTCATTGCTTTTTAATTAGTTTTTAAAATTTGAATGGTACCACGGCCCACTCAACTACTAAGGCCGAAGAAGCTTTCTGAAACACGCTCAGGTACGGAAATTTTGACGTCATAGTTCCGAGTGACGTTCTCCGAAGTTGAAGAAAACCTGTCTCGAAACCTGTTCGGAATAACTCGTTCACGGCTGACCACATGTTTAGGGTTCCGAATACGTCCGAACTAGTTTCTAGATCTTCGGTACTAGGAACAATGACGTCAAAAATTCCGTCTACGCTCATGTTTGGGAGAGATTCTTTGTCCTTGTTTTTGAAGTTGGTCATAATGGTACATGAGATATTTGAAGAGTAGAGGAAGAACGTGCAAAGTGACATTTTTGAAAAAATTTAGATTTTTATGACAGTGAACATATTAGTAACTTCTTCAACGATAACAAGTTTCCCCTTTTTCATTAACCTGCCGTTTGCAGCAGATCTGAGTGCGAAAGAAAACTTTAAAGCCCATTTTCTGTCACTTAGCACGTTCTTCCACCAAGCTTTTCATTTTGTAAAAGCTCTTTTGTGCTTATATTATGCATGTTTATTATTAAAAATAAATCAGTAAGTTTAGTATTTAATAAAAAATATATGAATAAAAAAGCACTTCAATTGATACAATATGTATATTAGGATGAAGGCTCATTCCTAAACTTCGAAAACACTATTACTGGCTCACGTAATCGAGAATACACAAATCAGGACCACAGTTTGGGGAAGCTGAGTAAATAGACTCAATAAATAAACAGTAGGACTATCTAGAGTCAAATACTGCTAAGAAACAAAAAAAATTAATTTCTTACGAATTTTTACGGGAATGGTTTACATTCATAAATAAATATGGTTATCTGTCTTTGCCAGAAAAATTCACATAAAAGTCATATTTACCCTTCATAATGTTATTTATGAATTTGGTGGCAAGTATATAAGGTAAATAACTAAGTAAAGATCGAAATCAATATGTATAGTAATAGAGGAAATAACACCGATCGTATCGAAAGACTATAAAATCGCAAAGAACATAATAATTTCTAAAGGTTTGATGAACGGTTCCTGTCCAAGCGGACACATACATTTTTTGGTGATTTATTTATTTATTTATTTTATTATTATTATTTTTTTTATTTTTTTTTTGAAAATTAACAAATCAGATTTCGTAAAAGCTGTCTATGTTCACACGGACAAGGGCAAATCTTGAGAGAAGAGTTGAAATAACTTCTAAGAGAGCAGGTGAAATGTAAACAGGTGGCTTTCTTTCACATCCGCAGTAAAGTCTGAGGCGTGGGAATGTCGCAATGTACAGGAGACAACAAGAACTACGTAATAGGAGGGTGGACCGCCTGTCAAGAGTTAAAGAGTCTCTTCGACCTGATTATGCCACTAGAGGTTATTAAAGACATAGACAAAGTTTTTCTAAAGGCTTGTAAATAGGCCTATCGCCACGTTGCCTAAAAGCTTGTATACGGTTACAATTTTTGTATCGTTACCATCATTTTTGGGTGAAACTTAGCACCAATTCTGGAGTAAGCTGACAAAATCAAATTATGTGAGGAACTTCTTCCACAAAATCCTGTGTAAACTCCTACACACACACCGCTCCCCTCTAAAAATATATGTGAGGCCCGCAAAGTCACAACACTTTCTTCCACAACATAACTACACTCCTTGTCAATCTAACTTGGGTAAAAACAAAAAGTGAAGAGGCAGAGGGAAAAAAGCGCGATAGGTCCCGTTAGTTGGAAACTCTTATAGGTAATATTTACATACAAAATGATCGGAATACAATTTAATCAAAATACACTTTTCATTCCGATAAAATTGCCAAATTTTCTCAAATAATATTCAAATCTGTTAGACCTCAAACGAAATTAATGTTTTAAACATGTTTTCTGGATATATTCACAAATTATTTATGGAACTCGTTGCATACGCGGAAGGATCTTCTCCATAGCATATCTCTATTTTCCCAACTTAGGTTGGCAAGGAGTGTATTTTATCCTTTTCATCGACAAACAGTAACAGAGGACAGGTGCAAAAGCTCATGTATTGCAAATAAACTTTTGTACTAAATTGTACCTCCTTTTATATATTTTTACCTGTAATATAAAAAGGTAATCGATTGATTAAACATTTTATTCTGATTAACTCCTATTATAAGATTTTCCAATTATCCGAGTGTGGTTATGTCTCAATTACTTCGGATAATTGGAGTTCTGCTGTTCCGGATATCGTCATATACTATGCCCATACTAGGGTGCTTTTCACCTATGAAAAGAGTTTCGTCGTTATTTGTTTCTCTTGCACTCAATCAGGCGATAAGCACTTCTCTCAACGCCACTGAGTATCTCCCTTGCGCCACTTAGATATCATTTTACGACCTTTCTAAGCCAACCTCAGGGAAACATTCCCTATTTTGCGACTGCGGTTTTGATAGAGGTATTCATTTTGGGAACGTTACACATTTAAATGTCAAAGTAAAGTCTAAATATCATGATATTTCGTTATTGTTATGGGTAATTCCATGTTGACCACGCTTGATATATTAATTTGCGTTTAAATCCCTACCAAACACGTTTCATCATTTCAAATGTTTCTTCGTAGCAGACAAAGTTGGTACTTTCAACTATTTTTCTGGTAAATATTTAAAAAAAATTAAATCTACATATTCGGTTTTAGAGTAAATTGTTTATACAATGGGTTTTATTAAACTAAAAAGTTTTCTTTTAAAAAAACTTGAATCACAAGAAAATTTGATATAGGATGGAACAAATCCCAATCATTTCTATAAAATAAAATTTTGAAATTGAGTTCATATTTAAGTTATGCCTTCGAATAGAGTAACTTTGTTCCAAGGGAAATTTTAGCTTTTCAAGCTAATAAATTATTATTTATAACACTCTTTAAAAATGTGCTAGCCTATTTTAATTGGTGTCAACTCTGCCTTGACCTATTAGCAAAAATATATATATATATATTCAAGAAGTAAGTTTGTATTAGGGTTTAATGGTTGGGCCAAAGTTACCAATTCGAAGGTACATCATTGATAGAAAAACAATGCCTGCCTTGTTAGTATCACAACGACAAAATGATAGACAAAGTTAGCTCTAACTTCATAACATCATACAAATGTCTACCAATCTAGCCTATAACAGACGTTCCCAAACCTTTTCCAACGTTAAACCAGAAAGCTGCAACGCAAAGTTTGAAAAAAGACCTCTGTTTCAACCATATACCATACCTTTATTAGGTATAAGACGTCACCCCACTTTATATAATATACAACCCATAAAAACCGACCAAATGATTTTCAAGGAGATTACTCTTCAAAAAAAACTGTCCCCTAAGTACCCCCCCATACGCCGTTTTCAAGGTAACACAGCCCCCAACGGTTCAAGCACGAAACTTCAGCACACGAGGGACCCCGAAGAATTAATGTCCCCCATATTGTCAACGTTGTCGTTTGGTTACAATAGATCGACAGATGTTCCGTGGTACGATTTTAAGGGATGTTTCGATACTTAAAAAAAATATCGTGTGCCGTAACAGACGACTTACGGTTGGGCTTTTATGCTCTTGAACGCGCTTGTCGAATGTAAGTTTTGGGTTCAATGCTTTTGTTGGGGAGGGATTGAAGGGTTGGATTGGGGGATTGAAATTGGATTAGTATGATATACGTTTTGTTTTGATCAATTTCCCAGGTAGCACAACAATTTTGGCCTAAGTCGCATGAGTATCGGCCAAACTTGGAGAATAGTGGATGAACTCGATCATTTTCTACCGATTTTATCCTGATTTCCCCGGAGGTTTCATACCGGAAATTACGAAAAGTACAATACTTAATTTTATTGCAATCTTATAGTATTTTTGCTAAATGCAAATATTATGTTTCGCGACATTTTTCAATCAGGATTTTGAATTTTAATTTTTTTTTCCAAATAATTTTCAAACCAATATTGCACCCCGATATTGCCCAGTGTCGATAAAACGTAGTATTTGATGCATTGGGCGATGGGTAAGAGCCGAGGTTAGTCAATACTGCTGTGCTATCTGGGTTGATACTTCAGTCATGATTAACCTTTTAAGGCCCGAACAAAATCCTACACGGTATATTCTTTGTCTAAACACACATTTCACACAAATATATGCTAAAAGTACTTTTTTCAAAACATTTTATAACACGTCAAAAGAGTTTTTTTTTGTTCAAGTCCACGTGACTAAAAACACCCTATAATCACATATTATGTCCACCCATTACAGTTATAGTTTGTCCGTCGCTTATCTAGATATTCATGCACATGAAGTCAACCAGAGCTGAACCCTCTGAAATTATTTGTTGTGACTAGTATTGGGCATTAATCAATTAATTTGTCAATTGTCTTGTTAATTGATTAAAATAGTAATTACAATAAAATTAATTGCAATTGAACTTCTTATTGCACCTTGCAATTAAATTAACTTGATTAACGGATGTCATTTATCACTCACAAATAATTGTTAATTGCAATTTTCCACAATTACAATTGATGATTTAATTGTAATTTTCCACAATCACAATTGATTGTTAATTTTAATTTTAAACAATTACAATTGATTAATTGTTTATTGTAATTTTCCACAATTACAATCGGTTAATTGTTAATTGTAATTTTCCACAGTAACAATTGAATAATTGTTAACCTTTAATTTTTCTTGCAATTAAGATTTGCCCAAAACAGGTTGTGACATCAAAAGTGGGCAGTGGGGGCAGCCGCAATCATTTTCATGGTTTCTGTTTTAAATAGTGAAACACAGTGAATTACTCAAACTTTAAATAATTCAAAAGCATGAAATTCTGTCTAGATTCATGTAAACCTCAAAAATTAAAAATTATTCGTCAATTTTTTTAGATCATCAAAATTATTAGATTAAGAAAACATCGATGGATGAACCAAATTATTTTACATGAAAAAAATATTAAAGTATGTGCAGATGTGTGTTGTATAGAAGATAGTATGCGTCATATCACACTAATCTTCAATTGATAAAACCTCTGCTCTCAAATAATGACGTGGTTGAAGTAGTCTGGTCTAACCAATCACAAGAAGGTAAGCAATGGCAAGACATTTTTCGCAATTTTTTTTGGTAAGAGTGGATTACTCTCACTATGTCACACCGTAAACTGTGAACCCGTGTAGAGACCTTGATTACAGGTGGTGTTAATATTTATGACCTTGACCTTATCACTAAATGGACAGGACGTCTTTACTTTGTATAAGGTAAAGGGAATTAAAAGTTAGTGGTTTTGTTGGAAAGCATTATAAGCGAACAAAATTTAAAATAATGCACAAAAAACAATAATTAATTTACCCACACCTAGGGTAACACGTAGTGCATAGATAGTTTGCATTAGGCAAATTCAAATAAAACAGCGTTGAAAGTAAAATTAATAAATCTGACCCCTTTATCTAAAATATTAAAACTAGTGACACGAGAAGGGTGGCAACAAAATCTGACACCCCCCCCCCTCACCCCCCCCCCCCCCCCCGTTTGAACCACACCAAATTTGGGCCACCAAAATTACATGTTCAAAACCATGAGCATAAAACATAAGTTAAAAATAAAATAAAATTGTGAAAGGTTTTAAGTAGATACTTTAGTAAAATTTTACTTTTCCCATCAAAAAGTAAATAAATGAAAAGTTTATGTGTTTATATATAAGCGATATTTTATTACTTTTTACAATATGTTATGATTTCAGAAACAAATTCAGTAATAAGACTTTAAATAACAATAAATTACTATTCATATACTTTTCAAAACAATTTAATTAAAAAAATTCAATCAAAAAACGGAAAATTCGGTAAAATATGTAGAGATCGTAAAAATACATAAAATAATGTTAAGAAATCAAATAATAATACATAGTAAAGTAAGTGCAGATATAAACAAAAAAAGTTGGTACAGAAAATTATTTATTAATTGTTTATGGAAATACTGAAAATGTATAATATGTGTAGCATTAAACCATTGCGTAATAGCTACATCATGTGCTTTCCCCAACCCCCACGTGAACGTTACTACCATGTGTTTACTAATTTATGAATGAAAGGAAATTTTTTTATTGAAAACAAATTTTCCTTTTACTATATTTTTTCCTCTTTTTTTTTTCTTTCTCGCTGTTATTAATAGTTCATTGATGATGGTAGTCACACATTGATCGGTTTATAACAGCTGTGCTTTCAAATTAATAAAAATATTGGACAATTTTTGTGTAAGGAAAATAATAAATTCCGGAAAATTTCGGCTTACCGTTTTTCCGGCGAGGATTTGACTGTTTCCTTCTTTTACACCCGCGATCAGCCATTCTTTCATCTTGAACTTAAAATGTTGTCTTCTTTGCTCATCAATTATTATTTTTTACTCAAAAATAATCAGTTCTTTTAAATATACTTCTTCGCACAAAAATAGAAAATTAAGAAAATTCTAAAATGTTTTTAAATGTCAATTTGTTGCCAACCACAGTCATTAAATATGAGAAAATTCGAGATGTAAACAAACACCACGAACGATTTCTTATTTTTATTCTATTTCGGATAACAAATTGGTTCGAAATGATCGCAAGGAGTGTTCGAAATTCGTAAAATAGAAGCACATGGTAATCATTTGGAAAAAAATGTGTTATTACTAGTAAAAAAACGCGTGTAACAAAAACAAAACAATGTTTTTTTGTTTTAAAAAAGCAATAGAGGGGGGAAAGGTCGCAAACTGCACGCAGCGGCGCAAGCGGCGACTAACTAATCAATGGTTTCCACACCGACTCCAGGGCTGCCAATTTTCTGGGTGAGATATCGCCAATCACCAAAAATTATCGCCAAAACGTAAACAAATTGTGTAGAAAACATTTTTTTTTTGTAATTTTGTATAAATATACGATTTTATTTATTAGAGTTGACAAATAAAAAAATAAGGAATGTGTTTTATGAATATTATTATCATTTAAAATTATTCATTACTTCAAAAAATATTACTATATTTATCAAAATAAAATATTTATTATTATCTTCAGAGAAATAACTTGAAACAAAAATTATATTCGTATCCATATTTACATTTGAATATTCAGCTCAATTTCCAATACAACATCCAAAATGACTTTTAAAAAAAGTTTTAAAACTCGAACAATTCACCAAAACACTACTCATGCGCCAAATATATCCCTCCCTACTGCAAATCGTAGGTTGAGCCAAGCAGTCGCCATTGGCGGAAAGCCGCCCGTCCTCCCATTGGCCAGTCTTTCGGTACCTATCAGGTCGCTCCGCCCATTCCGTCGTAAACGTGACTCACAGAGTCACAGGATCCCAGACTCTGTGGCGGCTTTGTAATGAAAAGATGGCTTTATTTTACTCTCTGTGTATTGGAGAGTTATGTTTTTTTTAAGTTTATTTTTTAGTTTTGGTGATATGGCATGGTTGTTTTTTTTATTGTTCAGGACATTTTGATGTTGCATAATTATTATTATCTTTTTCTTGAGTTGTATTAACGATGATTTTTAGTTTTTTGATATAACAATCAATAAACGTTCGTAAATATTTTACAAATAGTTATACATGTTTCAAATTATACTCTAAACGAATTGATTCTTTGTAAAATTTTGTTGATTGCAGCTCACTTAACATTTAAAAAAAAAATAACTAGCTATAAAAAAAAGCCTTTTTCTGAAAAAGCTTTGGTCTATTTAGTTACAGCGTAATTTGAGACAAGAAAAAATATCAGTCAAAAATAATTATTTTTGACTTTAAAAAATGCTAGGTTTTAAGGCAAATGCCCAATACATTTCATGAAATTTCATCTATATTTTTATTTCATCTATCAATATTTATATATCATTATTTTACACAATTGATAAATTTCATAAAATTATATTCATAACTTCGCACTAGACGCTAGAGCTACACATGGGCTATTTCGAATTCTGCAATTTTCGTACAATTATCTTCAATTTTAATTTTCACTTTTTGTATGTTGTCTTTGAGAAAATAGTATTAAGAAAATACTATTACTGACTAAAAATTTGAAAATTGTCATCTTCCACAGTGACCCCCCCCCCCCCCCACACACACACAAAATATCGTAACATTTTCACATATGATTCCGAAAAAGTTCATTGTATAGTCTAATAACAAGAAATAGCATATATTTGAGAGTTGAGATGAAAAAATTAATTCAGTTATTCGTGACATGTATTTCGAATTGAATAATATATTATATTTAATTGAAAATTATTCAGATAATGTATCGAACAATAATTGGCTATTCTAGGCATGCTTCAATGAACTGAAGAAAGTAAATTGTGATTTAAAAATTTTCATGAACAAACATCAAAATGTAGAGTTAAATAATCTTAATTTTCATCAAAAGTTATGGGTTCATTTTCATTTTACAACGCTAAACTCTAATACTTAACCGCCATCTATGAGCGGTAATGCAAACTAATTCGAAACCTAAATCTGCACCAAATCGCGAAATAATATTCCTACTTCTTTCCTTTTCGTTTCAGTTTGAAATAAAACTTCCAAGTCATTTATCATAAATTAAATGATACTGAAACGTCCACTTTTTTATCATCCAGAATAGAAAAAATAATAATAAATTCCCCCTGATATAAATATAAAACAAAATCCCAACTGCATTATAAAATTCGGAATATTTTAAAAAGAGAACATTTTTGTACTTGTGTGTGTCCACCCATAATATAAATTGTCCGTCCGATGGTCAAAATTTTATTTTTTATTATTTTTTTTTCGTTTTTAGAAGAAGCCCTGTTTTCGCATATGCTTTTGCAATTGCAATGCTTCACTGATCTTTGGGGACATACACACTAAATATGCGCAGAAGGGAAATCTAAAAGGGAAAAATAACTGCGCTCGAAATACATAACAAAAACAAGGAATTTATTTACGAATCGTCAAAAAAGTACTCCATACATCATAAGAAATGGCAGATTTATTGCAAATGCATTTGGCTAGTCTTGTTGAGGATAGCGTAGCTCTAGAATCAGTTTTGAAGTCATCAAAATTTCTGGAGTATGTATTTGTCTTTAATGCTTTTGTTTTGATACTCAAAGACAAAAAAAAGTATTGCACATTTCATGCATTAAAAATCTCACTGGAAAAAAAACTGGAATCTGAGGACCTCCTTTTTTTTACCGTATGTATTAAGATGATGGATATGTACTTTTGAAATTCAAAAGTGTATATTTGTGTCGGTAACGACTCAATGATTTTGTCCTCGCAAAAAATGAAATTGTAGAATCCGTGTTCTATAAGTGAATACCATGACCATTATTTCCTGCTTACTGATTTCTGATTTTGAAAAATACTTTTCAAACTCTCTGGAAGCTAAAAAAATCTGAAAAGACAGGCACAAACTATCGCAGATTATGTAGGATATCTTTGAATTTTTAGTTATATTTTTTCATACCTAGAAAACTAGTTTTTATTTAAAAGCACCAAGTGTACATTGCCCACATGGGCATACACTCCTACAGGAATTTTTTTTAAAAAAATAGCTACTCAGGTTAAAAATTATTGCATTTTAAAATTTTAAAACCATAACTGATTAATTTTACATTGTTTTTCAGATCCTTACGAATTTCAGGCCTAAAAAAGCTGATAAAATAATGAGTTAGTTTACTATTAGGGCAAAGCGTTATAATATCTAGAATATAAAGATGGACTTGGTTTGGTTAATAGAGGTCGAAACATGTAAAAAGAATTCAATCCCGTTTACCAGCAAGGGTTCTGTATTATTTTTGCCGACAAATTTGCTGTATTTGAAAGCACAAGTGCGTGAGTCATATCAAGTTTAGATTTCTGATTGGTAGAAAAGAATACACTGACCAGGGTCACTCAGGTCACGTTCTGTACACGTTTGCAAGCTGAGAAACAACAGCAAAGTGCTGTGGACTGTGCTTACAACAGAAGCTGGAATCAAATATAGCAGTGTTGTATTTTTAGATAATTTTTATACATTTTGCAAAATTGCGATTTTTTTTTTTACATTATACTAGTATAATGCAGCAACCAGCAAATTTTATTATCTTGTTATTGACAAGCTTTTCTCTAAGTAACTTGGTCAGTCTCACTTTCGCATGAACTAAGAAAAATAGATAAATATAGCCCTAAAAATTATAGATGTCAATAGTTGACAGAGAATTCAGCTGTATTTTAAAACCCTAAATATCTCGTATAAATAAAAAAAATTGAGGTAAACTATCTTTCTAAGCAAGTAAAAGTAAATGAATTGTAAAACAACATCAAGCATGTCTGATCAAGATTCCATAAAGTTGATTTTTAGTGAAGTGAGTATGAACTATAAACTATACCGTAAAACGACTGATACTGTTTAAGTTCCCTTAAAATTGTTTTTTTAGTAAAGTCAGAATACAAACGTAAAACATGTACAAAACAAGTTCCTTAAAGATATTTTTTCTATGTGAAGTAAGTGATACAAACGTAAAACGACATGTACAGATAAACGGTTTTTAAAATTGTTTTTTTTTAGTGACTTAAATGATACAAACGTAAAACGACAAGTACAGATAAACGTTTTTTAAAGTTGTTTTCTTAGTAAAGTTAGTACTACAAACGTAAAACAACATGTACAGATCAAGTTCCATAAAGTTGTTTTCTTAGTGAGGAATGTATTACAAACGTAAAACAACATGTACAGATCAAGTTTCATAAAGTTGTTTTCTTAGTGGAGTAAGTATTGCAGCTTTTACAGGCATACTTAGCTTATTACAAGGGGATTGAAAAGGTTAACCATAACTTTCTTAAATATTGTCGTTACTAAGTAAGAAATTCATAGTCCTAAATTGTTTGTCCTTTGATTAGTTTTTTACTACTGACCTATGACGGGGTTTTTGGATAAGTGAAAACAGACGTTGGGTAAAACCAGCTCTTCAATTTATAAGATAATAGCGCAGTTTGAATTTAATAACCTTTCACGTCTGAAGGTATTATCCAACAAAAAAAAACCTTCGAACTTTGAAAAACACCAACATTAAAAAGAAATAAGTAAAAAATTAAACCAAAATCCCTTAATATAAACCCTCCTCTGTAAAGTTATCTTTAAAAGTAAATGGGAAAAAGCTAAAAATAAAGCCAATCACCGTTAATAATAGACGGTCAAACCCCATTAGTAAAAGGAAAGGTATAATCCACCCCCATGGTTCACCGCCTTTTCGAAACAAAATTGTTAATCCAATTCAACTTCTGATTCAAACCTTCTCTTGTATTTTTTTTATTCCTTCGAAATCCCCCGGTTTTAAAGTTTCTTTTCAGATACATTTCAATTCTGATTTGGTCCACACTCGTTTTGGTTCAGAGTTGAGCCGGACAGATTAAAAACTCCTAAAATTTTTAGAAAGAAATTCTTTCAACTGAGGTTTTTTGGTGTGTTATTATCGTTCATTATTCGATAGAATTAACTTAGAAGTTAAGTTTTCCTTTTTTTGAGAAAGCAGTGAATAGAGATTTCTTACGCCTTCGGTGATATTTTTTTTTACCATTCTAAGATAGGTATTAAAGTAGACTAGATAGGAATGGACAGAGGATTAAAATTATTAGATGGCAATTAATAACCCACACTTTTGCCTTAATGCACTTGAAATGGCCGTTTTATTAATTATCATTGACATTTTATTGGAGTCAAGATTCTTTTATTTAAAATAATAAAAATTTTAATGCTAAGAATTTAGCATCACATTTGAAACCATTAATTTTTTTTTAATAATGTACGTTTTTAGTTCTTAGAACGTTACGGAAAATTTCACAAACCCAAATTAAAATTTGCATTGCTTAAGAGAAAAAAAGAACTAAGTATATTCATAAATATTCTTATTTACCGACCAGAGTAATTTTAAACTATAAAAGGCAGCACTCAGAAATTGTTACGAAGTTTAAAAACTTGAAATTAAAAATTTCATGTTAATATATTACTTAAATGTGATTATGAGGTTTTAAATTCGAAAACCTGAAAAATGGTTCAACTGAATATCGAAAATATGGTGAAACCCTAGAGATACTAGGAACCATTTTTTGGTGCAACCTAGCATACCATTTTTGGCAGACATATAGATTAGAAAAAATTTATAGATTAGCAAAATACATATTCAAATATTTAAGTGTCATAAATGGAAATAATCAATACGAAAAATAATAAAACACAAAGCAAAAATTACCGAAAATGTTTTATTGAACGTCACAAGAAATTTCATTTCAATCCCAACAAATGTATTACGAAAAGAAATATAAGTTAACAAGCAGGGTTATCTTTTACTTTTATATACAAATGTCCCTTAAAAGAAACAGAACATCATCTAAAGAATGTATTGTTGTTACATTAGTTCTTTGCGGCCATTTTTACCGCCTGTTAACTCTAAAATAAGCTATTCCAAACACAATCAGAACTCCGACTATTCCACCAACCAGGAAGCACAAAAAGCCGATGCCACCAGCATAAGCTAAAAACAAATAAAATATTATTTTATTAAAACTGGAAACATAAATTACCGGTGAAGTTATGTACACACTCTACAAATTTGGTGTTGCGTAACGCAATGGTTATAATGGTTAATTTTTATGGAGTTGCGTTGTTCCAAATTAACCCTCTAATGCATACTGTTACCGCTTGGTAACAAGTAACACAATCCACTTTATTCTATTAAATTAGAGCTCCTCCTAGACAAATCTGTGTTTTTTCATCTATTACATTCCATTTTAAAGTTTTAGTTACTAATAACCCTCATAGATGACAGTAGTAAAAAAGTATTCAAAATTAAAGAGTGAGGTTATTAACTGTTGTGAAATTACGTTTTTGGCAGTATTCAAAGAATAATAATATTTGTACTAAATGCTAATAAATTGTTTTGAAAAATTAATCATAGTTGAAATATTTTTAGCAGTTTTCTAGTCATTATTATCATAATTGGAATTTTGCAGTTGGTTTTCGTCATATGGGAAAAAAATTTAAAAATTGAAATTATTTAAATTGTAATGCAGTTAATTTTTTTAAGTATTTTTCCCATAATGTGTGAGTATTAAAGATACATATACATTTTTTTGGGATAAAAATAAAAGTTCATGCATTAGAGGGTTAAAACTGGAGCTAGAAATTACTAGTTAAGTTATACACACACACTGCAAAAATTTGGTGTAACGTAACTCAAATTATATGGAGTAGGGTTAAGCCTAAAAGCCACATTTTTACTTAATTCAAATTTGTTGAGTAAGATGACATAAATTGAGACGTTTTCATTTATTTTGCGCTGTAATAATACCCCATAAATTTGGTTTAAAGTAACACCGAATTATGGAGTTAGCTTTAGACTGCAAAATAAGAGAAAACTTGTTTTTTGCTGCGTTACTCCACAAATTTGACGTAACTGTACTCCATAAAGCTGGAGTCAACTAGGCTTCCACCAGTTTTATGGGGATGAAACTTTGTGGATATTACGCCAAAATTTTAAAGTGAAGTAATTCCATCAATAACTAATATAAAATTTATTAAGTAAAAAATTTGTATAGTTATACATTTTTCAATTATTAATAAAGCATTTTAGTGAAAGTAAACACAGTTTTTTAAAAAAAAAATTCTTTCTAATACTACTTTAACCGTTTGTATCAGAAAAATATCTTTTGCGATTTGAACGAAAGTTGACTGTTATTGTAATCCAAATTCCACAACATTATCATGCAGTTGAACAAACTTACAGTTTTTTATTTGTTTATTTTTAAAATGGACGATTCATTTAATAATAAAGATAATTCTTAAAGCTCTCCCTATCGTAAAAATTATAAGCAATTATTGCTTCACTCACATGTTAAACTCGGTATTTGTATCCCTTGTAAATTAAATAACAAAATGGAGCGGTATTATTGTACTTTGTGCATTTTATTTATTTGAACATGAATATGAGCAAATGGACTTACCGTTGCTATAAGGTCTTGGCGCAAACTGATCTTCAGCTGAAAAAGATTACAAAAATAATGAGTATGATTTTCAAACACGTTGAGTCATTAATTTATTGTAAAAATAGGCATTTTTTGTGCTATAAAGAGAAAAAAAAGGCCGTATCACATGTGAAGTTAACACTTTGTTTGAACATTGTTTTTAATGCAAAATGCCTTTAAAATGAACTGCTAAAATAACTTTTTGAAAAGTTTGGGGGGAAAAAATTACTTTTTATGAGCCATTGGCTGAAAACTGATATTTGGATCTTCTTCTATCGCACCAGGTCAATTTCGGAACTAATTTACACGTTAATTGTTTGCTGTGAGGTTTTAAAGAATATTCCCATATGAGGACGCCAGATAGAAAGAGGTTAGGGACACGTTAAATATACAGTCTCACTGTAGGATAATCAGGTAGTACTGTTGGTCTCTGGAAATCTTCCGGATCTTCACCACAAACCAACTTAATCTTAATTCAGATAAAAGACCACACCAACTCGAAGATGAAATCAAAATCAAATGCTGTTTATTTTATTATGCTGTTAGATTCAATGTATTAACAGTACCGGAAATGTCCATATCTAACTAGATGAGGCCAAACTTATGACTTTCTTGGTGGGGAGCAAGATCGCCAAGCACTGCGACTTAAATTCTATTGTACTAAGCCCCAGAAATGACACAAGCACAAGAGACACACAAATAAATAGACGACACAAACACATAGACAAATAACAACATTTATTGACGGTCACAAACATCCATGCCCGACCGGGATTCGAACCCGGCCCCAGCAGCTCCAAAGGCTAAAATCCTAACGATTGCTCTACCGGGGCGTGAGGCCAAACTTACTTCTCAGGTAGTTGTTGCAGACGGGGCTGTAGGTCTTCTTGAGCCCAGCCGGGTCTCTGTCCAGGATGGTGCAGGATGTGTCCAGCATGGTGGAACCCTGACAGAAGTCGAACCCGAAGCACGATCCTTTTCCGTATTCGATGCAGTTCTTGGAACATTCCTCGAGGGTGAGGTTGGCCAAGGAAACGAGCTCGCTGCCCGTTGTACGGGTCTCCAGGGTTTTCTTGAATTCGGTGCTGAATTTTCCTGAAAGGAATGGAAGAAGACAGCTGTTAACAAACCATAAACCAAAGACTATCAACAAAAAGCAAAGATTTTCTTTTAATTTACTATGTATTTGGTTGGCAACTAAAATACTCGCATTCATAGAGCTAAAGACGATCGACACACGTGAAACAATGTATGGTAACGCGAGCAATAAGCATTAGTTTAGTTAGCAGCAATGTTTGTTGGACTGCAGTTGAGGAATTGTTTTTTTTTTTTTTTTTTGTCGTGTCCATGAGAGTCGAACTTTATATGTGTCCGTGAATTTTGATAATTTCTTCTACGACTTGCTTGATGTTGTCTTCATACGGATCTATCAAAGTCGGCAGTACTCCAATCTTTCTCAGGCTCGCGCGTTTTTATTCCTGCTATATGTATAGTAAATTGATGAGGATAAAAAAAAGTTTAAAGAAGAACTGGAATAGCGATGCGCAAAGAAATTCCTTCGAAATCTGAATCGGAAGATAGAGGTTCTAATCTATGAAATATATTAACTGATGTCATAGGGTCTTATTTTTTTTAATCGGCCTGTTATATATCGGAAGTTGAACTATAGCTTTTAAGTACAAGTGGACAGAAAAGCATACAGACAAATGTACAAAAATGATAAATATGGGGCTGGCGCTAAAAGTCCTTCTCTCTCTTTTTTTTTTTTTTTTTTTTTTGAAACACCACTCCAACTATTCGAATTTCTGCTTATCCGAATGTGGATAGGTCCCAATTGTTTCGGACAATTGGAGTTCTGCGACCACCCTAACTATATTAAGGACAGACCACTTCAAAGGAATGGAAATCGAAAAAGATGGAACTAGGAAATACTCCAGCTGCAGAAAGTGCCCCGACTAGGAACTGGATCCAAAACATCGTTTCTCTAGTCCAGCCATCTTGGCAAAAATGCGGTAAATCACCAACTCGCCCATCGAATACCTTTATAAGGACCACTGTCTGCAGGTCGCTGAAGCAGTCAATGAGATATTTGGTCCCATATATAAATCTTTATCCGTTTACAAGGCATCATCATCATAATCAATTGAAATTCTACTGTAATATATGGTACAGCTGTGGAAATAAAAAAGTACCCACTGGTGATTATTTTGGCCATTAGTCATCCTATAGAATCGGACCTTTTTGACATTGTGAACAATTAACATTCTGAGTTAATTGCATGACACAAAATGTGCATAAGGGGCCATCTTCATATTAAAAATGTTACTAACTTTAAAATTTCCAATAGCAACACCCCTTTTTGAATCCATATTTCAAATCTCTGACCTATGTTAATACGAAATGCCAAATGTTGTTAGTTTTTAAGCATTATTAGAGGAGTTAGAGACGTGCAAAGTTTAGGTGCCATAATGTTAAATGAGTTGCACATAAAAAACTATCCCGATCTATAAATAATTAAGATAATTATACGAATTTTTTACTGAAAAGAAATTATAATAACCCAAACAAAATGCATTCAATATTGGGATATTTAAAACAATTTTTATATTTTTAAATAATTATTATATTAATTTTTTAAAAAAATATGAATGGAAACCCCTTAATATTTTTAAAGAAATAAATGCAAGACAAGAAGTTTAAGCGAAATCCCAATTTTTAAAATTTTTTATTCATAATTTGCTGTGTAAATCACAAAATACTTTTTAATTACCCTTCAGGGGACTGTGTATATTACGTGTGTAATTGATAAATAAAGACGGCTTTGCATGCATGCTTGCTTATCATTTTAGAGATGGTCCCCAAAATGTCCACAAGTGATTCGATTGAATAACTCGTCAAATATTCATCCAAATGTAACAAAAACTTAGATTAAAAGGTTTTCAAGAGTGCTTAACATTTCTAAGTTATTAAAATTGGGTGTTACTATTGGAAATTTTAAAGATCGTAATATTTTTAATATGAAGACGGCCCCTTATGCAAATTTTGTATCGTGCAATTAACTCAGAATGTTAATTGTACACAATCTCAAAAAGGTCCGATTCTATAGGGTGACTAACGGATGAAATAACCTCAAGTGGTTACTTTTTTATTTCCACAGCTGTACCCAATCAAACAGCGCACAACAATTAATGAAAAACCACTCACTGAAATAGTGTCCGCAGTTGGTGCTCTTCCTGGTCTTAGCCTCTCGGGTCTTCGCGTTGGGGTAGTGCACCGTGTGTAAGCTGCACCCTTGCTTGTCGTCTGCTGGGCAGTGGTCGAACGAGAGGCACTTGAACTTGGTCTGCTTGAGACAGGCCCGGGCACACTTCTCGGCGGTGTCCAGATCGAGAATCTCCTCGGCCGTGGTTGTCAGGACGTTGCCGGGACTGCGTTCGAAGTGGTCGGCGTACTTTCCTGATGGGAGGAGTCAGATACTTTAAATATAATACAAACAAGCAAAAGATTAAAATAAATAAAAACGAAAATTACAATGACAATAGCGCTAAAAGCAGCTTGATTGTACAAAGTAATCTGAATATAAATACAAAAATTTCTTGTTTATTTTCTTGTATATTTTTTATTGCTCTCTGTTTGGTTTCGGAGGCGTCGGGATCTGTGGGCTGCCGTTTTTGCTTACAGCGTGCAGTCCATTTCAGAAACGCCTCCGGAGATCTAGGCTGGCTAGACCCCCTGATGAGAAGGTCAGTCGGGATCTCCTTTCTTCCCTTTTACTTTAAGTATAATCATAGAGTTGTAGATTTTGCGTGAAAATACTGCATTTATGAACATAATATGGGAATAGTTTGGTTTTAATTATCGTCGCACTAGATCTACCTGAGGGCTATTGGAGACTCAGTCGTATTTTACATTCTTAAAACAAAAGAGTGAAACCCACTCCAGTAGGAGAAGTGCATTTTTGACACTGAAAAGGAGTGAATATTAACTCAGACTAAGTTAAAATCACTCGTTTGGAGTGATGATATCGGAGGTTTAACACACAAATTATCCACTCCAGTAGGAGAAGGGCACTTTCAAGACTGGAGGAGTGAAAATTAACTCAGACTGAGTTAAAATCGCTCGTTTGTTTTAAGAGTGTAGAACCACAAATAATATGGAATAAGTCTTTAATATGAACAAAGGACAATGGATGGCAATAGAGATCAGTAGGCTGCATGGGAATTTGGAAAAAGGATATAAATAGATATTTTGATACCTATATCCGTTGTCCAAATTCCCTTGCAGCCTACTGATCTCTATTGCTATACGAGGATTTGGACAACGGATGTCAATAGAGATCAGTAGGTTGCACTGAGATTTGGACAATGGATATCAATAAAAATCAGTAGGCTGTACGGGGTCAAAAGATATCAATAGTGATCAGTAGGCTGTACGGGGTCAAAAGATATCAATACTGATCAGTAGGCTGTACGGGAATTCGGACAATGAATGTCAATAGAAATCATTACACCGAGCGGTTATTTGACCAACGGATATCAATCGACCTCAGTAAGCTGAACGGGGATTTGGCCAACGGATGTCAATAGAGATCAGTAGGCTGTACGGGGATTTGGCCAACGGATGTCAATAGAGATCAGTAAGCAGTACGGGGATTTGGCCAACATATATCAGTGCAGCTAGATCCGTAGACCAAGTCCCCGTACAACTGTTCTATTGATCTTTCTATACGGACCCCTTCCAGTAGGGTACTTACTAGTTATAAGGTTACACGTGTTGTCTTCGGCAATGTCTTCCGGCTTGATATCGTCCTCGTACTTGGTGCTGATGATGCAGGACGAGTCCGTGACGCAGTACGAGGCCGTCTCGCACTCCTTGAAGTCCAGGCACACCCTCTGGCACTCGTCGTACCTCAGCTTGCCCATGTTCTTGATGGTGGTCGTGCCGGCGATGTTCTTGAGTTTGTAGCCGGCCATCACGACCCGCATTCGGGGGTCCAGCGTGTCTGGGAAAAAATTGTCATATATACACTGCTCAAAACAATCAGGGGAGCTCATGGTTTAACCCCTTTTACCCCCCAATGAATCCATTTGGTGTCATCAGCTTGCAATTTTTTTTTCTCACTAAGTTAATCTCGTACTTAGAAATTTTTAATCTTCCACTCGAAATGGAAGAATCATGTACTCTGAAGAATGAAATCATGTTTGCTTTAAGGGGTCATAAGAGTCTTAAAAATGTGCAAAGAAGGTACTACTACAAAGTATAGTTTGATCTTTCATGTAATTTTTGAACTACTCAATATATAAGTATAATTTTTTATATGTAATTCTATAAGATTTATTTAATATAAAACAAATTTTAAAATTTATGAAACTTCTGGGGAACTTCTGTCTGGGAAAAAGATTTTGTCATACATACACTGCTCAAAGAGCACGCGAAGATAGTATCTAAGGCTTATAAAGTACTTGGTTTTCTTAAACGTAAAATAGTAAATTTTATACTAATCAGCTTGCTTAACCCTTTCAGTCCCAAAAATTTGCTACGCTACAGAAACATCTGATATTCACAAAATAAGCTTATTTTAGGTCAAATGAATTCCATAAGAAAAAAAAATTCCTTTAAATTTTTTATACAGTTTTTGAAACAGTGCCACAATTTTTTAACTGTGGAAAACAACAAAATAAAATATATATATTACTTAAAAACACTTCGAGTTATATATTTTAAGGTACCTCTGACCATATTATTTAAAAAAAATTAGTAATTATTTTAACCGAAATAGTTTAAATTGTGTTTTAAGTATGTGGAACTGAAGTGAACTTATCAAAAATCAGGTGAAACGCCTGTTGGCTATTTTCTAAATAAAAAAAATAGTAGTTCTGACTTCTGTTGAGATTAATGTATAATATTGTCTAATAGAACAAAGTGTGAAGAATCGACTGATGTGTGTTTGGATGTCAAAACGGGACATAAACATTTTGAAAAAAATATTGAAAGTGATGATGCCACATGGCATCACTGGGAGTAAAAGGGTTAAAATCTTCATATTTCAGCCTTGTACGCTTCAATCTCGAATATTGCAGCATCATTTGGGATCCCTACTATGACAATCGAAGCATTGTTATTGAACAGGTTCAATTCAAATTTACACATTTATTTTGAAATAATTTAAAACAAAATTTTTATTTATATCTGCAGTAGAACGTGAAACATTTAATTTCTTGTGTCATGACATCTGCGTTGGCCTAATGCGTTTCCAAACTTCAAAGCTGTTTTCTCTTTAATCGTGTTTTGGGTGATTTTTTCTTTACTTTAAATTTTCTAACTCAAATACTGCTCATAGAGTGTTAAAAATTTTCACACATATTTTCCAAACATCTGTCTTTAATTTGTCTCCGGGATTCGTTGCTATTGGTTTAAAAAAAAATTTTATATTTTTCCTTGGCATACTAGGAGTTTTATGTAGAGTTCAAAATAAATATTTTTTTTAATAAATTCTATTCAATTAAGTAAAAAAACACGAAGACAATTTATAAAATGAACTCAAAGGAAGAAATTAAATAAAAAAATAAAGTGTTTTGAATAATAACATTTCAAATATATCAATTTTCACAAACATCAAAATTTTCATGTTTTTTAATTTTTTAAATTTTATTTGAAATTTTTTTAAACAAAACATAATTACAAATTATGTAATATAATTCCACAAAAATGTAAAATTCCTTTAAAATTAAAGATTTTAGAATTTTGTGTCCCAACCCCCTAAAATATTTTTAACAAATAAATAAAGTTAACAAATAAAGTTTTTTTTTAAAAAAAGTATTGTTATAATTTATTCAAAAGTTAATTTTTTGTGAACCAGTATCCCGTGGTGCATTGCGAAAACGGCGAAATGTGGATTCAACACACAAACGCGTGGTTTGTATTGGGTTGTACGGGATTGCGCAATCGATGGGCGGATCTGCTACTTTCTAAATCTATGGCATACAAAATGGACACTCATTCATTCAGCCTAACTTTCAACTGAACTTGGGCTTCAAACTTCATTTGGATTTCAACTTCGCGAAGTTAGACATTAGATCGACGGTCGCACAGCCCCACGGAACAGTAAAATGTGACCCACCGGTGGGTCACTCCGCCCCACAGAACAGTCAAGTGTGACCCACCGGCGTGAACGTGTTAATCGATTAGAAAATGAAATAATGTATTTTTACTCACTTCCAAGGCGAGCAAATATTCGATCATCTTCCCCAGGGTAAGTGACCTCAATGGAAGACGCATCAATTTGTATCTAAAAAATATGTAATACTATTAATTATATGATAATTCAATTGCTTAATTTAACTCAAGGGTTTCCCTACACTGTAAAAAAAGCCTGTTGTTTTTACAGTAAAAAATTGTCAACTTTGACGCCAGTTAATAACTGTTTTTACAGTTTAAAACTGTCATTTTTTGCAGGAAAACTGTAATTATTTTTACAGGAAAACTGTAATTTTAACAAGGAAAATTAATTTAGCAGGGAAAAATTGTTAATATAACAGTTTATCCCTGCTAAAATAAAATACCCAATACTAGCCCTTGTGATCGAGTAATTACTTTGTTGCAGACGGTTCATTATTGGGATCGCACGAAAGAGGTTCCTGGAAGAGGTATGGACCGGGCCCGTTTCTGACCCAGGAACCTCTTGTGTGCGAGCCCAATACTAAACCGTCTGCGACAAAGTATTTACTCGGTCGCTAGGGCTAGTATTGGGTATTTGTATATTGTCTATGATCTCAATCACGTAACTCTTTGCACGTCTAATTTAACTGTTAAAATAACAGTTTCTCCCTGTTAAAATAACAGTTTCTCCCTGTTAAAATAACAGTTTTAAACTGTAAAAAAATGACAGTTTTAAACTGTATTAAAAGCAGTTATTAACTGGCGCTAAAGTTGACAGTTTTTAACCGTAAAAACAACATTTTTTTACAGTGTAACTTTTACAACATTTGGGTGGTTTCTTTTCCAATAGTGTTTCCCATATATTCAGGGATTCAGGAATTTTAACAGTGTAATGTCGTAGAATTACGCACTATGTTGTCGTCCTTGTCCTTCAACTCCAGGCTGAATCCCTGGTGCTGTTGGATTTGCCTTCGGAGATTTTCGACCACCAGTTCTTTGGAAGGAATGAAGTGTTCCAAATCGTATCCTGAAAGATAAAATAGCATAGATAAAAATCTTTAACCCTATCAGTCCCAAAAAATTACTACACTACAGAAACATATAATATTCATAAAATAAGCTTATTATAGGTCAAAAAACAAAAGTTCCATTAGAAAAAAAATTCATTTTAATCTTTTATGTGTTTTTTTAAATAATGCTAAAAAATTTTAACTGTGGAAAACAGCAAAATAAAAATATATATATATTACCTAAAAACAATTCAAGTTATCTATTTTAAGGTATCTGACCATTTTATTAAAAAAAATTAGTAATTATTTTAACCGAAATAGTTTAAATTGTGTTTTAAATATGTTGAACTGAAGTGAACGTTTCAAAAATCAGGAGAAATGCTTGTTGACTATTTTCTAAATAAAAAAAATAGTAGTTCTGACTACTATTGAAATTAATGTAAAATATTGTCTAATAGAACAAAGTGTGAAGAATCGAATGATGTGTGTTTGGATGTCATAACTTGATATAAACATTTGTAAAAAAAGTATTGAAAGTGATGATTCCAAATGGCATCACTGGGACTGAAAGGGTTAAGTTAACCCAAATGTATATAAAACATTGTAGAAAGCGCTCCGGTTGCAGTCTTGAGCTTGAGGGGGATCGACCAGATATAAAAACAATTTCAAGGCCTCCTTAAAGAAATGACTTTTAATTCCGACTGGCGACCGTGGGCTTATGAGGCGGGCACGTTTAACTTCTCAGCCACCAAGCCATGAATTTGTAATTGAATGTTTGATTCCACAAAAGAAAAATAATCGGGCTTTACTTTCGTAGTAATTGCAGTCTGTCTTGTCTCCTAAGCTACCCTTATTAGCATCAGTACCATAGTAGCAAGTGGAACCGCATCTGGAAAAGCCCCTAAGAGAAAACAAATAACAGACTTTTAAAAAAGAACTGTATAACATTATCATACATTTTGGGTGTAGCGTTACACTAATTGTGGCGTGAGGTCACTACACTTCAAATATGTAAAGGATATTGGACAAAAAGTTGTGCAACCTTCCACGGATTCGAAATGCACGCACTAGTGTAAGCTGTTACCAAACTAAGCATAAAATAAGAAGTTTTTAAAGAACTAAAATAGCCTACTGTTGCTTGAATACTTACTGAAATTCCTATAGGGAAACAACTACGTTCCTAAGAGTTGAGTTCAATTTCTTTTACAAAAAATGCACAAAGGGCTACATACGTGCCAAAGGATTCTAGGCCAGCCTCTCCGGAGCATATTCTAGACAACTTGGGTAGGTTTAGAAAACCTTAAATCATCTTCTTGTTATTGACTTTGCTAGAATACATGGACTCATGGACCAGATCTAGATGTTGCTAGGTCATGAAGGTTTAGTAACAACAACAACAGGATTCTAATAAAAGAACTGCTGTTGTTGTTTCTAATCCTCAACTCGTCTGACTGTATTCAAAGGTTGTTGACAGATAAAAAGTCAATGACAGTCAAAGGGTCTGATGTTAAGTCCTTATCAAGTCCAAGACACTACAGGATGTGCTCGGGAGACACCTGATCAGCAGTGCACTTGCTACAGGTTTGGACTGTCTAGGCTTCATCCACGAAGGAAAGGCACTTAATATGCCCGCTTGTAAGCTTGGCTAAAGCGGTCTGTGAGCTTCTGTCCCATTGGATGTTTAAAAGAGTGCCGGGACCTACCGCGTACTGGTCGGAAAAGATATCGCCTCGGAAATTTCTTTGCGTTTCTTCCCCATGACCTAATTGTGACGTCACATCTCGCCTTGGAAATGAAATAGCTGCCATTCATCGCCGTGTTTGTCGCCTTTTATTATCGGAAACCACTAACCACGCCCTCACCTGAGTTACATACTAACATACCACCATAGTAAGCGACTTCCGGCATCGGGGAAAAATGCGCTCGTAGTAGGACCTAAACCAGTTGTCGGAACTGATTGTCAGAATGGGAACTTGTGTCGCCAGTGAAACCTTCTCGCCGCGGTAACGTTCCGACCAGTTCATGGTTGGCCTCCTTGTCTTTAATACTATTTATGCTTGGGTGGAATACGCCATGAAGCATTGAGCTTTAGTTTTTCGTTGGAAATAAAAATGTTGACAATGAAAGAACTTGATCCTTCAATTATTTTAATCAATTTTGCACTCACCAACAGTTGTCTTCAGTTTCCAAGCATCTAGTAGCACACGTATCTAAATCTTCCACTCCGTCTACTTCTTTTGCTTTAGTGACAGTCTTGTCTTTTACTGGTTCCATGTAGTCCACTATATATAAAAACAAAGATAATTTGTATACCTTTGAGATAAAGCAATCTATTGTATAGTTGAAGAGCTTATACTGGAAGTTCGGTCCCATTCACCGCTAAGACTAAATTTCTATTACAAAATATGCACTTACACATGACAGGTGGTTTCCCAAGAATCAATAGGGACACGAATATTCCATCTTTTACATCGACCTAAAATAAATGACAAAAGAAATTGTAAAAGTTAGCAACAGTAGTATGCAATACTTTTTTCCCCATCAGAATAACATAAACAACGCCAATACATATAATTTCAATTACATAAACAATATCTATCATATATCAAACAACCAGGCCTAATCTGCTCAACTCAGGTGAGGGCAGAATGAAACTACTTTCGGCCGATGTGAGCTGTCAAGCTTTTTCGCACATTCATATATAGCTAATATACATTGTTAGAAAATATTCGTAACGTTACTAATACATATCGATCGCTAACGTTTATGGCATTTTTAAATTTATATTCGTTTTTTTTTTTGGGGGGGGGGGGATTTTTTTTCAGCCATGGAAGCAAAATAATTTAAGGGGTCATAGGAGTCTTAAAAATGTGCAAAGAAGGTACTACAAAGCATACTTTGATATCTTTCAGGTAATTTTTGAACTACTCAATATAAAAGTATAATTTTTTTATATGTAATTCTACAAGATTAATTTATTATAAAACAAATTTTAAAATTTATGAAACTTTAGCCAAAACTAAAATAAACTATATTAAACATAAAGCTATTTGAACACATTGGGATTAGGCTTGCGCGGCAAATTCTGAGGTCAAAATTGAAAAATTGACCAAGAAAATGACTTTATATTATACAAATATGTACAAACTAGGACTTATACCTAAATTCTCAGCTAAATTTTAATTAGAATTTATTTTAAGAACTTTTCTCTAAAAAATAATTAATAATTTTTTTAAAATTTTGATTTTAAATTTTTCTAAACATAATTTTAATTAAAGTTGAGATGAGAATTTAGGTATAAGTGTTTGTGAAGTGGTTTAATGAATTTACCCAAAGTTTGGTTGATCGAATACGACTTTATGAATCACCTACTTGCGAAAGAATTAAAAGAAATAGTGGGGCAATCCCATTTTTTAAATAAAATTATAATTTAATTTTTTAAAAACATTTCCACGATAATTACTGACTTTTATGTGGGAATTTGTCCACATCCTAAGGGAAAGTCAATGACATATTCTAGGAACATTACTGGAACTAATTTGGGCAGCTCATAAGCCCAAAATTTCCCAGTAACACTACTGAATTTTTTTTGTACATGGTAGCCTTTTTACACTCTTCGGTTATTTTCACTTTAAACAAACATGGCATGAAACACAAACACGTATAGAGGTCATCGACTTACTACATGCACACTACCCACGGCCAACGTATATGACAAGGCCAGAGAAGCTCTGCCAAACATGAGATTGGACGGAAATTTTGAAGTCACTGTTCCGAGTGCCGAAGATGAAGAAACTAGTTAGGACCACTGAACTGAACTAAAACTCTGGAAGGAGCATCCCATGAAAGGAGCATGCCAGCTGCTGAAGCCTATTTTTAGGTAACTTGGCGTCAGCTTTAGGAAGAATATGCGCCACATTTGGCATGAATTCGCCGATCACTGACTCAACAGTATGCTGTTTGCATTGGGTGTTGTCGGCTTAAGCCTAATCGCTCGCCACATATTCTCCCTAAGGCTGTCGAAAAGTGACCCAAAAACAGGCTTCACCAGCTTTTCATGGGATGGTGCTTCCAGAGTTTCAGTACAGTTCAAAGGTTAGGACGCTCTCTTAACCCTAAAAATGTAGTCAGCCATGAACGAGTGGTTCCGAACAGGTTTCGAGATCGGTTGTCTTCATCTTCGGAACAACGTCACTCGGAACTATGACGTCAAACTTTCCGTCCCCGAGCGTGTTTGGGAGAGCTTCTTTGGCCTTAGTTGTTGAGTAGGTCGTGGCTTACCTCGATAGTTGGAATCCTGACTGGGTTCAGTTCGGACCTGGCAATTATGGCGTTCATGACGTTCGATTGAATGCTGGGTACGTCGTCAATGACCTTCCTAAGCGTGTCTGGATCTGCAGAAAAAAAAATTAAATAACATAAACTACTTCCTATCCAATCGCCGACCCGGTGGAGCAATGGTTTGGGTGCTAGCCTTTGGAGCAGCTGGGTTCGGGTTCGAATCCCGGTAAGGCATGGATGTTTGTGTTTGTCAATATTTGTCTATGTGCTTGTGTTGTCCTTCTTTGTGTGTCTCTTCTGGAGAGTGGGGTAACGAGCTTATGCTTTTAACTTCTAGAGGGCGACTCACTGTCATTTGTCCTATCCAATCACTTCTTCCATTTTTCCGGATTGCGTCAGATGCTACTTTGATTTTTTTTCGTTTTGTTTGCCAGCAATTGCTTTTCATGAATTTCAGAATATGAGGCCCAGTGGCTTAGTGATAGTGCTTCGCATTGCCACGCCACAGGTCCGGGGATCGAATCCCGGATTAGGCGAGGTTGATCCATCCTTTCATCCCTTAAGTGGATCGATAAAATGGGTACCAAGCATCTTGGGAACTAAACTCTGGGGGTTCCGCGTGAGGCTGACCACCTTACCGAGACATATGCCTAGCGCTCCAGAGCCCTAGGTCACGAAAGCTGAAATGGGCAAGGTAGGCCTTGGTCCACTAATGGGCTGTTGCGCCGAGGTGTTTAGTTTAGTTTAGAATTTCAGTATATTTTAAGCTCTTTTTCAAACTAAATATTTTATTTTGTTCCACAGAAGTGATTCAAATACAATCAAAACACACCTTGGACCCATCACGATGAAACTTCGGATGATTATAGTTTATGAGGGGCTGTGGGGAGCCTTATGGTTAGGATCTCGAACTTTGGATCGGAAGGTCCCGAAGTCGAGTCCCGGTACCACTGAAGACCCACCGAGTATATGCGGAGTACGTGCTCGTTAAATCGGTTGGCTCCGAAAGTCCTATGGGCGATCATTGCGCAGTTTCTCACTGGTACAGGTCCCTGGAAACTATTTCACTCCCCCTCAGGGACATGTCTAAATTGTGGAGGTGGCGCGCGATAGTTGGCAGCATCATTCACGTATGTGTGTGTGTAGTGCCTGTCTTACTTGACGAAGGAGGTTTATAAGCGGGTCGTTTAAAATAAATCAATTATGTTTAATTAAAACAATTTCCTAAATAGTATTGTTCATGATATTTGAAATCACTATGCTAAATTTGGAAAAGATTAAAGTAATAGTAAAATTTTAAGAATTTTGGGTATTCGCCTACCTTAACTTAATTGTCCTAATTTATGCAAATTAAATTTAATTTTATAATTTAAAACACAACTAACATGTTTTCAAAATCATGCATTTTCTCAATAACCTACCAGCATTAAATCCAATTGTAGCCCACACGTAGTCGTCCTCGTTTTTGAAGCACCTTTTGATGTTGAAAGTACGTCGTCGATTGCGCAATTCAGTTGTGAATCCAAAGAAATTAAGAGTAAGTGTTTCAAGCATCTATTTAAAAAAAAACATAAAAAGTTATAATTTATCAATACGCAAGAACAGTTCTAAATGCATTATATACATCCATATAGCATAACCTCTTAAGACCTGAGCAAAATCCTACGCGTATACACTCTAAAAGAGTGAAATCCACTCATATAGGAGAAGTGCATTTTCGACACTGAAAAGACTGAAAATTAACTCAGACTGAGTTAAATTCACTCGTTTGTTTTAAGAGTGTATATTCTTATAATCTAAGCATACTTTCATACAAATATATGCTAAAAAATACGTTTTTCAAAGATGATTTTTTTAAAATTATGTTTATCGTTACTTAGGGACACGCCTTAAACTCTAAAAATACATATATTTTGTGCTATAAATGCAACAAAAAATGCCGTATCACTTATTTGTAGTTAATAGACTATTTTAACATTGTATTTAATGCAAAACGTCCTTTAAAATTAACTACTAAAATAACTTTTTGAAAAATTTGATTAAAAATTTAAATTTTTTTTTTAAGAACTCTAATATCGCATTGACCCTTGCTCAATTTCATTTTTTTAATCGAAATAAATGACTGGTACCTGTAATCAAGGGCTGAAAACTGATGTTTGGATCTTCTTCTATCGAGCTAGGTAAATTTCGGAACTAATTTGCATGCCTGCGGGGAGGTTTTAAAATATGTCCCCAAATGGGGGCGCCAGGTCGCAAGAGGATAAGGGATTTATTCTCAATTTCGAGGTTTTTTCGACGAAGTTTGACCCACTTTTTGAAATCAATTCGAATATTTTTTTGTAAAATTATTTATTGAAAATTGAAAAAAATATTCGAACCCATTTCAAAAAGTGTCAGCTACATTCATCACATAAAAAATCCGCTTGAAAAAATATTCAATAAAGCAGGAGAAAAGTGGCAGAGAAAATATTTTTCCCTCCATAGGATTAACACTGATATAATTTGCTCTGGAGACCCCCGGATAAGCGCGCCCATTCCCCGTTAATCAAAAGTTAGGGAATTGCAAGAACAGAAGTTTACTAACGTTTTTCCTGCCGTAGAACCTCATCTGTACTTGAGCCAAAGAGTTCTTCACTGACACTGTATCCCTCTCCACAACGTCATCCTATATGTAAAAGAAAATGGAATTTCATGTGCCTTTCAAATAAAAGAATATATCGAAAACTTATAACAGAACTCAGAAGAGATTCCAGTCACACCCGTTAAAAGGAAAACACTCACGTCCATCATCTCGTATAGCTAATAGATGAGTTAAAACTGCGACCGCGGTTACACGCCTTGAGCGCTGAGTCGAGCACTGATTTGAGTGCTGACTTGGGTGGTTTGACCTTGGGCGATTCGACCTTTCAAGTTGGCGAGAAATTTGGGTTAGTGGCCTTGAGCGCCAGCTTGGTCAAAAGCTCGGATTTTCCCCGGTTACATACCGTGGTCACTGACTTAGTCGCTGACTTAGCGCTCAAGGCATGTACCCGCGGTATAAAAATACGGGAATCGTCCAAACTTTCTAACAGAGTAAAGAAAATGGCCTTTTATTTAGTGGGTCAGACCGTTTTCCATCAAATAAGGCTGTCGCTCATAAAATTTAAAGGGCAAATGATCGTTAATTTACAGATGTAACGCGCTTCTAGAGCACCATGAAGCATTAAATTTATACCATTTGAGCATTAAATTTATATTTTTATTCCAATTGGCGGTTGCTTCACCAGAGAGGGCCTGGCTTTCAGACTGTAAGCATTTGATATTTGAAGAGTGCAAGGAATAAAAACAACTTGATTTCATAGAAGGCTTTCTTCAATAGGCCTCTTTATCAATGATAGCGGGAAATCGCCTAAACTGGTACTAAGAAACCGGTCACTTGCTTTGTTTTTCTTTCGCGGCAACCCTGATTCACGCTAGAGATTAGTGGACACGAGTAACACGTCTGTACCGTGAATGAAGAACCGAAAGAAAAAAACGGTTTCCTGTCGCCAATGTCCGCCAAGCAGACACATAAGGTAAGACTCCTAAAAATCAAATGGTTTTCCCCGTGTACTCTTCATTTGTCCGTCCAATTTATTATTTTCATTTTGATGCAACTTTACTTAAATTTAAATGTTTTTATTGTAATCGTTGTAATCGAGTAAGTGTACCTGAAGGTAAGAGTGGGTGATGATGGCTTTTGGAATGGGGTCGTAGGTTCCGTTTCGATTCAGAAGGTAGTTTTCTTCTATAGTTTCAAACATGTTGACTCGGAGGCCTCTGGTCTCACCCTGAAAAAAAAGATAAACAAAAGCGTCAAAATTCATTGTTTAATTCGACAATAATTCTACATTTTGATGTTTAGTATAATTTCAGCGTTTAACTTCGGTGTCTTATATGCAACAAAAGTTAAGTTTCATTTTTTTAACGTATGGCTTGATTTGGAATTTAATCCGTACTATACCTTGTCTAGCCAATATGCAAGCTTCGAAAGCATTTTCCTCATGCGGTTTTCTTCGAAACGGGGCATGAGCGGGTTTTTTCCCCACCCTACTTGTTACTACCAACTGTTTTGATTGTAAACCTCAAACGCGCTAGGTTTAGAAAAGCGACGATCCTCCCGTTTCCTAGAAAACCAAGCGAAGGGATAGGGGAAGAAAGTCTTTTCGAAGCTTACACACTCTCAGAAATAACACTTTCGTTTTTGACGATTCATGAATTCTCAAGCCTCATTTCGTTAATTTTGAGGATTGTTTCGTCAAACTATCACGTGACCTTTGAGTAAACGCGAATCCTCTCTTTTACGATCGTGATTTGGCGATTCTGTTTCTTGATTTTGAGGGAACTGAATCTCATTGTTGTACTCACATGCTCCAAAATGACGAAATATTTCTTTAGATTAGACGACATTAAAATCCTCATAAAAATGACGATTCAAATTTCTTCACTTTGAGGAAACGAAAATTCGGAGCATTTGCCAGTAACGGAATCGTCAAAATTAAGGAAAATTTCGTCGTTTTTGAGCATTCATTTTTTAGAGTGCATTCTGGCTAGACGGGGTATAATAAGTTGGCTTTATTGTAATTTAATCCATTAATTTCAATAGCATGAAATGGTATTTTTTCGATGACGCCGTAGTACTTTTCTCATTAAAGAGCTGGAAACACTGGCAAGTTTGCCATGGTAATCTCTACTCCATGAGTGTTCAGCCGTCGCATTATAGGTCACGTGATCTAGCACCCCAATACTCTTACTGATATCTCTATGGTTGAGTTGGAGAAACTTTTGAAAAAGAATTGCCTTACCATGTTATCCCACTTTCACCAGGTTTGGAATCTACATAACATCGAAATGAAACAAATTTGAAGCGAAAACGTTATCTAGCTCTTTGCTTATTTATTTTTGAAATTTTAAAATGCCAAAAATATGCAGCCGATGGCGACACTAATTAAAAAAAATTATCAATTAATAATTAATTAGCTGGATGTTATTTCTCACTTTTTTTTAAAATTGATGTTATAATGAATCCCATACCTGGGAAAAAGGGCTATCATAGCAAAGCAATTCTTTTTGCAAGCAAGTTGTGGTTTAAAAATTAATGCATTAGCTCTGTGGGACTGACAGTCCCCCTTAAAAACATAGATATCATAGTTAAAGTACAGTCAATACTCCTTAACTCGAAGTTCCAGGGGCACCCAAAAATATTCGAGTTATCCGAAGTTTCGAGTTACAGAAGTTATATTCTATTTCTCACTACTGTCACTTAAGATGGGTCGACCTGGTTTAAAGGGTCATAATACTATCGCACATAATACTATAGTATAATGTGCCATAATACTATAGTTATTCACATTTAAATTTTTTAATAGCCCATGTAAACAACAAGTGAAGATTGCGGTCAAAAGGTTTATTAAAACTCACAAAATTTGGCTTCATCAAATATTGACTAGTGTACATACTAGGTAAATTTCATCTGAAAAAAAAAACCCATTTATTTCTTGTCGATTGTAATTGTAATTGTTAAAGTAGTTGGAATTGGATACGAAAGGCTGATTAATTTGAATTGAAATTTAATTTTTAACTGAAATGTGTTTTTTACTTGTGAATTCTATGACAAAAACTTCGACATGGACGATGTTAACTCGGAGTTATTGAGACAGTTTTTTAAAGAAAAGTATAAAAATGATTCGGGACCTGACTAAGAGTTCGAGTTAGCAGATTATTCGACTTATAGGAAGTCGAGTTATCGAATATCTATGCACTCTAAAAAATGAATGCTCAAAAACGACGAAATTCTCCTTAATTTTGACGATTCCATTACTGGCAATTGCTCCGAGTTTTCGTTTCCTCAAAGTGAGGAAATTTGAATCGTCATTTTTATGAGGATTCGAATGTCGTCTAATCTAAAGAAATATTTCGTCATTTTTGAGCATGTGAGTACAACAATGAGATTCGGTTTCCTCAAAATCAAGATACAAAATCGTCAAATCCCGAACGTAAAAGTAAGGATTCGCGTTTACTCAAAAGTCACGCGATAGTTTGACGAAACAGTCCTCAAAATTAACGAAATGAGGCTTTAGGATTCATGAATCGTCACAAATGAAGAGTACACGGGAAGAAGCGATTGATTCATTAGGCGGTCGCCCGCAACTGTCTGCTTGGCGGCATAAACCGGTTTCTCTCTTTCTTCTTCGCTTGGTCCAAAGGGTCGGGATCGCCAATCGCCTGAACTCGGTAGCTAGGAACCACAGATATAGTAGTTAAAGTACTACATTGGCATATCACGTGACCTACAACTCTGACTTCATTGCTTGGGCGTCCCGTCGTTAGTATTGGAGGTCACGTGATCTGCCACTATATTACTTTAACTATGATATCTATGGTAGGAACTGGTTTCCTTACACAAGTTTAGGCGATCACTCGCTATCATCGCCAAAGTGGCCTGCTAAGGAAACTTCTCTGAAAAATCAATCGGTTTTTCCCGTGTACTCTTCAAATGAAAGTGTTATTTCTGAGAGTGTGCTTAACCCTTTCAGTCCCAGTGATGCCATTTGGCATCATCACTTTCAATATTTTTTTTCCAAATGTTTCTGTCCCGTTATGACATCCAAACACAATCATTAGATTCTTCACACTTTGTTCTATTAGACAATATTTTGCATTAATCTCAATAGAAGTCAGAACTACTATTTTTTTTATTCAGAAAATAGCCAACAAGCGTTTCACCTGATTTTTGATAAGTTCACTTCAGTTCTACATATTTAAAACACAATTTTAAGTATTTCGGTTAAAATAATTACTATTTTTTTTTTAATAATATGGTCAGATACCTTAAAATATGTAACTCGAAGTGTTTTTATGTAATATGTATATTTTTTATTTTGTTGTTTTCCACAGTTAAAAAATTTTGGCATTATTTCAAAAACCATATAAAAAATTAAAATGAATTTTTTTTTCTTATGGAATTCGCATATTTGACCTAAAATAAGCTTATTTTGTGAATATCAGAAGTTTCTGTAGTGTAGTAAATTTTTGGGACTGAAAGGGTTAAAACTCACCTCTGAAATGAAGGTGAACTCGCTGTTCGGGAAGAGGATGGTCGGGTCCGTGAGAGAAATGCCCCCGGCGTCGTTCGGTAACTTGTACTCGACGTCGAAGCTCCTCAGTCGGTCGATCTCGCACTTTTGCGTGTCCTGGGGGGTCTTGTACAGGTAACCTGGACGACGAAGACAAAAATATTTCAGTTTGGTTTAAATTATCGTCACACTAGAGCTACACGAGGGCTATTGGCGACGGGCGTCGTAATTTAGAACCACAGTCAGGCGACGAACCGACACCTGGGTAGGCATCCAACTCAACCGTTAAAGGCGACATCGTACGCAACGTTGAGACTTTGGAGCATATTTAATTCACTTCTTCTACAAGAGGAATTATTCGGGGAAAATTATTAATTAGGGGATATTTTTTGGCTGCACTGGCCATTTATAGGTAAGCGGATATTTTTTAACTAAGCCTGCGGACCCGAACTTATTCAGGTGCTGGCTCGTCACCTGACTGTGGTTGTAAAATACGACGCCCGTCGCCAATAGCCCTCGTGTAGCTCTAGTGCGACGATAATTCAAGCCTAACCTAACCTAACTGGACCCGAACTTGGGGCCTTTCGCATGCAAGATGGCAAAAGGCCCTAATCGACTGGATTTCCAATAGCCCAATAAAGATTTTTTTTTAAATACAGTCATTTCTCGCTAATCCTGAGCAGAATCTGGTCTAGGAAAACATAGACTACGGCTATTATATATATGCAATATGGCTATAGACTATCGGAAATCAAACAATAACCGACGAGCGCAGGCGTGAAGCGCCCTTATTCCTTCATCGAAAGCTTCCGATAAAAGGGTTAACTTTGACTTTGTATAAATCTGGACAAAGTCCTCGCTGTATATCTGGAAACTGGGTGCCACAACAATAGACTATTACAGGTACTTCAGCTTTTATACCAATGTTTTCGTTGTTATCTAGAATACTGGTAGGAACGTAGAAAATGTGGAACGTGGTAAATCAGCGCCATCTAGTGTGGATGGTACATTGAGGTTACGCCTGGGGCGAACCGCCATACATACTTTAATTTTTCAAAAAGAAGTGTATAAAAATAAACAAATTTACCATGTTTCGCATCGTATACGAAGTAAGTTGGAGCAGCCGCATCGTTTTCCTTGGTTTTCGACCATGGAGAGTAGGTGTAGGCAACGTGCGAGCTTTGCATGTCAAGAGCCATCTACAAATTAAAAATGCAATTGTAATATACCGCACAAATCTCTAAAATATTTTAATGAGTTCTTTCTTAATAACTCTCAGCTTATGTCTTGCTGATCCATCAAACAGTTCTCCAGGGCTTAGAAACAGTTGAATTGAGTAAAGCCTCGGTTTCCTCGGAATCCGTCAACTGGTTTAAGCGGTCGGACAAGTGCGGTGAGTGATGTCATACAAACTACTGGCATTGATTAACCCTTTCAGTCCCAGTGATGCCATTTGCCATCATCACTTTCAATATTTTTTTCAAAATGTTTATGTCCCGTTATGACATCCAAACACACATCATTCGATTCTTCACACTTTGTTCTATCAGACAATATTTTACATTAATTTCAATAGAAGTCAGAACTACTATTTTTTTAATTTAGAAAATAGTCAACAAGCGTTTCTCCTGATTTTTGACAAGTTCACTTCAGTTCCACATATTTAAAACACAATTTAAACTATTTCGGCTAAAATAATTACTAATTTTTTTTAATAATATGGTCAGATACCTCCAAAGATATACTCGAAGTGTTTTTAGGGAATATATATATTTTTATTTTGTTGTTTTCCACAGTTAAAAAATTTTGGCAATGTTTCAAAAACCATATAAAAAATTTTAATTAATTTTTTTTCTTATGGAATTCGTATATTTGACCTAAAATAAGCTTATTTTGTGAATATCAGATGTTTCTGTAGTGTAGTAAATTTTTGGGACTGAAAGGGTTAAGCTTGAGTGGTTTCCTCGGGAGCGTTGAAGGACAACTCAATACGACCGTCAGATTGAGTTGCTGTTGAGTGCGTTGGGGAAATCCTGATGACAACGTTTTTGATGTTGTCTGTTGCGTGGTGTGCTTGCCAAAAACTAAAAAAATGAGGAAATGACGGAAGGCGAGAGTTGTTTTACGCTAGCCGAGAAAGAAATGCTAATTGATTTTGTGAGAAATCACGAAGAACCTAAATTTTCCATTTTTGACTTGCAAAGACGAAAGCCTAAACAACAACGGAGTTAATTGAGTGAGTTCGCTAGGTTTCCAGTTTCGTGTCAACGTAACGTTCCGATGAAGCGGTGGCCGGTAGGGTGACGTCATCCACGTATAATTGCGGTCGCATTTTTCTGGCGACAGACTACGAGGAAACCAAGGTTGATTGGTTGATAGATATATATTTTCAGGCTTGTGTGCTTGGTAGCAAGGACCCGCTTATAAACCATCGTCAAGTAGGACAACACAAGACACACACAAACACATATGACAGATGCTGCCATCTGTCGCCACCTCCGCAATTTAGACATGTCCCTGAAGGGGAGGGAAATTTTCTCCAGGGACCTGTACCCATGGGAAACAGGAAACCAAGGCTTTAGAAACGGTCGAATTGAGAAGTGACTCACGTAGAGGGTGCTGTAGTAACTCCAGTACTGCGTGGGCTCCCCGTCCTTCCTGTCGACGGTCCTGTAGATGACCTCCGCGCGGAACTCCAGGTTCTTCCCCTTGTAACTGGGCAGTACGGGGGCGTCCTCCACGTAGCCCCGCTTGCATCCGATGCCCTTGGGAAGCTGTTCGGGAAAAACAAGTAGGTTTATAATGCTGGGTTTACATGCTTCGAGCGCTGTTTCCAGCGTGAGCGTAAGTACTTTGACCTTCATCGATTCGACCTTTGGTTGGCGAGAAATTGGCGAGTGAGATTGTATAGCGTGGTGATTTAATGATGTGACTAAATTGAATTCAGGATGTAGAATCATTTAACCCTTTCAGTCCCAGTGATGCCATTTGGCATCATCACTTTCAATATTTTTTTCAAAATGTTTATGTCCCGTTATGCCATCCAAACACACATCAATCGATTCTTCACACTTTGTTCTATTAGACAATATTTTACAATCTCAATAGAAGTCAGAACTACTATTTTATTTATTCAGAAAATAGCCAACAGGTGTTTCACCTGATTTTTGAGAAGTTCACTTCAGTTCCACATATTTAAAAACACAATTTAAACTATTTCGGTTAAAATAATTGAATGGACCTTGAATCAAAAGCAAGAGAAGATATTAATAACTTGGGAGAGAAAGATTTTAAGAGCCATATTTGATATTTGGACCAATTAAAGAAGGTGATGTTTGGAGAAGACGATACAATTTTGAAGTGGCTAAACTATTTGGAGAGGAAGACATAATTAACATCATAAAATCCAGAAGAATTCAATGGCTGGGACACATGGAGAGAATGGACGATAACAGAGGCACAAAGAAAGTTTTCAAGGGGCAATGTCAAGGAGAGAGAAGAAGAGGAAGACCGAGAAAAGATGGATAGATGATGTGGAAAAAGATCTAAAAGATATGAAAATTAAGAACTGGAAGGCGAAGACCAAAGACAGGCGGCTTTGGAGTCGTATAAAAGAGAGGCCATGGTCCAGCATGGACTGTAGTGCCGGGGAGTTAATTAGGTTAAAATAATTACTAATTTTTTTTAATAATATGGTCAGATACCTTAAAATATATAACTCGAAGTGTTTTTAGGTAATATATATATTTTTATTTTGTTGTTTTCCACAGTTAAAAAATTAAGCATTATTTCAAAAACCATATAAAATAATAAAATGAATTTGTTTTTCTCATGGAACTCTTATTTTCGGCCTAAAATAAGCTTATTTTGTAAATATCAGATGTTTCTGTAGTGTAGTAAGTTTTTGGGACTGAAAGGGTTAAACCGCTTCCACACAATTAATATATGCTCACAGGAAACACGCAATTTATACATCTCAGAAAGAAACTATCTCATTCAAAAATTTTACCGCCAAAATTAACTATTTTCATCAATATTCTTTCGCAAATTAAACATTATCGTTTGCTAAATTTCTTTGAAATTCGTAGAATAATGATGCAATTTTTTTTAATAAATATCTTTTAGTCGACACAATTTATTTTACAGTTCGAAAAATATATAATTAGTAAAAGTGTTGCCTTAAAAATAAAAATGAAACTTTGCATATTTTTTATGCAAAATTAGAATTTTGTATAAAAAAACCTTCCAAATTTTACGTTATAAACGTAGTGTGGATGCTGGAAGTAGTCTTGCAACAAAATGTGGCATTTTTACGCACTGCATAAAGTTCAATTAAAAATTTAAATTTTCCCATGCTATAATTTTTTATAACTTTTTTACTTTCAATTTCTGAATGCGGCCTTTGATATTTTTTGAGCATAGCTTTCGACAAGCCTTCATATTTTTTTAGTTGTTGCATGTTTATAGATCAGTCACATAAACTTTCAGTTTTCAGTTTTCTACTTACTCAACTCCATGGCAGTATGCAAAATCATACCATCTTCTCTGAATGTCTAACCGACAACTTAATGCCGGAAGTATATCGTAAAACATCATAGTGAGATCATACACTCTTAAAACGAACGAGCGATTTTAACTCAGTCTTAGTTCATTTCACTCCTCCAGTCTAGAAAATGCACTTCTCCCATATGAGTGGATCCTTTGTGTGTTAAAACTCCGACAGGATCACTCCAAACGAGTGCTTTAACTCAATCTCAGTTAATATTCGCTCCTTTAAAGTGTCGAAAATTCACTTCGCCTACTTGAGTGGATTTCACTCTTTTGTTTTAAGAGTGTACATATGCGTACTAACTAGGAGGTCTATGCAGAAAAAACTCGCGTTCAAACAGCAAGTGTAACACTAAAAGTATCCTGTAAAAATGGCAATTTTACAATATTGTGTTGTTTCAAAATAAGAATTGTGTTGAGACGAATTGAAATCGTGTTCAGCCCAATATTTCATGTCATGTTCAGTAGGCCTCTCCCTATCATGTTTTGGACTGCGTTATACTTTCCAGAGATGACATTTGAAAAGTACAGGGGGAAAACCGCTTGATTTCGTATAGAAGGCTTTCCTCGATAGGCCTCTTAGGCGATGATAGAGAGAAATCGTCTAAAGTGGCGTAAAAAAACCCAGTTACTCGCTTTGTTTTTCTTTCGCGGCAACCCTGATTGACGCCAGGGATAAGTGGACACGAGTCACATGTTTGTACCACAAATGGAGAACCGAAAGAAAACCCGGTTTCTTGTCGCCTATGTCAGCCAAGCAGACACAATTACGGTAAGACTTCCAATAAACCAAAACGGTTCTTCCCCTGTACTCTTCATTTACCTTTGCCCTCTTCTTACTTATTGACTTTCTAAGGATGAACGATCTTTTGGATTCGGTTTGACTTCGTCAGACAACTGGAGGATTAGCCACGACATAACAACAACAAAATTGTAGAGTACAGGGGAAGAACCAATTGATTTATCAGGCGGACGCCCGCAATTGTCTGCTTGGCAGACATTATTGGCAGAAAACCAGTTTCTCTCTTTTTTTCTTCGCTTGGTCCAAGCATCGGGATCGCCAATCGCCTGAATCTTGGTTGCTAGGAACCACAGTGATTAGAAGATCACGTGACCTACAACACTGGCTTCATTGGGGCTCTTCTGGGAGCTATTTGTCCGTCGTTAGCATTGGGGGTCACGTGATCAGCCACTCTATTACTTTAACTATGATAACTGTGGTAGGAACTGGTTTCCTTACACAAGTTTAGGCGATCACTCGCTATCATAGCCAAAGTGGCCTGCTAAGGAAACTTCTCTACAAAATCAATCGGTTTTTCCCGTGTACTCTTCAATTTTTTGAACTAATCATGCATTATTATTTGGTCCTAACTCGATTTTTGAATTGTTTCAACACAATTTGCAGTTTTTCGTCCAGCCAACAAATTTTTTTTTTCTGAGTGTACGTTGAAGCAGCTCTTACTTCGAAAGGCCTCTTGTCCAGCGAAACGTATGGCTGGAAGTTCATAATTTCGTACTGCTGCTGCTCGCCCATGACCACGCGGAGGGGAAAGCGCTTCAGGTTCTTGAGTCCGAACGGATTCTCATCTGTGTCAGCTGCAGTGGGAAAACCGTATTGACATTTTTTTTTTAAATTAAGAACAAATTTAAAAACACATCGTGTAGAAAAAAGTATTACGCGAGGCATACAAAAGTAATTAATAGAACAACATTAACCTCTTAAGACCCGAGCAAAATCCTTCACGTATATTTTTAATCTAAACATAATTTTCATATAAATATATGATAAAAAGAAAGTATGTTTTACAAAAACTTTTTTTTAAAAATATGTCTAATAGTTACTAGGGACACGCATTAATCTCTAAAAATACACATTTTTTGTGCGATAAATGCAACAAAAATGCGTAAAAAACACACTTATCGTATTGACCTCGTTTAACTTTGTTTTTTTTATATAAATGAATGACTGATTCATGTAATCAAAGGCTGAAAACTGATATTTAGATCTTCTTTTATCGGACCAGGTCAATTTCGGAAGTATTTAACTTGTCAATTGTTGGTGGGGAGGTTTTAAAAAATGTCCACAAATGGGGACGCCCAGGTCGCAAGAGGTTAAAAATTTAAAATGTAAATAAAATCAGAAAGAACGAAGAAAGTCTCCATTCTTCGCACCAGTACCAGATCTAGGCCCAGATGACTACCCAACCAAATATTTTAATCAAAAGTACAGGGTGGAAAAAGAATGGAATCATAAAAAAAGATAGAACCCTAAAATATAATCATAAAAAAGAATAATCATAAAAAACGAACTCGTCTCTTGACCAAGGTTATAATTGCGAGGCGTCGTCAATTATGGCCAATTACGGCCAACACAGCTAATTACGCCTCGTAATTTAGAACCCTGGTCAAGAGACGAGTTTCTTTTTTTCGAAAAAGAATGGAATCATAAAAAAGAAACTCGTGTCTTCACCAAGGTTCTAAATTACGAGGCGTAGACAATTACGGCCAACACATCCAATTACGTCTCGTTAGTTAAAACCGTGGTCAAGTGACCAGTTTGTTTTTTATGATTCCATTCTTTTCCCTACTTCTTGATTAGTAAGTGTCTCAAAGTTTTGTGCATTTGGATTATTCATTCAAGCTATAGACCACTCCGAATAGCGAGCGATTTTTTATGACCACCCTGTAACCAACTGTAAACCCAATTTATTATATTACCTGCAAAGTAGTAATCAACGTATTTGTTGTCATCGGAGCATCTCCTATACCAATGGGCATCCAGACCTCTGACTTTGTCTTTCTGTACTCCCATGTAAGCCTGTATAAACGAAATACAAGAAATTAACGCATGAATTTAAACTTTCACAGTTAAAACAAATCCCGTCAAATTTAAGGTTTTTAACTGGTAATTGAGTTACTAGAAAAAAAACGTAAAAAAATACGATAATTCTTTTATGAAATATGGCAAATTTCGTCCCTGATATATATTTAATTTTTTTTTTAATTGAGGAAAGGTTTTGCTTCGGGAGTCATATGAACCCGATATCTTTAAGTTACAAGAAATGAGTCATAACAACTAAAGAATTCTATAGTAGGGTAGAGACTAAACCTACCAACAGCACCATGGCCCAACAAGGAGACAATATTGGGTGGCATGTGGGGCCCGATGGCCAAGTGGTTTGGATCGCAGGCCATAACGCCAGCAGTCCGCGCGCTGTAACGGGTGAGGGTTCGATTCCCGCCTTTTCCCTGGGTGTACTTCCTTTCTCAGTATCAAAATTATGAATTTTACTTATTAACCCTTTCAGTCCCAAAAATTTACTACACCTACAGAAGCATCTGATATTCACAAAATAAGCTTATTTTAGGTCAAAAATCAGAGTTCCATAAAAAAAAATTCATTTGGGGACCAAAATTCGGGAAAGTGTCGCCAACTTTTTAAGTAAAAAGTGCTTAGAAAAAAATATTTTTAGTTCTAAAATATTTAAAAAAAATACCATAAAAATACTAGTTGCAATTTGGAATATTTTTAGTGACCTTAAAAGAACTTGAAACGTTTTTCTAGTATTTTTATAATATTTCTTTTGTAATTTTAGAATTAAATTTTATTTTTCGAGTATTCTTCTTCTTAATGTGGCTGCGGTGGCGGCAAGTTTCCAGTGTTGCCATCACTTAAAGAAAAAGAATGCTACGCAAAAATTAAAATTTAATTCTAAAATAACAAAAGAAATATTATAAAAATACTAAAAAAGCGTTTCAAGTTCTTTTAAGGTCACTAAAAATATTCCAAAATGCTGCTAATATTTTTATGGTATTTTTTTTTTAATATTTTAGAATTAAAAATATTTTTTTCTAAGCACTTTCTACTTAAAAAGTTGGCGACACTTTCCCGATTTTGGTCCCCAACTCTAAGATGGCGGCCCCCATGCTCGTCCCGTCGTTAGCGTAGATAGATCACGTGACTTCCGCTGTAATACTTTAAATAAGATCTCTATGGGGAAAACGAACTTCATTGCATAGGAATCTGATCGGGATTCTTTGGCAACAATAGCGATTCATTGCCAAAACTAGTGTAAGGAAGCCGGTTACTCACGCTTTTTTGCTCTTGCGGCAACTCAAGTAAGAGATCAGTGGACACGATTCACACGTTTGCACCGCAAAAGAAAAACCGGTTTCCTGTCGCCAATGTCCGCCAAGCACAAAAGAATACGGGAAGATTCCTAGGCAACGAAGTTGTTTTTACTCTATATTCTTCTTATATTACTATTGAAAAGTTTTTTAATTACCATTGTAGTGTTCTTGGCATCGCTGTTCCACACATCGTATGCTATTTTGAACATTGCAGATGGCCCGATGGTCCTTTTCATTGGTTGGTCCTTAGGGTCGTACCTCCATTCGGTCATGTGATCTTTTGTAAAATTAGCCTTATCCGTTATGTTCTTCAACTCGCATGTGTCTTCTGAAATGTTCAAAAAAGAATAGTTTTATTATATAGAACCACTACAATTCTCAAGTAACAGTAGATCTCCAATGGGTATGTTTCAGGTCTTGAGTGGCAACAGAAATGCTCAAACTGAAAATAAATTCTTTCTCGGGCATCGATTGGTGAATCCGTGCCACTTGGGAACAATCGGAGCATTCATCGATCCCAAGAAGTCAAAGAATGGAAACTGGAAGGATTTTGTCCCCCGAAACAACCCAATCTGGGTGGCCGAATGGTTAAGATAGCTGCCTCCGCTGACAGTCTGTGCACTGTACCGGGTGCTGGTTCGATTTCCGCCTTTGCCCTGGGTGTAATTTCTCTATCTATGACAGTGAAAATTCTTTCTGGGTCTGTCTCACTTGACGAAGGTTTATAAGTGGGTCTCTGATCAAGCACACAAGCCGGAATGTATAATATATATGTATCTGTTGATTTGTTTTATCTTGTACGATTCATTTATACGACGGCTGAAATAGCGCAGATACTTAAAAAGTGACCTCCATGGCAAGACGTCGTATAGTAATATCTTCCTCAGGCCTCAGGTAATTAAAATGCGTTATAATTATTGTTTTTATTGGAGAGTCAAAATCGCCAAATCTATTTAGTTAGACTATAAAAACTCCACTGTACACTCTTAAAACAAACACTCCTAATTTAACTCAGTCTGAGTGGATTTCACTCCTCCAGACTGGAAAATGCACTTCTCCTTTTGGAGTGGATCCTTTGTGGTGTTAAGGGGTCACAGGAGTCTTAAAAATGTGCAAAGAAGATACTACAAAGCATAGTTTGATCTTTCATGTCATTTTTTAACTACTCAATAAATGAGTATAATTTTTTTATATGTAATTCTACAGGATTTATATTTATTATAAAACAAGTTTTAAAATATATGAAACTTTAGCCAAAACTAAAATAAATGATATAAAGCATGAAGCTATTTGAAGACATTGTGATTAGGCTTGCGCGGCAAATTGTGAGGTCAAAATTGAAAAAATGACCAAGAAAATGACTTTATATTGTATAAATATGTATAAACTAGGATTTATACCTAAATTCTCAGCTCAACTTTAAATAGAAATTATTTTAAGAACTTTTTTCTAAAAAAATTAATAAAATTTTTTAAATTTTGATTTTAAATACTTTTAAAATAATTTCTAAATAAAATTGAGATGAGAATTTAGGTATAAGTCTTTGTTTGTACAGCTGCGGAAATAAAAAAAGTACCACTAGTGATTATTTCAGCCGTTAGTCACCCTATAGAATCGGACCTTTTCGAAATCGTAAACAATTAACATTCTGAGTTAATTGCATGACACAAATTTTGCATAAGGGGTCATCTTCATATTAAAAATGTTACTATCTTTAAAATTTCCAATAGTAACACCCCTTTTTGAGTCCATATTTCAAATCTATGACCTATGTTAATACGAAATGCCAAATTTCGTTAGTTTTTAAGCATTATTAGGGGAGTTAGAGACGTGCAAAGTTTAGGTCCCATAATGTTAAATGAGTTGCACATAAAAAAATATCCCTATCTATAAATAATTAAGATAATGAAACGAATTTTTTACTGAAAAGAAATTATAATAGCCCAAACAAAATGCATTCAATATTGTGGTATTTAAAACAATTTTTATATTTTTTAATAATTATTATATTAATTTTTAAAAAAAATATGAATAGGAACCCCTCTATATTTTTACAGAAATGCATTTAAGACAAGAAGTTTAAGCGAAATTCCAAATTTTAAAATTTTTTATTCATAATTTGCTGAGTAAATCACAAAATACTTTTTAATTACCCTTTAGGGGACTGTGTATAACATTATGTGCAATTGATAAATAAAGACGGCCTTGCAAAAGGAAGAACTAGACTGCGCTTGTCATTTTAGAGATGATCCCCAAAAGGTTCGCAAGTGATTCGATTGAATAACTCGTCAAATATTCATCCAAATGTAACAAAAACTTAGATTTAAGGGTTTTCGAGAGCGCTTAACATTTCTAGGTTACTAAAATTGGGTGTTGCTATTGGAAATTTCAAAGTTCGTAACATATTCAATATGAAGACGGCCCCTTATGCGAATTTTGTGTCACGCAATTAACTCAGAACGTTAATTGAAGAGCTTAGTGGAAAAACGTGCTAAGTGACAAAAAGGTGAAAACGAGATAATGAGCTTCAAAGTTTTTAGTTTGCAACTTTTCTGTCATTCACAAAATCATAGTTTTTTCGGCATGATATTTTAGTTTGGTTCTTCAAAATACTTGTTGTCTTTTGGCTTAGTCGTACGTTACGTAATAACGCGTCATTTACGGAACGCGCATGACGCCCCCTACACTTGGCATGTTTTTCCTCCGAAATGCTTCAGATTTTGTCAGTCGTTTAGTGGAAGAATGTGCTAAGTGACATTTTTTAGGTAAATTTGATCCATTCGAGTTTCATAATTTATGTTCTAACAATTCGATTTTCAAAATTCTTTTTTTGTTTAGAAGATAGATCTTCACAGATATCTTTTATACTTTTTAATCGTTTGCCTGTCCGTCCGTCCATATTCCTTTCAATTTCCGATCCAAAGTGCCTGATTTTGAAAATTCTTTTTTTGGTTCGAACGTAAAAAATTAGATCACTACAATGTATAGTGTTTGGCCACCTGCCTGTACGTCTGACTGTTATTTTGTTTCTGTCCGTACGTCTTACCCCCAACTTCTTTTGTACCCGTCCAATTTTTAAAGTTATTAGAATCAATTGCCTAATATAAAACATAAGGTAATAAAAGTATTGCGATGGGTTCAATAATACAAAATGAAGCGTTTGTGCTTTCTGCACGTTTTGGAGAGTGCTCATTCTAAAAAATTGCTTTTTTTTTACATTGATCCGCGTCTGTCTGAAACTACTTTACAGTTCGAAATAAAAGAGCTACGGACTTCAAATTTCGTACACGGGTTTCTAGTTCATGTTGGATGTTATAATAAGTATTTCAAAAAAGTTGCGCATGTGCAAGAAGATGCTGCTCTAAACTTTTTTGGTTTTAAAGGTATTTCTGAATAACGAAAATAGATACGGACTTCAAATTTGATGCGCGAAAATAAAGTTTTCTACAATATTATGCATGTGAAAGGAGTAGCTGCCGTAGAACTTTTTAATTTTGAAAGTTTTTGAAAATACTTTATAAGGTATATAATGACTTTTAAATGAGCGTTTCAATTTATTAATCGGTAATTGAATGTAATACAGTGTTACACATCCCTAGTTTTTTAAAGATATTAGACACCTATTTCCTTTTTGTTCGTCCGTCTTTCCCTACTGTAACGATTTCTTTGATTATTTAAGTTAAAAGAAAGCAGGTTATATATAAGTTATTTTAGAACTTCTTGCTGAATGTTAGATGAGTAAGTTTATAATTGACAATATTTAAAAAAAAAACACATTATCACTGAAATTATAAACTGAATACTTAGTGTAATAATAATACAAATCAACTTTATAAAAAAGTATACAAAAAGATAGTAAAAGAAACATAAATCCATGCGAATAAAATAAATATTAAATTTAAAGATGTAAGTTTTCGCAAAATAAATTTTTAAATAGTTTTATAGATACGAATAATCGAATTTAAAAACAAACTTTGATATTAAAAAAAGTAAAAACAAGTTGTGCGGCAAAATATAGATCCAAAGGATATTTAGGTTTTCCTTTCTCCTTTTCAATTAAGGGTTTAATCATTTTTAAGAAAGATACTTTAAATTACAGCATTTCTACAGCAATAGAACATGATCGTTTAAACAATTTATTTTTACAATCGTGATGCATAGTTCTTTTTTTAAGTCATCGATATTTTAATAAATATTAAGAACTTATAATGTTTTATTCTTTGTTACTTTATTTTTACATCAATTATAATAAAAATATTTTAGTTTTGCATAACAAAGCAACAGCATCTGGATTAAATTTGTACTTACCATATAAGCTGCTATTTGCATGCACATTCAAGCAAAAATTCAGCTTTCCGCTTGTTTTTTAATTCCAATTTAATAATTTAGGAGTTTATTACATTCCACAAAATGCGTTCGATAGCTTTAGAGATCAAACGCAAAATGGCTTTAAACTATTTTTGTACCCATAATTCATTGTTTTAAGAAGCCAGATGCTTTGAATGTTCATGGATGCAATGTTGTTTTAACGCAAACTGCGATCTCCATAGGGCAGGTGCAACTTTGTTTTAACTATACCATCTGTTCGCTGCTAAATTATCTATGTTTATTACAATAAAAAAAAGAAGACATTAAAATCAGACGATATTTTTTAAAATGTGAAACCTTTAACTCCGAATAATTGTAAAATAAAAATGCACTTTCTCCTGCTTTGCCAAATGCACTCAAACCAGGTTTTAAGCAATATAAATTTTATTTTATTGGTTATATTTTATAAATAAAGTTAATTAGTATATATTAATCATATTTTGTTCAATTCTTTTTGATTAAAACTACAAAAGATCCATTTGTTTTGCTATTAATGCAAGCGAAAGTCGAAATTTTCCGCGAACGATGTCACTTAGCACTTTCTTCCACTAAACGATCGTTCCGGAATCGGACGATTTTGGAGGAAAAAAATGCTAACAGCCCTTGCACTTTCTTCCTTTGAAAAAGTGACGAAAACGCGTGCACCTACCAACTTCGTTTTCGAAAAAAGTATGAAATCGAATGTTTTCTAAAAAATTGAAGGCTGTTATGTTTAAAGAAGGTAATAACATAAACATTAACACAAAAATCTCAATTTTTTCAAAAATGTCACTTAGCACGTTCTTCCACTCAGCTCTTCAATTGTTCACAATCTCAAAAAGGTCCGATTCAATAGGGTGACTAATGGCTGAAATAATCACTAGTGGTACTTTTTTTATTTCCGCAGCTGTACATATTTGTACAATATAAAGTCATTTTCTTGGTCATGTCTTCAATTTTGACCTCACAATTTGCCGCGCAAGCCTAATCACAATGTGTTCAAATAGCATTATGTTTAATATTATTTATCTTAGCTTTGGCTGAAGTTTCATAAATTTTAAAATTTGTTTTATATTAAATAAATCTTGTAGAATTACATATAAAAAAATATTCTTATATATTGAGTAGTTCAAAAATTACATGAAAGATCAAACTATACTTTGTAATACCTTCTTTGCACATTTTTAAGACTCCTATGACCCCTTAAACCTCCGACAGGATCACTCCAAACGAGTGATTTTAACTCAGTCTGAGTAAATATGCATGCCTTTACGGTGTCGAAAATGCACTTCTCCAACTGGAGTGGATTTCACTCTTTTGTTTTAAGAGTGTAGAATCTCGCCATATACTCCTCCGAGAGCGTTTGTTCGGGCTTACTACAAAAGCAATCGATGGCATCCCTTGGCAAGCCGGGTTTTGCCATAGGGTTTTGCATTGGTTTTTGCCAGACAGCATCTCTATCATAGATATCATATAAAGTACTAGATTGGTAGATCACGTGACCTAACGACGGGACGCGCATGGAGACCCCGGAGGAGTGACAATTTGGCCAGTGTTGCCATCTTTTTAATGATAATAATAATACGAAAAAATACCATTTCTAAAATTACAAAAAAAATATATATATAAATATACTAGAAAAGCGTTTCACGTTTTTTTAAAGTCACTAAAAACATTCCAAATACTGCTTGAATTTTTATGGTACTTTTTTTTTAATTTTAGAATTACATTTTATTTTTTCGTAGCACTTTTCTCCTTAAAGTGGTGGCAACACTGGCTAAATTGCCCCTTCTCTTGGGGTCTCCATGCGCTACCCGTCGTTAGCATTGGATGTCACGTGATCTGCCAATCTAGTAATTTATATGACATCCATGATCTCTATCTTCTTTTTAGCTATGTCCAAAGCTTTGTGTTAGCTTTTTTTTTCTATGTCCAAACTACGACAATAAAAATGACAAGAAACTGCGCACGCATGGAAATGCATATACAATTTGTACCATTCGAGGTAGGTGCGCGCGCATGCCTGACCAAATTGTATATGCATTTCCATGCGCGCGCAGTTTCTTGTCATTTTTATTGTCGAGTGTAGACATAGCATATGAAAAAACACTGAATGGTATAGGTAGGTAGATGGGTACATGTACTTTCAGGTTTGTGTGCCTAATCAAAGACCCTCTTATATACCTTCGTCAAGTAACACAGACAAAATTTTTACTGACACAGAGAGAGAAATAGTACACCCAAGGCAAAGGCGGGAATCAAACCCGCACAAGGTACAGTGCACGCGTAACGGCTAGCGTAATATGGTACTTACTTGTAATCTCCCAGGCTTCCCAACTCGCTGTCCGGTACGCGTAGGAGAAACTTTTACCAGCTTGATGACTGTCCACTCTGCCTCGCCCTAACAGGATGTCGTAGTATTCAGTGTAGTAATCAGTTTTCTTCTGCAAAAAAAAGAGAGAGAACGTTTTATTTGGTAATTAAATCGTTTCCGGCTGTCTATTTCGAGCCTCTTTTTGGAGGTATAACGCAACCAATTACGCGGAAAAAAGTAACACATGAAGAGCCTTGTTTATTGGAAGTGTTGGCTTCAAAAAGTTCGATAGTAGGGTAGAGACTGAACCTACCAACCACACCATAGACCAACACGGAGACAATATAGGGTGGCATGTGGGACCCGATGGCCTAGTGGTTTGGATCGAAGGCCATAACGCTAGCTGTCAACCCGCTGTAACGTGTGCGTGTTCGATTTTCGCCTTTGCCTTGGGTGTACTTCCTTTCTCAGAACGAAAATTTTAAATTAACTAGCACGTATTAGGCTTAACTGCCACTCTATTCGGACTCCATAGTGAGCCTTGGCTGCCAATGGCAGCTCAGTACGAGTCGTTCCTCTACCCTACTACAGAACTCTTTGGTTGGTTTATACGGACAACCCAAATTTTAGTTACCAAGCACAAAGTATGCTTAGTAATCATTTTAAACAAATTTAAGGAATGAAAGGCTGAATGAACCTTGCTCAATCTAGGATTTGAACCACAGACCTGCAGCGTGACAGAGCAAAGCACTTGCCATCTTAGCCACAGGGCCTTGTAATAAGCCTTTATGAAGTTGAATAATAGTTGTGTAGGTGAAGAAGCATGCTACTTATACAACCTCTTATGCTGTATCTATCCTCTTATTAAGACCCAAGCAAAATCCTACACGTATATTCTTAATCTAAACATACTATTTATACAAATATTTGCTAAATAGTATGTTTTGCCCAAAGAAATTTTTTAAAAAAATTATGTTTAAGAATTACTTAGGGACACGCCTTAAACTCTAAAAATCCACATTTTTTTGTGCTATAAATGCAACAAAAGAAGCCGTATCACTTATTTCCAGTTAACAGATTATTTTAACATTGTTTTTAATGCAAAATACCTTGCAAATTAACTACTAAAAGAACTTTTCGAAAAGTTTGAAATTTTTTTTTTTAAGAAGTCTAATATCGTATTGACCCTCATTCAACTTTATTTTTTAAAGAAATAAATGACTGATACCTGCAATCAAAGGCTGAAAACTGATATTTGAATCTTCTTCTATAGGACTAGATCAATTTCGGAACTAATCAACATGTTAATTGTTTGTGGGGAAGTTTAAAAAAAATGTCCCCAAATGGGGGCGCCAGGTCGCATTACAGTGAATTCAATTCATGCAGAGCTGTGTGCCAAATGTAAATAAATATAACCTTAAAATATTTGACAAAACTAAAAGACTTCATCACTTTATTTTTCGCTTTAATAATCCGTGAAAAACTTCACCAGAAGACTCCAACCAAACTATTGGAATTATTTTTGGTAGTACGAAAGTCATACAGTGTTGTCAACAAAAATTAACTGTATGAAGAGTACAGGGGAAAAAACTCTTGATTTCGTAGAAAGCTTTTCTCAATAAGCCTCTTTGGCGATGATAGCGAGAAATCGCCTAAGCTGGTGTAAAGAAACCGGTTACTCGCTTTGTTTTTCTTTCGCCCTGATTCACGTCACTGATTCACAACCCTGATTCACGTCAGAGATCAGTGGACACGAGTCACACGTTTGTACCGCGAATAAAAAATTGAAAGAAAAACCGTTTTCCTGTCGCCAATGTCCGCCAAACAGACACAATTACGGGAAGACTCCTAACAAATCAAGCGGTTCTTCCCCTGTACTCTTCATATGCAAATGTATTAATGAACTATTACTGACCCCTTCAGTGTATTCAACCGACAATTCATAAGACTCGATACCTTCAGCATTCAGATCGGGAAAAGCAATATCTAAAAAAAGAAGGAAAATAATTATTATTAACAGATTTTAGGATATGCAATAAAAAATAAAAGATTTGGAATATTTCTTTACCATAGAATCATAAATTAATTATTTTCATTCACAAAGAAAACATTTTACTTAAACTAAATAAACTCGGCTACAACGATAAATCGCTATTAACGTCAAAAAAAATTCGGACCCTTTAAGGGGGAATGGGTGCGGTGGACCGGGGGTCTCAACTTGACCAAACTCAAGTGCCTCAATGTTAATCCAATGGGAAACAACTGTTTTCTCTGCCACATTTCTCCGGCTGTATTGAATATTTTTTAAGCGGTTTGTTCGGTTCAAGCAGATAAACTTACAGAGGTCTCTGTAATCCCACTTTTTTAAATTGCTTCGAATACTTTTTGTAAAAATTATTAATTCAAATTTTTAAAAAATCGAACTTATTTCAAAAAGTGGGATTGTCGGGACCTGCAAGTCAGCAACATTTATTACATAAAAAATCCGTTTGTAAAAATATTGAATACAGCCGGAGAAATGTGGCAGAGAAAATATTTTTTTCTACATTGGATGTAACACTGATGCCCTTTGCTTTGAGACCCGCCATCCTGCTAGCCCATCACCTTTAATTGCCCATGGATCTTCATGCTATAAAATCTTGCTTATAACGACAATTTCAATTTGTTTATATGCTATCCAAAATGCCTTGTTAAAGAAAGAGCCGGGAGAGCTTCTCTGGCTTTGTAAGTTGAGTAGACCGTGAGCAATTACGGATGTTTTGGCCTTTGAAAAATATGACTTGTACAAACTAAAACTTGATTTTTTTTTTAAATTATAACTTCATCATCATCATATTTGGCACGACAGCTCAGGGTGAGCCAAAGCCTTCTGTTGGAGACTCCTCCAGGACAACCTACTCTTGGCCTGGGTCTTCCAGATTTTTACTTTTAGAACTTTAAAATCTGACTCCACAGAGTCAATCCTTCTTAGTTTAGGTTTACTACCTTGTCTTCGTGTTGTGAGAGGTTTGGCAGAAAATATCTTTTTGACTGGGTTTTCATCTTTCATGCGTATTATATGCACAGCCCAGTTCTTCCAATTTATTTTGATAGGTTTAATGACACCAGGCTCTTTAAACACCTATAAGTGCGTCTTCTCCAAGCGCCATTCTCCCTGGCGCCACCACGAATGCTTCTCTGAACCCTTCTCTCAAAACTCTCCATTTTTAATTTGAGGCCAAGTTTGTAAACCATATATTAGGACCAGCTTGATGATGGTTTTATAAACTAATAACTTAGTTTTTCTGGAGAGGAAACGAGATTTCAAGATGGAGCGAATCCAAAGAATGCCTTATTGGCCAGTGATATGCGATTCTGGATTTCAGAAACAATGCCACTCTTGTTGCTAACTTAAGATCCTAGGTAAGTAAAATAAATTATAGTAAAAAATATTAATTTAATCTTTACAAACATATCAATAGCATCTGGAATCTATAGGCGAATCTCTTACCAAATTTCTTCCCGGTCAAGTCACACTGAATCGCCGCACTGATGCCTAAGAGGGAGAGGAAAACCACCAAGCCCCTCATGATGATGGAAAGCTAACAATCTACAAAAAAATAAATGCATAATTAGAAGAGAGTTGGTCGAAAGTGGTTTTAAAATGAGGAGCACAATCCGGGGTGAACCACTGTGTTAATGAAGTTGTTCCACAGAGAATCTGGCAACAGCTTCTCGTTCATGTTTTCCTACTTTAGCACTTTTGGAAACTTTAGAATTTCTTTTGTTTTGGTTAAATTGGCTGGTTGGTTGGTTGGTTGGTTGCTAGAGATAATCAGGTTTGTGTGCTGACCAAGCACACTAACCTGAACATAGGTCTATACCAACCAACCCATTTTACCCAAACAAAAGAAATTCCAAAGCAATGTCCTGGATACGACATCAACGACAACACCTGCGCGCATGCATATACAATGTGTAAAGGCAAGCGCAGGCGTGGTCGTTGATGTTGTAGTCAGGACACCGCATTAGAACTTCTTAAAGATTATAACTTCTTAAGTTTCTAAAGTGGGAAAACAAGAACACAAAGCTGTTGCCAGATTCTCCGTGAAACAACCTCATTGTTGTTTATTTATTTATTTGATTTTATGTTTAAAGTTTTGTCTGTGGCAACATTGTTTTGTAAAAAAAAAAATCAGTTTTCGAAATAAAGTCTTAGAGTTTGCAACGGTAATTGCTTTCGTCCCTTTTTTTTATACATTGGAGCAGTAAGTTCAGAGATACTTGGTTCTGCAAGTCATAAAAGTATATACTTTGAGTTTATTTTACACACTGTAACACAATGTCTGTTGCTTTTGCAGAAAGAAAGTGTAAGCTGGTGTGCCATTAAAATACCGTAAAATTTACAGAGGTAATCTGTTTATTTTAAACGCAATTATTCGCATATTTAACACAAAAAAAATATTTTTTAAACAGGCAAATTATGAATAATAATAAAAATTTGCCTATCTTCTGATCGCTGCATTGCAAACAAAATGAATAATAAGCGTAGTACATCCTTTCTGTGTTAAGATATGAACACAATTGAATAGGAGCCTCAAGGTCACAAAATCCAATAATAATAATAACTTTCCTTAAGAAAAATAATGGTAATTTAACCCTCTAACAATGCATGAATTTTTATTTTCATCCAAAAAAAATATATACGTATCTTTAATACTCACACATTATGGGAAAAATACTAAAAAAAATTAACTGCATTAGAATTTAAATAATTTCAATTTTTAAAATTTTTTCCATAAGACAAAAACCAACTGCAAAATTCCAATTTTGGTAATAATGATCAGAAAACTACTAAAAGTATTTCAAAATAACCCTTTTTAACTATGATTAATTTTTCAAAACACTTTATTAGTATATTTAGTACTAATATTATTATTCTTTGAATACTGCCAAAAACGTAATTTCACAAAAGTTAACAACCTCACTCTTAAATTTTGAATACACTTTTACTACTGTCACATATGAGGATTATTAGTAGCTAAAACTTTAAAATGAAATGTAGTATGATGAAAAAAAACACAGATTTGTCTAGGAGGAGCTCTAATTTAATAGAATAAAGTGGATTATGTTACTTGTTACCAAACGGTAACAGTATGCATTAGAGGGTTAATATCATCAAACATTGAAATTAAAGTATAAAAACATAAAAATGAAGGTACTTGTATTCAATTTTGGGAGGTTAAAACGACATATTTCTGCTAATGAAACATCCATTGAAAGGCCCTCGCCAGATAAGACGGTGAAAAATGCCCCCATTCCAATCAGGCTAATTTTTTTTCTGAAAATACCTCATAGTATGGACAATTTTTCAGCCAAGTTTCAGCTCTAAAATATGACGCATTTTTGAATAAAAAATTAAAGTCTTTTTTCTTTTTAAATTGATTATTTCCTGAATATATTTGATAAATCCAAAAAACTGCTCATGAGTTTTTAGATATCATTGAGTAGTACTCTTAGAAAAATCCGCTCCCAAATCTGATCGAGCGATCATTAGTAAAAATGCGATTTTATTTTTCAAAAAAAAATTTCATGCAAAAATTGCTTGGTACAACTTAGGTTTTTGTCTTTACATGTTCCTCTATTATCAATCTATAATATACATTGTTTTCAGAATTTTTAAAATATTGGATGGTAGCTAAAAAAAAATAATTCTTAAAGCCTGATTTTTTGCTCTAAAATCCATAGATTTAGAAATAGCATGCCCATCGATTGCGCAATCCCGTACAACGCAATGATGCGTGATGAATCCACATTTCGTCGTTTTCGCAATGCATCATAGGATACTGGTTCACAAAAATGGTTTTTTCGAAGAGTTACATACAATAAAAACTGCATTTTTAACTTGCTTCTTTTATGAATATATACCTCATGCCTTACAGAAATTATCAATGCACATGCAGCTATAAAATTATGCTAGCGAAACTTGTAAAAAGTTTTAATTAGTTAATATTGAATATATATTTTTTATTAGTCGAATTATCTCATGGTGCCATCTGGTGGCGTATGGCATGCCATGTACTAGAGCTTGCGAACTGCCTTTCGGGGTGCTGGTTAACAAATGGCTTCACCTTTCCCCCTAGAGGCAGATCTGCTACTTTCTAAATCTATGCTAAAATCGTTTAGTCCGAAAGAAATTCTCCCAGATTGAATTTCCCCGCCTCTGTTAGGAGTGCCATCTGCCGAGCAAGTAGTACGAAAAGTCAGGTTTTAAGAATATTTTATTTTTTTAAAACTATCGTCCAATAATTTTAAAAATCTGAAAAATATATATATATTATAGATTGATAATAGAGGAATATGTAGAGACTAAATCCTAAGTTGTACCAAACGATTTTGGCATGAAATTTTTTTTTGAAAAATAAAATTGCATTTTTAACAATGATCGCTCGATCAGATTTATGAGCGGATTTTTCTGAGAATACTACTCAATGATATCTAAAAACTCATGAGTAGTTTTTTGGATTCATCAAATATGTTCAGGGAATAATCAATTTAAAAAGAAAAAAACTTTAATTTTTTACTCAAAAATGCGTCATATTTTTGAGCTGAAACTTGGCTGAGAAGTTGTCCATACTATGAGGTATTTTCAGAAAAAAAATTAACCCGATTGGAATGGGGGCATTTTTCACCGTCTTATCTGGCGAGGGCCTTTAAGCACAGAAGTTTTATTGATTTTTTACCAGAGAATTATTTTTTGCATTAACTCTGATAAAACTAATGACAAGCACAATCTTTTTAACTAACAAAATCCTCCAACCTAACGAGATAAAACCTCTAGGTTATCCATGTAATTAATAAATATCCAGTTAATAAATCTTTGCATCAACCAGATAATAAATATTTGCATGAAAATAATTAAAACTAATGACAACCACAAACAATCTTTATCAACTCATTGTAATTAACAAAAACTTATATAAAGCGAAATTTTAACCAGATAAAACCACAAGAGAGGTTAAAAATAAAATTAATAAATTACCGCATAATAAATCTTTGTATTAACCTAATAATAAATATTTGCATTAAATCTATTAAACTAATGATAACCACAACCATCTTTTTTAACTCATTGTAATTAACAAAAACTTATAAAAGTGAAATTTTAACCAGATAAAACCGCAAGGTTAAAAATTAATTAATAAATAACGCATAATCAATCTTTGCATTAAACTGATAATAAATCTTTGCATTAAAATTATTAAACTAATGATAATCACAATCTTTTTTAACTAATTGTAATTAGCAAAAACTTATATAAAGTAAAACTTTAACCCAGATAAAACCATAAGAGAGGTTAAAAATATAATTAATAAATAACCGCATAATAAATCTTTGCATCAAACTGATAATAAATCCTTGCATTAAATTTATTAAACTAATGATAACCACAAACAATATTTTTTAACTAATTGTAATTAACAAAAACTTAAAAAGGTGAAATTTTAACCAGATAAAACCACAAAGTTAAAAATATAATTAATAAATAACCGCATAATAAATCTTTGTACTAACCTGATAATATATACTTGCATTAAAATTATTAAACAAATAACAAGCACAAGCAATGTTTTTAACTTAAAAAAAACTTACCTCCAGTGAAATATTATTTACAAGCCGAAATCCAACTCCTTTCGTGAATATTAGCACGGAATGGAGAAGCTACAACGAGTAAACGCCCCTCAAACCGAGAGTCCAAACCGATCTTTGTTATCTTGTCCTACCTTTGTTTTAAGCTATCGATAATATCCGATTAGATCACTTGTTACATGTTCCCATTCTTTTTTTAAATACTTTTGTTCTATTCGATTTCCCTCTAAGTTAGTTGGAATGCCTCCCTAACACAATTCGAATGATAAAAAATCATGTTCTATCTTCAGGATTGTGTGATAATTTTTGCACTGGGGCGGATATTTTAAAAGTTGTTGGATATTTTTGGTGTAAAGATGAAAATTTATTCAAAAAACAATAAATTCTGAAAAAAAAATTATGGAATAGTCAAATTACTTGTTATTTTTACTCTCATTGACTTTCTTGTAATACATATTGGGGCAGATAGACAAAAAAAATATGCAATGATAGTACATGATGTCCTATCTTTCTAACAATATTTTTTCATCTTTCAGTTACGTAATATAAATGTAAGGTAAAAGAAATTACTGCGATGGGGTTGAAAAAGAAGTTGAAATGAAGATTTTGTGATTTTTTCTCGTTTTGGGGGGGGGGGGGGGGGTGCTGATTCTAAAAAGAGGTTGTTAACATAAGTCTGTCGGTCTCTGAAACCACTCTACATTTCGAGCTAAAAGAGTTTCGAGCTTTTTTTAGTTTTAAAGGTATTGCTGGAATACGAAAAGAGATAGAAACTTCAAATATAGTGCAAGCGTTCTCAGCCTGTCGGACGTATTAATAAGGATGTAGACAAAATCGTGCATGCGCATAGGATATTCGCCGTAAAACTCTATTGGTTTTAAAGGTATTTCTGAAAAGCGTTCTTATCGAATATTGGGTTATATTAGAAAAAATATCACTTCCAAATACAAAGAGATTTTTTTGCCATTGTATCGAAGTTTGGTAAGGCCACATCTGGAATATGCTGTTCAGTTTTGGTCAACCTTCCTCAGAAAAGATATAGAGAGAGTTGATTGAAAGAGTACAGCATAGGGCAACAAAAATGATTAAGGGTCTATCAGGGATCGATTATGATAATGATAATAGTTTAAGATCTTTAAACATGTATTCCCTGGAAAGTAGGAGAACAAGGGGTGATTTAATTCAGATTTTCAAGTTCATAAAACAGGGTGACATGGAGGGCTTAGGTTTTACCTTAAATAGCCTGACCAGAAGACATGGTCAGATATTGAATATATCATGCTTTAGAAAGGAGGTAAGGAAACATTATTCTTACAGTAGAGTCGTCAATGAGTGGAATGCTTTGCCAGAATATGTTGTGTATTCAAAGAGAGTTGAAGATTTTAAGAAAAATCTCGATAGTTACTGGAAACTGGTAAGGAATTTGATATATTTTGGACCAACCTTGCTGGGCCTCTGGCCTGTTGTTGGTCGGCAATTTTCGTCTTTGTATTTGTTAATTTGTAAAACAAAAGAGATGCAGACTTCATATTTAGTACACTAGTTCAAAGTACCTGTCGAATGTCATAATAAGGTTTTCGAGGAGATCGCGTATATGCCCAAATGTCTACCATAGAAATTTTTAGGTTTCAAAGTTTTATTGAAATTTACTTTATAGTACCACATTTAAATGTAATAATATATTATTACATTTAAATGTGCATTGATTTACGAAAGCTGGTTTTTTTTCAACCTCCGATGGGCTGTAACAATAAGACGGGTCAAAATACAAAAAAAATTGTTTTTTACCAAAAGTATAATTTACAATACTGATTATTTCTCCACATCATCACCTTGAGATTAAGGCATTTGTCATACCTGTCCTGTACACAAAATTTGAAATGCCCTCTTCATAAAATGTCGATAGCACGTGACATAAAATTACTAATCAAGAGAAGGAATTCATTTTTATTCCATGATTTCTGTTGCCACACAAAAACCCGGAGAGTTCCCATTAACAGACACGAAAATCAAAATAATAAAATACGTTTTCAAATTATTATATACTCTTAAAAAAGTTTAATAACACTTTTTTCCCAAAAGATATTTTAATTAGATACTTTCAAAACGAGTATTGTTTATCATTTGAACTGTGAAACTTATTTGAAAAGAATTTACACCTATAAGTAAATACAATGAATTATTTAGTAAAAGAACGTTAAGAAATCAATTACATTGTTTATCTTAAAGATAAGAACGCTTGAAGATAAAATCGTCATTTTACCAAATCAAAGACTATTCAAAATAAAAATTATACTTTCATCCTTTGATTTAATGTGTTAAAACTTAAAAGTTTTTTTTAAATCTAAATCTGATGCAGAAATATGATCATGCCCTGGTGATTACCGTCACAGATTAATCCCTCGTTATATGCATTCTATAACGTTCTGAAAAACAATTCCATTATTAAATAAATTTTTTAAGGATTGGGGAGCATGCATATTTATAAGTGATAAAAAAAAGAATTAAATACAAGTTAAAAATCTACTAAACGATGAAGAAATGTTCACAAACTAGATAATTTTTTTGTTAAAAAAATATATAACAAGAAGTTTTAAACGAACTCAAATAGTAAACACTTTATTTTAAAGACACACCGACAAACAAAAGTACAAAACTATGTTTTAATTATGCACTTTCCAAAAAAAATTTTTGATCAACTATTCACTTCTTAAAAATTTCTTTGGAAAAAAAATGCATAAGTATTTTTCCCAAAAAAATAATTTGAACGTCAAAGTGTGACCGTGATTATAGCATATATTTTAAATAGACAACTTAAACTATTCTTAGAAACGAAATACAAGAATATACACACAAAATATTTTGCATATTTTTATTGTAAAAATATTCTTTTACAAAATATATATATTAAGTAATTAAAAATATCACAAGGATCAATTATTGCAATAGAAATCAATGAAAGGATTATTTGATTGTTTTTTAATACAATTTAAAAAGGTTATGTTTGAAATATTTGTAAACAATTTTAAGTGTAAAAACAAAACAAAAAACAATGAGTTAAATAAATCGAATTGTTTACACGTTACTGCTATATGATACTTATTATAAATATTTCCGGAGAGAATGTTTCAATCAAATTTTAGTAAAATGTTATTTATTCATTTAGACATTATATCAAATTCAAAATATCAGTTTCATTAAAAACAATGGACTAGTCAAAATAACTGAACATATAGGAAGCTCTATTCTTTAAAAATATGTAAATAAAAATGGACTAAGAAGCAACATTAATAAAAACTCAGTTAATATTCACTCATATAATATTTTTAAATTGTGCAAATTCAAAATATTTCATGATTTTTTTTCATAGCACTATTAAACCTTATTTTGATTTTGCTCAGAAATATAACATGCACAAGAGCTTCATAATTTCCTTGATATTTTTTAAGTGGAAATATAAAATCTGCCTTAGGTTTTTTTTGTATTTGAAAGCAAACAATCTTCTTTTTGGATTTCTTTTTTGCAGGCTTTTTTTTTTGTTACCTTTTGAAAACAAGAAGCTATTTAGTGATTTAAAACTATTCTGTTAGAATTCAATCTTATACAACAGCATCAAAGTTTTTTTTTAAAAGTTGTGCCCAATCATTTAAGAAAGTGTATAGGACGATAAGAATAATTTTAATAAGCATGACATTAAAACATTTCTTTACATTTTATATGCAATAAAAAATAATCTCAATAACTAAACAGAAAAATAAACTCAATAACTAAATACAATAGAAAATGATTAAATCCCTGATTTCCCAGACACAACTTTGTCTCTCATAGTAATTAGTTTCCCAGAAATTTCCTGATTATATATAAACTAAATACTACAATATTGCACATGAATTGATTAATTTTCAATATAAGAAGGAAACGAAATTACCCTTACACAAATATAATAAATATTTTTCAATACAAAAATGCACAGTTTGGAACATTAAGTAGGAAAATTGGCAGAAAAAGTCCACCAACAAATATTTCTGCAGAAATAATAGAACTATGAAGTTTATAAAAATGCATAATTTGGAATGTAAAATAGAAAAAAAATTTAAGAAAAACTTCATCAACACAGTAGATATTTCTAAAGAAATAATATAACAAAAATCTGCATGAAGCAAAAATTAATTTTTAAAAATATTTTTAATGAAAAGGTACACGTTGGAACGTTGATAGAAAAAATTGTAGGAAAAACTGCATCAACACAGTATATTTCTGAAGGAACAGTAGAAGCCGGAGCAAAGAAAGCATAACATTTTTAACAAAATGCATATTGGAATGTTAAGGGGACATGAATTTCCGAAAAACGAAACCAGCAACCCTAATGTTAAACCATCAAGAAATTGAATGGAGTTTTTGTGAGTAGCATACACATTTTTTAACCCATTGTTTCTGAACTTGTTGGTAGGCTTAGATAAGCTTTATGTTTGGGTGTAGCAAAATCCTTATGATTGCTTAAGAAAATTATTTTAATCCACAGTAAAGCCAGTAATCCATTCACGCTGTAGCTATGCTGTAGCTGGATTTTGTGACGTCATTTGCTGTATCTAGCGTGGATGGAAGTTTCTTGATTTATGGGTTATTTCTCTCAATAAAAAGTAAACAAACAAGAATATTAATTCAAAAACAATGGACAATTAAAAACTAAATGACTCTTAGGACTGCTCATGCCCAAAACCAATTTACAGCTTTGACATCGCTTGGAAAACGATTCAAAAATCCAGCTTCAGAAGTACAGCTTTGACCACGCGCGCATGCGTACTAGTGACAGTTACGTCACAAAATCCAGCTACAGCATAGCTACAGCGTGAATGGATTACTGGCTTAAAGCATTGTTTTACTTGCCAGCTAATAAAATATGTTCCAATTACTTTAAAGACAAGATTGAAAAACACTAACATAGGGCTGATCAATTCCAAAGCATACCAATTATTTAGGAAACAATAGGGGAAAAATTGTGGATACTACTCATGAAACTTTCTATCTCATTTCTCCATCTGTTAACATTGGAGGAATAAAGTTTTGTTTTCTGAAAATTCATCTCCCCATAAGTAGAATTTCCACTAACAAAGCCTATATCTCTTCTGGAATATCGTCTACTTCATCCAACCAAGGTTGAAGCATCTTCCACGTTTCGTTCCACAGTCTGGTTTGCAGAGTGGCATCTTTCGAGTACTTGCTCGATGGCGTAGTAGAAAATTCCTCGATGTACTTTCCTCCGACAGTTTCCAGCTTCGCTGACAAAGCGGCATACACAGCGACTTCAGCTCCTTTGTCAGGCTTCTAGAATGTGTAAAAGAAATGTTCTCTAAGAGCCAGAGGTACAATTTTTTAAATACTTGGTACTTTTCCATTTTGAGAAGGCAAATCTTGTTAAATGGATTGTCAGAGAGGAACAAATTATTCTAGAAACAAAACGCAGTATACACAGTTAACCCTTTCAGTCCCAGTGATGCCATTTGGCATCATCATGTTTTTTATCGTAATTTTAAAAAAATGGAGCTGACATCTATTGGGATTAATAACAATATTTTCGAATAGAAAAAAAGAGTGAAGAATCCAATGATGTGCTTTTTGTTATCATAAATGGCTGTAGAAGATCAAAAAAAAAAATTCTACAATGATGATGCTAAATTGTCATTGGGACTGAAAGGGTTAAAGGTTTATATTGGAAATATTCTGTTTGGCAGATTAGGTTAGGTAGGTTTTGAATTATCTCCGCACTAGAGCTACACGAGGGCTATTGGTGACGGGCATCGTATTTTAGAACCACAGTCAAGTGATGAGCCGACACCTGAATAGGCAACTGTTAAGGGCAACATTGTATGCAGCATTAGGACTTTGAAGGATATTTTTAAAGTGCACTCTTTTACACAGGGTATTATTCGTCGGACATTTTTGGCTGCACAGGCCGTTTATAGGTCGGCAGTTATTTTGGCGATGCCCAGACCCGAACCTGGGACCTTTCGCATGCTAGGCTAGTGCCTAACCGACTGGGCTCCCCAGCCCCTCCGTTTGGCAGAGATTGTATATTTTTGGCTTTTATCACAAGCAGCTTTGAAAAGAAAAAGTACAAAATTCTTCTATTACAATTTATTTTAAGTTTGCTGGGGAAAAAATTAATTGAATTACTGCAGTGCATAATATTTAGAATAAAAAGAAAATTAATAAGTGCTTTAAGAAAATAAATTTGATGTCATAAAAAATTCAAATATGTTCATAACTCAATCTTAAAGCAATATTTTCTTAAAATGTAATTAGTATATCTCATTAAAACCAAAAAGCTTAGTAAAATGCACAAAAGGGTTTGATTTTTTTTTTACGATAGATCAAGGATGAGTCCTTTTCAATAAGATAATCATACCTGAAGAAAAATAGGTCCTAAATATTTGGCCCACCAGACATATTGGTACAAATTGGAATATATAATACCAGGATGGATGCTATTGACTAGTACATGACATCCACTGTTTTTCAGATATCTGTTAAGGGTGCGGGTAAACATAACTTGGCACAGCTTTGATTGTTCATAACTTTGATGTGGGCAATAGCCCATTCTGAAATTAAAATATATCATTTATAAAAACAATATCGTTAAAGTATAAATATATTATAATAAGTTTGCTTTTTTTTTCAAATCATAATATTTATATTGACTGGTTCCAATATTTATTCTCATTATAACCATTCATAATTAACATTATTGTTCATAAATTGGAATTACATTTAAACTATGAAACTATGACACTATTTCACACTATGACATAAAAATGACTTATCAAATATGATTCATCAGAAATTTGCCTGAAGCTTTTTGTTTCTACTGCATTTCATTGTTGAAAAAATACGGACTTGTTTAGTAGCCTAACTATTATACATATCTATTTAAGAATTGTATCCGTCCATAAATCTTAAAGTTAAAGTAGTAGGTATGTTGGAAAGCACATTTGTCAGATACATCACTATTATAACCACATTACAATCTATAAACATCATCCTAAGTATAACTTATCTATACACTCTGTGCCAACCTACTGACTGACTTATGACATTGTAAGAGGGGCTCTGTTAGAGCCAAGCACTGCGACCAGGGGTCTATTGTAAAAACCTAACCAACTATGCCAACCTAACTTGGGTAAAAACGAATAGTAAAAAAGAAGGGGGGAAAGCGTGATTGGTCCGTTAGTGGGAAACTCTTGTAAGGTCATATTTACAAACAAAATGATCTTAATACAATTTAACCAAAATACACTTTTCATTCTGATAAAATTGCCAAATTTTCTCAAATAATATTCAAATGTGTTAGACCTTAAATTATATTAAAGTTTTAAACATGTGTTCTGGATGAATTCACAAATAATTTATGGAACTCTTTACATGCACGGAAGGATCTTCTCCATAGCATATTTCTATTTACCCAACTTAGGTTGGCAAGGAGTGTAGCGTCCGATTCTCTCTGGGGCCTTCATCCAATCAATTTACTATTGTTAAAAGTAGCCTATGAAAGAATTGGACATTATATCTTATTTATACTTTAGAGAATGTAAGTTTTTAAAAACTAGACCCTCCAAATATAACTCACAGACTGTGCAAATCGGCAAAGTCCACTTCGCCTAAGAAATGCAAACAGGAGGAGATGTTCACGATCCTGGCTTTGCATTTTTCACTGCCAGACTGCTTGATGCGTGGTAGGAGCAGCTTTGTGAGGAGACAGTGGGAAAGGTAGTTGACTGCCAGGTGAGATTCAAAGCCATCTTTGGTGAGTTCAAAAGGAGCAAACATGATGCCAGCTGAAAATACAAAAATAAGGCTATAACCTTTCTATTTTATAATTTAAAATTAAAAAAAATAACATTATGTGCCATAAAACTATTAAAGTTATTTTCCACAAATATATACTAGTTGTCTGTTATAACGAGTAAACTAAATTTTATTAATTAAGGTTATTTACTTTTTAGGAGCTTCTCTTTACTAGGTGTTATTTATTATCCCTATTTACTCTTATTTATTAGGTTATTTACTTTTAGGATTTTAGGAGCAGTTCTTAAGATAAAATACAAATAGAAATATAATAATATTTTCAATAAAAATAGAAAGATATAAGGACAAAATATAACAATGTGACAAATAAATTCTAAGACTTAACATATTTTTTAAATAATTATTAAAAAATGTATAAAATTGTAAATAGAGTGAATGAAGAACATCTTTGAAATTCACATATAAGTATCAAGTTTGAACAACATATTATTAGCTATGTCTACCAGATTCAATGTTTGTTCTCCCAAAAATGGAATTTTCATGACGTTGAATCTTGTTTTGAGGGAAAGCCACTTTTAACATGTTTGTATACACAAATAAGTGGGAAAATATACTCAAAATTTAACAACCCTGGCACATTATAGAGCCATGCTTCATTCACTCACGTTTTTAACATGAGAGTGAAATACACACTTTTAATGTAACTAGATTCAAAATTTATGTTGCAGAATAAGAGTATGAACACCAGGTTTTCAGCCGCATTTCATAAGTAGTTAATAACAGTTTTGTCACTTGTCTAAACAAAAACCTTGCTAATACATATATCTAAAATCATCAGAAACAGTGAAACAAATTTTAAAACTAAATAGCTGTAATGCAAATTTAATAAACTGTAAGTGTGTCATCGACAGTTAATTTTAACGAGCAAGAGAGAGCTGCAACTTTACTTAACTAAATACAAAAAGAAGCTTAAACTAAGAAAGTGTTAAACTAAGAAAATGTTAAATATGTTATTTTTTAAAGTAAAAATATTATACCCGATATAACTAAAAATTTAAAAAAAATCTACAACTTGATGCATTTTTAAATGAAGTTAACTTAACAAACATAAATAAAAAAAAACCTACGATAGAAAAAAAAAATTACCATTATTTATTAATACATGAAGAGGTAATCCAGATAACAAATATTTTTCAGCAAAACTTTTGACAGAATCCATAGATGTCAAATCAACGTACCAAATTTCAACTGAAAAAAAAAGCATACAAATCAGTAAGATAAAAAAAAGTGCCTAAAACAACTTTTTCACTATTGTTACTCTAAGTTAATTTAAACGAACAACAAAAATTAAATTACACATTGTTTTACAGGGAGAAAGTTAAAAAGATAGTGAGTTTGTTAAAGATTTGGGAGTTTGTATGAGCAATGATTTTAAACTGAGTAAACAATGTATTGAAGCCAGTAAGAAAGCCAATCAAATGTTGGGATATATTAGATAAAGTGTCACTTCGAAATCTAAGGAGATTATTCTGCCATTGTATAGGGAATTGGTAAGGCCACATCTGGAATATGCTTTTCAGTTTTGGTCCCACTTATTCAGAAAAGATATTGCTTGAAAAAAGTTCAGCATTGGGCTACAAAATTGATTATGAAGGGTTTATAGGTTATTGATTATGATAATAAATTAAGATCTTTAAACGCATATTCCCAGGAAAATAGGAGAACTAGGGGTGATTTAATTCAGTTGTTCAATATCATTGAACAGAGAGGCATGGAGGGCTTAGGTTTTACCTTAAATAGCCAGACCAGAGGACATGATCAGAAATTGAATGAATCATGCTTTAGAAGTTAGGTAAGAAAACATTTTTACAACATTCGTCAGTGAGTGGAATGCTTTACCAGAATATGTTGTGTATTCGAAGAGAGTGGAAGATTTTAAGAAGAGTCTTGATAGCGATTGGAAACTAGTAAGGAATTACATATATTTTGAACCATCCTTGCTGGACCTCTGGCTTGTAGTTGGTCAATAATTTTTGTATTTGTATTCACATAAGGTTTGAATAGTTACACTGTTATAATGCATACAAAACTTAGAGCAAAATATTCAGAATGATGTTTATAATTGATTCTAGCTAAAAAAAAATACCTTTGCATTTTGGATAAAGACTCCTTAGCAGTTGCAGACATCTTTCATTCTCTACAGCTGAAGACTTTGAACCTATAATTCATGTATTAAATAAATTGTACCAGATTTACTAAACACTTTTTATAGATGAATAAAGTTGGACAAGAATGTGATTATAAGTAAAAGAGAATTAAACTCAGACTTTTGGGCTCCATAGAGCCTGGGAGATTTTGCATGAAAGTCAAGCACCTTACTGACTTGACTCCTGAAGCATTCCAACCTCTAGCACTATTAGTGGATCAGTTAGCTAGCAATACAAAGCAATTACAACCTTTAGGAAATTGAAAACTTATTTAACTTACTTATCAATAGAAGAGTCCAGGGGAATAACCCCTTGATTGACTAGGAATCTTCCTGTATCTAGGTCTGCTTGGCGGACATTGGCAACAGGAAACCAGCTTCTCCCTTGGTTCTTCTATCGGCACCAGCATTTCATGATTGCCACGAGAGAAGATCCAAGTGAGAAACTGGTTTCCTTAAAATATTTTAGCTGATGATCGCTGTGGTTGCCAAAGAGCGCAGATAGTGAGGGATATCCAATCAAATAAGTTTTTTTTAATTCTTTAATTATGAAAATTAAAAAGTCTAACCCTTTGAATATATAGTACCACAGTGAGGAAACTATGAATTACAGTTCAAAAGATTGCTTGTCTGTCAGGGCTGAAAGTCCTGTGGCACTGTCATGGCAGAGTTTCAAATGAATACTGGTCCCTGGAGACTATTTCCCTCCCCTTCCGGGACATGTCTAAATTGCGGAGGTGGTGATAGATGGAAGCATCTGTCACCTATGTGTCTGTCTTACTTGACGAAGGTTTATAAGCGGTTCTCTGACCAAGCACACAAACCTGAATATATACATCTATATGTCTGTCTATAGATTGCTTCATATTAACCCAACCAAATCAGTTATTCAGAACTCCAGAAACTTACCAATAATGACATTCATACCAAACGACAATAATTTCTTGACAGTTTCATAGCCAATCCCACTTGTGCCTCCAGTGATCAGGGCTGTGCGTCCTTCACATCTCAGGAAAACTAAAAAATAATATCAATGTAAAATACAATATCCAATTGAAAAAAGTGAAGTTTTTGTTGCTTAGTTATTGGATATTCAATATACTCAGAATGGTGTAACAGCTGTGATATAATGGAGGGTCTGGAATTGGTGATTTGTACAAAATTGCCCAAATGTGAAAATAACAGAACATTGCACTTCATATTTCACACAAATCAATAGGTATAGCAAACTTAAGAAAAATTTTCAAGCTTGCCAATTAACAAACTGGCATTATATGAAAGCTGTGGTTAAACTAAACAATCGTGGCTGGATATTTTACGCCAAATCTGGGAACCCCGACTTATTGGTATTATGGCAACCTTTGGCAAAATTAGCAATGGGAAAGTTTTCTTATAAAGTCATGTTCTCTATGCTGCAGCAGTCATTCATTGGTTGTCTTGGCACGCGCCGGGTTAGTTGTCATTCGACCTGGCGATAATTGTGAAAAGACGCCAAATCTGTCCACGGTTCTTTAGTTTAACCAAAGCTGTAACCGAAGAGTAAAAATCATCATTCATAGTTCAATTGTCCCTTCTAAGTACAAATTTATGGATTGCTAAAATATATCGCTTATTTTCTCAAACTACACCAAAATCAAGCAAAAGTAACTAGTGATTGGGGTACTCTGAATTAAAGTAGAATAGGTTGTTAATATTACTGGTTTTTCAATATTTAAAATTAAAATATTTTTTTTTCTCCTAGAACAAGGCACTTAATAACTGATTAGAAAAGTAAATATCAAAATATCGGAAATCCATGGGTAATTTCTTTTTATTGTAATTCCCATATACACATACTAAACTTATGTATGTAACCATATTTAAGATTTTAACTTCAAAAGGTCAATAATTACAAACTTTATAAATGTTATAATAAGAATTAAGAAATAAGTTTGATACCTTGTCCAGATAGCCCACTTTTCAACCAAAATATTCGATTAATGAACTCGACAAACCAGTACCAAGCAGAAAATACATACAGAAGAAATATTTCAGAAAAAGTACATTTGCTGATCATTTTTTAAGAGTTTCCTTATAATCTCATGTGTATTTTAAACAGTTATTTCTTTTGGATTAAAGTATAAAAAGTTCAAATCCAATTCAGTTTCAGTTTGTTTATTGACTTTTTGACACGTTAATGTCGTAGTTAAAGTTACAGTAACTTTATAAGACGTTTTCCGCCTTCATTCCTGGTTTGGTTTAGCTACAAAAAACACTACAAACAGGCTATTAAAGACGAACCCAATAGTTTTGAGGTTAGGTTAGGTTTGAATTATCGTCGCACTAGAGCCACACGATGGCTATTGGCGACGGGCGTCGTATTTTGGAACCACCAGGTTGGTTGGTTGATATACATATATTTTCAGGCTTGTGTGCTTGCTCAGAGAGCCGCCTATAAAGCCAGTAATCCATTCACGCTGTAGCTATCTGTAGCTGGATTTTGTGACGTACTGTCACTAGTACGCATGCGTGCGTGGTCAAAGCTGTACTTCTGAAGCTGGATTTTTGAATCGTTTTCAAAGCGATATCAAAGCTGTAAATTGGTTTCGGGCATGAGCAGTCATAAGAGTCATTTAGTTTTTAATTGTCCGTGGTTTTTAACTTAATATTCTTGTTTGTTTACTTTTTATTGAGAGAAATAACCCATAAATCAAGAAACTTCCATCCACGCTAGATACAGCAAATGACGTCACAAAATCCAGCTACAGCATAGCTACAGCGTGAATGGATTACTGGCTTAAGCCTTCGTCAAGTAAGACAGTAACAACACACACACACACTCACATGCACACATATACGTGACAGATGCTGCCATCTATTACGTTCCACCTCCACAATTTAGACATGTCCCTGAAGGGGAGGGAAATAGTCTCCAGGAACCTGTACCCGTGGGAAACTGCGCAATGACCACCCACTGGACTTTCGGACCCAACAGATTTAACGAGCACGTACTCCGCATATACTCGGGGAGTTTTCAGCGACTAGGGCCGATCGCGGGACCTTCCGATCCGTAGATCGCTACTCTGACCACAGGGCGCCTCACAGCCCGCCCAATAGTTTTGAGACATGGACAAATAGTACCAGAGACATAACATAGAGTGGACTGCGCATTAGCAAACCTAAAGTGTCCTAAACATCTAACTTACACAGTCACATGACTGTGTCGCGTTTGGCTCGCATCTATGGCGAGTTTACCATTTGGCGAGTTTTTCCACAACGACCTGAACACAGAGGCCGACAATCTAATGTTATGATAAAGAAGCTTGGAAAGGAGCAAGGATGAATCGCTAGTATTTTAAGATCCTCTTAAGATTATTTCTTTGATTTTGTGCGTCTATTTAAGATTACTTGAACAATTGAATGTGGACTCTTTATTAAAAATTAATTTAAAAGAACATTAGTAGGTTTATGTAGAGTGTTGCTGTAATATAAGTTGGTATTGACATGGTGAATATTTTCTGCCGTCTCTATAACTTTCGTTCTAACGGTCCGATTTTAAAAAAAAATCAAGTATATTTTTTTGAAATATTGCTTCTTCCTTTATTTCACCTGGAATAAATCAACTTTCTAAAACACATCAACATATTCCAAATTCAACAAATGCTCTACTTTTTAAATATCAAAAACTCAAAAACTACGATTGCAAAAACAGGTTTCGTTTTGACCAAACTGTAAAAAAAATATTCTACTTATAAGCTGTCAATGTTCAGACCATTAATTTAATTGACTTGGCCCAAAATATTTATTATAATTAGAGTTCTAACAACGTTGATTTAATCATGAATATGATTCTTCAGGATAAAAGAGCTTTTAGAATAAATTCCCTCGATAGAAATTATAGTTTATGACGAACACACAATTACTAAAAGTATGCAGAACTAAATAAATTTTACCCGTGAAGGTGTGACTAATCCTTTTTTATAACCCTCTTTACAATTAGGAATTCACAAGCATTTGGCATCTTGCACAAAACGTTACTGAATTAAGAGTATAACATTCACGATTGTTAACATGCTCAGAGATTAAAAGAATGTAATTAAATATTTATTATTTGAGCCAAAAGAGAAAAATTCCAACAATGCTCAAAAAATCGTCTGCAAAAACATTAAAAAAAATTCAAGCTGCCGTGATTGGTAGAAACCCACGTGACAATAGATATTGATGGTAGTCTCCACTTCGGTTTGCTAGCTGATATTCAGGTCTTGCGACAATTTGGAATAGTTCGTAACGAAACGGTAGCGTTAAGTTGCCATATGTAGCAACCTTTCCCCTCTTGGCGATTTATGATGTTTAGGACATAATGCTAATCTGCAAGGGATGGCGGTTTTTTAGAAAAAACCGGTTTTCCATTTTCCAACGGTTTTTCCCTAAAAAACCGGTTTTCAGTGCCGTAGGGCCTCATAAAAAAAACCGGTTTTCAATCAAAACCGGGACCACCGGTTTTTTGAAAACCGGTTTTGGTTTTCCATCCCTAAGCTGCTTTACTATGAATGCGCAGTCCACTCTATGTTATGTCTCTGAATAGTACCGAGAAAGAAGGCTGAATGATGCCAAATTGATCCGTAAACGTCTCACTAGGCACGTTTTTATGAGCTATCGAATCAAGGCCTTGATCGAATCCATGGAATACCAAAATCCCCATTAGGTGAAAAACAGGTCGAACAGGATTTCTAACCGAAATGATAGTCCATTGCCGAATTCACGGTATGAAACATATCAAACCCTCCTTCATTTGAGGATTTGCGAAACCCCCTAGTGAACCCTGCAGTTAGTTACGGTTCTGTCTGGGAGAAAATCCCCAAGAGGGAAAAATTGCTGAGTTTGCTCGTCAATCCATGGATTCGATGGCTCATGTAAACGCGCCTACTAGGGCAACACGAAGACGACGGGGGTCATAATTTATAACCAGTCAAATGACAAGTTGACACATGAGAATAAAAAGGAGGATGAGTTCAGAACCCTGTTAAGATTATTAAGACCCCCCCCCCCCTCAATCCACACTGATACTCATCATCTTGAATGTAAAGGGATAAAATGGATTCAACTAAAATTTATATATACTTTTTTAAACAATTCTAATGAAATAAAGAACAGAAAAAACTTTTGAGTTTTCTTTCACTAGCCCCCAAGTCTTTTTTCTTTTAATGCATTTTCAAAAAAATATATTTGAAGTGAGAATTCCTTTCACACATTTCTATAAAATATGTAGACTTACGTGAGTGCCAAATCATTTATAAATTAATAATAATTAATTTTTTTTTGTAGCGACAGGCAACTAATATCTAGAGGTGGCACACAAAAAAACAAATACACAAGGATATCATTTTATGGTGCTGGGTTACCTTTTCCTACAAAGGTACATGTAAGGGCCATTTACTCAAAAGGTGAAGTCTTGCATTCCAGATTGATATCGTATTTATATTTACTTTTTTTTAATGAAATACGTCAACCAAGGCATTTCAAGTGAATTCAGACAGGGCACAAGGCATTTCAGACAGGGCTTCAATTATCTCGGCTAAAATATAAACTGCCAGAGCAATCTAGAAACTGAGATAAAGCAACGCACTGTCGCTGCTAATCGATGCCTACATGGGTTGAGAAATTTCCTGAGCTCCAAACTGGTTAAAAGGAAAACGAAGATTGTACTCTATAAAACCACCATAAGACCAGTGCTTACTTATGGCCCTCTGAATCCTCCGAGATACCCTCTGAATGTTCAATCTATAAAATTGAAATTTATCTTAAACTGATTTCACTTTAATTTTTTGCCAACAATTACTTTAATACATATACATTGTAATAAATTTTTCTTTAGAGAAATGATTTTTTTTTGTAATGGGCTTGTTCAACACTTTGTCAAACAAAACCAATGAAATCACAGTTCGGAGCACATGCCATCGTAAGAAATATTCAAATTCTTTTTGGCAAAGTTACCCCCCCCCCCCAGCTATGAAAAAACCTCTCATATAAATCAACATAGCCTTCTACAATAGTTATAGTACTATAAAAGGCTATGATGCACATTAATTAAAACCTAGGCAGTCAACAGTTTTGCATTCATCATCATAGATAGCCCCATACACAGCAAATTTGATGATTTCTTCTCACTACTCTCTTCTAACACAGGTAATAGTTTTGATATAGAAACTTTTTTTTGATAAAAGAAGACACCATAGCACTATTAAAAAATACAAACAGTATTTGTCAACAATCAACTTTTAATCAAAAGAAAATACATTTTATACAGAATTTAGGCCTACAAACTATTTTGATCACATAAGGTTAAATAAAATTTACAGCAATATATATATTTAAAATAAAAAATGTTTTATGGTGTGGTAAACTAAGGAAAAACCCATGAAAATTCCCAAGAAACAGGAAGCAACACTAATGTAATAACTTTTAATACTTAAAAAACGCTGTTAAACTTTAAAATGTTATAAATTGAATTCTAAATAGAATTCAAATTCAAATCAAAGTTCTTATTGAAATGCAATTTTTATATATCATTATATCACAAAACTTAAGTGGACAGCTGAAATAAAAACTCTACATGCATGGATACATTAGTGTAGAATTTACGAAACCAAATAATAAGTTTACAAATAAGGGAAATGAGAGCAGAAGTCGAATTTCCTAATTCAAAATTTTCTCTCTGTGTTAATCCAAATGGGAAGTAATTTTCTAAGCTTAATTACTCAGGCGATATTGAATATTTTTTTATATGATAAATGTAGCTGGCTTAAATGTCCCTATAATTCAAAGTTTTGAAATTGGCAAATTCTTTTTTTGGTTTTAATATATAATTTTAAAATAAAAGGTTCGAAAAAAGTAAATTATAGAGACATTTAAGCCAGCTACACATTTATCAAACATTTAAAACAAATGAAGCAATTAAGTTTAAAGAATTATTTCCCCTATTTGATTAACACAAAGAGAAGGCTTCGGTCAGGAAAACTGACTTCCGATCTCATCCCACATTAAGCTTAAAATTCTGCAAGTAATTAGTTTATAGCGCATCTGTCCCAGAGCTTTTTCTAGAGTACATATGTTATTTTATTTTAAAAAATGAAGTTCTGTCTTTTAGAGTGCAAGTTGGATGATGTAGTTCTAGCTGAACAGCGACTCTGTTGCCTTCTCCAGGTTCCAGGAACAAGAAGATAAGGCCTCGCGTGCTTTGTTCTACAAAAAAAAAGAAAATGCCAAAATGAGACTTACAAACTTTATGTAACACAACATTCTCCAACTATCAAACAATCCTTTTTTGATACATATTGTAACATCATTATAAGCTGACTTATACCAAAAATATAATTAAAAAAAAATTGAAACAAAGTGTGGTTGTTCGTTATTCCATTGTGGTGAGAAACACAGATGACTCGCTCAGATAACAATACGATGAAGGTAGTGAAGATTAATTTAATTTCATTTTAAGTTAATTTCAAATATTAATAATACAAACAGATATTATTATAAAAGCTGCTCTCAAAAACACACAATATTCTTTCTTCAACATCCATGACACAGTCACAGTTAGTTTTTGTTCCTCTTCACAGTTAATGTGACGCTCGTCGCGCCCTCTGGCTTTCCCAGATGGATTGTATAAGGTCTGATCTTTACACAAAGTTTCTCGTATGATGAATGAATGGCAATGGTGATTAAAAAGAATAAGAAAATGTCCCTCTTTTGCTTTGTAAATGGGTATTAAATTAATCATTTAAAAAAAATAATTGAAGCACTTGGTATTGATATCTTCAAAGACTTCTAGTCAGATGTGTTGATTTTTTTTTTCTTTTTGGCACATCACACTCATCTGCAGCATTTGTAGTTTGAATTACAAAAGTGGCTAGATAGACGGATAGATATATATAGTTTTCTTTTTAAAAAAATCATGTTTGTACCTTATAAAAGTAGTGTGGAAGCTAAAAAACTCCACAGATCATTTAGGCTTCAATATCTGCTACGGCCACTCTATTAGAGTGGTGAAAACCAAATATATATATGTTCATATTAGTAAAACATAATGAATATTTTTATATTTAAAATTCTTTACATCTTAAAGTCATAAATAAAGATCAGGTTTGGTTTGTTACCTCTTCAACACCCATGTCTAGCAGTCTCTTTATTTTATCATCGAAATCTGATGGAGTTTTGGGAGCTGGAAAAAAGTATACATATTAAATATTACCATGTTAATTACTAATGAACACACTTTAGACATAACATTAATATTGGTGTCTGCATAAAAAAATTAACAGCCATTAATGCTTCTTATATTATATTTATCTTAACCACCAGGATTGTTAAAAACCCAGGTTTTTTCCCATGAAAAACCTAACCCACTTGGGTTTTTCAGTATTTTATTTTGGATGTGTCTCTCAGAATTGTGTGCTTTATTTAGAGAAGTTTTAATAATGTATCGCAATTTTTTAAAAACTAACAGAACATCTTGAAAGAGATAATTAGGAATGATGCTATTTGAATTAGAATAGTTAAAAAGAACTAATAAATTCACAGAGTTGTTAAATAAATGGGCAAAAAAAAATCACAACCCTGTTAACCAGGGATTAGAGTAACGCATTACTTGTAGCAGTTACTTTTTTGCGTAATGTTGTTACATTTTTCAGAAAGTAGCTGCATAGTGTTGGGAAAACATATTGGTCGCCCTCGTAATCCAGTTAAATTTCCAGTGCCGTATGGGAGAAGATACATTGTTGTTTTTAGGACTGTAGTTTGGCAACACTCATTTTCTCATTGGAATTGTATTTAAGTGCTTCCTGACCTTCAATGTGGCTAAGAAATATGAACTGTAAATGTTGTTGTAGATCGAGCAGTAGTACTTGCCAATTTACGTTTCAATTAATGATGTTAAATCTAAGTTGATTAGCGAGTTGTCTAAGAGATTTGTTCTGTGAATAAATATTATGAAGCTTCCAAAGCTGGACTCTGTTATTGAATTAATCGTAGTTCCTGCTCAACTATGCACTGAACTAATCAACCCAACACTTATACCAAAACCGAGCTTAAGTTTGCAGCAGAGAAATGTACTGAGCGGAGGAAACTGGGTAAACAACCCGGCTGGCGCTGCAATTTCACGTACTCTGATTGGCTGCTCCTTTCGACCCTGATATTCATGTGCCCTGTTACGTCAAAATCGAAGGAAAAAATAATCAAAATAACACTCTAACTGAAGCTTAACTAATAAAATACATTTATGCCTTGAAATAACAAATAAATTTGTTTATTGAATGTGAAATACCTTTTTGTATTCGATTCTCGCACTCGAAAATGAGAACTATTTACTCTTTTTCACGTAGAACATTTGTATACTGCAAACTTAAGGTCGGTTTTGGTATAGTTACTTTAATGGTAATGAAAAATGTCTTTATTTAATGTTCCTTTACTTTACCCCCAATCTCAAAATAAAGAAAGAATAAAAATAAATCTGTCGTTAACCACCTCCTGCATAAGCTTGGGTCCAGTGCCTGGCGGTGAGTTTGAACATCTCCGGGTCCTCCTTGTACTGCTTGGCAACCACAGCATCTTGGGGGTCGTCCGGTTCTGCAGCAGCCAACAGGGCCTGAAGGGACAGGAGGACTGTTCGAAGGGTCATGGCGGCAGCCCTAAAAAGACAGAAATGCTGTTTAGTTTAGATTGAATTATCGTCGCACTAGAGCTACTTGAGGGCTATTGGCGACGGACGTCGTATTTTAGAACCACAGTCAAGTGACGAGCCTACACCTGAGTAGGTACCTAATGGAATCGTTAAGGGCGACATCATATGTACAGTGTCAGGATGGAGCGTATTTAACATGCACTCCCTCTACAAGATTGTTCGTCGGACATTTTTGGCTGCACGGGCCGTTTATAGGTCAGCAGTTATTTTGGCCATACCTGGACCCAAAGAAGAGGATTGTTGAGATGTAGGAGTCAATAAAATGAGGGCAGAGCTTGCCTGAGAGAACATAGTGTGATGATCAGACAGAAATCTTACACTGATTGAGAAAAGTTTTTAATACAATATAAGAGAAAATGAAGATTAATATGAACAAAAATATAATAAAAGGAAATGTTTTCTAATAGTCCGGTTTACTAAGCAGGAGTGTTTTTTTATACATTATTCTGAAATTGAGTGTTTTTTTCTTTGCATGAGCCTCAAAAATGTTGAATGCAAATCCATTAAAATTGTTGTCACACTTGAGAATTTAAAATATTCAATTATAAAATAACTAATTTTGAAGACATTCTGAGCATTGGACAAGTTAAATGACATTTCTTTTAAAACTTGTTTTTTTTTTTTTTAAAGATCGACATGTTATATCAAAACATGCATTAAAACTGGGTTCAATTAACCAGAAATCAATGCTCATTTTCCACAACCTTAAATTCTGTCAGCTACCCGTTGCACATGACATGTGCAATTTTCTGAAGTCTAATTATAATGTATGACAGGTACTGTTAACTAGTGGACCAAATTTGAAGTCCTCTTTTAGTTCAAGCTAGTTAAGAAATTCTTTTGAGGCAAAAATTAAAATATACATAAAATAATTAAATATTGCATAGTTATAATTAGTACACTAAAAAAAGATATATACTTACCACTGGTCTTTTAAAATATCCAAACATATTGCACCAGTTACGGAACTAATATTCGGATGCCATATCTTAGTAGCAAAACGAACCTAAGGACATATAAAATGCATATATATTAATTCAAGAAATAGATTTCTTTTAGAGTCATGCAGACAACTTCTAACTTACCTAATAACTTTTAGAAAAATTAAAATCTGAAAAATTATATCCAGCTTTAGGACGTAGGATCATTTAATATGCTCCAGTTAAATATAAACAGCATGTATATGTAAGTGGATTTTAATTTCCTGGCCAACAGGATCTGCCCATACAGTGGGTAAATTAAGGACTTCCAGAGGCATCTTACTGTGGCAGGATGACTATATCAATCACAAAAATTGCCAGTTTAGTTTTTCTATTCAAACAAATAGTCAAGATAACATACTTCACCCATTGAATTAATCCAACACCTTATCTATCTAGAATGCGAGCTTCGAAAGCATTTTCCTGCTACGCCTATGGTTTTCTTCAAAATGGCGTGAGCCTGTTTTTCCCCACCCTAATTGGGTTTGAACTATTTGGATAGTTAACCTCACATCAGAACCTAAAACGCGTTAGGTTAAGAAAAGCCATGCTTCCCCCGTTTTCTATAAAATTAAGCGAAGGAATAGGGGAAGACAGTCTTTTCGAGGCTCGCATAGTAAGCAGACAGACTATAGTAGTTGCTGGCCACAGTGACTTTCAAAGGTTGGATACATCTAGAAAATCACATTTTTCCGAATGCAGCCTTTGCTTGCATTTTTTTAAACTACCTAAAACATGTCATAGGAAATGTTTAACAAACCCAAGGTGCTGCTTGACTTGTTTTATAAATTGGCCAACCTTCCAAATTTGATGATACATTAACCCTAGTTCCACCGAAATGGTTGTACTAAGGCTGCTATAATAAAACAAACTCGCAACACAATGTGCTGATGCAGTGTGGCAAAGCAGTACATTCTCATTTGGGGCTGAGAGCAATTTTGTTTTCTCTAAAAAAACATTGGTATCCAACATGGGGCAGTATTGTAGAGCCCATTGAAAGCCTTTGAATCACCAGATAATTTTTATTTTGTTTGGATAGGCAATTGTTAAGATACTATTGGTCTTTGTTAAGTTCTGCATCAAAACAAGCTCAGGGCAATTTTAAAAAAATTTACAGAAAATTTCAAATACTCACCATCCATAATAATAACGTCCAATAGCCAAATTAGTCCCCAAGAAAATGAATGACTTTACCCACCCGTTTATATGAACTTATATATTTTTCAAATTTTTCATTAAACAATGGTAAAGTTACACATTAGAGTGGCTCAGTGGCCAAGAGTTTACACATGTTCGCCTCGTAAGCCCACGATCACGGGTTTGAGCCCCGGCTGAGTCGACAGATTTTCTGGATGGGAAAAATCTTGAGCACATATGTCATATGATTATGTGGCATGTAAAAGATCCATGGAGGGCCCATTTGGCTTGGGTTCTCTCTGCAAAATTAAATCCCAGCATACTTTAATATCCACAGAGAGCTCAGATTCATTGTAATTTGCCCGTCAAAATTGGTAGAGAGTCGCCTAGATGGTGCCACAAAAAATGGCCCTCAGTTCTGGGGAATATGCCCAGTCTGCAAAAGGCTTGACCGCCAATGCTGCAGCCTCATTAGAGAAAAAAATATTACACATTAGTGAAAGTTACCTTTGGAGGATTGAAAGGGTATGTTTCAGGTACTTTGATTTCTAATATAAAATTTCCTCCTTCATACGGAGTGTCCGGTGGCCCAGCAATCTCTCCTTTCAACTCGGTGTAGGTATCATTAATTATTTCTACACTTATAGCACATCTTGCTGCCTGCATTAAAAAAAAATTTACAAATTTGAAAAATAAGTACTAATATACACATTATTGAAACAAAAAAACTGTGCAAACATAATATTATCAAAAAATATTATAATTAAAAATTACAAATAAAATTTAAGCATTAAAATACTAGATATAAATTATTTTCGATTTCTGTTTCCCTGTAGGACTTCCAAAGTGTTTTGTAATCTACAAATATATGTTGCAAGCAATTTATAGTGCAAACTTAAATTAATTATATAATAAAAAATTTAACAATTGTAATATTAATTTCAATACATTAATTACCTCCTCACTCTTTATGACTTCTTTAAATTCTCGTTGAATTCTTTGAGCAGCTATGTTTGCCATAACACCACCGGCCACCACAAACTAAACTATTATACAAGTGCGTTTCATCAATGAATTGAATTATTTACGAAGATTTACCTAATTAATAAATATTTTAATGATCATTATACTATTTTCTTCATATAAATATAAACATTAGAATATAATTTTGATTTTTTCATCCGTGTAAAAAATCGAACTTTATTCCGTTCGTTGCCACCGGCACAGACTAGTCTTAAATATAAACACAAGATAATTTTTTTAATATAAAAGTAATGTAATTTTCCGATAGAATTAAAAAAAAATTTAAAGAAAATATTTAAAAGAATTTCTGCACATTTAAACATAAAATAATTTTTAAAAGTGATTTTGCTATTTTTGAGCCACTTATATTTTAAGAATCACATCATGCATTTTGTCTGAACAACAATCGCAACGTAAAACCAAGACTACTTTCATTCATGTCAATTTGTCAATAATCACAGGCTTTAATTTACCCTTTATTTACAAATGTATCATTTTTTAAAGCTTTTATCCCCTTATTTTTAAAATCTAAAACCCCCAGTACTATGACGAGCACAATCTACATGTGTGATCTACCTCATTCAAGCCATATACCCCAAATCCCTCAGCTCAACAACCCATACTAAGTTCCCCCCACTACAAAACCATCAAAGCTTTTGCCCTTTTGCCACTATTTAAATAGAACAAAATCATGGAGTCCCCGATGCAGGAGACCGTCTACGGCACAACAGCAGACGATAGCCATGTCATGTCCGAGAAAGTGCAGAGCCTGGCAGCCAACATTTACCAGGAGCTGGAGAGGATGATGGAAAAGTACGACGAAGATGTCGTCAAGGAATTGATGCCGCTGGTGGTGAACGTCTTGGAGAGTCTGGATTCGGCCGTGATGGACAATCAGGAGCACGAAGTGGAGCTGGAGCTGCTCAGGGAGGATAATGAACAGCTTGTGACCCAGTATGAGAGGGAGAAGCAACTTCGCAAAACAGCTGAACAGGTCAGCGTTTATAGCAATAATGGATCACCTTTACTGAACGGTAACTATTGGCGCGATTTTTAGATTAGGCGATAAATAGTTTTTTGTGGCAACCTGTCTGCCTTTGACCGAAACCCATAACGTTCAGAGAGGATTGCCAGAAAACGTCGTTGCGAAGAGAGCATGACGTCAAAAGTCGCCAGAATACGGACTTTTGGCGCGATTTCGGAAAGTTTGCCAATAGTTACCGTACAGTAAATTTCTACCGCAATAATATCTAGAGTGAACAGTCTCTACCTTGTCTATCCAGAATGCGAGCCTCGAAAGCATTTTCCTCCCCCATCCTCGCATCTGGTTCTCTTTAAAACGGTGTGATCGTGATTTTTCCCCAAACTACTTGGGTTTGAATTGTTAACCTCACAACAGAACCTCAAACTCGTTTAGAAAACTGATGTCTCCCCCCCTTTCCAAGAAAACCAAGCAAAAGGATGGGGGAAGAAAGTTTTCGAGGATGTACAGTCTATACCTTGTCTATCTAGAATGCGAGCCTCGAAAGCATTTTCCTCCCCATCCCCGCATGTGGTTTTCTTCGAAACAGCGTGAGCAGGTTTTCCTTCCACCCTACTTGGGTTTGAACTGTTCGGATTGTTAACCTCACAACAGAAAACCTCAAATGCTTTAAGTTTAGAAGATTGATGCTCCCCGTTTCCTAGAAAACCAAGCAAAGGGATGGGGGAAGAAAGTCTTCGATGCTCGCATTGTAAATAGACAGACTATTGTCCTGCCTGAATGTACATTAATGTGTAGTAAAACAGAATTTTAAGACATTGATAGTAAGGTTAGTTAGAAAATTATAGTAATGGGCCAAACCTCTTCAGTTGTTATATTTAAACAAAGGTAAAATCCTAGTTGCTGTCCTGGCGACAATTAAGGAATGATAAATTACTTTTTGGGAACTATGTACACAAATCAAATTATCTGGATGTCAAACTTATACTACACTGCATGCATCCAGATGCTGATAGAGATCAGTTAAGGGTAACAAAAAAATCCCAAGCAGATACAAAGTTCGGGAAAGTGGTTTTCGAGATGTTGCCAGGCTAGTGACTAGAATTTGTACCGAACAGTCTAGTCCTGCCTGTTTCAATGAGCTTTAAAATACTAAAAATGTCGTAGTGTCTGCCCGATTTTTTCTCTTTGGAAAATGAAGAAGAGTTAGTTCATTTTCATTTAAACGAACTGGTTTAAAAAACAGGATGTTCTTCTTCTTCACATCAGCCTCTATCGATGAAAATTTTCCATCGCTATCGTAGCAGTCAACGTGTTAAATCATTACTCACATATAATAATGAATGTGTTATTTTATTTTCAGAGATTAATTGAAATTGAATATTCAACTGACGATGATCGTCAAAACTTATCTGACAAAGTTGAAAGCTTAGAATCTCTTGTTCGGATGTTGGAACTGAAGTCAAAGAATTCTTCTGATCATGGTAGGTAAACGTTTTTAAACTTACTGGTATTCATTGCAGAGAAGTTAAACGAATTATATACTGTTATTTGACATTTTAACACTGATCATAAGTATTTACAAGTTTTTTAAGCACTCTAACCAAACCACTTTGCCAAGATTAAATTACTTTTGTTTTAAACATATAAACTTGATATATTTATATTAATGAAATAAACAAACATCAATATCTTGTTTGCTCTATTGTTTTTTGGAGGCTAGGGACCCCATTCAGCAAGGCACTTGCGTTGCATGTGAAAGGTTTCGGTTTGCGCTCAGGCTCTTCCAAATAACTACCTACTTATAAGAGGCTGGGGAGCCCAGACGGTTAAACATTCGCCTAGCATAAGGAAGGTCCCAGGTCCGGGTCTGGACAAAGCCAGAAAAACTGCTGACCTATGAAATGGCCTATGTAGCCAAAATGTCCAACGAATAATATCCCCTGTGGAGAAAGTGCATGTTAAATATCCTTCAAAGTTCTAACGCTGTGTACAATGTCGCCCTTAATGGTTGCGTTGGGTGCGTAGTCGGGTGTTGGTTCTTTACTTAAATGTGGTTCTAAAATATGACGCCCGTCGCCAATATCCCTTGTGCAGCTCTAGTGGACAATAATGCAAACCTAATCTAACCTTGACTCTGTGTACTGTGTTGGCCTTAAAAGTTGTTGCATGCTTTCTGAGGTTTTTAGCTTATCCCTTGAGTGTGGTTCTAAATTTCAACGGTATTGCCAATAGCACCCTATAACTGTAGTGCGACAATAATTCAACCTAACTCTAGCGATTATTTTCGACAAATAAAATTTCTGCAATTAGTTTGGCTTCAGCCAAATGTTGCTGTTGTGTAATTATTTCTTTATGTTTAACAATAGAACTCACTCTTTCAAATGCATTTCAGCATCTCGTCTTGAAGAAAAGGACGGAGAGATGAGAAAAGAGTACGCTACCCTCCATGAACGCTACACTGATGTAAGAGTTATTTTTAGATCTAAAAATTGCAAAAATGTATATTCAATTGTTATATAAAGTAAAATATCAGTAATCCTATGAATTAACAAAAGCATATAATGTATTTCTTTATTTTTAGTTGTTCAAAACACACATGGATTATATGGAAAGAACTAAAGTCCTATTTGGCTCGGATAAACTGGAAGCTCTAAACAGCAAAACCAGGTAGTTTAGATTAAATTTTCAAGTATATTATTTTTTATGCATGTTTTAAAATATGTGTTTGATATTGTACAAATGAATCAAAAATCAACTTGTCTTAAAAGCAAAAATTTTACTTTTCAAATTTAAACCATTATTACAATACTATAAAATTAAAAGAGAACTTAAATTTCATATTAATAATTATTAAATAAATTTTAAAATACTTCGATGTAATTTTTTATTGAATACAAAACTTTTTTCAATAATATTTCAAAGTTTTCTTTAACACAATGAAATTTTTCTTCTTGTATTATACTAATCTCATTTTTTAAGTCTTTATTTGTTATAAAAAGAACACAATGAAGCTTTAATCGAGTAATATCTGTAACCAATTACTTTTTAGGTGTTATTCAACTTTAGATTTAAAAAAAAATGCAATTTTGTAATTTTAGCAATCAAATGTAGCAAACCGTTTATTTTCAGAACCCTTCACTTCCCTAACTTGAAATCTGAAGTCACTTCCTTCATGTCTCCCCAAGAAACTGGCTCTAATGTTGTCAACAGTCCCTTAGAATTACCTTCCCCAATATCCCCTATCCAAAGCTCAGGCTCCAATGCCAGTCTCAAAAGTGAAATACAGGTAGGTTCAAACTTGCGCTTTTTTGTACATTTTACTTTCAGTTACCTTATATGCCTTTAAGACCGAGCTGGTATAAAAGAGAATGTTCAAGCTTATCAAAAATATCGATACAGAACCAGTTGACATATACCTGTTGCTTATTTGTGTAAAAAGTGACATGATTTTTAAAGAGTTGCTGGTATTGATGCTGTAGACAACTTGTTCAATAAAACTCTTAAAATTAAGTCTAAAAAAACTTAAATCAGCGCCATATGATGTCAGATGATCATAGAAAAGTGGTTTTTGAACCTTGATCCATCTTTCATTTTGTCTGTCTGAAACCTCTCTTTCGATCGAAAAGAGCGATAGACGTCAAATTTAGTATAATTAAACTTAAGTAAAAATTGGATGGTTGTTAAATTAAGGAAAACTTTTTGATCTATTTTTTATGGCATGAAATCTCACAGAATGTAATTGAGACATTTGCAGACCAGCCAACTCTCCTGATTTAACCTAATAATTCCCGAATAATTACTATTTTCGGAATTTCCAAGCAAATTTATCAATTGCTGGATTTTTTTAAGGAGGTTAGACATTTGTGAATGATCATCTAGTTTCCTTTAATATTAATAATTAGATATTTTTCATAATTAGATATTTCAGCTGTTAGAATGATTAGCTTAACATTAAAATAAGATTTTAGTGAATAATATTTCACTATCTATTAGATATGCAGATAAATTGAAATTTGTATTCCACCATTGCAATCTGCCTCGACTTGTCAAAAAGTTTCATGTTGTGTTTATTTGCAAAGATGTAATTTTGCTTTCCTTTTAGTACATTTTTATCATGAATTAATACATTAAAAATATTGGAAAGTCATAATGATAAATATGTTACATGATTTTGAACATTTTGAGGCTAATAGTTGTGCATTTGGAAATTATATAAAAAAATATTAGGAAATGTGTATTAAAATTTTATATTTTTAATTATAGTATAATAGATACACGTTTGAATGTTAGGACTAAATTGGTTGGAAAATGTTTTATTTTTAGGGGTTAATAAAATTTCATGTTAACAAAGTCCTTCTAAAACTTTATCCTGGTAGCAGAAACCGTGCAGCACGGCAGCAATGCTGCGGCCCGATTTGGGGGCTGCGAAAAAATGCCGAAACCTTTGCCGGAGTTCCGCGAATTGTGGATCCTAGGAGTTTCGCGGCTTTTGGATCACCATAGTTCGGCGACTTTCAGATTACTGGGTTTCCGCTATTTTAGGATCCCCGGAGTTCCGCGATTTTCGAATACTATGAGTTTCGCGACTTTCGGATCCCCTTAGTTCCATGATTTTCGGATCGCCGGAGCTTTGCGACTTTCATAACTTGGGTGCACGACGTTTACTCAAGTTGAAAACTTATGTGGTAAATTTTTTTTAAGTGCCTGGTGCATCCGCAAATTTCGAACCCCGTCGCATAGCCATGACGTTATAAATTTTTTTTATAAATTAAAGATTCGGAAAACAAAAAAGATACTTCATCCGAGGAATGGTCTTTTTTAAAAAAAAGTTTTACTTGTTTGAGATGAATTCATTAAAAGTGTATTCGAGACAAATTTGATATTTAAATGATACATTTGTAATATATGCACATTCTCTTATACTGCAGAATGGTGAGATGTTTATATTTTTATAAATCTTTCAATTGGATAATTGAAGACAAAACACAGCCGCTTGCCGTTGTACGATAAATCTTTCGATAATGTCGAATCGCGTGGGGGACGGTCCTTATTCCCTGCAGCCAAATTTTTACCTTAAAAGTCATGCTGCAGTCACATTCAGAAAGTTCTGCTACTGGGAACTTTATATCCAAAGTGTCAAAAAATTAAATTGAATTTTTTAGTAAAAAGCAATATTTTTTTTACGGTACACTTTTTGCTTTTTTTTTTTTAGGAGGCAGCTTATGCAGCGGCAGCTACAAGTCCCAGGCATAAAAGTAGCTCTAAAAGTAGATCTAAGTCTACAATAGAAACTGGGCAGTCAACAGACCAAATCCTTTTGAGTGACAGAAGCACAGGAACAAGTAAAGTTTTTCTTATCTATAAAGCTAATTTGTTCTTAAAATCAAAATAAACTTTTCTACAGTAAAAGCAAGCTTCATACAAGTTTTAACATTTCACTAATTTTTTAAAAATAGCACCCAGAAGTCAAGTCTCTTACACCATTTTCCCATTGTGTGGCCCAATAGAAATTTTCTTTGATGAAATGTTGTAAAAAGGAAAAAAATACTTCAGCTAAAGAAGCACAACATGTCACGTGTGATAAAGTTATTTTAGCTTCTCTTGAACACAAGAGGCAACCCAGGCTTTCCTTTATGTTGATTCTGTAAAGCCGTCTATTTAGTTGCGTCCAGTTGAAATTGTAATGTTTTTTTAACCCTTTCAGTCCCAGTGATGCCATTTGGCATCATCATATTTCCGATAATAATTTTTAAAAAAATTATAGGGCTGACATCTACTGGGATTAATAACAAATATTTTTCAATAGAAAAAAGTTGGAAGAATCAAATGATGTACTTTTTGATATGGATATCATAACTGGCTATGGACGATCATTAAAAAAAATCTAAAATGATGATGCCAAATTGTCATTGGGACTGAATTGGTTGACTAGCATGAAGGCATTAAAAAAAATAATTCTTTGATATTTTAATTTTAAAAATAAAATTAAATAATTTTTGTAGTATACATTACAAAAATATTTTCTTATTTTACCTTTGCAAAACAAATATCTATTCAGTTCAAAATTGTCACTCAGAAGAACAGATAAAGAAATGCTGTTTTTTGATGGAAACACACATTTGGCCTTCGGAATTTAGCTTAGTAGCATTAAAAACCATTCCTGGATTTCATTGATGGTTTCAAAAGTTAGTAGTAGGTCTTGGTAAGCTCCTCCCACTACATTGATTTAACAATCGAGACTTTATTTTCATTCTTATGGAACTGTTGCCACTTAAGATGTGAAACCTGCCCATTGCTATTTTACTTTGGTATATCCTTTATTTCCAACCACTATACATGACACATAAATAAATCCTCCCATTGTTCTACACTCCATGCCAACCAAACTTGGGCAAAAAAAAGTAAAAAGGCAGAGGGAAAAGCGTGATTGGTCCCTTAGTTGGAAACTCTTGTAAGGTAACATTTACATACAAAATGATTTGAATACAATTTAACTAAAATACACTTTTTATTCCGATAACATATCTTTTTTAATGGATTCACAAATAGTTTTTGAAACCCTTTACATACGTGGAAGGATCTTCTCTATATCATAATTCTATTTACCCAACTTAGGTTGGCAAGAAGTGTACTAAATTATATCTGTGTATTTATTGTTACAGGGGATGGTTGGGTAGACGATTTAGACGCCAATCTCAATGATGCAACTATAGAAAGTCCAGAAATGGATGAAGTAGAAGAAATTGATGGGTTTAGCTTCAATCTTGAAAACTCCAAACTGCAAACGTTAGTTTTATTATTTGTTAAAAAGACCAGCTGTTAATAGACTAGCTTAATTGAACTTTAGCATTTATAAATATTTAATATTTATATATAAAGATTTTTTTAGAGTTTGTTTTATCATATTTTATATACATTTCAAATTTATTGTTATGGAAAAAATATTTAAATTTTACCTTTGCAAGTATCCCATTAAACTTTTAAGTCCATTTTAAAGTACTATTTTGTGGTTTTACTCAGTATTATAAGTTGTAATAATTTTTTTTAAAAAATGGGTTTTAAAATGGTTGTTATCAGGGTGTGAAACTAAGAAAATTTTACATTAGACAACCAATCTAGTAGGAACTCACAGGTACTAGACATTGAAAAATTTAGCTAGACCAAAGAAATTAAATAAGTCAATTTTACTGTCTAAAATTTAATGTATTAACTAATTTTGACACAACACTCATTAATCAGTTGTCTGACTCTTCTGTGAAAGTACTGAATAACAATCACTTTCACTTAATTCAGACTCTTCTGCAGAAGTACTCTTGCAGTTAGATACAAAAGCGCCTCTACGTAAATATGGCTTTGTGTTTGGCCTTTTTCTTTTTACATCTCTTTTCCAAAATTGAAAGGCTTGTTCTGGATCAAATAGACTGATTTCTGGAGAGTCTAATTTGCATCAATTGGGTGATGATTTGGTCAAAATTTGTCAGTTAAAAGTTTGGTGGTCAAAATTTTTACTAGACCATCCGTCTAGTGAGTTGGAAATTGGTATCAGCCTTTACGAAAAAACATCGGCATTGTCTAGAGGTCTAGTGCTAATTTCGCGCCCTGGTTATAGAACCACTTCTACTTACTATTTATGTACTTTAGAAAGACGCTTTGCTATATCTAATTTAATCTTGTAAATAACAACATTAACTGATTTAATTGATAATCTGTATTGTTTGCTTAATTGGTTTGGTAATCAAAGAATAATAATGCGAAAATGGAAGCAGTACTTATATAATCCAATTTAAATTTTAATTAATAATTTTTTTAATTAAAATTTTAATTGCATTTTTCTAATTTTTGCTTCAACAGGACAGATCCCATTTGTTTATGACCTTTGTAGTTCTTTCTGTGAAAATGGGTGATGAGCAGATGCACATAACATTGTCTTTATTAAAGCTTCCACTTTTTACATTATTAACCTAATGTAATGTGAAAGCTTAAATATCTTTATTTAATTTACAATGAAGTTACAGTGATTCTTTAAAACTTTTTTCCTAGCGAAAGCTTTTTGCATTATTAAACTAATGTGGAAGCTGGAATACATTTACTTATTTTGATTTACAAAGGAATTACAGAGATTCTTTGCCACTTTCTTTCCAGCGAAAGAAGACGGCAAAATACCTTATACCAAGAACTTAGCTTCCAAGATAATGATGCATTGGTGGAAATGGACGAAGGAGCCGACCTTTCAGGTATGAAATTCCTTTTTTTTTTCACCTTCTGTTTTTTATGGACAGATAAACTGCAGTAACCAAAACAATGACTGGGACCATTTTTGCTCTGAAATAATCTGTCTTTCAGCATACCTTCTTATAGGTTAAGGGGGGTGCGATGCACTGCAGATCTCCAAAGCAAAGTGCATCAGTGTTAATCCAATGGAGAAAAAATATTTTCTCTGCCACATTTCTTCGGCTGAATTGAATATTTTTACAAATAGATTTTTTATGTGATAAATGTAGCTGACTTACAGTTCCCGACAATCCTACTTTTTGAAATTGGTTTAAGTTTTTTTTTTTAAATTTTGAATAAATAATTTTATTTAAAGTATTGGAAGCAATTTCCAAATGTGGGATTATAGAGACCTCTAAGTTAAGTACATTTATTATTTTAATAAAATAGTTTGTAAAAATGTTCAATACAGCCAAAGAAATGTGGCAGATAAAATAGTTATTTTCCCAGAGGCACTTGAGTTTGGAGACCCCCAGTCCAGCGCACCCATTCCCCCTTAAGAGTTAATCAGTGCTTACAACAATGATCCAAGTGCAATTTACCAGCCCACAGGGGCCTTTTCTGCAAATTCTCCTTTCTTCACTAGTATTCATTTCTCTATTTCTACCCTTGCAGTGTTTAAACTACCCTTTTCTATGCATTTTAGAGCATGTGTTGGTAAAATAAGGCCTGATCAAATACGTCTTGCGGGCTTTTAAAGCCCAATCCTTTTCCTATGCATCTGCAATCTGATCATCACTTTCTAACATGTCTAACAAGACTTTTAATGACTAAAATTCTTTTTATTGGCCGTTTGATTTGGTAAGCGTTTGCTAGGGAACATTGTAGTCTAAAATATGAATTATTCTTAATTATTGTGCTTCAATTAAATTGCTTATTCCAAACTAGTTTGGCGATACTAAAAGTAGAATGGATAAACTTATTTGGGAGCAATATTTTTTTTCCTAAACTTCATCAGGTATTTTTTTCCATTTAGAAGGAAACTATATTCTGATTATATTCATTTCATTTGTTCCTTTAAATTATGCATAGTAAAAGCCAACGTGATGAAACAGGAACATATAGGCACTTAAACAGGTAACTATATGTGAAATGAGTCGACAAGAAAACTTAGATAAAATTTAGTCTTCTTTATTTAGCTGCTAGACATTAGTAAAAGATAAATTGGTCAATAGATGGGGACAGAATGCCAACAAAAATGGCGAGGAATGTACAGCGCTCCCTGACTGACCAATCAGAAATTAAGATTTCATTATAAGAAAGGTTTTAAAAGGTAAACGTATAGACGGATGACTCAGGAAAGTTCTGTGGGAACTATTGGTCTAGGTGACTGTTTGGTCGGCGACATAGTAGTTGGGATGTTAAAGTACTAAGTGATATTAAGGATATGTGAAACGGTAATTTAAGTTATTAAGTTTAATTGAGGTTAAAAATATTAAGTTTTTGAGGGGTTTAAGTCAGGATTATGTCACATGCATATTACCAAAATTAAAAATGCAGCCCGTAGTAGACATTCTCATTAAAGCACACATACAAATAGTTTATTTTCTTTTCATTAGGGGGAGGTTTTGGTCACCAAAGAGAATACCCATCATCAGGTTTGTATTTTCCTTTTTGAGAACAAATTGGCTATTTCAGCCAACGTAATTTTTATTAAAAATTGCAAAAAGGCCTCGCTTTTTAGCTTGAATAACTTTTAAATAGTTTCGTTTAAAAATTATTTTTAATGTTAGGAATGCATTTTTTACATGCAAAGCAGCTGTTATCCTTACACTTTTTTTTGAAATTATTTTTTAAACGCTTGATTATTAACATGATATCTGTTATATTATAATTAATGAAACCATAGGGTTGATAAGAAGATAAAGATGCTGTCAGTCAAAAACCAATACAAAAGCTGATTTGCCAAGTGAAACCATTTATCGCTTTTTAATAAGCCTAAATGCTCATGCTGAATTATTTGGCTCTGTTCTAAATTGGAGTTTGTATAGACCAGTGGTTCTCAACCGGTGGGTCGCGAAGGGATCCTAGGGGTGATCGCAAAAAGTTTTTAAAAAATAAAAATATGTATTTAAGTAACATTTTATACAATAATTTTACAACTAGAATTTAAGAAAAAATCGCACATTATTTCACTTTATATCTTGGTTAGTTTACATTTCAACTTTTTTATGTTATTATTACATAATTTTTATTCTAGTACGGTTACATTGCAACACTTTAATGAGAAACTTGTGCTTGTCGAAACTTTTAAACTCGGATTTTTTACATTCGTAACATAAATGGAAGTTTTCAAAATTAGATTTCTTAACTTTAGAAGCATAAACATTCACTTTCTTTCCATTAATTTTGTCTTGGGTTTTGATTATTGTTTTTTTTTTTTCGACCTTGTAGCTCGATATTTAGCTCATTTAGGTGCATAAATATGTCTGCTAAGTATGAAAGTTGAACCAACCAAGTAGGGGAGCTGAAAAAATAATAGTTAATAAATACCCAAATATAATAGTTAATAAAGAGTACAGCATATGTGTAGGACGAGGGGTCGCACAGTTTATTTTATAGCATTAGGGGGTCGTCACTTACAAAAGGTTGAGAACCACTGGTATAGACTTATCATATCAACTTGGTAGTCTTCTGACTCTTTTATAAGTAAATACCATAATTACTCTGTATTTTTCTTACTCGTAAAGGAAATTACTACCACCTTGTGTAAATTTATATATCATGCTACAGACTGCAACTGTGCAAACAGTCACTTTTGAATTTTAATTAAGGGTTTTTAAGGAATGAAATGATGGGTTTCAGAATTAACTAATGTTAAGGGGGAATGGCACGCTGGACCGGGAGTCTCCAAAAGAAAGTGCATCACTGTTAATCCAATGGAGAAATAAACTATTTTCTCTGCCATATTTATGGTTGCATTGAATATTTTTACCAATGATTTTTTTTAAATAATAAATGTAGCTGACTTACAGGTCCCAACAATCCCACTTTTTGATTTTTTTTTAAATTTTGAATAAATAATTTTATAAAAAGTTTTTAAAGCAATTTCAAAAAGTGGGAAGATAGAGACCTGTAAGTTATCTACATTTATTATTTAAAAAAAAAAGCGTTTGTAAAATTATTCAATACAGCCATAGAAATGTGGCAGAGAAAATAGTTTTATTTCTCATTGGATTAACATTGAGGCCCTTGAGTTTGGAGACCCCCGGTCCAACATGCCCATTCCCCCGAAAGTGAGCAGTTTACTTAGGCTTACTGGGGTTGCTTGGTGACTTTCTTCACTTTTTTTTTCCCCGCCAAGCATCTCCTTCTAAACTCTATGGGTAAAAGCTCTGTTCTCTTCCCTTTTCTCAATTAACAGCTAGTATTTCTAACAAACTAACAATCATTGTATTTTTAACTGTTAACCTTGTCCATGATTTTTATTTACTTTGTTTTTCTCCATTTTTCATTTTGCTTCATTTCATGTGCTGCATGTGCTTTTTAGAAAGCGATGGGGAAAGTGAACGAGAACCAAAGGGTGAGAAAAAGTTATTATTAAAAATTTCCTGTTTTTTTTTTTTGTTAATTAAATAATTTTTTCTAAATAAATAATCTAGTGTACTATTTTTAAGCTAAATGTTTAGTTATAATGAAAACTCTTTTAATATCTGATCAACTTAGTTTTCAAACCTGGCTTTAATTTGAATCACCAATGAAGCAATGCATTGTGTATTTCCAGTTCTTGCTGCTTCTTAATCTTACTATTAAAATTATGTTGGCCAACTAAAAGTATGAAACGTTTATTTTAATGTGCTCAGTTTTATTTCAAGGAAAATGGTAAAGTTCAGCATTGATTGAACCTTTTCATGAAACTTTATTCAAATTTCAGTCCTTTTGAAATCTAAAAAAATATGGCGCCTTTCATCTATTATGTCATGATTACTGTGGTATCTAGAACAGTGACATAATTTAGTTCTATTTAGTGGCATAATTTAGTTTAGTTTATTTGTTAATGTTTTATTTTTTCTTCTAAATATTAACTTCATTATTTCACCTAACATTTAAATTTCATAAATTGAGTTTTTTGAAAACAATTCAATCTAGTACAATGTTGTTGTTTTTTCATTGCTATCTGAAAATTGATCTGTACCTTACAGTTAATTCTTAATGATAAAGCATGGTTTTTCTTGTACACTAATCTGTTTGTTTTGTCTTTTTATTGAATGCTTCATGCCTGTTCCTTTAGTTAACGACAATTTCTTCGGTAAGCAATCTCTGCTATATATATTCTTAACAATTTCCACTTTCATAATAATTAATTGGAAAGTAATAATTATGTAATTAATCTCATTCTTTGTGTGTCTGTTTTGTACTTACCACCTTTTTAGCCTTTTTTTTATGAAAAAAAAAATACATGCATTTTTCAAACCAATTTAAGTTTTCATATGCATATTTTGAATACGGCTTTATCTTTATTCAGAAATGTATTGCTTTCATTTAAAAATTTAATATTTCTTGTCTAAGTTATTATTCTTTAATGCACAATTAATATTTAAACTAAGCATGTTAACACCTTAATATTTCTGAAAACTTGCAAAATTCTTTAACATATCTAAGATAACAGCTTTGCTTTTGTCCATTATGAATACTAATGTGGAAATTCACTTTATTCGTGCAGTTGGCATGCTTTTTAGGTTTAGTAATTATATATTTTAAATAAACACCAATCACACTGAAATTACCATTTGTATGGCTCAGTTTCAATATTTTGTTAGACTTCAAAAAATAATTTACAAAAATACCTAAAATATTTTATATAAATTCATTCACATTTTTAGTATCTTCGTTGAATATAAATTTGATCAGTATAAATTATTATGCCAATTTACATATTGTGTACATTTCCAAAATTTTTTTTATTAATTATTCCACTAGCAATATAGAAATGTGAGTTGCTTTACTGGTTACTGTGGTTGTGAATACTGATGCTATTTTTAACACTTTAAACTAATCTCTTTTTATAAAAAAAAAAATTTGGCTTTAATTTTAATAACTAAAAAAATCTATTTCGAACTGATTTTAAATACACTAAAAGTTAATATTTTCAATTGTAAACTATTGAAGTTTGGTCATCAAGGTTTAAAAATATAATTGAATGTTGATTTATTGAGTAGCCTTTATTATTTGGTCAAATTGGTGAAAAATGTTTCAATATTCATTTTAATTTGATTTCTATTCTATAGAATATAAATAAATGATTCAAACTAAGACAAAATGAAATTATATTCAGAATTTCTTCTTCCAAAACTAATAGAGTAGTTGCATAATATTTGGTGGTTTTGTAGTTATAGTTGCACACTTTGCTAATGCTGCACTAAGGGATTGTTCCAGCCTTACTTAAAAAAATCTTATAATGTTGTTAAAATTTTATATTTTTTTAAACAAAAAGTAAGCATCTTGAATACGGTCTCTCCAAAATAGGGAAACAAAATATGTGAAATAGAGGGGTTTTGTTTGAAATAAGTTTTTTATTTTAAATAGTATGATATTGAGTAAAATGCTAAAATTGGTTTCCTTGCATTTAAAGGGTGTAGTTGCAAGGGTCACAATCTCTCAAGTAAACTATTTTTTTGTAACACAATTTGAAAAGCCCGTATTAATTAAGGTAGGAGTTTTTCACTACAAATTCAATTGATTAAAATATTAAAATTTGTAGTTGAATGGTATAATTGAAACTTTTTATTTTGAAATTATCTTAATTTTTCATATTTTGTTAACGTTCACAACAAAATTGTATCAGACTTGTCAAGTGGAATTCAATTTGTAGTCATTCATTTATATTTAAATTGTTATTTTAAAAATAATATTTATGTTTTAGAGGTTTGTATATTTTGTTTAAATATTGTTCTGTAATAAAAGTATATTTTTTCCATGGTCCAAAGCAGTTCAAAGTATTTTACCATTTAATTCTTATGTTTTTTAATTAGTAAAATCTATAATTAAGGTAATTTTTTTTTCCAGGTATGGGAAAAGAAGTCGAAAATTTAATATCTGAAAACAATGAATTACTTGCAACTAAGTATGTTTTTCAACAGAAATTATATTAAAATAATGCAATTAAGAATTTAACAATTTATTGAGCCTATTTCTCTTTCTTTCAGGAATGCTTTGAATGTTGTTAAAGACGATCTGATTGCCAAAGTAGATGAACTAACTAGGTAAGAGTGTTAATATTCAAAATCAGCTTTTAATTGTTGAAAAATTTTTTTAAAGGTATATATCACCATTGTTCATTTCACCCTTAACCTATCTTGATGAATATCTACACTCCATGCCAACCAAACTTGGGTAAAAACAAAGAGTTAAAAGGCAGAGTGAAAAGTGCGGTTGGTCCGTTAATTGGAAGCTCTTGTAAGGTAATATTTACATACAAAATGATCTGAATACAATCTAACCAAAATACGCTTTTCATTCTGATAAAATTGCCAAATTTTCTTAAATAATATTCAAATCTGTTAGACCTTAAACAAAATCAATGTTTTAAACATGTTTTCTGGATAGATTAACAAATTATTTATGGAACTCTTTGCATCTGCGGAAGGATCTTCTCCATAGCATAGTTCTATTTACCCAACTTAGGTTGACAAGGAGTGTAAATTCATCATACTTTCAATTACCTTATATGAAATGTAAGATAATAAAAGTATCGCAATGAGGTCAAAATACGAAATGGAGATTTTGTATTTTCTACACATTTTAGAGGGCGATGATTCGAAAAAGTGTTTTTAAACATTGGTCCTTCTGTCTGTTATATTGTCGCGTTGAAATTGCAATAATCACAAGATACAGAGTAGGCTATAGCTTGAGTTTTAATAAACAAGGAATATTGGTTTACATGGTTTATATACAAGTGTGACATTCTTCTGGAATGTTCTAGAAACAATAGATAAATTACCATAATGATAAGAAACGTAACAACTGAAAAATCGAGAACTTTCGAGATTAAATGAAATAATAATAAAGTCCTACACCTTGGCCGGGCCCGAACCCACTACCCCAAGATTAAGAGTCTCGTGCTCTACCGAATGAGCTATCGACGGCTGCACTTGGCCTGTGGCAATATTACCTGAACCTTTGCATGTTAAACTGGCCTTACTCTCATTTATTTGACAACATATGGAGGATATATAGTTAAACACAAAGTTTCCTTGCACAGGGGCCACAAGCAAGGGTGAAGCTATAAAACGCGCTGAGTAATCAGAAAAGAAAATTTTAGCCATTTCATTTTGTCCTTATCTGATTGCTCCCAAGGATTTTTAGCTCCGCCCGTAGTAATGGCTTCCATGCAAGAAAACTTTGCGTTTAACTATAGTTTCAGAACTTGTATTTCTAAAGTCGAAATAAGATATAGGGTTCTGACCGTTCTAAAATATGAGGTCTGTTACCAATAGTTCTTTTTAAGCAAGCTCTAGTTTGACTTTATTTCATTCCAACCAAACTAAAATCAAACTCTATTATGTCCCTATGTATGTATAATAAATTATATATGTATTTGTACTAAAATTATTTTTCTTTTTTCTAAAAAAGAATGTGTTTTTTTTTTTCTTTTAGTGAGCAAGAAATCCTGAGAGAAGAACTAAAGCAGCATATAGGAGTGAGGGAAAAGCTGAAACAAAAAGTTGCAGATTTAGAGGAAGAGTTGAGAAAAGTTAAAGAAGCACAAGAAGGAAATAAGTCCGGGAAATCTGATGATGAAGTAAGGGGAACAGTTCATTTATTTTTGTATAATCGTAACTAAGTAACATTAGTTATAGTTATTAGTACCAATATGTAGTGGTATATCTGACTACAAAACTGATGTCCTTGGACAAGGTGTCCAGCTGTCGGAAAATAGGATTAGCAATCAGCTTATTATTACAAAAAAATCCCATTGGGATTCAAGAACTTTTCAAAATGCATGCCATGTTGATAGGTTCTTGATTCACCAATTTTAGAAGGTTTTTTATCAATCGGAATGTTCAATTCTGTCTTTAAAGGTTAAAATATAAAGAAACAACTCATTACTCTAACAGATGTAAAATATTAAATTGAAGTTAGTATTATTAAAAATTATAATAGATTAAATATTTTTTTAAATAAACTTTTATTTTTTAAATTTAAAAAAAAATCTAATTTAAATTGATGTTTAATTCATTTCCATTAAGTATTATCGCATGTACTTTTAGATATATCGTATAAAAATTGCAGAAATTTTTGTTTGTTTGTGAGTGTTTCTTATTATGTGGCCTACTATTTCAATTTGTTAGAGATGATCTATTTTCTATACTATTAATAAATAAAACTGTCATAATTTGACTAAAACATTAATTTAAAATATTTTGCTCTTCATCTTTAAAAAATTAAATGTTGCAATAACGATACTCTTATTAACTACCTTTATGATAAAGACATTGCATGTAAAAAAGTTGCTTGTTGTTTTCTTCCAAAGACATCAATTCCAAGCAAATTTTTACCAGTTTTGATAAATCATTTAAATGAATAAATTTCATGAATAAATCATTTCTTCCATGTATATTTTATTTAAATATTCATGCAATTATTCTTTTCTTTAGGAAGAACTACCTATGGCACAAAGGAAGCGTTTCACGCGCGTTGAAATGGCCCGTGTGTTAATGGAACGCAACCAGTACAAAGAACGCCTGATGGAACTTCAGGAGGCAGTTCGCTGGACCGAGATGATCCGAGCATCTAGAAGCGATTCCTCGCTGGATACGAAAAGAAGCAAGTCTTCCGTTTGGAAATTGTAAGTTGTATTTGTGTTACATGCATATTTGTTGCAACAAAAATATTTAAAAAAAATTTATCAATGAGGAATTTTTTATTTGTGTTCTACTTTTTCATTTAGAAATGATTTTTAAATCCCCTTTTCAAAAATTAACTGTATTCTGATTTTTTAAAGAAATGTAGGATTTAATTTTAAATTTATGCAGAGAAAACATTTATTTATTTTTACCCATTTTCAGGCTGTTCGGAAGGTTAAGTGCATAGAAGAATATTAAAAGTAATCTTGACTTTTATGTTTTTTTTCCTATTGAATGAGATTTTACTTGAAAGTAATTTTATTTGTAGAAAACGAGTTTATGCAAGTTGTCTTTTACCTCAAACACTTTAAATTGTTTTATTTATCTAGGATTTAAAAAATCTTAGTATATTGACTCCTTTTTTTTTTAATGACAATGTGGATGTAGTACTCAAAATTTAGGTTCACCAGAGTTTCTAGATTTTACGATCGTCAGAGTATTGCATTTTATTATATATTGACAAAAATTTGCTATTTAAGGATCGCAGAAGAGAATTTTTAATAAATTAGAAACCTTCGGAAATTTGCTATTTGAAGAATATTATTTTTGACAAGATTTTTGGAAACCTTAAACAGTTGATGATGACCTTAAAAAAACAAAAAGAGGTGCAATTGCTGCAACTAAACTTGCTTTGAAGTAAAAAAATTGCAGGGTTTGGCCAGTCCCATTTTGAAATTAGCCATTTTTAATTTTGAACACTGCTTTTTTTCATGAATTTGGAGTTATTTTCAATGATAACATCAATTATACAATAACATTACTCATTTTTCATCCTTGAAATTAAGTAATTTTGTAGCTAATTTTTCTACTTTGTTACTGATCCTTCCATATGGTGCAGATTAAATAAAAACAAGTGTGTGGAAGTCTACGATTTTGTTGCATGATCTCAATGTATTTTCAGCTTCAGCAATTTGTTCAGTGCTAATGACAAACCCACCCGAAAATCCACACCCTTTGTGAATGTCCACTACAATGCTCCCACATCCAAGTCTGCACCAGCCTTGGACACAATGAGAAAGAAACGGTTGGGCGACAGGCACAGAGGAATGGACACTTTGGACAGTGATTTGTAAGTTTTTCTCTTGAAATATATATTCCTATTATGATTGATGAAGCTTTAATATAGATAAATTATGTAAAAATAAAATGTAAGAGGGATGATTTCTATAATACCATGATATCAAATAATAAGTGACATTTGAAGACCTCAGGGGAGGAACGTGCTAAGTGACAAATAGGTAAAAACAAGAAAATGAGCTTTAAAGTTTTTCGTTTGCACTTAGATACGATAAAAACACAGCTACAAAAGGTAAAAAACATACTTAACATAAAGTTTATGATAAAGGAGAATCTTAATACCTTTATATATAAAGGAGGGAATAACATGTTCTTTGACAAGAAAATCTAAATTTTTTAAAAATTGTCGCTTAGCGTGTTCTTCCACTAGCTCTTCTTCTAATGGTTGTAGTATCAATCAGTTACTGGCATCTTTTTTAATGCATCTGATATAAAATACATCATTGTTATAAATAGACCTTTTTATGGTAAAATGTCAACCAGAAATCGGCATGTGATTTCTAATATAGCAAATAATGTAAGTGCTCAAAGACTTAACACAGTCATTGTATACCATGGGGTATAAAGCTGGTGGCTAAACCTGTGTAATTACAGTAAAACCGAATTACAATGACAAATCGTTTATAAAGCCCCAGATATTCAGTCTCTTGATTTGCCCATTGACCTTAATGTTGTAGCATCTTGTTTATAATGACAATAACTTTTCAGTTATAATGCTGAATACATATCGATTTATAAGATTTTCAAAATGCCTTCATTCCAAAAAAAAAGGTGTTTATTCTTCCTACGACATTTTTAAAAATACTATTTAAATTTTATTTTATTCATCAAATGATGTGGAAAGTCATCAAAAGATTTAAAAAGCCACCAAATTTTATATTTTTATTTCCCACCTAAAAAAATATGGACCTGGGAAAGATAAATTAAACTACTACTAATAATAGCACATAGGGTTACAATTTATTTGAAAGTTGCCATTTTATACCTTTAATTAGTAATATCAGTAAAAGTCAACATTTGTAACAACAACAATACTTTAATAGTCAACATTTCCTTTTCTTTGTGCCAGGGTGTCAGAAAAACTCCAGCAACAGCGAGCCCGGGAACGCAAAGAACAGTACAAACAAGTGCGAGCCCATGTTAGAAAAGAGGATGGTAGGCTGCAGGCCTATGGGTGGAGCCTACCTTCCAAAACTGGCCCTGCCTCTAAGAATTCCGAAGCAGATGGAGGGGGACCGGCCAGGCCAAACACTTCTACTGTACCAGTTCCGGTACCTGTTTTCTGTAGACCCCTTTTGGAGAAAGAGTTGGGAATGAAGGTGAGTCCGATGTGAATGTAGAGTATTAGACCTAGAAGGTGAATTTAAAGTATTAGACCTAGTTGGTGAATTTAAAGTATTATACCTAGATGGTAAATTTAAAGTATTAGACCTAGATAATGAATTTAGAGTTCATATTTTTTTCACATTCATTGGTTCCAGTAATTTTTGCCTAACACCCAGTACTGTACTTAAGATTTTGGTTGATCGCTGCAAGTCTATAGTATCTTTCACGTGTGTGTGGTTATGGCATTCGCCTTGCATAAGGAAGGTTCCGGGTTGGGGTCCGGGCATCGCCAAAAAAAAAAAGCTGACCTATAAACAGGCCATACAGTCAAAAATATCTGACGAATACCCCGTTGTAGAGGGATTGCATGTTAAATATGCTCCATAGTCCCACCTCTACATACGATGTCGCTCTTAACGGTTGAGTTGGGTGAATACTCAAGTTTCAGCTCATCACTTGACTGTGGTTCTAAATTACGAAGGTTTTTTGTCCTGTAGTGACAGTGATAAACACTGCTTCTTAACTTCAAATTCACTACACTGCACCAACTTGATTGATTGAACAGTTTTTGCTTATGTGGAATGAAAAAAATCTAATTATCTTAACATTACATTATGTTGATAAATTTAATTTTACTGATGGTATACAAACTAAATTGATACTGGATATTTTACATGCCACATAATCATATGACATACATGACTATGATTTTCCCATTCTGAAAATCTGCCGCTGGACACTCAACCCTTGAAAAAGGTCATGTTATCTCTGCTCCCCTGAGACAATATAAGAAATTTGATTTTGCAAACAAAATAACTTAACTTTTATTTTGTAAGTATAGTAACTATTTGATATTGTCAACATAGTAACTTTGATATTCAAGGTTCGTATGCCTCCTAAAAAATCCTGAAAAACTCCTGAATTTCAATTTTTCTTCTAAGGACACTTACAACTACTGAAATTTGTGTCACATCTCCTGATATTTTCCCCCTTCTCCTGAAAAAATTGATGACTTTACTTAATTTGGAATACTTTATTAGGAATAAATCTACTGCTCTTGTACATTAGAAAAAATTTTAAGAGTTTAGACATTGTAATAATTGCCGGGAATACACCGCACAACTCTTCAGAAGAATTTTCTTTCTTCTGTTTTGTCATTTGAAGTGCAGTGATGTCACTAGACTGATACGATAATAAACCAACTTATTCAATTTTATTCCTTTTTACCTCCTGAATTTACATAGCACACTCTTGAAAAACTCCTTAGAAACTCCTGATTTTCACTATCACAGATAGAGTATGATCCCTTCATATTGTAAATGTAATAACTTTGCTTTTGTAACAGGTTTGGTGTGCAGCTGGGGTGGATTTGACAGGCGGCAACCCAGAAAATGAAAATGTGAATATTTCAAGTGTTGGATCCAGCTTATTCTACGTCAGCTCTCCAGAATCAACCGAAGCACTGTCTCAACTTAATGAAGAATTAAAGGTAAAAAAAACGTTGCTTTTGTCACATTCAACATTTTCTGCAAAATTTCATTTTGAAGTAGTTTAGGATTAGGTTTCAGTACTGCATTCAATGAGTTGATCTCCTATATTCTATGATTTTAAAAAAAGTTGATCTACTTAATTCATATGAATTTAATTTAGTTTAAGTAGGCGTTATTGTCTGTTTAAAGTCTTTATTTCATTGAACCTTTTGTCCTATGCCATTTACAAAAAAAAGTATGTTTACCAATTTTATTCTTCAAGCTGAGTCCTACACAGATAACAACATGCGCTTGGAGAAGATTGTACTATGTCATATGATGCAATTCTCAGTATTTGATAAAAACCAAAGTGCCCTTTTTGAAATTTAAATTTAAAGAAAAATGAACATAGTGTTATGGGTTTTAGGTCGTTTAAAAACAAGGAAAAAAAGCATTAAAATACTTTATTTATCGTATATTTTCAGGAATATGAAAAGTAACAAAACAAAAAGAAAAGAAAACCACTAAATGAGAAAAATCCCTGTTTGAAATTTTAATTATAAGTAAAATCTGAATTTGAAAGAAGAAAAACATTTTTATGAGTATTCGGTCATTTTAAATCGCTTAAAAATAACAAAAAACCCAATTCTCCATGAATTATTTTATCTTTCCAGGACTACGAGCAGCACCAGAAAGAGCAGAGCACCTTAGACCAGCGGCTGTCTTCCTTTGTGTGGATCTGCACCAGCACCCACACCACCAGTAAAGTGTCTGTGGTCGACGCCAACAACCCAGCAGAGATACTGGACTCCTTCCATGCATGCAACTCCCACCTACTCTGCATTGCGAGCGTTCCAGGTGAGTGAATAAGTTTTGGAATGGGAATATTTTTTATGATGTCATGCTCTTCATACTGTGATGCCATTGGTTGTTTTGTTTTCTTTGACAAAAGTGTTGAAACAAACTCATTGTTTTTTGCAACCACACATGCTGAAACAAGCCTATTGCTACTGTCTAAAAAAGGGTTTTTTGAACATTGGTCTGTCTGTCGGAAACCTGCTGTTAAACTTCCCATTTTGTATATGAGTTTCTCCTGTTGGACGTCATAATCAAATGTTGTATAAAATTAATCATAAGCAAATAATCTCTGTTATCAAACTTCTTAGGTTTTAGTGTTTTTTAAATTGCCTTATAGGTTATCCAATTAAATGTATTGATTTATTAAGTGTTAATTAAAAGTCATAAAGTTCCCGAGTTTTTTTTAAGAGAACATAATTTGAATATGGAAAAACATCAGTCAATCCTTAATTCTTGCCTTCAGATGTTTTGGTTTATTGGGTAGTTTAAAACGTAATGTAGTGTTAGACACTCCTAGTTTCACAAATTTGTATTGATCATGTTTGAAACTTTTTAGGATAATAAAAGCACATAAGCATGCTTTCAGAATCTATTTTATTGCTTAATATTTATTGCATTTATTACTAATTTGTTGCATTCCTAACAGGGAGAAAATCTACAGATTACCCTGTAAGTGAGGAATTTTTAAAACTAGGCAAGCGAGAATACTCGGCAGATACGAATGATAGCCACAGTGGAAAAGTAGGGGACTTACTTTACGTGAACATATCAGATTCTTATATTGATTCTTCTGCTTCCACCCCTGTAAATAATGGTGAGTTTTTTAAATATTAATTTATTTTAATTGAATGTTACAATTAATTACACTGCCATAGGCAAATGAACTGCATTATCTAGACCAGGGGTTCCCAACCAGTGGTACATGGGCAAAGTTCTGGTAGTACACCTGAGTAATGTGAGATATTAATAGCTTCAAGCAGAGAGTTTTCAGACATACAGGTAATAAATATAACTGTAAATCAATACCATTTTAATTCCTTTTACTAATTATTATAAGCATGTTATAAATAAACAAATATCTAACCATTAATATGAAGTTTTTAAGGAATTGAATTCAAAAAGTCTTTGAACACATTTAGAAGAGCAAATATTATACATTTTAAAATATTTAAGGTCCAAAAAGGCTGGGAACCCTTGATCTAGACAAATTACCTGGACCATTGCTGCAAGCACTCTATTTCTACAATCGATAAAAAACACGGATTATCTCTGAACAACAAGAAGTTCTAAAAGAACTAAAATAGCCTACTTTCCTGTTACTTAAATACTAACTAAAATTCTTATCTTGAAAAAACTAGGTTCGTTACAGTAAGTGACATCAACAACCGTTTCTACATTAAATATACTATATACATTAGAATAAATTTCACTAAACACAGCATCCAGCTATAATTTCAACTTCTCAATCAATTATTTTCATTAATTTTCTATCACCAATAAAATAAATGTTACTTATCATCCGCATGATTATTTGCAGTTATAAATAAATATTTAATTATTCGCAGAACAAAACCATAAAACTACTTCAAAATTCACTTAAAATAGGAAATGTAAATTAACAAGTAGGTTTGTAACAGAATCTGTCACTTAACCCGCTGCCACAGGTAAAAAAGCGCCAAACACAGCATTAATTCTATATTAAACATTTACCCGCTATAAATTCGGCTAGTTTCATTTATTTTATTTCGAAAATTAAATAATTATTACTTAAATCGTTTGCAAAAATTTGTATTTCAAAGAATAAATATGTAATAGTTCTCGCTTTTAAATTGAATGAAAACGCTGCATACCACTATACAAAGACACTCGAAGTTAAATATATTTGACGTCATTTCAAATTGATAGTTGTCGCAAAAATAAATTTATTTAAATTTATTGTCTTAAAGAATTAAAGTTTCTCGCGCGATTGTTGCGATGGCAATGGTGATTTAATTCTAATAAAAATGGCTTCCTATGCTTTTTAAATGAGCATTAAACTTTGCAGTTTTTTAAATAATTGAAGTACTTAGAATTCGAATTCTTTTCTGTAATTTTCAATGTATTCTCATTTCGATGCGCTGAATTTTTTAACGTATCTCACTTGTCCGTAGCATGTGTAGTTAAATTCAGCGATTTAAATAACTCGAAATTGAATTTCAAGGCTAGTTCAATGGGAAATTCGTCGACAAATAGTAGATTTATGTCCATCCGATCGTACAGACAGACGGACAAAAAGTATGAAAGTTGGGTCTCTGAGGTCATAGCTTTCTAACAAAAAAAGAATTTTTAAGATCGGATGGATAAAACCGATTTTGGAAGGGGGTACGGACGGACGGACATCGAACGCATGTCAATGCCTACTTTTTTTTATTTTTTTTTTAATTCTTCGAATTAAAAAAAAAAGAAAAGTAGGCTAAAAATGGTCGAATTCATTGTTGGCGTTACGGAAGTACAGTCTAACACTGGTAATGTAAAGTGATTAAGCATGAACTATTAGTATTTTCAAACAACAAAAATCTCTGAACGAATGTTAAATGATTCTATTAACATGAATGGGAAATATAACCCTATTAACTCGTACACAAATACGGAAAAAAACGTAACAACATAACTAAAATGAAATTGTGGTTGTATGGCCCAAAAAGTAAAATAAACTGCACTTATTCTACTTACAAATTCCTTCCTTTTTAAGGATGGGGAATATTTGTATTGATTTTTCTTTTACATATTATAGATAATGCTCAACAAAATAGTTTGGCAGATGAGATCAAACAATTAGAAGATTCTAATAAACTTGCATCTGCAGCACAAAGTAAGCTGAAAATATTTTTTTTGGATTTTTTATTTTTGTATCATAACACAAATGACCCTAAAAATTTACTTCTTTTAAAAATAATTACAATTTAACAAAAGTTAAACACTCAATAATTACTTAAAAAGGATTATATATTTTCCATTTTAAATCTTAAAGTTCAGCATTAAACTAAAATAAAAATGCAATTACAAATTAGTATTTTTAATGTATATTAACTGATAGGAAAATATCCAAGAAAATAATTAAATTACTTTTAAAACTTATAAACTACTTGGAGTGTTTATATATTTTTGGCATTACCCTTTATTTTCTTTCATCCATTAGATATCTCTCTTACATTTCTACTACATTATATTCTTACGCAATTGCTTTTGTGCCTAGGTTTTGCAAAGGAACAAGGTGAACTGGCCTATGATCCTCTGCAAAATAACTCAATATCTTCGGACGACAGCAGCGATTCCAAAGAAAAGAAGATGTCAACAACTCTACCAACAATGTGGTTAGGTTCTCAAACAGGGCAGTAAGTGTTTTTGTTTCATCGAATCAATGCATAAAATTTCAAATCTGCTTGCATTAGTTAACCCCTATTTTATACCTTGTCTATCCAGAATGTGAGCCTCGAAAGCATTTTCTTCCCCCTTCCCTGCATGTGGTTTTCTTCGAAACTGCATAAACGCGTTTTTCCCCCACCCTACTTTGGTTTTAACTGTTCGGATTGTTAACCTCACAGTTGAACCTCAAATGCGTTAGGTTTAGAAAAGCTATGGTCCCCACTTTTCATAGAAAACCAAGCAAAGGGATGGAGGAAGAAAATGCTTTCGAGGCTCGCATTCTGGATGGACAAGCTATAGTAATGTTGCACACATATTTTATCATGCTATCATTCTTATTACTGGATTACTTATCTGTGTTTCTTTAATATTTTAGCATTTATGTCCATTCTTCTGTGACGCAGTGGTGGAGATGTATAGCATCAGTTAAACTGAGAGATTCTGTGTTGAGTATAGTGTAAGTAGTAATTCTGACCACACACAACACACATTCAATTTAACATTGCGACGCATTACAGTAGGCTCCCTCTTAGCCTGACTCCGTTCAATCAAATCTCTAATTTAACGGGGCCGTTTTGTCATGCGTAAATATTGAAAAAAACTCTAAAAATGGTAAGGTTTTCCATCTGATTTTGAGCATATAAAAACGTTTAACTATGCAGCAAGCTGTTAAGATTTAATAAAAAAAAATATTGTTTCTTTTAACCCTTTCGTTAGAAGGATTTTTGCTTCCTCGTAATATTTTATGGAAATAACATTATCAAATCCTTAGTTGTTCAGGCGTTTTGGGGCGCTTCAGTAAGGAAGGGTTATTTATATGTAACTTGTAATGTTTTGATTCAGTGAATATAATAATACATTATTTTAATTGTGAATTTACTCTGCGCCACTTGGGATAGTGGCTACTCTTAAATGTACAAATATATGGAAACTGTCACTTAAAATGAATATTAACATTAATTCTTGAGAATTACACTTTCAACACTGTCAAAAAAAATAATACTAATGATTTTTAAAATAGATGGGGAACTAGCATGTTTTTTAATCATTGTTTTATGATGTTTCACTTTTTCTGTGCCTGTTTCAGACACATACGAGGACGAGTTTTTGCAGGACTTGCCGATGGAAGTATTGCAATTTTCCACAGAGCTTCAGGTTAGTAAGTTTGATTTTTTCAACTTTAATAAATTATATGAAATCTTAATTTTAACCAATACCTATCTTTTTAATAAATCATATGATCTCACATAAGCACAATCTTACATTCCGATGGAACTTGCAGATTCTGTTTTGATATTATACTTTACCTCCTCAAAACATGTTTAGATTTCAGATGTAACAATGCAAGTTTATGTTTTTCTGCAACCAATACACAAGTAAAACGTAAAAGTATTTTTAACAGCACTTTCATATTATATTGGGTATTAATCATACTCATTCTTTCAAAATAAAAAGTTTTTTAAAAAATTGCATAATTTAAGCCTTTTTATGTTTAAACCTCAACTTTCTGCAAAAAAATGGACATACTTTTGTTTATTGACTGTTTCTCCACCTTTCCTACAGATGGCGAATGGGATCTCAACAACTTTCACCTAATGGATTTGGGGCGACCCCTGTACTCGGTGAGGTGCATGACAATTGTGGACAAGAACGTCTGGTCTGGATACAGAAACTGCATCCATGTGGTGGACACTGACACACTATCAGTGATTGTGAGTGTTTTTTCCCTTATCTAATTAACGTTTACAGTCCGTGCCAAACTAACTTGGGTAAAAACAAAGAGTAAAATGGCAGAGGGACAAGTGCGATTAGTCTGTTAGTTGGAAACTCTTGTAAAGTATTACATACAAAAGGATCTGAATTCAATTTAACCAAAATACTTTTTATTCGAATAAAATTACCAAATTTTCTAACATAATATTCAAATCTGTTAGACTTTAAACGAAATTAATGTTTAGAACATGTTTTCTGGATGGATTCACAAATTATTTATGGAGCTCTTTACATACGCGGAAGGATCTTCTCCATAGCATATTTCTATTTACCCAACTTAGGTTGTCATGGAGTGTTGGATAATTTTTTTTAGTACTTAATTAAAAGTCAGCAGCCCTAATTTTTTTTATCATTCAATTATTCTATCTACATTTAAAGGTAATTATGTAACCTATAAAGTGACTGTAACTATAAAACAAACCTAAAAACTTCTTGGCAGATGTACAATTTGGACAAACAGGATTTTTAAAAAACTTTTTGAAATGTGTATCTCTTTTAATCAGAGCTGTAGTAAAGTAGTTTCAGACAGACGAACCAATATCTGAAAACTACCTTTTTTGGAGTCGGCAGCCTCCAAAACATGTAGAAAAGGCAGAATCTCCATTTCAGATTTTCAATCCATCTCAATTCTTTCATTATCTCATATTTCGTATTATGTATGTAATTAAAAGTGGAAAGCTACACTCTACTAGTTTACTACTACACTCTACTAGTTTATTATTGTAACATATTTAATTTCTACTTTAGGAAACATTTGATGCCCACCCTCGCAAGGAAAGCCAGGTCAGACAAATGGCCTGGATAGGGGACGGTGTTTGGGTGACCATTCGACTGGACAGCACTTTGAGACTCTACCATGCGCATACAAGGCAGCATCTTCAAGATGTGGACATAGAGCCTTATGTCAGCAAAATGCTTGGTACTGAGAGCATGCTAATTTGTATGCTGTAAAAAAACCACACACAAAAAAAAAACACTTTTTTTATGTCCTTGGTAGGAAGTAAAAGTGTTGTTCTAATAAAAATTTGATTTATTTAATATATAATTTTGCCTGATTTGGATACTTGATAGTCACTTTCAACTACTAAAATATCGAATCAAATAATGTGTGATTGTTTCTAAAAAAATGATCAAACATATTTAAGTGATAAAAACAACAAACTTTTGAACATATTTTTCTCAATTTATTACCCATAGTATTTCAAATACCTGGTTAATTTCATTTTGAACACTGGAATATTAACCTTTTCATTCTTAAAATAATTATTATGCACATTTTAATGACCAGAAAAACAAACGTATGGTGTTCATATTATCTGAATTAATTACCTGTAGTTTTAATACATTGTTCGATTCATTTTAGGCACTGGTAAACTGGGCTTTTCATTTGTACGCATTACCTCTTTATTGGTATCCTGCAAAAGACTGTGGATGGGTACTGGAAATGGAGTTATCATATCAGTACCATTAACTGAAGGTATTTTTTTAAAAGATAGTTTCTAAAACTAATTTATATTAATGAACCTATTTAATTATTCAAAGAAGTAAAATTAATGCACCAATATTTATTTAATTCCTCAAGTGTATTTTATAATTCTTCAAAAATGTTGTAATAATTTTGAATGAGATAACTCCAGGCCATTCGATAAAATTAATTTTACGACTGTGCAATAAACTTATAAAAATTAAAAACAAGTACTACCTCAACAGCGCATTTTGTAAAAGCTAACTTGTAACGTAAATTAAGACTTTGAATTTTATTTTTCTGGAATGCATTTGAGTCCAAAGTGTTTTAATTGCTGAACATTCAAGGGAAACCTACATTTTACTTTAATTAAATATGGGTATGACTGGGAACGTGTTAAAAAATTAAGTTTTTCCATTAAGAATTCAAATTCTTTCAATTTAAAAATTTAGTAATGTAATAAAATTCCTAGATTTTTAAAGAGTATATGTGTGTTGTTTGAAACATGATTATTGGACGACAAGTTTATGTGTCTTAATTCGGTCAAATATGCTAATTTTAATTTCAAATACAGTCATTATTTATAATTATTGCATTGAATTAATAATTTACAAAATCAATAATTGTATTAAATTAAAAATGTAAGTAAAAAAATAGTTTAAAATTATCAGCCCCCCCCCCAAAAAAAAAAAATTGAACTATACCGTTTTCACCCCTTCCCCCACCCACTCAGAAAAACCCAGATCTGCCCCACTGGTACCACTTCAATATTAATAACTTAACTGATTATTCAATTAATGACCAGTTCAATTTAATAATAACTCTGTCCTAACATAATAATTGGTGCATGTATTAAAAAATGAACTATTTTAATGAATTGCAGGCAAGGCCCACAAAGGTACTGGTGAAACCGGTGGCAAAGCACCTGGTGGTGTGGTTCGAGTGTACTCTGAAGCAGGTGACGCCACCAAGGGCTTTGACTTCATCCCTTACTGCTCCATGGCGCAAGCACAACTCTCTTTCCATGGACACAGGGATGCTGTCAAGTTTTTTGTGTCTGTACCAGGTGAGGAGGATTTTTAATATATTCAACGGGATAGAGCTTGATTAGAGTGCTCCATGGCAGAGTGCTAAAGAATTACTGAGCCTTAAGGGGGAATGGGCGTGCAGGACCGGGGGTCTCCAAACTCAAGTGCCTCAATGTTAATCCTATGGGGAAAAAACTATTTTCTCTGCCACATTTCTCCGGCTGTATTGAATATTTTTACAAGCGGATTTTTTTATGTGATAAATGTAGCTGACTTACAGGTCTCTATCTTCCCACTTTTTGAAATTGCTTCGAATATTTTGTGTAAAATAATTTATTGAATATTAAAAAAAATATTCGTACTAATTTCAAAAAGTGGGAAGATAGAGACCTGTAAGTCAGCTACATTTATCACATAAAAAAATCCGCTTGTAAAAATATTCAATACAGCCGGAGAAATGTGGCAGAGAAAATAATTTTTTCCCATTGGATTAACATTGAGGCACTTGAGTTTGGAGACTCCCGGTCCTGCACGCCCATTCCCCCTTAACAGGAAAGAGATCTACTGTTTGTAGGTAAACTGCATTACATAGCCTAATGACTTGAACCATTGTTGCAATCACTCAAGTACTCTTACATATAAGAAAACATACAGAGAATGACTGATTATTTCAGAGCAAAAATGGTCCAATTCATTGTTGTGGATACTGCAGTTTTCCCACCCACGGCAGAGATTTGTGCAGCAATGGGACTACTAACGGGTCACTGTGATGTCAAAAGACACCTGAGCATCATGTGCGTAAAAGATAACCCTCCCTGGCCTTGTTGATAGGTTGAGGAAAGTTAATATCACATTCTGTGAATGTGACAACTACTCTGCACATATATATAGGTATATTAGGTACCATTGTATAACTGCAAGATTTATAATATGACAAAGAAAATGCTGAGGTTCTTATCAGCAATCAGTCTTCTTTAAGGTTAGATGATGAGGTCACAGTGTGTGGTACCACCCCACTCAAGTTATAATCAACATTTTTTTTACCTGGAACAAACTTTGAAAGGGATTTAACAGAGAGGGACCTGAGTAGCCTGGTTTAGGACATAAGGTTTTTAAAAAAAAGGTGCAATTTATGTGTATGTTTTCAAAGCTGATGGCCTTTAATTCAACTGAAAAACTAAAATTGTGTTATTCACTCTACATTATCTGTTATTATTGGTGGCAGCTTTAGATAAACTAAAAAAAAATTATTAAGCATTTCTATTTATAAAAAATAATGCAGTTTTGAACACAACTAAGGCTTAACCCTTAAAATCAACTGGGTTCTTATATCACATGAACAAATCTATCTTCAGCGTTTTAGGATAATCTGGTGCTAATTTTCAGGGGTCGCTTCCACCGCCAAAGTGAGAGAAGACCAGCCAGGCAAGTCCCTTCAATCAGAAATCAAGCAGGCCATCGCCAAAGATAAGCCAGACAGCAAATCTCCAGACTCCATGCTCATTCTCTCCGGGGGAGAAGGATACATTGACTTCCGAGTCGGTGAGTTATTTGATTTTCAATTAGAACAGGGCCGGATTTAAAGATTTGCCGCTCTACATACACTTAAGATCGAAATAATAAGTTAATTTTTTTAACTGTTCTACAGGGTTGCCAGGGTCCTTGAAAAAAAAACTTTGATTTTCAAGTGCTTAAAAGTGCTGGAAAAACATCAACCTTGGAAAGTCCTTATTTTTTTTAGCACTTTCAATGTGAATCAGTTCCTATTTCACTTTTTGATTCATTGTTTATGTATAATTCAAAAGGGCAAAGTATGTGATTTTGATGGTATTTTTAATAACTAAAATGTTATTTTATAACACATATTTAAGTTCATTTGCAAGTTAGAGAGCTTTTATTTGTTTAATAAATGAATTTAAAAAACTATTGTGAAATTTAGTTGCTGAATGTTCGAATATATAGTCCTTGAAAATGGAAATATATCCTTGAAAAGTCCTTAAATAGTCCTTGAATTTTTTTACCAAAAAGTGTGGCAACCCTGGTTCTACTATTTGTCTTTCCACTTCCAAATATCAGAGGGGGAGAGTCTAATTGCCCTAGCAGCTACCATGTTTACTACTAAATATTAGTACTATTATATATAAGTTTACGGTTTACACGTTAATGTAAATTATTTGTTTCTTTCTTAAAAATATTAGTATTTTTATAATAATTTTTTATGTTGAATACCACTTTAATTGTTCGTAAAATTTGCCGCTGTAGGCTGCAGCTTACTTAGAAATCCCGCCCTAGATTAGAATGTAGTTATCTGTGGTCAGTGTTGGGAATTAATCAATTAAATTATTAGCGATTGAACTTTTAATTGCACCTTGCAATTAAATTAATTTGATTAACATATATCAATTGTAACTTGCAATTAACTTTTTAGTAGTTTTATGAAACGATTAAAACTAACAATTATTTAACTTAACATATTAAAACGAAACGAGTAAAAATTTAGAAAAAAATAGAGCTGTTGTGACAATAACAAATCTGACAGTCACAAACTGTCAGACAGCATGTTCGAGAAGATAGTTGTACTGAAGTGTAATTTAAATCATTACAAGAAATTTTAAATTGTTATTGTCTGTATAATCTAGTTAAAGATATTGATGATTATTTGGATCGTTCTTTTATTTGTTGCCAACATATTTATTGAACTGCAGGAAGAGATAACAATCTTATTTCAAGACGTTAACTAGATTAATTTTTGAAAATCATATTTTATTTTAAATGATCAAAAAACATTTCTCCGACTAATGTAGTGTCAACTACTTGTACTTAAAATAATTGACAGGTATATTTTATACCTTTGAAATGTTTTTATTTTGGCTTTATCCATGTTTACAAATCTTATATATTTTTAATTCTATTAGGAGATGGAGAAGACGATGACACCTTTACACACTTAGCCATCGAACCTGACGAAACACGCCCAGTAATGTCAGCCAAAGGAGACCGAAGCCACCTTATAGTGTGGCAGGTTGCTTTGAGCCAGTGAAAGAATTTTACAAGTTTTTTTTTATGAAAAAAAAAATTGAAAGATATTTCAAATTTAAGAAATCTTTGACACAAATTGTGTTCGATTCAAGCCAATTGATTTTATATGTGTTGTTGTCTATTTATTTTTAGATCTGTGTTATTTTTTAAAATACGTTGTTATAGTTTTATTTTTGAATATTTTATCGGATGTTTTAATTGTTTTTGCAGAAGATTGTTAAATGGATGTCTAGTCAATGTTCGAAGCATGATGTTATTTTTAATTAATTGCTTTCTATTTGAACTGTAAAGGCCAGCAATCTAGAATTATGTTATTAGACTTTTGAAGCATTCTTATTTGTAAGAGTTTCTAAGCGATTTCTATTTGTATATAATAAAGTAATGCAATTCTTGTTCCTTATTGTTATTAAATCTCATTGTCTTTGATAACTGACAACACTTCCAGTATTTCAAGTACATTAACATGCATTTTTTTATATAATTGTGATAATGTGTAGGTTTATTATAGTTAATTCTAGAAAAAATTATTATATAGTTATCTTAACTACCTTAAAATACAAGTCAACTCACAAAAATAAATTATTACATTCAAGTAAAAATTGATTAAATTAACCTTTTTTTTCACACATTCATCATTACAGTTTGGTTTAGTTTTTTTTTTTTTTTAACTTAAATTGATTAGAAGTATAATTCTCTACATACCAGTTATGGTGTAAAGTGTTCATGCAAACATTTTTTAAATATTTAGATTAACTTATTGATTATTGAACTAGATGATTAAATAAATTTTATTCACACATTCATCATTATTTTTTCTTAACTTAGATTAGGGATTGGAATGATAATTTTCTACTTACCACTTACAGTATGTAGTGTTCATGTGAACATTTTTTGTAAAATATTTAGCTTCGAATGTAAATATTTTATAAAACAAGGAGATGGATTAATAAATTTGCGTGTATATATTTTTTAAGCAATACCATTTTTTTAAATCCTAGAATACATAACTTTATATCTGACAAAATTTTCTTTATAATTCAATATCCTTTACTGTAATTTTTAGTTTATATATATTTTTTAAATTGGAAATAAAATGTAGTATTGCGAGGAATAAATAGCTTTAAAAAACTGGGCAATTCAGTTTGAAACACTGAATGAAATTAATAAACAATTAGGATAAACTGTTTTTGTAGCACAAAATTACCGATAATAAAATAAGTTGGAAATTCCAATCACTACTTCAGATGAGCCATGTTTATAACTTATGATCACATATTTTAGAAGGGTTTTGTGAAAATATTTCAAATTTAAACTAATAATAAATTAACTAAATTTTTGTAATTATCACTAAGGGAATTTTTAGATTTTTAATTCTATTATACGTTTGTAAGTTTGTCCAACACAAACTAAATAACTCTTGCAAAGTGCTAAAAAAAAGGGATTTTGACATTTTGTAAGGAATACTGATCACTTCCATATTTATATTCTTCTACCATAGTAAATTGAATAATTGAAATTCTTACAAGAATATGAAACTGGTTCTAAAACTACGGTAAATAGTTTTAGAATCAGTTTATGGTAAAAAGTTTTTTCTTGTACACCAACAAAATGAAATCAGAACAGTATCTAAACATCTTAAAAGATCAATGTTGCACCAGCTAATTACTTTTTACTTCGCCAGTCCTACATTTTAAGACAACACCAGCAAAGTTAATTTCGCTCATATTGTGAAATCTTAGTTCAGTGAGCATAATATATCCTTTTAACACCATTACATAAACGTATTTTGAATCTATGGGACATACTCGAATAAGAATTAATGGATGATGAAAGAGTGGTTTATGTGCCCTGAAGGGTTTAGAAGACCTTTCAATGGAATTATAACCCAAAGTAAAAATACTCACCGGAAACTCACTGCAACAATGCCACAAAAAGCTTTATTCAGGCTAAAGGTAGGCAACCAAATATAACGAGAATAGCGACTTTTTTTTATGACATGTAGTGTATCAAAGCTTAAAAAAACATAAATCCATTCTAACCTTAACTTAAGGCAACATTTTATTAAATTTCCTAATTCAACAATATTTCTAATCCACCTCAAGAATATACAATGGACATCCTCTACTTTTTCTTCATCATCTTCTTATATTCCCCTTCCTGAGTGGCAAGATCGTGGTAGAGCTCCTTCACCTTCCTCTTCCTCTCAGCGTCAGACGCCAAAGTTTCCTTCAACTTCTCGGCGGCAATCATCTGTGCATCTCGCCTCATGTCCCTGATGACGCATTTCTCCTCCCTCCTGATCTTCTGTGATATTTGCTTCAATTCTTTGAACTTCTTGTTGATGTTGTCCCTCTTGTCAAACTGTGACTCAAATAAGGGGTCGAATAGCTTCAGAGGCTTAGGCTTGGTGTTCTGGTAGACAAGGTGCTTGAGCTTGGGGCTGTTGGATTTGATTTCAGTTGCTAGGTTGTTGATGGAGTCTTTTACGGAATCGGGGTAAGAGTCTGTGGGCAGGAGGGAACATATGGAAACGGTTTCGGAAAAGATTTCGGAATAGGATGGTAGATGGGTGTAGAGAGAAGTGAATTTATGGAGGAGACTGACTGTTTTGAAAATTATGCTTGACTTGATTGAATCGTCGACGGTTGTTTTATTTATGTTAAAGTAGTCCAAATCAAGAATTTTATCACTGGGAGGCTTTCTGTTCAATACAAGGTTGATTTGTTTGGTTTTAGAGTCTTTTGAAGTGGTTTTGTTTGCAGAAGGCAGAGCCAGCTGCAAAGTTGTGTTTAAGAAATGGATTACATCAGGTATAAAACGCTTCGATTGGCTTACACAGTGTGCAAGTATATTACACACATACAGTCGGGAGGCTACATTTGACAAAGTTACGGGATATAAGCTTGATAAAATATCACACATGAAAATTACAGCAGGTGTAACAATAGGATGTCGAAAGTCAGAAACTGAGTACAGGACACTACAGTATTTCAGAATAAGGAGGCTTTGGAGGCTCAGAAAACCCTTTTTCTTTTTCAACTTCTTACTTTCCTGATAAGATTGTTGTTCTTGGTCCAAATATTTAAGAAATACTTCTGCTGTGTGTACTGGTGAAATTCCAGCTATTGTGTGCAACTGGGGTAGTATCATACCAGAAATAGTGGGATCCGTATACAAATGCTTCAAGGCATACTCGATAAGGATACCGAAAAATGCAGCTAACTTTTTCAAAATATTTTCTGATTTCGCTTTAAGATATGGTTTCAAAATACCATCAACTGCTTTGCAGATTTCTTCAGGAGAAAAATTACTGGTCTTCACAAACTCTTCAAAATCAGCAAGCTTTGTTGGAATGACAGGCAGATTTTTATCTAAGGTTATTGAATCATCTATTTCAGGTACTTTAATATCATCCTCAGCCTCCATATCATCCTCTTCTTTCTCAGATTCTTGATTGCCATCACTCTCATCATCATCATCAGAGTAGTCTGAATCCTCCTGTATTGCCTCTTTTTCATCTCCGTTTTCTTGCACCGGAACAGGCTCCAAAAAATCAAAATCATCAAGAATGCTATCGGCAGACACGTGTTCAACAGCCTTTTTGGATCTCTGGGGGACATCATCACTCATCCGTGCAATTCTCTCCGCTTCCAACTTCTTCAGAATTTCTTTTTCTTCCAACTCAAGTTCCTCTGCAGTTTTCACTCGAGTTGTTGGTGTACCCCGCTTTTCAAACTTCAGCTGATTGGCCAGAATCATGTATTCATCCGGCTTAGAAATAGGAACCGGCTTCGCATCAACAGACCCAATCCTGCCGACAGAAGAAATAAGAGTCCTCCAGGTATTATCCAACTCTTCCGTAAGATCTTCTGTCTGCTCTTTTTCGATTTTCTTTTCGTATTTCTGCTTCTTGCTTTCCACGATGAGCCCAGCTAGTATGTCTTTTTGGTTTTTAGGCTCTTTGGACTTGGAGTCAGAAGGACCACCAAAGTGAGCTTTGTTAACAAATGCCGCACTCAACGGTTCATCGTTGTCTGAATCGCTTTCTCCACCACCCCTGATTGGTTTAGCCAAATCCAACGGCATTCCGCCATGCGTCAATGTTTCTTCCGTTTCATTCAGATTAAAGAGATTTTTCTTGAGCTTCTTCTTCCTTTCCTGAACCAATCTCTTAATGCTGCTTTCCTCCGAGTCATCCATCCAACGTTTGTCCGTAAACTTGTTCGCCTTTCCCGCTATAACTCTAGTTTTCTGCCAGAGGTCCTTTCTTTTGTTGTAACTCTCTCCTCTCGAAATGCCCCGTAAGCCTTTCGTTCCCGTAGGATTCTTTCCAAGAATGCAATGTTTTTCGCGGTTGATCTTGACGTTGAAAGGGTTAGATTCTCCCTTGAATATGGTACTGGGTACCTTCTTCTTATTGTTTTTCTTCACCATGACTTTGCTTTATGAGATGCTGCTGTTCTGCAATAGTCATAATCACAAATTAAATAAAGCATTTAGTTCATATTTAAATCATCATTAGCATTAATCATTAAGTAAGATTTTTGATAAAAAAAAGTTGCTGCTTTTTTAAATTTTGTTGAATCAACATCTCACTAGAAGCTTTATGATTGGAATTGGCGACAGCTCTTGTCATCTGAAACTATGCATATTTGAAATTTTGAACACATGTTTATGGGGTTGGTGCACATTTATTTTACTAGATTACTTTTTTAACCGGAAGACAAGGGGAAAAACCATATAAAACCAAAACTATGTAAAAAAGATTACTGAATTTAGAACATTTTGCTTTGGCATGGCTAACTTGAAAAATTAACGTTATCTGACTGGAAATTTTGTAGGTAGCTATCGATTGGTGATCTTTAACATATTCTTACACAAATAGTTTAACACCAAAATATGCACCTCGGTAAGTTTAATTGCAGATAAATAAAAATTTCCTGAGACTTTTACAATAATAGAAAAATAGGTACTAATAATCTGTATACTTTGTGGATAAAATTCCATTAAAATAGCCATATGTAATAAAAAACTTAACTATTGTTAAATTATCGATTAAAAATGTATTGGCTCAAAACTTGATCTGTGCCTTTTAGCATAGATCTTAAGCATGGGGGTAGGCTCTTGTTTACTTGATTTTGCATCCAGAATCATAATTAAAGATACCAAATTATAACAGAAAGTAGTAATTTAAAAAAGTACAAATAATCTTTTTTTTAATGGGAAAGATATTTTCAATCCACATCTGCTTTAACATGTAATATAAAGCAAAAACACAGTGATGATCATGCGGGGGACCAAAGACTAGAATGGGCTGTAAAAATGATCAAGGGGGTGTATTGGATATTGATTATGATAATTGATGAGATCTTTAAACTTTTCCTTGGAACATGTATTACAACTGTTTTGCTCCTATTTATTTCAATCTTCATGTTCTCAAAAGTGGCATTCGATTATGTGTCAACTAATTGTTCCATTCTAAGCTCTAGCTCCTTGTGCCCCCTATCACTTACAAACTGGGTTGTTACCTTGATTAGATAATTAAAACTTTCACTGATTAAACTTATGTTGCCCCGTAACATGTCACAAAAATAGCATTATCAAATTCTTAGTTAGAAAAATATAAAACTATAACTTAATCACTGAGTTTTGTTTAATCGATTATATCACCGTAACATAGGTGCTTATGATCTGTCTTGATTGAAAATGCGAGTGTAAAGTTTCAGAAATTCCTTAGTACCGCCTCAAGATAACACTGCAGTGCAAAGGTTTTCGACACTAACATAATTGTTTAGAGTTTTAACTTGTTTTAGCTACCCATGATTTTATTTCTACTTTCGTCAAAACAGAGTTACAAAACTTTTTTTTTTATCGCGGCGTCCTTATAACGCGTTACTGTGCAGTACTTAAAAGTGATTAATGTAAAATAAGTGTTTCAAAATAATAAATCGATGTTTAAAGTTTTTATAAAGTTCAGATAAACCCTTTGTTCCCTTTAAAATAGGAAAAATTAATTGTTTTTAAGTTTGCTTCTGTCAAACGTTAGCAAATCGCTCAATTGATTAAAGAGGCTCATATAATTTAATATTTAAGAGAAATACCTTATGCAATGGAAGGAACTTCTAGTTTTATTCTTTAATTTGAGAAAAATACTTGTTGATTCGCATAAAAATATCTATTTATAATAGTTTTTCATTGACAAATCACTCAAAACAAATTTATCACTTGCAAATGCATGCCATGCTCGAAATTTTATTTGTTTACATTTAAAATAGTTACAGTTGCAGTTAACTTTTTTGGGATTTGTAATAGATTATATTGACTTTAATAATTACAGTTTTGGTGACGTCAACGTCTCTGTAACCATTTATTCAAAGTATATTAAAACATGACCCAAATATTAAATATAAGCAGATTAGTAAAGTCCCTGCCTCCTTCAGGTTCTCTAACGCTGCGCACGATGTCGCCCCCGACACCTGAATAGACACCCAACGGTTGCGTGTCAGCTCGTCACTTGACTGTGGTTCTAAATTACGACGCCCGTTACCAATAGCCCTCGTGTAGCTCTAGTGCGACGATAATTCAAAACCAAACCTTTAGGTTCTCTACATTTTTATGAAGCGGACGCTTCCACAATCAAAATATTTGGGATGCCAAGCTGACTTTGTCTGTGGGCGGACTATAACAAGAATGACAAAAAGTCTTTCTGTCTCTGGGACTCAAATATTCGTGATTAAGTTTTTAGATGTAACATAAATGGAGTTTTGCTGGGAAATATATAAAAATACTTTTTAGATTTTTTCATTGGAAACTAATTAATTAACACAATTCTTCAAAAAATAAGCATTTTATTAGCTTTTTTGGAGTTTACAATCTACTTGTATTTACATTCTTGGATATGAAAAATATATCACTTTAACATAGATTTTCTTAGTTTCTCCTAAAATTACACAACATAGATATTCTTATGTCATTTCTATAAAATTTATCATGATTCCTAATACCAGCACTTTATGAAGCTTAATGCCAAGCAATGAAACCATATTTAAACCCAAAAAAAATTGTACAGTGAAAGAAAATGTATGAAAAAAATTTCAATATCAAGGATAGAGGCAAAAACGAAGACATAAACATAATAAAAATTAATTTAGATTTCTACAAAATATCCCATACTGCTCTCAAAACCCTTTATCTGATAATTCAAGCAGAATCTCTGCTGCACAGAGTATCTTTGGCAATACGTTTATACTATTTCAGTGGCTCCAACGCTCCAACTGTATTTAGCTTCCTGTTGTCACAGGACTGAAAGCCATTGCCTTATCTACTTCGAAAATTTGCAACCATCGTATATTTGCGAAAATTTTCATAATTTGACTCGTAACTGTCAATGGCCAATTAATTCCAATATTTTTCAAATACCTCATCTTCCAGATACAGCCTCTTCCGATTCAGTGAGCATGTTTAAAAAAAAAATTCCAACACAGAACGTAACTTTGACTATTTGTTAAATATGGCATTTAAGGCATAGTAGATAAGGAAGATTTATTAGAATAGTTATTTTTTTTTTCATATACATTGAAATAAACTTAAAGCATACTTATTTTTTTTAAAAATCTTATGAGGGTGGTTGGATTGGAATTTTCGGTATTCCTTATTTTGGATGAACTAGTATAACCTTATGACAATACTTATTTACATATACATACATATTTATTAATTCAGATAAAGGGCTTTTAACAAATATTTATTATTAGTAATTTCGTAAAAAGAGTAGTTTAGAAACAAAACCGAAATTCTCCAATAACGGAATTCTACAGGAATAATCCTATAAAATCAATTATTGATATCTTTACTTTTTACTTGAATCAAGAACCTCACATGGAATGCTAATTTTTCATTTATTAGATTTATTCTTATAAACATGCTTTTTTTTCTGAAAAGATAATGGAAATCAGTGACCAAAGAACTTTTTAAATCGAGTAAACAGAGCCATTTTAAAACTACTTTCGTCATGTTGAATAGTTGGTAAACGTAGAGAAATTGGGTTTTGAGTCTAAGCTACATAAGGGTTCACTCAGATGTTTAAATCAGTAGTGCAAATTTATAGTATTTTCTGAAATTATCAACAATCCTTTGAGTCACGAAATCGGTAAAAGATGGCAGCATCATAAAAGGTTCTTTAAATACAATATTTAACAGAATGATGAAAACTCTGCAATAATTTAGTTCTTTTAGTTCCTCTGGGAAACCAGCAATAATTGTTTTAAACTGCTGAGATTAAGAGGCTGTCAGTCCTATAGAGCTAATGCATTAAGCCCATTTCACACCTGCACAGCTACTTGCAACTGCAACTCGCAACTTGTGGTAACCTGGATTTTCGGGCTTCCACAAAAAATTATTCATCTGAAAATTTGGCAAGTTTCATCTTTTTGAAAGCAAACTTTAATCAAACTATGGGCATTGTTTGCATCAAACAGAAATTTATGTTTCCGAACTTCCTTAATGATCAATTTTCATCTTTGCCATCCATTTAATATCCATTTTTAATTGCGCAGATATTTGCAAACGGGGAAAGTTGGCGTCTTAAAAAGTAAATAAACAACCAGTTGGCGAAGTCTAGTTCGCCACAATGCAGCCAAGGAAATCCTGAGTTCTGATTGGCTAAGGGTACATGCAACTGCGATTTTTTCATGCTTGCAGGAAAAAATCTCACGAACTGAGTGCAACTTTTTAATGCACGGTGTCCTACGGGAGTTGCAAGTAGTTGTGACAAGGTGTGAAATGGGCTTTAGTTTTGAAAACACAACTTTAGCAAAACTTTAGACTTTGCCATGTTATCCCATTTTCACCAGGTATGGGAATCATCATAACACCCATTTAAAACAAAATCGAAAAGAAAATAACACCCAGTTATTTAATTATTAATTGATATAGATTTAAAATAGTGTCACCCTCTGCTCTATATTTTTGGAATTTTAAAACTTCAAAAATATATAATTAAATAACAAGATAACATTTTCGTTTCATATTTGTTTTATTTTGATTCCCATACCTAGGAGAAAAGGGCTAACATGGCAAAACAATGCTTCTGAGAAAGTCATGATTCCAACACTAATGCTCTATGGGACTGACAATCCTTTTTTAAAATTTAATTTTTTAAATGATAATTACATTTTTTACAATACTTATGTTCAAGAGACTGGTTATGTTTGTGTAACTCAGATGATTTAAAACAGTCACAGTACTCACAGTCAAATAATATGCGACAAATCACAAGCTTCACCAACTTTCAAAAATTCACAGCATAACAATTTATTTTCAACTTTGTGGCAACAGCTAATAAGGTACTTCATTGAGAATAGGTCCAAGAGGTTCACAATTGTGAATTCGACGAATGGCTTCACTATAAAATCGTGATACATCTAAGCACTGAAATTAAGTGACAAGAAGTTGATAAATACCAAATATATTTTACATAGAAAGACAAATTGTCACATTTGGTATCAAAAAGAAATGTTTTGTAAAAAGCTTTTGATTAGTTTTAAAAGTTTTCCATGGTTTTCACAGAGGTGGACGTAATGTATTTGATTGTATGTATACAAATGATTGTATGGTACCTTCAAATACCAATTTTTTATAAAATGAAAGAAAAAAAAATCTTCAATTTTGATTAATAATAATAGAAAAAGTTCTTTTAAAATTTTATACAATGTTCTTACACACTTTGCCAAAAAGTAAATTTAGTATTTTAAATAGATCCTGAAAAAATTGAGCTTTGGATTTTTGCTGTTGCTAATTCCTTTATCGATAATATGCATAACAAACAGATTTTAAATTAAAGGAAAAAAATTAAAAAGATATTTACATTATGTATAGAAACTTGCATATATTTGTATTCCTTACCAATAGAAAAAAAGCAGTTCACCTCAACCAAATTATATGTGTACGTAATAAGTTTGTTATGCATCTACATATGTTAAGTTTTTTTAATCACGATTTGGTACTGAAACTATGGAACAGATTGGAGAAAGTATTATAAATTTGTAATTTATCATTATTAAAAATGAATGATTGTAAATTAAGACTCAAATTTTTTAATGTAACTAATTTTAAAAACAAGATACCAGGTAAAATAAAACCATTTAAAGAAAGCACACAAACCTTATCTTATTTAAGAATTGTATCTTCTGATTCTAAAATTATGTCTTAATAAAAAATCAAATACACAACTTAAATATATTTGATGTTAAATTTTGAAAATCAAATAATAATGCACAAAATTGCTTTACTTTTTATTATATCTTATCTAATATACATTCAAAAATATTTAAATTCATCATTGATCTAAACATTTCATACAAACATCGTCAGTCGATAAAAACCAACGAGCCATGCACGTGCACAAATTGTCGCATGCAACCAAAAATAAAAATCACTGTTGAAAAATATTACTTTTTTATTACGAAAAAATTTGTACAATTGAATAAAAAATGCATCTATGGCACAGTGCCGCATGCAATAGGAATGGAAAAACCTTGGTTAGTTTTTATATAAGGGATGGAATGCTGTGGTCTACATGGGGACATTACAGAACAGGTACGAAACAGATTCTCCGTTGTGGGTTCGCCTGATTGCCTCGGCCAGTATCATTGCCACATCAATGCACTGCAAAGACACAAGGATTATGCTAAAACATGTGGTGATTACAAGGCACCCACATCTTCAAAAAACAAAAAGTCTAAAAACAAAAAAAAAATCTCCAAAACAAAAAGTATAAAAAAGTGTAAGAAGGGGGAAAAAATCTGATATGGGCAGTTTGACCATGCAGAAAAAAGGATACTTATAATAACATTGGCAAAGAAAAAAAGGTTAAGTATTTAATATTAAATTACGCAAATTATGGCAAAATTGTGGTAAGTGAATTATAGTATAAAAATTTTGCAACAAAACGGAAAAAATAGGTTTTGTAAAAAATATCTATGATTAAAAAAAAAAAAGATAAAGTAAAAGGTTAGTATTTTTTACGAAGGGAATAAAGTTGCTTGTTAATTTGTTTGGTCTCCTACACATAAATAAATTTTGCTTTTGAAATAAATTTATTATAAATTTTTAAATTAATGATAATTAATAAATTATTTTTCATCTGCTCAGTTTAAATTGATACATAACTTTAACTACATTAATTATTCTAACATAATTTCAAAAAATTAGGATTAATATGCTAAAATAATATGTATTTCTCTTGAGTAATTAGGAGTGAAAAAAAATGAGGGCTTTAAAGGGCAAACTATAAATTAAAATTTCAAGAACAAGAATAGGTTATATAATGCTACAAAACAAATCTAGAAGAAAACAAGAAAATTAAAAAAATTTCATACAATATTATTATATATAAACCATTTTATGAGTTTTATTAATATAAACTATTACCACTACCACTAATGCAGTAGTATTCTACATCACAACTAAAATTTAATAGATATCTCATACTATAACTTTTTAATCTATCTCATGAGAATTTTAAATTAAAAAATATTTCTATAATAACCTATACAGCATGCATTTCTAGAATTAGTGCATTGATGTTCGTTTTCTTGAATTTATTTTTCACTTATTTGAATAAAAAATTTATTTGAATTTTATTTTATGTGAAAAGTTTGAAAATTTATAGTACCAGAGCGAATTGTTTAATGACCCATTTTTGCATACATTCTGAAGACGAAAAATTGCAGTATAAAATGTTGTTTCATAATTTATTAATGTTAATTATTTAACAGATAACGAAAAATTGAAAAACTAAAGTGCAATGCAAATTTTAAGATTTGTTTATTTAGCTTAAGGCATACAGTATCATGCTTAACAGCCTTAATAATGTATTTTATCTTAAAAGGGCTGGCTAGGGATTTTTTAAAAATATTATTTTCCTTCAAGATAACCACCATCTTTTGAAGTACAAACCAGCAGATGCTAAGTACATCCTAAACAGCTTCAAGACACAGCACATTATAAAAATTCAATGGCTTTGTAATGTTTTAATTGTTAAAGCAATGAAACTAATGGGAAAATAGTAAAAGGAAAAACAAAAAGAGTTAATTACTTTTTTTGCAACATTCCTCTATTAAAGTAGTGATAGGAGCCTGCCGCCTGTTGAACATTTAAGTCATGCAATATATCACAAAGCTAAGTTTGACTTCTGTGTACGAGAATGCCAAATTCTCTATAAAGGGGGTAAATTTCTGGGGTTTGGGGAGATCTTGCTGGACCACTTCAATGTCTTCTGAATGTTAATAAACATATTTGGTCACCATTTTAATGGTTACCCATGATTTGGAATTTAATGATGACTATTTTATTAACCCATTGAAGAGATTATCAAATACTAAGTAAACCATATCCCACCTAGAATTTAAATCTCCAACCTGTTGTAAAGATATACCAATCTCTCATTTGGCTTCAAAATATTTACATTTACTTTAACTATACCTTGTCTATCTAGAAAGCGAGCCTCGAAAGCATTTTCCTCCCCCACCCCTACATTGTTTTTCTTCGAGACATCGGGAGCGTGCTTTCCCCCACCCTACTTTGGTTTGAACTGGATTTGTTTACTTTACAACAAAACCTCAAACGCGTTAGGTTTAGAAAAGTGATGCTTCCCCGTTTCCTAGAAAAACAAGCGGAGGGATGGGGGAAGAAAGTCTTCTCGAGGCTTGCACAGACAGACTATAAACCTGTTAAACTAACCTGAACTTTGGGGCAGTCTTTCATGTGTTGTTCCTGGGGAATGGTGTTGGTAACAACGACAGCTTCGAAGCAGGCGTTGTTGATGCGAGATATGGCGGGACCAGAGAATATTCCGTGGGTGAGGATGGCGTACACCTTGCAAGCTCCAGCTTCCATTAATCTGCAGAAAAAGGGAAAGAAATATTGAAGTCATTTTTTTATGCTTTAGATATCAATTAATGATGATTGATTAGAATATTAGAAGGAAGTAAAATGACTCCTTTTTTAGCTAAGTTTATGGGAAACAGTTCTTAGATCACTTCCTTTGATTGTATATAAAATAACATTTTCTTTTACTTTTTATTAACTTATATAAAATATAAGATAATGAAAGGCATTGCAATGAGCTCAAAAATCAGAAAGGTATAATTTTACATGTTTTCAGGAATGCCAAACTTAAAAAAGTTGTTTCTAAACTTTGGTCCGTCCTGCCTGAAACCACTCTACAGTTTATGATAGTTTCTAGACCAGTCTGCTTCAGATTTCAAGATTATCAACTAGCCCTCTATTTACGTAAGGTAATCAAGAAAATGTTCTTTTTGGAACACAAGTTACTCTTTTGCACCCTCTCTGCTCTTTTGAAAAAATCTATTATAATTTCCTAAAAATTTGGCAGCAATTATAATCCAAGGCCCAGAAAACAGTATGCACAAAAAAAATATATTATTTATCTTTAATTTCCCGTTAAATGAAAAATATGAAATCTTGGCAGAACAAACAGTTGAGTAAAAGGTCATAAAACAAAGAAATTTTAATGCTGTTGTTAGGTTAGGTTATCCTTGCACAATAGCTACATGAGGGCCATTGGTGACGGACATCATAATATAAAACCCATGGTTAAGTGACGAGCCAACAAACGATTTTCTTATGTTGTTGTCGGTCAGGATATTGCATTGTACTACGTATTTTAAATGTTACCTCTTTAAAGCCCACAACATATTAAAAAGCATTAAAATTTTCCTAAAATTGCTGCTTAGATCTTTTCTACTGTGGTCTATGATTAAAAAATAATATGATCACATAAGCAGCGCGATTGTGTGATGAAGCCTCTTTTCCCCGTTTTCGCAATGCATCACGGGATACTGGTTCCAAAAAACTGCTTTTGCCAAAGAGTTACATGCAATTAAAATTGCATTTTTAATATGCTTCTTTTATAAATATATACCTCATGTCTGCCAGAAATGATCAATACATATCCAGCTATAAACTTATGCTAGCAAAACTGGTAAAAGTTTTAATGATTTAAAATTAAATATATATTTTTTACTAGTCAAATTTCTTCATGGTGCCATCTGGCACGCTGTAGGTTTATTTTGGCTTGCGAACTGCCTTATGGGAAACTGGTTTAAAAGTGGCTTCACCATTTTCCCTAGGGGCAGATCTGCTACTTTCTATATATATGTAAGCAGCAACTATACTTTTCAGCTGCATGGCATATTGTTCCACAGGTGTCTGCCATGTCGTCAACTAGAATGGCAACCCGGTCTTTGACGTCACCAACCAGTACCATAGAAGCAACTTCATTTGCCTTTTTCCTCTCTTTGTGAATAAGAGCAAACTCTACATTCAATCGGTCGGCAATGGACGTCACCCTGAAATAATAATTGCATGATTAGTACACAAGATGTCAAACATACATAAACTATTGGTGTGCAATGAGAAGTCAAATGAAGAATACACAGGAAAAACATCTTGATTTCGTAGAAGGCTTCCCTCAATAGGCCTCTTTGGCGACGATAGCGAGAAATCTGGTGAAAAGAAACAGGTGACTCGCTTTGTTTTTCTTTCGAGGCAATCCTGATTCACGCCAGAGATCAGTGGACACGAGTCACATGTTTGTACAGCAAATGAAGAACCGAAAGAAAAACTGGTTTCCTGTTGCCAATGTCCGCCAAGCAGACACAATTACCGGAAGATTCTTAATAAACCAAGTGATCTTCCCTTGTACTCTTCAAATGTAAACAATACAACACAATACAGGGTTCGTAACTTAACATTTTCAGATACCCACAACCAAGTTTTTTTTATGGTTTAAATAGTTTTTGTTGTATTGCATAAAACGTTTATTTTATTCAGCATTCTAAATTAACATGTAAATAGAAGCTTATGGGGATGGGGTCAGTTGATAAATTATCACCAGTGTCTTTTTCTTTTTAAATTGTTGAAAAAAAAACTTGATTAGGTTTTTTGTGTATCTATTATAGCTGTTTTGTAGAGGTTTTGAACACAGAGTTTAGTTGTATTGATGCTAAGTTTCAGCTTAATAGTTACGAGTATCATAATAACTTTCCAAAAATATAATTGAAATGAATAGAAATGTAGAAAAAATGGAATATCCCAAAATAAAGATGTATCTATCAGGTGCTGTGTTTTTAAAAAAATATTAATATAGTTAATATGTCACCTTTTCGCCCCACCAGCATCTGGGGAAACAATGCTACTGTTCCTCCACTCTGCAATGTTTTCTCGGATCCATTTCAGGACAGCGGGTTCCGCAAACAGGTTATCGACAGGTATGTCAAAGAAACCCTGTAAGGTATTGTTATCTTATAAAAAGACTAGAATAAATGACTCTTTAGTTAACTAGTTACAAATGGTTACACAGAGTTACATTTTTTTTTGTGCCAAAGATTTTAGAATATGCTATAGTGATATTAGAGTAGATGATTTTAAATGTGAAATAAAAAGGGTTTCTAACACCTATGCTTTTTGAAATGATTATGTTTTTTGTTTCAAAGGAACACTCAAAATTAAAAAAAATGAATTTTGGTTTTAACATTTTCCATTTTAAAAAAATAATAATATTTAATATGTATTGCTTAGGTTATTTTAGAAGCTAAACATGAATCTGGTTTTTGTTTTTCTCTACCTTTAAGGGGTTTGTCACAATATCACTTTATTTATAAGTGGGAAAGATGCAGTTATTTTTAAAGATAACAAATCAGATTGTGACAAAACTGTTATAGGAAAATAAAGCAAGAACATTTGGAACTGCATGGGGGAACACATTTCACCTATTTTTTTAAGTTATCATTTTTTGAGCACTTCTTTCATAGAAAGAAAAAAAAAATGGAAAACTGCTAAAGAAAAACGGATTTCGACTTTAAAATCAATGAAATATAACTAAAATCAGTTTTTATTTAAAGACAGCTTTTGTCTTGTGTTATACCCAGAATTCATTTAACTTTGATTCACTCTCCTTTTAACTATTATTACAACAACGACAAAAAAACACACATCTTACTTGTATTTGTGATGCATGCAGATCCATTGTAATAATGTGATCCGCACCGGACACTGACAGCATGTTTGCAACCAGTTTAGCAGAAATAGGAGCCCTACTCTGAATAAGAAAAATAAATTTTTTATTTAATCATAAATTAAGTATAAAGCTACCCACACATGGAGGGACTCGGTCCCTTGAATCTGACCAAAGTTATTTTCTTTTATCCTGCTCGATTGGTCTAACTAATACAGCGGTCGGTTCTTATATATTATAAGGGCCCCAATCAAAGAGGGAAAAAAAAATACTTTAGATAAGGTTCAAGGGACCCAGTCCCTCCATGTATGCCTAGTCCAAGTGTAACAACAGAAGTGTATAATGATTGAATAAATCTTTTAATAAGTTATAAATAACTTATATTAACAGTAATTTTATCCTTAAAAATTAATAATTATACCTAAATGACAATCAAGAAACTATTTAATGATCAACAGTGGAAAAAAATTAGAGATAAAACAAAAATAACAAGCTTTTAAATTTGACCAGTTTCATATTCTTAAAAAGTTATTTTTGTGTCAATCAATTAGAAAATTGGTTTTAAGCGATCCAGAAAAAACACGCTCTCATTTCAGTTAAATTGATTCGTAGATATATATGTATAAAAAAACAGTTATAAATAACTAATGAACTAAGTGCATCATATCTAGAATAAAATACAATAAGCAATTTGAATATCAAAAGAAGATAACTTGTAGTAAATGTTCAGAATTTTTTGCTTTTTTAGCTAAATGAGTAGTATAAATAAGTAAATAACCTTGAATGAGCCTCTACAAAAATAAGTAATTTTAAAGATCATCAACAATTTCTTAAAATTTGGCTCAGGGGCTGTCCATAAAAACAAGAATTATCCTTTGTTAACAATTTAATCTGCTTTCAATCAAAACAAAGTCGTCTTACTTTGTCTTTCTTGTCTTGCCTTGCATAAGGGAAACAAGGTATGACTGCCGTAACGCGAGAGGCCGATGCGATTTTGCAGGCGTTGATCATGATCAACAGCTCCATCAGGTTATCGTTCACCTCCCCACAGCCACTCTGTATAATGTAAACATCCTCCCCTCGTACAGATTCACCAATTTCAACACTGGAAATGAAATAAAATAAATAATCAATGAAATTTAATGGCTTAATTTATCAAGAAGTGCATTTAAAAAGGCATTAAGAACTTTTAACAGTATTTTAAATATCTTATTAGAACATTAAAAACACAACTTTTAAAGGCAGTCTAAGACTACAAAAACTTGAAACTGTTTAAATTCCATTTTTGCACGTTCATATCAGCTGACATTGAGTTTAGGTAAACATGAGAAATATTGCAGTTTGGTTTGGTTAGATATTTCAATAATAATAAGTATATTAATAAGTAATTAATATTTAATAGGAAAATTATAGGATTTTTACCATTATGAAGTTTAGCATGTATTTACACTGCTCAAAACAATTAGGGGAGCACTTTTTAATTCCAAATTTAACTTCACTCCCAACTTTTTAATTTTTATCTTATAAATCTAAAATTTGTTAAATAGGTTCACTATGCATTCGAAATGAAATAGTAAAAAACAGGAGAAAAAATCTTAAGTATTTAATACTTAAATTTAAAGGGGGGAAATGGAATAATAACTTTTTAATAAATTATAACAATAATTTTTTCAAAACTTTTTTGTTAAAAATAGTTGAAATATATTTTTAAACATCTAAAAAATTCAAGCAAGCATGAAAAGTTAAGGGTCAATTTATATTCTAAAACTCTGTTTTAAAGTGAAATTTATTTTACCATATTTTCATTAATATAAAAAAAATATTAAATTCTTCAAAATACGTTATTCTTCCATCTAACGATACATAAGTGTCAAATTTAACTTAGTCAGAAAAAAATCACAAGCTGATGATTCCCAATGTAATCATTGGGAGCGAAAGGGTTTAAAACATGTGCTCCCCTAATTGTTTTGAGCAGTGTACTTTAAGTTAACGTTATTGTAATTATTTTATTCATTTGCAATGCATCTTTTTAGGTAATGAATGTCAGACTTCCTGAACCCCTCTCAATTCCCCTTGGAGTGTAGGAGCATTTATGAATGGGCCCCTTAATTAAAGTTCCACTAGAGCTACACATAGGAAACTTAACAGGGTTTTAAGAAAAACCCGCTAAAACCGGATCCTTTGATTTAAACTAGATTTCTATCATTTTGTATTTTCTTCTATCAGAATAACTTTCAAATATTGATTTTAGCGTTCAAAAGAATCTATTTAAAGTTTACTGTCTATTACTCAAAAGATGACAGAGACATAGACTTTGAAAGGTCACATCTGCTATGACATGTGACAGTCAATCAAAAAAATATTTGGTAGTATTGTCCAACTGATATTAGTTTTAAATCAATGCATTAGTTTTTTTCTATTTTAATATGTAGGATAGAAAAAAAGTAAAAAAAAATCCTTAGTCCCAATATGACTGGTAAAAAAGAATTTCTAACAATTTATTGCAAATCAACAGAGATTTATTGTCAATTACTCCTTATAATAAATAAAAAATGCACCTTTTTTTTAGAAATTAATAAGTTTAAAGTTGCACATTGAATTTCCATAAAGCATGTTGGAGCCAAGTATTTTTCCATGTTTGATTTGTTTTGGTCAAGAACGGTTTAACTTGAACTGCAGTATATCTACTGACTTTATGTAAATTTAAGTGTGATAATTTTATATATAAACCCTGACTGTGATATCAATAAATCTTCTTCTTCTGTTCTGTTCAAAATATGTTTCGTTAGTCATTGTTTCTGATGTTAGTTATGCTTAGTAGTTAGTAGCTCTGATCTCCAACAAAGCAGAAAAGGCAATAAAAAATATCAGAATATATATTTTATGTATACAGTAGTGACTACTACTGTGATAAATCTGGTTACTACTACTACTGATAATTAGATTGAATGTAGTGTATACATTTCTAGAATTTCTAAGAAAAGAAAAATAAACATTTTCTTTATCTTCAAAGGATAACATTCTTGAACAAGTATTCAAGAAAAGTTTCAGCCAAGGCCACATAGATAACAAGTATTAGCAATAGATAAAAGCTATCATGACCTTGAACGGTCAAAATAATTAACACAATTACAGAATTTTGCACGAAAAAATTCTTTAAAAAAAAATATAACGTATAACTTTCTAAAAAATTAACATTTAAAAAAATTAAAAATACCATCTTTAACATTTAACATTTTTAAGAGTAGTAAATTTTCTTATGAATGTGTTGTTTTTCTATATTTAAGAATAAGATTATGTAAAACTTGAAGAAAACTATCATTATAACAACAATTTTAAAGGCTACATGCGTATATTTGGGCTGAATTAGCGGCGATGGACTTTGATTTTTTAGAAGTATGATTAAGTGTTGACCGATTCAAGTGGGATATTCAATTAAGTGAACACTTGAATCAAACTATTTCCTTTTTCATGCCACAAATTATAATATATCATACTAATTACATGCAATTAGCAAGAAGTGCATCACATTTTTAATTAATTTGACAAAGTTAAAAATTATCTAATTGAAAAAAGTTTAATATTTTTTTAAAATTTAAATATATTTATTAACCACTTTCTGCTATAAACATTTCATTTACCTACATTTTGCTCTTATATTGGCGTTTTTTTATTATCTTAAAACCTTGGATATTTTCATATTATTTAACTAGGGTTAATCTAGATTCAGAGGCATGCACTAATTGTGTCACTTTAATGTGTAACAATAGTGCACCATGTAATTAAAAATTTTATTTTTAAACAATATTAGTACTTTTTGTTTAATTATAATTGCCTTATCATTTTACACAGCAATACATATGGTAAGCTAAATTTAGTAAATTGCACTGCATACGATAGTTAAATAAAACAAATAACTTTTAAATATAAATTATGCGAAGTTGGTATTATCATTTTTTTGCTGTGTCGTGCCGGCTTCGTAATTATATATTTTTTTTCTGCCATACATTACTTTCTGACAATTGTTTCATTAATCTAATTAACGCGTTAACTAAATTACCCGGATAATGCATATTTCACAAAATAATAACTATTCAACATTAATTTAAAAATAAAAGCTTGTTCTTACCTCGTTTCTTGATTACTAAATTTTTTTAAAACAACTTTACCAAGATCAATTCCCAATCGATCAACAACTTTCTGAGCGAGGTCCACATGGGAAGACCCGCTGAAAACTTTAATGTTCGGCATGGCTGAATTTAATTTGAATTGTCCGGCAAGGTCAGTCGAAACCTTGGGGTAAAAAGAGTGCAAGTGTGGTTTGCAATCTGCTTGCTATCACTATCTGCTGAATCTTTCTCAATTTCTTTATCACGGGTCGAAAAGATTAATGTTTTGTTTACAATTTGCGCAGTTAGCAAGTGGGCAAAACAACTCAACTCAAAGAAAATTAAAAAAAAAAAGAAGAATAAAAATAAAAACCATGGTCATTTACAAAGATTTAATTTTTAGATAAAATATATAATTAGTTTAAATATAAATTTTTTACTTTTCTTTACAAAAAAAAAAAAGGAAATGAAATTCGGATATTTTCTAGAAGCAACAGCTTGTCTCAACTTTAAAAAGTTTGTTTTGATTTTGAAAAAACAAAAGCGCAAATGTTTGGGTTTAGCTTTCGACTTGGGTAGACTAGGTTGCTTCTCGCTTGATTTCTAGTCTGGTTTGGCGTTGAAGTGTTTATTCTATTTGAATACCTCTAAAAGCTCATCTGTTTTGTTTATCTGCCCGGTGGGTGGCTCATTATTTAAAAATCTTTGCAAGTGTTTTCCCAGTAGTGGGCTCACCAGGTTTCTCCTCAGTTGCTGCTCGTTCTCTAGTCCAAGGTAGGACCTTTTTTTTCTTTTGTGTCCTTCTTATTTTACACGTAATTTAAGTCCTGGTCCGGTCTAGCCATGTCAGGCGCTTCGGGTGGCGCCGACATGGAGGTTTCTTCTTCAGACCCTCTACTTTTCAACTCTCCCATGACTACTAATGATATTATAGACAACGCATTTTCTTCTGGATTCCGTGGTGAATACACGGTCATTTTAAGCGGAATTTCCTCTCCTATTCCCAGATCTTTTCCTAAACGCCTGAAAGATAATCTCAACCAAAAAATCACAAACCCTAAAAAAATCATCAGCATAAAATTCACTAAACTAAACAATATGCTTTGCAAAACCGAGGACCCAAACACAGCTAAAGAACTCTTAAACATTAAATTTCTTATCTCGGTCTCAATCAAAGCTGAATTAAACATGGTAAACATTACGTCCCGTTTCATTTTACATGACATTCCCTGTGATATTTCACTAAATGAAGTGGTTGAAGAACTCGAAGCTGATAACAACGTGAAAGTCATTGATTGCCGAAGATTTTCTAAAAGGGCCGGTAAAGGGTTCTCGCCTACCAATACCATACTTATTAATGTTTTGGGTACTCACCTCCCTGAATACATAAAACTTTGGTATGAAATAAAAAGGATAAACCTTTTTATTGATAGACCAAGGATCTGTTTGAACTGCGGTGGTTGGAACCACTCTACCAAAAATTGCTCTCGGCCAAAAAAATGCTTAAAATGCAGTGAGGAACATGATGCAAGTCTATGCTCTAACACCCCAAAATGCATCAACTGTGGAGGGAAACATGAGGCTACAAGCGACCTCTGCAATAAAAAACAAGAAGAAAGAGATTTCCTAACATTTAAATGTCAGAATCGGCTAAGCTTCTCTGAAGCCCGTAGCTCGTTTAAAAGCCGCTCCCCTCTCTCAAAAGTGGTTCAGTCCTCCCCTCCTACATCTGACTACATCACTAAACAGGACTTTGAGAACAAAATCCTACAGCTACAAACTTCCTTCGAAAACACAATTGTTAAAGCTCTAAACGCCCAGGCATCTTCTATGATGTCCATGTTTCAAAACATGTTCCAACAACTAGCTCCAAACCTCTCTTTATTCCCACCTCAGTCAACAACAATCCCTGTTCCCAACATCTCTCTAGTTTCCCCTCAGGTCCCATCTGTTCCTGTCACAATCACTCAAGTTGAAACCCCAAACAAAAAAATCCGCACAGATCAGAGCAAAAAAGATATCACTCCCTCTCTCCCCAACATTTCCTCCGATAGCAATCCATTGAATTCCCAAAATTCTACCATCTTACGAGACAGTCGCTTAAATACACTTCTTACACATGAACCAAACACTAATCCTCTCGGCACGTCCAACCAGCTCTCAAAAGACCAAGCAAAATCAGCAGCCGTTAATCTTTTGAATATCAGCCCACATTTAGCCTAATTTCTCTGCTTACCCACAACAAGGGGAAGTTCCTCCTCGCTAGCCATTTCGTTTACTTTTTCTTTATCCTTCTAATGAGCTCTCTAAATCTAGTTCAATGGAACTGTCGAAGTCTCAAGAACAAACTTTTCCTATTCAAAAACAGTATTTTTTCCTCTTCCCACATCTTAGCCCTACAAGAAACCTTCCTCAAGCCTAATGATAATATCCATATTCAAGGTAAAACCATTTATCGCCTAGATCGACCTATACATTCCCCTAATAGGGGCGGGGGCCTCCTTACTGCTGTCAAGTCTAACATTTCTAGCAGTATTTCTCCTATCCCAAATCTTCCAGCATCGGAGGCCGAAATACTGGTTATTAAAATCCAAACCTCTTCCCTTTCTCTCACTATTGCCAACATTTACTCCCCCAAAGGGGTTTTCCACGACTCATGGCTTAAATGTGTTGCCGATAACTTGTCACATCCTTGTGTTATTATAGGCGACTTTAATATCAAACACCCGGCTCTTGGATCGCCCCAAAAATCTGGAGATAGCGATAAAATAATAGACTGGATTCTCGACAATAACCTCTATCTCCTCAATACAAAAATCCCTACAAGATTTGGCCCTTCATCTTCGTCCCTTTTAGACCTGAGCATTATCTCTCCCGATCTTTTCAGGATCACTAGCCTTGAGGTATCTCCAGACATGCTTGGAAGTGACCACAAACCAGTTGTTATTTCTTTTAACGTTTCCGGTAACCTTAGTCCAAGCACAAGGAAAGTGATTATCTGGTCTAAAGTCAGTAACTGTTTCTCTGGGCTCCCTGAGGTAGACTCTAATTTCAGCTCATATGAGGAGTTTGCCGACTTCTCCAGCAATGTCATCAAAAAATGCACCAAAGAAGTCTCAATTTCTAATAAAAAGTTCTGCCCCTGGTGGGATAATCGGTGCCGTTTTTTGCTGGGTCAAAAAAGAAAGTTCCTACGTAAGTCGCGTGGCTCCGCTAGCCTTGAATTTTGGCTCCTTTATAAGAAGTTTGCTTCCCAACTCAGGAGAACTATTAAAAACCTCAAAAGGAAATATTGGAATGATATTTGCGAAGTCGGAGGACACTCTGGGAAAATTTTTAAAATTATCAAATGCATCCACAATAGAAATTTGGACCCTACCTCCTGCAACAAGATGATTGAGTTTGGAGGATCTTTGGTCTCTGATCCTCTTACACAGGCTAACATCTTTGCAAAAAATTTTAGCTCCAACGAGATCAACCAAGTTATACCTTTCACCCTAAACGGAGGAGATCATTCCCCCTACAACAGGGATTTCTCCCTGACTGAACTCATGTCAGCTGTTCATAGCATGAGAATTTCATCCCCAGGACTAGATGGGATTAGCGCTAAGCTAATCAAAATGGCCCCTCTCAATATTCTGAGAAATATCCTTGTAATATTCAACGACATTTTCAACTCCAACCATTTCCCAGAAGAGTGGCTTATCTCTAAAATTCTCCCTATTCAAAAACCTGGGAAAGCCCCTCACGAAACTACTTCCTATAGACCTATTGCCTTAACTTCTGTTATGTGCAAGCTCTTTGAGAAAATGATCTTGAGTCGTATCATTAGTTTTTCCAACAGCAAAATGTTTCACCCCTTCCATTGTGGTTTCATCCCACACAAAGATTGCTCATACGCCCTCTCAATTATCCATCATAAAATTGTCCAAGCTAAAAATAACAAGCAATTTTTTGTCCTCATCAAATTAGATATCGCCACGGCATACGATTCTGTCTGGAGAGACGGCTTGATGGTAAAACTCCTACAATTGGGTATCAAGGGCAAGACCGCCAACTGGATTTTTAAATTCTTATCCAACCGGAAGATTATTGTGTCATGGAGGGACAAATGCTCTGTTCTTAAAGATTCCTTTAAAGGAGTTCCTCAAGGAAGTGTTCTCAGCCCTTTTCTCTTTACCATCTATATGATGGATATATTCGATATCATCCCCCATAACGTAGACTGTCTTGTTTATGCAGACGATATTTTCATCTTTTGCCAAGGTGATGATTTCAATAGAGTTTATGACAAACTTCAATTCACCCTGTACAAAATCAGTAACTGGTGTTCTACTTGGAAACTTGACATTAAACCCGCCAAATGCGAGAGTATTAACTTTTCTAACAGACGCTCTCGTATTTCCACCCCCTTCCATATCATGGGCTCTAATATTCCAATCGTCCAAGACATTAAAATCCTTGGTGTCTACTTTTCTAGCAATCTTTCCTTCAAAACTCATTTTAATTTTCTTAAGAAAAAAGCCATCCGTAAATTAAACTCTCTTAAATGCATTGCTTCCAGACATTGGGGAACTCGATCATGGCATCTTGTCCAAATTATCAATTCCACAATCCGTAGCTCCCTCGACTATGGGTGTCATATTTTCTTTGGTGCTAGCATAACAGACTATAGCATTTTGGAAGTTCTGTACAACAGAGCTCTCAGATTTGCTACTGGTCTCCCCATTTGGACTCCTATTCCTCTCCTCTATGCAGAAGTCAAGGAATCCGCCATTCGTGACCGCCATCGATGGCTTGCTTCCAAGTTCTTCTTCAAACAATTCTCAATCACCCAAAATAGTCCGCTTACTGACCTTTTCCGAAGGTCTTCAGCTAATCCGAGACTTAAAAGATGTCTATCGCTAGGTAGTATAATGAGACTGGTTCCCTCTGATTTAGACATCAATATCGATCAAATTATTCCCAACAAATTTAACTCCAACCCTATCAAGCAAATCCTTTTCCACTTGAACGACCTCTCGTTTCAAAACAAATCTCTCCCGGAAGTTGTCATTCAAACCTCCTTTCTGGAGTTTAAAAACAGCCTTGAGGGGAACTGGACCTTTTTGGCCACAGATGCCTCAAAAAACTCTTCTTCAATCAGTATTGCAGCTATCGATACGACTAGGAATACTTCAGTTGCCGGTCAGGTCCCTGGCATTTGCTCTGTATTCACTGGTGAGGCCCTGGCAATTTATATTGCTATTAAAACCTTCATCAAGGAAAAACAAGACTATATTATTCTGTCCGACAGTCTTTCTGTGTTGAATGCCCTTAGCAAGATCAACCCTAAGTCCCCTAGCGTGATCGCTCTGATCAATGATCTGCTTGTTTCCTCCGCTGACGCATTCAATAAAATTCTCTTCATTTGGACCCCTGCTCATGTGGGCATCTACGAAAATGAACTGGCTGACGCAAAAGCCAAAAACGCCCCTTCACAGCTAGTTGTTGAGTTGATTACAATTGAAGATATTTTCCACCGCCTTAGAACCAATTTTCGCGAAATGGTGGCTAAAGTGTGGTCCGACTGTAAATATTCTGATTCCTTTTCCTATATTACTTCTACCCCAAAAGATTTTCGATTCCTTCCTTTGAATAGATCTGGTGATATCTATCTCGCCAGATTCAGAACTAAGTCTCTCCCTACCAAAGCCAAACTCAATCGCATGGGCCTTGTCCCGTCGCCCCTATGTGCTACCTGTAATGTTGAAGAAACTATTGAGCACATCCTCCTTGCATGTACTCGGTTTGATAATGAAAGAATCAAACTTAGACAAGGAATCGGCTGCATTCCCCTTCATTTTCCTTGGTTGTTTGATTTTTCCAGTGATGATGGTCATGATTCACATAAAGCTAAAATGATTATTAGGTTTATCGAAGCAATTATGAAATATTTCTAATTTTTTTGATTTGATTCTGTAAGCCAATAGAATCCGAGATTGATCATTGCGATGAAGCAGCCTAGTCGGCGAGCACATATCGCAAAAACATATACTACTACTACTACTACTGCAAATGTTTGGGTGTCAAATTCAAAATGTTTGCTTTATTTTTATAATGTTAATTATGTTTCTACCCTCATGATATTCTTTTGGAAAAGCAAGAAAAGTACTTTATGTACATAAAAATTCAGTTAATTTGTCTTCAAGTGTCAGTACATTTTATTTAGATATACTTTGATTTGTGATTGTGACGTTTAGCCTGTGTCACAGGTTTGGTTGGTTTTACCTGTGACATTTTCAATAACCTTACAAAATTGCCAATTAAATGTATTAATGGGTGATTGAAATAATAAAAAAATAGTGTTTTTAAATATCATGATTAAACTATCACAATTGGGGCTGGGGAGCCCAGTCGGTTAAGCACTCGCTTAGCATGCGGAAGGTCCCAGGTTCGGGTCCGGGCATCGCCAAAATAGCTGCCGACCTATAAACGGCCCGTGCAGCCAAAAATGTCCGACGAATAATACCCTGTGTAGGGGAGTGCACGTTAAATATCCTTCAAAGTCCTAACGCTGCGTACGATGTCGCCCTTAACGGTTGCGTTAGGTGCCTATTCAGGTGTGGCTCGTCACTTGACTGTGGTTCTAAAATACGACGCCCGTCGCCAATAGCCCTCGTGTAGCTCTAGTGCGACGATAATTCAAACCTAACTAACTAACTAAAACTATCACAATTCATATAAATAACTAAGTAACACATACATTTGTTAAAACATATCACTTTCATGTTAATAAACTGTCAGAAATTAAAATGCAAGTGTTTTTTTCAGTTATATGGAGGAGTACTATGGCGGTCAGCACCAATATCAATCTGATCTGACCACCATTAAATCAAATGAAAATAATTCTGGTTAAATGTTAGTAAAACCTAGGTTTTCTATGGGCTGTAAGCATACTGAATATAGTTTTAGGCCATCTGATTGGTTAAACTAAAGAATCGTAGCCGGATTTGGCGTCTTTTCAAAAATGTGGCCAGGTCGAATGACAACAACCCTTTCGTTTGCCGAGACAACCAATGAATGACCGCAGAATGGAAAACATGAACATTTCCCATTTCTAGTTTCGCCAAAGTTTGCCATAATACTAATAAGTCAGGGTTCCCAGATTTGGCATAAAATATCCAGCCACAATTCCTTAGTTTAACCGTGTGATTTGATTGTTGTCCTTTGAATATCTGATTTTATTTCTCTAGAACTCCTTTAAAATGTCCAGACATAATCCGTTCACATCCGGAGCTTGCAATTGGAGTGACGATCTTGTGCCTGAAGAAATCTGGATCCATGAGGAAGAGGATAACACAATGCCTTTTGCAGATAAGGCAGAATCCAAGGACTCTGAGATGGGACTTTATGATGAGCTCTTTGAATCTGATATCAAGAGAAGTCAAGGAAAAACTAAGGTAGATTACTATGGTCCATTGTGGTGTCTTTGGGAAAAATCAGGGTGTGGTGCACGGGCAGCCAGGTTTTGTATACCTTGATCCTGTTTGGCAGCACAGCTCGTTGCTAAGGCAATATAACTGCTTAACAACAACAATCTTCTTGTTGAGTACCATGAATATCAGAAGCTGCCGAACTTGTATTCTAGGTTCATCATTTAAGTTTGTTATTTATTCTATAAGTCACTAAATAATCTCTCTTACTGTAAAAAGTTGTAAATATTAAAGCCTTTCCTTCCAACACTTTCCCTCCATCATTTCGGCCACCTAATATACAGCATCTTCAAAATAAGGACTCGAAAAAAGCCCCGTCCTCCCATCCTCAGTCGACATAAATTCAACGAGGACAACAAATTTCTCAAACATGAAATCCTCGTGGATGACCATTTCCCAGTTATTGTTTGTGATACATTTTAACTTCTTTATCATACAAGAGTCTGGTGCCTCATTTCTAAATCGACTCTACTCTAAAAATCCTGATAATTCCTTCATCTGACCAAAATGTGCAATTTATGTAAATTATTGTAATAAATAAGAGAAAATTATATATTTACTTAGTTTGAAGCTATTTATATAATTAGTTAAGTTTGACAGGTTAGTTTTAAAGGAGGACGGGTACATTGTTGGATAAACCGTCCTCGTGGACGGGTAAAATTTCCGAGTTTTTTTAGCGATGGAATAAATTGTTTTGTTTCACATCAAAGTTGTTTGAAAGTTTTTTTCCTAACACAGCTGTATTATAAGCAGCTATGCCTTTGCTGATTCGGCATGTTCCCCAGAACTGAGAACCATTTCTAGTGGCATCACCTAGTCAACTCTGTCCTGTCTACCAATTTTAACATTTAAATTACGATGTATCTGAGCTCTCTGTGGATGTTTTGGAGTATGCTGAGATTTAGTTTTGCTCGCCGGATGTATTACATGCCACATAATTGTATGACATGCATGCCCCTAATTTTCCCATCAAGAAAATCTGATGACTCAGCCAGGAACCTGCAAACTTGGGCTTATGAAGAATAAAGGGAAGGTGCTATGATATGAATTGTTTAGTGTAAAAATGGATTTCTTTTTAAATAAAATTATGAAACTATGACCAAGGTTCTCCAGGTTCCCTTATAGTAGTACATAAAATCATATTACTAAAATATCAGTAACTTTTTTTTTATGTTGCATAACTGTTCAGCTTTTCATCACTTCCAATAAAAACAATCATAACTTGGTTCTAAAATGCAACAAGTAATTTAGAGCATGACATTTGTGTATTTAATGCTAACTCAGCTCTGGGTTATGGAAATATAACTCATTTTCCATCTTTTACTTAAATCAAATCCATCTTTTAGGTTGCATCTGATTATGAAGATTTGCAGAAACAAATTTCACATTTAAAATCACTAGTTGCTGAAAAAGACTCTAAATTGACCACAATGACCCAACATTATACCAATGTGAAAAAGAATATATGCTCCCTTTACAAAACAGCAAAAATTGAAATCGATCACAAAGATGCATTGTTAGCAGAAGCTAATTCAAGGTTTGTATGAGACCCCTAATTCTACATAAAATTCTTTAATTTTTTTTTTTTTTTGCAGATTTAGTATGTTTTGGATGTAATATTTTAAAAATTAAGGTTTAATGATTGTAGAATTAGCACATTAATTTAATTTAGTCTGAGGTCATAAACCCATAAAAAATAAATAATTTTAACAAAATTATTTTTTTAGTAATATGAAACTGCTAAACAAAATTTCTCAATCGCTACACAAAGATTGGTTTGTTTAGCAGTTGAGTAGTTATGTTTGCTGTTTTTTTTGTTTTTATTCAGATTCCTATTTTCCTACAATTGGATTAGATAGGCAAATAAATAATTGTTTCCTTTTTCTAAAAGTATATTTTAGAAGATAATGCATTGCATATCAAATTTCATAATAAAACAAATTGAAAATTTTCTTACTTTTGGTTGGATTCCTAGAGTTATGAAAATTGTTAATTTCAGTCATGAAAAGTCATGAATTTGGAACATTTCATTTTGGTAGAAACCCTGTATAAATGAAATAAAAAGAAGCTTTATTAGTTTTTTTTTTGTAATTTTCAATTCTAACCTTTTTTTGTAATGCAAAATATTTTTAAAATTACTGCTGAAAAAACTTTAATTGTAAGATCTCTGAAATTGTGTTGACTCTTATGCTTTGTCCTTTTTAGTGCAAATAAAATGTATGATGGTTTTCATGTTCTTTTCTATCAAATCATTTCACTTTTAAAGTTTAAAATAAATTATTTTAATTACAGGAATATCTTACAAGACAATCATTTAAATGGTTGTTCTAAAGAAATTTTCAATTAAAATATCTTAGTATATGTATATGTTTTATGGCTACATAGTTATTAAATAGGCTGTGTTAATTATATAATTGTATCTTTATCTCAGAACTGTACTTGGTTTGTTTTGCTCTGACATGCCTAACTAAAATTTGATTATGTAATTAAATTTTTTAAATATATTTTGTAAATATCGTAAAGTTTACTCATATATAAGTTTAAAAAAGAAAGAAAAACACTACACTAAATACATTTTGGATTTATCCAAAATTAATGTAGTTTTTCATTATGTTTCAGATTAGATGAGCTTTTGCTTCAAAGAAACATGACTGTTGATCAGCTTGAAAAACGAAATTCCGGTGCAAGTCACGATAAAAGTTTTAAAACAAAAGAGGGTATGCCAGGTAAGAATTTTAAATATTTGAAATATCACTAAGCATAGATTTTCTCTCTCTTATACTACAGCATTACCTCCTCTAACAGACACCTCTAAAAAGCGGACACCTCTAAATACCGGACATTTTCTCAAGTCCCAGTCCCTTAACATACATTACTTAATGTAATCCCCTCTAAATAACGGACCCTCTAAGTAGCAGACGCATTTTTTATTTAATTTGGCTATAAATCCTAATAAAACACATTTTTGCATCCAAATATTTTTGCACCCTAATTCTCTTATCGCCAAACTACGTATTATAGACTGTTCTATGACCTCCTAGTATCCTTAGAATGACCACCATAGCTGTACAATGGTTTCTACACGCCCCATGTCAATTTCCCCCATTATTCTCGAAACCTTCTCTTTCCGAGAATTGAGAGGGAGTGAATGCAATCGTCCCTTAGTCCACTTTGCCAACCTGTTTGGCCGCTTGCCTGGAGTTGTGTCCGATTTCTAAATGCTCATAATCCTAAAAAGTCGAGTTGCTAACGAGTAATTTGAGCTGATTTAGATTAAGTAAAATAACGTGTTAAAGAGAGATTAACGTTAAAATTAAAAAAAAAAAAATTGGATATTTTGGATGCTGCTGAAAGAGAAAAGCTAAGTGTGAAGTCTACTGCAGAACATTTAAAGTTGGAAAAACGAAGCTAAGCCGTGATATTTCTTTCAAAGCAGTTAGCGGCAAAGAAAAGTCTGTGGACCCCACTCAAGTTGATCAAATGACTTAAACAATTGAAGAGTACACGGGAAGAACCACTTGATTTTCTAGGAGTCTTACCTTATGTGTCTGCTTGGTAAACATTGGCGACAGGAAACCGGTTTTTCCTTTGGTTCTTCATTTGCGGTACAAACGTGTTACTTGTGTCTGCTGATCTCAGGTTTGAATCCGGGTTGCCGCGAAAGATAAACAAAGCGAGTAACCTGTGTCTTTACACCAGTTAAGGCGATTTTTTGCTATCATCCCCAAAGAGGCTATTAAGGAAAGCCTTCTACAAATCAAGTGGTTCTTCCCGTGTACTCTTCATTGTGTCAAGGGTATGAGGATCGAAACATTTTTAATTGTGATAAGACTGGTTTATTTTCCCACATCGTTCTGGGCAAGACTTCGTGCTTCAAAAACGAAAAGTATAGTGGCGAAAAAATTTCAAAAGAATGTTTAACCATCTTGCTGAGTTGCATAGATTTTAAATTACAATCAATACTTACTAATATGTATTATAAATCAAGGTTATTAAGTTTATTTCCTTTAGTTTAATTAGTAATTTTAACCTTTCGTTCAGTGAGGGTTTTTTATTTCAAAACTAAAAATTTACCCCCACCCCCCAAAAACGGACACCTCCAAATAATGGACAAAATGTCCGGCACCGCGAGTGTCCGGTATTCGTAGGTTTTACTGTAATAAAATTGACTCTGAATAACATATTATTTTTTGTCAGATAATTTTCAGGTTCATTTGCATTTTAAATTGGCTAACAATGAAATCAAGTGACACCAAATTTAATTTTTCTAGACATTTTTTAAAAAAATCAATGAATAAAATTTAATGCTCTAAGTTACTCTTCTTTTTTTAGTTTAAAAATATCAGCACCAGAAATTTTTACGCAAAATAGTTTTTTTTTTTTTGCAAGAAAATGATTGCAAATGAAATATAATAGATGTTAAAGTATCTAGATCTTCTTAACAAATTGAATAATTCAATTGTGTCTTTTAATTCATAGTTAAAGAATACCCTCTTTAAATGTTAAAAGACCTCTTTAAGTCTCAAAGTGTTTAAATGTCTGTGTTTCAAATATCTTGTAACTGTTTTTAACATTCTGTTATCATGATTTTACTTTATTACGTATTGTATTTTATGTGTACTGTTTATAATAAATTTTAAATATATATAACAAAAAATTCAATGTCTTTTTTATAAGGGTTTAATGTACAATTAATTGCCTTGTAGCCAAAAGAGAAAATCCCAAGGAATCGGAAGTTCCCTCTAAGAGTATCTCGAAACTTGATACAAGGACTGCTGATCAACCATCAGCAAAGAGGAAACGCCCGAGTTCCCCAACTACATCTACCTTCTGTGACAGCAAAAGAACTGAACCTGAAAACACTATTCAGAATAAAAAACACAATTGTGAGGCAAAAAATGCATCTGGAAGCCTGAATTCAGGTACCCATAACAATCTTGATAAGAAACAAAATATCAGAGATTTAAATTCTTCAACATGTGATGCTAAAGTAAATCAAAGTATTGTGCCATCTAATGTGAACAGTGTTGAGAAAAACTGTGTCTTAGATAGTGAAAGGTCATCAGAGTTGGACCAAGAACCCAGCATAGCTGAAGTTTTCGCAAAAATGCAAGAACTGGCCTTCAAGGACCCAGAAGCGACGAATGCGGTGTTTTTTAACCTTCTGCCGGTAGAGCTCAGGGAGTCTTTTTTAGCGTTTGAACAGACTCAGGCAAGTGCAATGAACAAACTGAAACAGTCGTTCGTCAGCTGCTACTTCTCCCAGTGTGGTGCGGGAATGTCGGAAGATGTTGCAGAAAATGAACCGCAGAGCTCTACTTCGTTTTTCTTCTCAGGACCAAAAAGTGAAGGTTGTAATGAATCCCCTGCTGAAGTTCAAAATTGTGGTTCTGAAAGTAAGTCTCAAGAGAACGCTGAAGTTAAAAAGGATAGTGACCTGCTGAAATCAGAAAAGAGATCTACTTCAAGAACCAGTTTTAGCAATTCTGAATCGGAAAATATTTGCAAACCAAAAACGGATCCCGATTCACAAAAGTCTAGTGAAATATTTACTTCAACAATAGCCTCAAATAGTTCTGACTCTAAATGTATATCTGAAGACAAACATAACGAAGTGAAAAACAGTAGTAATTTGCAAACATCAAGGCGAAGATCAACTTCAAGAGTCAGTTTGAATAGTTCTGACTCTAAAAGTATGTCTTCAGAAATCCATACCGAAGTGAAAATCGGCCGTGATTTGCTACAGTCTAGGAAAAGGTCTACTTCAACCAAGGGTTTTAACAGTCCGTACTCAAAAAGTGCATCGCAGGAAAACAATTCCGAAGTGAAAAAGGACAGGGATTTTCAAAAATCGACTTCAACGATCAGCTTTAACAATTCTGACAATGAATATAAGTCTCAAGAATATATAAGCACACAAAAAGAGGATCCCGGTTTGCAAAAATCAAGGAAAAGATCTACTTCAACAATTACTTTGAATAGTTCCGACTCCAAAATTAGGCCTCAAGAGAACATCAGTCAAGAAACTGAAGTGTCAAATGATTTTTATGATTTTCAAAAATCATCAAAAAAATCTAGGACGAGACATAAATCACCTAAAAAAACTGCTAAGTTATCTAAATATAATGATGATAAACTAACTTTATACACACAGAGACAATTAAATAGGCGGTGAAATTAACATATTTTGTACTTAAGAAGTTTATAGTGAATGGTAAAACTTATTTATTAATAAATTATGCTAATTTATTTTTATTTTGGTGTAAAAAATCCTTTTGAGTTTACTCAATGTATACAAAGTGGATATTAAAAGATTTGAAACAAAAGTAGATTAGAAATAAATATTGGGATGTAAATTTTATTAATGAAGTAAATTCAATATATGACAAATGTTTACATGATTTGTTTGCTTAAAAAGTTTTTAAATGTTTTAAAAATTAATCTTGCAAAGGCCCTGGCCAGATAAGACAGTGAAAAATGCCCCCATTCCAATCGAGCTAATTTTTTTTCCAAAAAATACCTCATAGTATAGACAACTTATCAGCTAAGTTTCAGCTCTAAAATATCAAGCGTTTTTGAGTAAAAAATAAAAGTTTTTTTTATTTTTAAATTGAATATTCTCTGAATCTGTTTGATAACATCCAAAAAACTGCTCTTGAGTTTTTAGATATCATTGAGTAGTATTCTGAGAAAAATCCGTTCATAAATCTAATCGAGTGATCATTGTTAAAAATGCGATTCTATTTTTCAAAAAAAGTTTTTTATACCAAAATCGTTTGGTACACCTAAGGTTTCTATCTCTACATGGTTCCTATAATATATAATTTTTTCAGATGTTTAAAAATATTAGATGATAGTTTAAAAAAATTTAAATATTCTTAAAACCTGATTTTTCGCACTTCTTACTCGGCAGATGGCACCCCTAACAGAAGCGGGGAAGTTTAATCTGGTAGAATTTCTTTCGTACTAAAGGATTTTAGTGCGAAAAATAAGTTTTTAAGAATATTTTCTTTTTTAACTATCATCTAATATTTTAAAAAATCTGAAAAAATTATATATTATAGATTGATGTTAGAGGAACATGTAGGTACAAAAACCTAAAGTGTACCAAAAGTTTTTGGCATTAAATTTTTTTTTGCAAAAATAGTCGCATTTTTAACAATGATCACTCGATCAGATTTATGAGCAGATTTTTCTGAGAATACTACTCAATGATATCCAAAAACTCACGGGCATTTTTTTGGGTATTATCAAACAGATTCAGAGAATAATCAATTTAAAAATAAAAACTTTTATTTTTTGTTCAAAAACACATCATATTTTAGAGCTGAAATTTGGCTGAGAAGTTGTCCATACTATGAGGTATTTTCGGGATAAAAATTGGCCCGATTGGAATGGGGGTATTTTTCACCGTCTTATCTGGCGCGCGAGGGCCTTTGTTCAAAATAAATACTCTCTCAACACACAATGGGCTTGTTTTAGGCAAGATATTTACTACCTTTCCTTCCTGCAATTATCCAATGAATGCTCTGATTGGTGCTCTGTTCACTGTTCACACATGATTTTGATTCACCTTTCTAGGATCGAGAAATAATTTTTTTTAAATTCATTTGTGTTAGCAGCCAAGACCTGAAACATGCCAATCAATGATTCTATTCTGCCGTCACTATCTTTGTGCCATTCAACTTCTCAAACCCCCTTTCATAGAAACGAAGGCGCTATCGCACTGGAAGCCAATTAGCTTGAAAGGACATGTTCAATCTTATTTATGATAGTTAAAGGCGATAAGTTGCAGATTATGGCCCAAAAACTACGCCATCTGGATTTCGGAAAATCCAGAGAGTTGAGTTTTAGGGTCCAAAATGCGTCTTTGAATCATCTCTCTTCATGTCAATACCTACTTTTTCGGGTTTTTTTAATTCTTCGAATTAAAAAAAATGAAAAAGTAAGTATTGACATGCGGTCGATGTCCGTCCGTCCGTACCCCCCTTCCAAAATCGGTTCTATCCTTCCGATCTTAAAAAATCTTTTTTTTGTTTAAAAGGTATTACCTCAGAGACCCAACTTTCATACTTTTTGTCCGTCTGTCTGTACTATCGGACGGACATAAATCTACTATTTGTCGATGAATTTCCCATTGAATTAGCATTTAAATTCAATTTCGAGTCATTTAAATCGCTGTTGCAAACTACAAATGCTACGGACAAATGAGATACGTCAAAAAATTCAGCGTATCAAAATGAGGAGTTTTGGAGTAGTTTTATGGTTTTTGTTCTACGAATTAAATATTTATTTATAACTGCAAATAATGATGCGGACGATAAGTAATATTTATTTTATTGGCGATAGAAAATTAATGAAAATAATTGGCTTTAAGAAGTTGAAATTACAGCTGGATGCTGTGTTTAGTGAAATTTATTCTAATGTATATAAATTCAATGTAGAAACGGTTGTTGATGTCACTTACTGTCACGAACCTAGTTTTTTCAAGATAAGAATTTTAGTAAGTATATAAGTAACAGGAAAGTAGGCTATTTTAGTTCTTTTGGAACTTCTTGTTTTATTTTATTTCAGAGCAACAATGGTGCATTTCATATTTGAGATTGCTGCAGTTTGCCAGCCCATGGCAGTATTGCGCTTCATTTAAACAGCTCCGTTTTATACTCGAAATAGGGTCAAGTGGGGTAAGTGTGATTGGGGGTAAGTGTGATAAACAGCTCTTGTAACTTTGGAAATCATTCTAAAAATCTGAAAGTTTGCAATATATAACATTAGACCACTTATAATTAAACTAAAAAGAAATATTGACCGTATTTTTTGTTTAAAGAAAGTTTTGAGCTTTTGAATTTAAGTGCAACTGTCTTCTTTTATGTGGGTTTTCCTATGTGGGGTAAGTGTGATAAATCACAATGGATTTTGAAATGCAAATTTTGTACACGAAAAATTGGAATTCGAACATATCATTTTTTTTTCTACATATGTATGTTTCTTATAATAATTCACTACCAATTTTAGGATTTGGAATTTACTTGAAGCAGAGAACGAATTTTCTTAATGAAAAATGCAGAAACCCTATCACACTTACCCCACTTGACCCTAGTTTATTTTTACACACATATTTTAAGTGGGTTAGGTTATACCTTGGCTATTTACTAGGCAAGCTTCGAAAACACTTCCTTCCCCCATCCCTTGCTTGGTTTTCTATAGGGAAAAAAAGGGGGGAGCGTCGTTCTTAAATCATGCGTTTGAGGTTCTGTTGTGACTTTGACAGTTCAAACATAAGTTGGGTGGGAAAAAACAAGCTCACGCCGTTTCGAAGAAAACCACATGCAGAGTGGGGGAGGAAAAGGCTTTCGAAGCTTACATTCAGGATAGACCTGGTATAGTAAAGGAAAGTTCTAGCTAAAAATCGGTTCGTTTATGGTTGCAGGGAATGCCGACTGCATAAAAACATTACGATTCGGCTATTATTCGAGACTTGAAAGCGTGAGATGAACATGATTTTTGGGAGTCCTGAAAGTAACGAGAAGGTAATTTAAATGATTTATCAAGGCCAAAAAAAAAAAAAAAAAAAAAAAACGCATAAACTTTTTTTGGGGGAAATTTTTGGACCTTCTGCGATTTTTCATTTGGGTATTTTCTAAATGTTAAGGTTCTTGCTCGTTTATCATATTTTATGCATGTTTGGGGAAAGTTTTCAATTCTGATCTTTGTTTTTTTTTGGGGTGGGGGTGGGGGGGGGGTTATTTTTTAATAAGAAAAGAAAAGAGGGAAAGTTTAAAGTAAAAAAAGAGTAGGTGGAGGGCAGGGTAAACAAAAGGTTGACAGATCAGTAAAAACAAACTACGATGTAATTCTTTAATTATTTTTTAGTTTGTGATTAGTTGTTAGTTGGTAACAACACTACAAAAATATGTATAAAGATGAATTTTGAAACCATTGTAATAGTCTGAATTTAAATCAGCAACGAACCAAGAAAATACTTTCTTTCCATTATTTAACGCAAAACAGATCTCATAGTGGATAATGCCGCAGCCTAATGACTAAAACTATAAGCCTAACTAAAACTATATGAATTAATAAACCATTTAAATTACCTTCTCCGCTACTACATATATCTAACCTACTAAGCACAGTTTCCTTTTTTGTACTTGCATATAATTTTTTATTATTATAATAAAGTGAAAGCACGCTAACGGTGCCGTTAAAAAAGAAATAAATGTAGGGTGCGTTTGTAGTATATTTTATTGACAGAAGATGGCGCCATCAGATGCTAAGAACTTCCAAAAGTTTCGCATGGATATTTAATTACTAACAATACCCATAAATACACAATTTTTCAAATAAGATATTCTAAAAAAAAGTAGAATATCTTAATATCTTGTTTCTTAAATACTTGTTTTTGTTAGTAAGGATATACGGACATACTAAAAAAAATTATAAAATACAGTATGTGATGGCATACTACCCATCTAACAACGGACGGAAAAACGTACAGACAACAAGCACAATAGCCTCTAAAAAAGGTCTATGATGTCTTTAACTTTTCTAATAAAAACAAATATATTTAAAACGAAGTACTACCCGGTACTTAAACCTTTCATTCCCAGTGATGCCATTAGGCATCATCATGTTTTTGATCATAGTTTTTTTTTTTTTAAATAATAGGGCTGACATTTATTAGGATTTATAAAAATATTTTCCAATTGAAAAAAGTTTTAAGAATCGAATGGATGTGCGTTTGACATCGCAAACGGCTGTTGACGATCAGAAAAAAAAGTCAAAAATGATGAGGCCAAATTGTCATTGAGACTGAGAGGGTTAAATAAAAGCAATCAGTCTTATAATAAATTGCAGATAGGCACTAAGTGTAAAAAGATTGGTATCTTATTCAATGCATTAATAACGCTAATAAACTGTTATATTTGAAGAGTACAGGGGAAGAACCGCTTGATTTCTTTAGAGTCTTTCCGTAATTGTGTCTGCTTGGCGGACATTGGCGACCGGAAACCGGTTTTTCTTTTGGTTCTTCATTCGCGGTACAAACATGTGACTCGTGTCCACTGATCTCTGGCGTGAATCAGGTTTGCCGCGAAAAATAAGCAAAGCGAGTAACAGGTTTCTTTACACCGCCAGTTTAGGCGATTTCTCGCTATCATCCCCAAGGAGGTTATTAAGGAAAGCCTTCTACGAAATGAAGCGGTTCTACCCCTGTACTCTTCATTTGTGGTAAAGTGATTTTTCTGCAAGAAAAGGAGCATCACTTCCTGTTTAGAAAACTCCATGGAAAACTCATCGTTTGTATTTTGCAAGCAAGATAGGAGAGCAGGAAAAAGTCTAGGCCACTCGCGCATGTTGTTAGACTTGTGCAGCAGGTTTGTCACTTTGGCTTCATAGGAATGCAAAGGAAATGTCATTTTCTGTGCCTATTATTAGATAGAAAAGAACAAATCGTGTACACTGCTCACAACAATTAGGGGAGCGCCTGGTGCAAACCCTTACACCCATAATGATTCTATTTAGAATTATAAGTTTGCGATTTTTTCCTCACTAAAGCTGAGCTCGTTTATTTAGTTGGTTGGTTGGTAGACATATATTTTCAGGCTTGTGTGCTTGGTCGCAAGGACCCGCTTATAAACCATCGTCAAGTAGGACAACACAAGACACACATATACACAAATGACAGATGCTGCCATCTGTCGCCACCTCCACAATTTAGACATGTCCCTGAAGGGGAGTGAAATTTTCTCCAGGGACCTGTAGCCATGGGAAACTGCGCAATGACCGCCCACAGGACTTTCGGACCCAACAGATTTAACGAGCACGTACTCCGCATATACTCGACAAACACAAACATCCATGCCTCATCGGGATTCGAACCCGGACCCAGCAGCTCAAAAGGCCAATGTCTTAACCACTAGGCCGCCGGATCGGCCTCGTTTATTGATCTTTGGATGGAAGAAGCATGCCTTTTTGAAGCACTAAATAATGTTTTTTTTTTTAATTAAATGAAAATATGAAAAACATGGTAAAATAAAATTTGCTTACAAATTTTTTTATGGAATATTATAAAATCATCCTAAATTCTTCACGCGTGCATTCTTAGATGCTTAAAAATTGATTTTAACTTTTTTTTTAACAATATTGTTTTAATTTATTCAAAAGTTACGTTTTTAATTTTTCACCCTTAAATTTTAGTTAAAAAATTAACTTGGTCAAGATACGAGTTTCTTTTTATGATTCCATTCTTTTTCGAAGAAAAGAAACTTGTATCTTGACCGTTCTAAATTACGAGGCGTAATTAGCTGTGTTGGCCATAATTGACGACGCCTCGTAATTTGGAACCCTGGTCAAGAGACGAGTTTGTTTTTAATGATTATTCTTTTTTATGATTATTTTTATGATTCTATTCTCCCCCCCCCCCTTCTTGATTAGTAAGTGTCTCAATTTTTGATGCATTCGGATTATTCATTCAAGCTACAGACCACTCCGAATAGCGAGCGTTATTTTATAACAACCCTGTACTCCGACACTTTTTTTCAGTTCTAATGAGGATAATAGCTGCGCGCTTACTTAATCTCTTAACCCATCAACGTCTGCAAGTGGTGTTTATGTAAATGAGGATTTTCTGCAACTGTTGACGTGGGAATGATTTTACGTTGTGTATTGGTTAATGGTTATCAGGCTGCTAGAATGGGTGACGTACAGAAACCGTGTTAAATATCATCGCTTCCAACCACCATGTGGACAATATCAAATAAAACCTGTATGAGCAAAAACTCGGATGATTTCTGTAAATAAAATTGACGGTATTTTATTTTGCGTTTAGTGAGTACGAGGATTTATTTCCAGTTATCATATTTAAGGAGAGAGAAAAAACGTCTGTAACCCAAAAACTAGATCCAATCTGCATTTTTGAGGTGATATTCGTATTTAGGACATAGAATTCTTTAAGATGGTTATTTTCATCTCAGTCACAGATATTTTTTGAAATTTTGTTGCACAATGAAATCATATGAGTGCCAGCGTCTTTCTCATCCAGAAAAATCTGTCGACTTCAGACAGGGTTAGAAGTTTGAAGCAAATCAATATACAACATCTTATAAATGGAGATTGGAGAACGTAAATCTGTTCTTTGTCCAAGTCCAACAAGTCCCGTGCGATGTAAGGTTGCTTTGAGTAAAATCTATATTGTAGGTTTAGCCACTAGACTGTGATTAAAAATTACGAAACTCGTCGTCAATTACTTTCGCGAAGTTCTAGAGCGAAGTTTATTTTCACAAACCTATCTGATCGGACCATTTGTTAATATGAATCAAGTTTCAGTTTCTTTCATATTTAAATTTTTTTTAACCTACAGCCCAATATTTATTTTGTATAAAATTGTCAATTACAACTTTTTAATTAACTATTGGTCCTTGAATCAAGCTTAAACTAACATGTAAAAGGGAACTCTCATTTTAATGGGGTCTAGTTAAGTTATGAATTATCAACAACAGATGGCGCTTTTGATAGTCACTAAAAAGTCTTATTTCTGTAAGGTGGGTCTAAGCTACCATTTACCGACACTAGATGGCAGTAAAAATGCTTTTTTCGGGTTTGTAAAAAAGAACCCAAGATTTTCGTGTATTTCTAATGATGTATTTTCGGAAAACTTTTAATGTTGCACAATTAAAAAAATTTTCGAAATGAACTAAATTTTTTTATTGCATTATTGAAAATGGAAGTGAGTACTTTTTTTTTTATTACTTTTTAAATCATTTTATTAAGAGATTGTGAATTAATTAAAAAAGTACGCAAAAAATAAAACGCTTAAAAAATACCTAATAAAGCTAAGTAAATACGCTGAATAAATGACATAAATAAATAGATACGCAAAAAATAATATATATATATTTTTAGAAAAAGTATGCAGTACATGCCGGGTGATTTTTTTTGCTTCTTAGGATGTCTAAAGGCCCCTAAAAATGAATGAAAAACGACATTTTCATTTAGATGTCGAAGAGTGAGTTTCAGAAATATTTCGAATGTTACTATGTTTTCGAAAAAAGAATTTCCAATTGAAATGCTTCGAAATCAAGTAGTGGGAGAAGCTAATAATTTAAAAATTGTTTAATTACTCATAAGTTATTTTAGGTAAGCGAATGATAAATCAAGTGTGAAATTATTAACTTTTTTGTAAATATTGAAACAGTTTTAGATTTATATGCACAAAGTCCTATTGATGGGTACGTCTAGTATTTAATAAGTAAGTTTAAAACTAGAAAAATACTTAATTTTATTTGGAGAAGTATGCTACACTATTGTATCCCTAGCTGATTAAATAAATTAATTATGGAATAAAGCCTCAAATTATATGTTTTGCCTTATACATTAAAATATTACGAACATATTTCACATTTCTTCAGGCCATTCCGAAGGTTAATGTTTAGACTAAGAAGTAATCCTACCCATTGCAAAACCTAACATACCAACGTTAATTTAAGAAATATACATTAAAAATAGCTTTCATATAACACATATGTATCTAAAAAAAAAGTAGAATAAATTCAAAAAAAATTATCAAAAAAACTATATTTACAAATGTAAAAACCCTTAGTGAAAGAAATGTTGGCTTTCCTGCACTGACACTCTTGTACCAGAAAAAGTAGTTTTACAGAGAAACAAAAATATAGAAAAAAAGCATTGTTTGGAACTTTAATTTCGAATTCAATTGAAGACATTATTTTATTAGACGGTGACTATGACTTAAATTTTGCTTGGAGAAAAAAGAACACTTTTAAAAAGTATCAGGAACAATAAATAACTGGTTCATGTTTAAGAACGTTCAGTGTTAGTCACTGCATAGCAACTTGCTCTTCTAGAATTTGGTTTTCCAAGAATAATAAAGCGTGAAAAGGAAATCGAACACCGAAAAAGACAACCGAAATCACACAAATTATATGTTTTGCATTTTTAAATGAGATTTTTAGAAAAAAAAAGTATATAAGTTTTCAAACAAAACTTTAAAAATTATTTTTCATAACTGACATGACAAGGGATTGTCCAATTAAATGCGCAGTTAGATTCCGCGGGCCAATCATAGGCGACCACACTCCTCCTGTTGATTCTCGTCTGATTGCATCACCAAGTTTCTGACTCTGAGTTCCAGGCTAAGTGGGAGGAGCCAAGTGTAGAAGGATTAGTTTTGGCCAGAGCACCAGCACGGAGCCCCCAAAGAGTCACAGATCATTCAGATTTCGTTGTGAGCAGACGTGTTTTCATTTCGTTCATTTTTTCACGAAGTTTAGTTCCCGCGATGTAAAATAGATTCTAAGCGAGCTCAGGAGTTGTGTATATGGTCCCCTAAGACCATGGCTTCCACTTCTATTGGATATAACAGTACTGAATGGAAACAGGAGTTTGATCTCTGGGTAAGTTATGTAATTAAATATAGTGATTATTTGACAGTGCCATAGATCAGGGTCTTTTATAAAAATTGCATTTTGTGTGTGATTGCTCTTTTTCTTCCTACTTTGATATTGTTATGTTGGACCGGCGTTTAAAGATGCGTCCTGTTCATGCACTTTGGATAAAAGCTAATGCTATCTTTTAACAGGTATTTGGTCAAGAACTATTACTTTGAAATATATTTGCAAGATTTAAAGCTCTAATTTTGTTTGTCAATCAATTTCGATGAGTATTTAAGGACATCGCAGTATTTGGTACTTTTCTGAATCTGAACTTCAACGCAGCCAACTACTTAACTATTGTGTTGCATTTCATTTTATATTTATAGGCTCTAACTTAAAATATTTTTTTATGAACTATTGAAACTTTAAATCATTTAAATTCTTTTTAAAGGTAGGTTTTTGATTGCTTTGGAGATAATTTTAAGTAAGAAAAATATCGTCTTTAGGAAGTTATGATTAGTATTGAGAACAACAAACTACTAAATGTGAGTATATTTTAAATTTATCAGAGGCCTTTTCTTCAGCAAATCGCAATTTTTTCAAAATAAATAAAACTTGAAAACAAAACTAAGCCAACAGACGAATTTCATGTCCCCCAAGCGTGAGACGTGGCAAGCTTCCGAACTGCACACCAAACCCAGAGACATAACATAGAGTGGACTGCGCATTAATAGTAAAGCAGCTTAGGGATGGAAAACCAAAACCGGTTTTCAAAAAACCGGTGGTCCCGGTTTTGACTGAAAACCGGTTTTTTTTGTATGAGGCCCTATGGAACCGAAAACCGGTTTTTTAGGGAAAAACCGATGGAAAATGGAAAACCGTTTTTTTCTGGAAAACCGCCATCCCTTGCAGATTAGCATTATGTCCTAAACATCATAAATCGCCAAGAGGGGAAAGGTTGCTACATATGGCAACTTAACGCTACCGTTTCGTTACGAACTATTCCAAATTGTCGCCAGACCTGAATATCAGCTAGCAAACCGAAGTGGAGACTACCATCAATACCCAAGTCACGTGGGTTTCTACCAATCACGGCAGCTTGAATTTTTTTTAATGTTTTTGCAGACGATTTTTTGAGCATTGTTGGTATTTTTCTCTTTTGGCTTTTATAATAAATATTTAATTACATTCTTTTAATCTCTGAGCATGAATCGTGAATGTTGTACTCTTAATTCAGTAACGTTTTGTGCAAGATGCCAAATGCTTGTGAATTCCTAATTGTAAAGAGGGGTATAAAAAAGGATTAGTCACACTTCACGGGTAAAATTTATTTAGTTCTGCATACTTTTAATAATTGTGTGTTCTTCATAAACTATAATTTCTATCGAGGGAATTTATTCTAAAAGCTCTTTTATACCGAAGAATCATATCCATGATTAAATCAACGTTGTTAGAACTCCAATTATAATAAATATTTTGGGCCAAGTCAATTAAATTAATGGTCTGAACATTAGACAGCTTAGAAGTAGAATATTTTTTTACAATTTGGTCAAAACGAAACCTGTTTTTGCAATCGTGTTTGAGTTATTTATATTTAAAAAGTAGAACATTGGCTGAATTTGGAATATATTGATGTGTTTTAGAAAGTTGATTTATTCCTGGTGAAATAAAGGAAGAAGCAATATTTCAAAAAAAAAATGATTTTTTTTTAAATCGGACCGTTAGAACGAAAGTTATAGAGACGGCAGAAAATGTTCACCATGTCAATTACCAACTTATATTACAGCAACACTATACATAAACCTACTAATGTTCTTTTAAATTAATTTTTAATAAAGAGTCCACATTCAAGTAATCTTAAATAGACTCACAAAATCAAAGAAATAATCTGATATCTATTAAGAGGATCTTAAAATACTAGCGATTCATCCTTGATCCTTTCCAAGCTTCTTTATCATAACATTAGATTGTCGGCCTCTGTGTTCAGGTCGTTGTGGAAAAACTCGCCAAATGGTAAACTCGCCATAGATGCGAGCCAAACGCGACACAGTCATGTGACTGTGTAAGTTAGATGTTTAGGACACTTTAGGTTTGCCAATGCGCAGTCCACTCTATGTTATGTCTCTGACCAAACCAAACAATAATTCGACCGTTTATTTACGTTCGGTGTCTCTTCCTTCGTTTCTCTCTTCTCAGTCTCTGCTAAGATGGCGGACACAGGCGACGATTCAATGGATAATTCAGCTGCGATTTCGCGTAGAACTTTGCGATCCCGTTCCAGTAAGTGCATTTATTTTATTCCATGTTGTTTCGTACCGTTCTCGGTCTGGTACAATCTCTCAAATTCGGCCCGCAACCACCCCATGTTTGTGATTTTGTGTGCAGTCTATGCTGTGGTATCCATGTTTTTTTTTAAAGGGCCTACACTTGCTAGTGGTAAATTGAGCAGCTTCGGTGTAGGCGGAATCTGGGTTTATTTTCCTCATTTTTAAGTCGATTTTGTACATTTAAGTCCCCTTTTAATCTCTTGCATGCGATTGCAAATCATTGTTGTTTTCTGTTCTGTGTATTGTTGGTGTTTTTGAAGAGTCGCTAGTGTAAAGGCAGAAAAGTTGATCCTTTAACATCATGGAGACAGCTCGTGTGTTTTGATAATTGGTTGTTTTGATTTCGTTTGTTTTTGCTGCATAGCTCCTTGCTTTTTGAACTAAAACTGATCGGTCTCTTTGTATAAAAACACTTTCTTTGTTTCTTACAATTATATTTCCTTAAATCTCGTCTGAAAATGATAAAAATAAGTGTTTATGTTATTGATTGGCAATAAAAATATTTGACGTTTTTAAAAATTGCGCGCATTTTTAATAACGTTTCGTTAATTGATGCGATATTGATATGTTGACGTTTTTATTCTGAAGAATGTTGTTATATTATTATATTGATTTATTTTTTTCTTTGTTTAATTCGATTATTTATTTTAATTAAAATTATTATTTAAATTAAATATAATATTTAATTATTCAACTTTTAGCGTTTAATAGTCACTTGTTTTCTGTATTTACAAATTATTGGTATTTAATTCTAAAAATATATATATATATTAAGTTTTATTAGTTATAAATTATATCTTAACTTCTTCCAGTTTTGTGATAAGTTTTGATTCCAGAGTTAGTAATTATATTGGAAAAGATTTTCATGTTTTCAATTTCTAACATAAAATTAATACAAAAATATTACTTTTGCTGATTGCAAGTGAGTTATTTTTTGGCACTTAATAATTTTTCTTCATGATTTAGAAAGTTATCTTGGCATTTGTAATACAGTATCTATAATTAAAGGAGTATTTTTGTAATTCAAATATTAATTTATGTAACCATTAATTGTTTAATCAATATTTCATGAATTTTAATATTTAGCACCCTTTTAGTCGATTGCTATTTTCCATTTGTTACTTATTGTGTATATTATGTTCGTTAAATATTAATTCCTTTTATTTCATTAATGTATTCATATTATTACGAGCTGTATTGATATTATTGCAAAAACTTTAAAGGATAAGAGAAATTCGAACTTGAAATTTGAGTTAACAATTGACATTTAAAGAGAAGATGTAATTAATATTTTTTGGAGAAAGTTTTATTTTGTAAACTGTTCTTTTGTTTTGTGTTTTTGCAGTCTATTGCTTAAATTAAAGAAAGAATGACTTTCCCAAACACTGTTTTAAACTACTTATTTTTTTCTCTGTAAAACTACTTTTTCTGTTGCAAGAGTTTTAGTGCAGGAAAGCCAACATTTCTTTTACTTAGGGTAAAAGAAATGTTGAATAAATAATGTGAATAATTAATAATAAATATAATTTTTTATATACTAATTTTAATTTATTCTATTTTTTTATATATATATGTGTACTATTATGAAAGTTTTATTTTTAAATGATTATTTTGTAAATTAACTTTGTATGTTAGGATCTGTAAGAGGGCAGGATTATTTCTTAGTCCTTAGTCTAAACGTTAATAATTAGTATTTGTTTTAATTTTGGTATGGTGCTCAGATTCCAATAAAAATTAACATGAGCAGATAGAAACATTATTAAATTTGTTTACTAGGTGGTGTTTTTTACTAATTTTGTTGAATTTTTTTTAAGGTTTGCAATAGTGCACATCCCAATTTAAAATTAACATGTATTTATTATTCATTAATTGTAATTCAACATAGACATATAAGTACACAAGCACACAATAATTTTAATACAATATAGCTAATAAATTTTTAATTAAAGCAAAACACAATAAAATAGTACTCGTTTGTTATTAAAACAAGCCTCTTAGAAAGTGTTTGAAACTTAGTAAAATCACAGCACGAAAACTGAAGTATGAAAACTAAAACAGAAGTAGGTAGATTTGTGATCTATAATATAGTTTTGAGTCCATTAAAAAAGAAAACAAGTCCTGTTTGGGAATTTTTCAATGTTTTAGAAGATAATAACATGAAGAAATTTGAAAAAATTAAAATTTCACTATTCGGCTAAAGTGGCCGAATACAGAATATTCGGTGCATCTCTTTTTTGGACCAACCTTGCTTTGCTAACAAGTAATTTATATTAAGTTAAAGGAGTTGTGTTACTGAAGTTTAACTTGTTATATAGATGTAATCTTTCGTAAGATTTACTAAATAGTTTACAATTTGTACTACTGTTTAATGTACATTGTGATGTTACAAAATATATAAACTAATCCTGACTAACCCAACAAATACAAAATTATTTATTTCTACCTGACTACTATATTTAGAACAATTAGCTAAGGTCATCTTGTATTTATTTTATGTTAAAAACTTATGAAAATTAATATCAGGAAAAATGTCTCTAACATATTTAACTCTGCAATCGAAACTCATTGTAAAATTGGAACAAGTTTAACTATAATTATATTTGAAATTAATTAATTGATATTTTAAGAATTAATTATCATCAGTTCTGGCATGGGTATTGTTTGTTTCTTTAACTATATAGCAACCTTTAGAAAAAATATGATGAATTTAGCAATATGACCACTTGGCGAACAAATTTTATGTAGTTTCAGCTAAGCTTCTACCCCGCCCATCGGACTATGACTTCATCTGACACGAAAGAACCCCTGTGGTTAAAAAAAAAAAAACACACACACACACTTGGAAACCACTTAAAAAAACCCAAGTGGGCAATTGAACTTAAAATTGAATTTCCTGAAAATTAAAAAAAAAAAAAACTTTTTATACAGCCAAAAGATTTTCAAATAATTTTTAATATACTTTTAAATTTTTGTACCTTCAATATTTAAAATGCATAATTACAAATTTAAATTTATACTAATTAATAATTATTTCACAATTTATTGTAACTAAAACATTTTTTAAAATTCTAATTTAAATTTCTATCATTCGTTACAATATTCTAGATTATATAATTCTGCACACACACAAACAAGTTATATTTGGTTTTTGACAATATGTTAATACATTAAAATGTACATTTATCTAACTTCTAAAAACTAAAAAAAAAAAAAAAAAAACTCTAAGCTTCTACTAAACTAAAACCCTGAAAAAACAACCTAAAACCCTGAAAAAAAACTACTCAAAACACAGACCCTAATATTCGGTATTGGGACGAATATTCGGCTAAGACTTTGGCCGAATATTCGGTATTCAGCCAAATTTGGTATTCGGTGCATCCCTAGTCCAAAATATATATATCTAATTCTTTACTAGTTTCCAATAACTATTGAGATTCTTCTTAAATTCTTCTACTGTCTTCAAATACCCAACATAATGTGGTCAACTTAGCATGTTCTGACACTAAGCTCTTCAATTGTCATATTATCATATTTTGTTTTCCTAAAATTTTCTTCAAAGTTTTGAAGATTAAACTTTTTATTAATTTGAAATTTAAAGTTTTTACCGCTGTAAAAGAACAGTGCACCCTGACTAACAGGGACTAGTGTATTATGTTTTACACACTGCTAATTGATCTCGCTCTTCACTAGTCACCATGCCAATCAGGATACTATAACCCCCTCCCCCCACATCAGCATGATATCTCTTTTAAGTTAAATAACTTTATAAATATTATTTGAATCTACAAGAGTAAATTTGACCAAGCATTAGAAATCTAATGATTTTTTTTGAAAATCAAATACCGTTGAAATTGCTTCTTGCACTCTTTAAACTCATTTGTCTTTTCGCATTTCCAATTTGTTTTTTTTTGTTCGTGTTGAAAATTTTTTTAAATTAAAAATTGCGTTTAAATCCTAACTGGCAACATTACTGAATGCTATTCCTATGTAGAAATTGGCTCATGACCTCCTTGAATGTTTTGAGTTGGAATTTCGAAAAATCTTTCTGTACAAAATGCGTTTAGTACAAAAAAATATGCTTCTAAAATTTGGGATCTGTACCTCCAATATTTCTGGCTGGGCGAGTCAGTGAGGACTTTTTACTTATTAGATGCATCTTTTTCAATCAAAAAATAACTTAACTGACATTATTTTTATCTTGTATGGGAAAAAATCCTTCTTTGTGTTTACAGGCCCCGCCTTACAACTTTTGGGGCACAAGTGAATTTAGGGACCCCACAACGTTTATCAAATTTATAAAAGTGTATAACCTTTAATAATTATCTTAAATACTTAGTGTACACACTGCTTACATTTAACATTTTTGTAATATGTACCTTTTTAATGCAACTTAAGATAGGATAAAAAAAACCAATAATATTATTATACCATGCATACCATTTCTTATTTTACATAATTAATTCAAATTACGAGAGCATTATTTAGAAAAATAACAAGTGACCATATCTTATTTTACATAATTAATTCAAATTACGAGAGCATAATTTAGAAAAATAACAAGTGACATAATTACTAGGGTTGCACTGAATACCAAATTTGTCCGAATAACGAATATTCGGCCAAAGTCTTAGCTGAATATTCGGCCGACTACCGAATATTCGGCCTTCCTAAACCAAATTTTATTTTTTGTCAGATCTAAGTTGTATTTATTATTCATCAATTTTAATTCAACATAATCATATAAGTACATAAAGCTATTAAAAACATATAAGTACATAACAATATAAACATATAAGTACATAACATAAACATTTAGTAAAATATAGCTATTAAACGTTTAGTTAAAGCAACACACAATAAAGTAGTACTTGTTTATTATTGAAACAAACTTTTTAGAAAGTGTTTGGAACTTGTTAAAATTGCAGCACGAAAACAGAAGTATTAAAACAAAAACAGAAGTAGGTGGATCCGATGTAGAATGAAAATTAGGGAAAAAAATCATGGCTTGTCAATATTGTCAATAAAAATCAATATTGTTATACATTTACAAAATATTATATTTTAACCATTAAAAAATTAAAATTGTGATCTATATAGCAATTATTGTTTTTTTAAAGCCCACTCACTGTTACTTCCCTTAAAGTAAAGAACCATGTTATGCATACAACTTAAATAAGGTTTGATTAACCAATAATAAATAACAAAAACTTAAGAATTTGAGTCTATCAAAAAAGAAAACAAGTCCAAGAATTTTTCGATGTTTTAGAAGATTATAACATGAAATTAAAAAAAAATTTAAATTTCACTATTTGGCCGAATAGTAAAGATATTCTGCCAAACCGAATACTCGGCTAAAGTGGCCGAATACCGAATCGTAACCGAATATTCGGTGTATCCCCAATAATTACTATTGATTTTGGTTCGCTTTTAAAAAATCAATGGCACTGAGTTCAATTGCACATTATATTTATTATTAAATTTTTGATGGCAACTATTTTGGGCACATTTTTCCCTCAATATTATTCTTTTTAAAGCTAATTTGGTGGCCCCTTTGCAGTGGGGGCGCTGGGCATGTGCGCTGTTTGCTCTGCCAGAAAACAGGCTCTGTGTTTCGTCCTTTTTACAAGCTTGGAAATTTAAAATTATTCCTGAATATGGCATCATCACATAATTTTTTATCTGCAACCCTAAAACTGGTTAATGTGCTAAGCGGTCGAAGAAAAAGTTTTTTTCTAACTGATATTAATTAATCAAATAGATCGTAATATGGATACAATCTGTTTTTAAACAGTTTTAAATTTATGAATAAAATAAATTTAAACTTCTATAATTACCTTGTCCTAAATGTACTACAGCCAATCTCAGTTACTTATAACGGAATTTTGAAATTGCCTCCTCGGTTATAAAGCTATAAATACCTATATGTTTAAATATAATATCCAAAGTGCTTTCCTAAAGATTAAAAAAATTGTTTTCACTATTTTTTTATTCCCCAAATGATGCAAAAAGTCGCTACATTTAAATTTATTTTCTGATTTAATAAATATATCATTGAAGGCGAATATTGTTTTAGATTTCAGTTTTGAAAAAATTTAATTTCGAGTTAGTGATGAGTTATTATTCAGAAGAGATTCATAAAATTGTCATACCTTGCTGCTTTTTGATTCGTAGTGACAAAATAACTGACTTTTTTTTTATTGTATTCATTTTTATAACTCTTTTATTGATAAATGATTGAAGTAGCAAGAACAAATACTGTGTAAAGTGAGGTTTATTGTATTTACTTTGAATTACTTTTTACAAATTATTTTTAAGAAGCTACTACTATAACATATTGTGGTATTTATTGCAAGAAATCCTGTATGGCCTTGATGCACCTTTATTAAAAGAAGCTATGGTCTTAATTTTTTTTTTTTAAATATGTAATGAATTGCTAAAAAAATTATTTTTCGTTTAAAATTGTTCAACAAAACATTTAACTCTACTGTAAATAACAACTCCAGTGAGTGAGTAAACACCCATGTGTTCATCCAATTTTAATTTTTATCTGTAAAAAAATGCAAACTCATTCTTAGGGTTAATTTGCATTGTATTGCGATTGTTATATCTTTTTCTTTGCCTTTTCGATCAGTATCTATTCTTCTTCATTGCAAATTATTTGATTCTGATGAGGTTTCCCGTTTGATAATAGTTTTTTCAGTCTTAGTTCTCACAGCTGTTTTTCATCTAGTCATGTTATAACTCATTTGTTTTAATTGATTTTTTTTTTTGTAAAAGTATTCGGCTATTTAGATTTAGAATTATAAATAATTCTACAGCTGTTTACTTTTTTTTTCACTTGTTTTCTTCTTGGATTTGAATGATCTTCAGCTTTTCTAACTTCAAACTAGTCAGCAATGTAAAAATATTATTGACTGTCATTTTGGGTTGCCTACTTTGGTACTTGCACGAAATTACATTTCTCTAAAACTCCTTGTCTTAACAGTGTTTTTTTTAAACTAATGAAGCTATTTAGTTCTAAATAAAGGTTTTGTTGAATTTTACAAAATGAACAAGCTCTTTCAAAGTAAGTATTTTATTTGCCACAAGGATAAATTGAGTGCAATTGTCGTCAGAGTTTAATAAAACAATCATTTTCAATGAACCATTGGATCATTGGCTTTAAGTCTGCATCAAAATTTTTAAACATTGTTCGTAAAAGTCCTTTTTTTACACTTGAGTTTCTAAGTAGTTGAAACAAACAAGTTTTTTAAAAATATTACGCAATTATTCATATTTAACTTTATGACTGAATGTCTGATTTGAGTTAAATAATAGTCGCACTAGAGCTACACGAGGGCTACTGCTGACAGCAGGTTTTGCCCATCGCTTGTTCAACAATGTACCTGTCTTCCTTCGAAACTAATTGTCTAACTCTAATGAGATGAATAGCTTCTAAATAAATAAAAATACCAATTTAACTTTTTTTATGTACTTGCCAACTGCTTCGTACTGTCCATAGTTTCTACGGATTTGGGTGTTAAATTACGGTGTTACGGAAGCACAGTCAAGTTTTCTTTCTGAAAGAATCGATCCACCAAACCACACCTCTTAATATACTAGTTGGCAGCGTATTCGTCGTAGGATCAAGGTTCCATTTCTATCTTAATTTTAATTCAGGACAGATCGGTCAACCAAATTTCAGATACTTTGTTACTTTCAAAAATTACAATGGCTTGCGACTTCATGGTCTGCTACTCAGGATTTTTTTGTAGCATTAGCGAATTTTGCATTTTTAATTGAAACTGATGACAATTTCTTTACAATTTCAATTAAAAACACGAATTCGGCTGACGGAAAATAACAAATTACTGGCCATCATTTATTTTTGAGTGCTTGGAAAATAATCGCTAAAGGCTAAATGCCTACCACTTCTACACATCTGAAAAAAAAGTTTTTAAATTCGGAAGGGTTAACGGTGAAATCTTAATTTGTCTGATTTCCCACGAATGACGGACTTTCCCATCGTCAAGTGGACAATGAAAAAGAAAAATAACCAGTGATTATTGATAAACAATCACAAACGGCATGAAATCTCCCCTCTTCCTTTCCGAAGACATTACGGACAGGGCCCTAAGGAATGTCGGCAGTTCAAACATTTATATAAATTGTACATTGAATTAGTACCTTAGTAGTTCCTAGGATTACATTCTACTGTAATAAAAGAAATAATTGGTTACTGATAGTAACCTAGTACAGTCGAACCCCGCTATAGTGAACCCGGGATATAGTGAACCCTCGCTTATAATGAACCTTTTCAGTGGTCCCTTCCGAACTCCTATTTAACTAATGTTATTTTATATGGATATAGTGAACTACTTAGAAAAAGGGAGTTCGGTTATAGTGAACGTAAATTTCCTTTCCTTTTTTTTTTTTTTTTGGTTCAGTTCTCCATATTTTAAGATACACTATGAATGGCAAGTGGCAGCGAGGAAGCAATCTTTAACAATGTGGCACATTTCAACCTGACTTTCCCCTCTTATTGTACTCAAACTGGACCTGTTTAAAAGTAAACATACCTTTTCTCCCCCACCCTCTCTGGGTTCCAGGAACCACCCTTTCTTTTCGAACCATTATTCATATTCCACATCTCACCCATCCACACTTTCATGGAAGGCTTGTCTCCATAATACGACAATACCCTTTCCTGGACGATTTGTCACGGCTTGTACGACAATACGCACTGGTTTTGCAACTTCTTCTCCTCCAGAGTTGATTGAAGCTATAGCTATTCTTTTTCCCAGCTACACATTCTTTCTTTTCAACTACCCCTTGAAAACTGGGGATAAGTGGAACTGTCCAATTCACATGCACTTATCTGTTACTCGTATTTCCTTATGAACTCTAATCGTAAACAATCCAAAGTTACCATTTTCTTTCACAGAATGTAGGCATATAGAGGTAACATATTAAATTCAATATTACTTAATTATATGTATTTACATTCCTTTTGTACCAATAATTATTTTGAGAAAATTTCAAAAATTAATTAATATTTTTTTGAAAATTTATTGAATAATTAAATTATTTATTCAATTAATTCAAGGTATGCAAAATCTTTATTATTCTTATAAAAGCGTATAAAAATATAGCGATATATTAATATATCGTATAATACTTTATTCCAGAAAAATTGGATATAGTGAACCCTCGGATATAGTGAACCAATTGTGGTTCCGTAGAGGGTTCACTATAGCGGGGTTCGACTGTATTTCTTTTATGCATTAACTTGAAACAAGTCATCTGGAATGTCAGTTTATCCACCGAGGGTGCTAAGTTTTTTAAATGAATAAAATCTAACGTTTGTCAGTTCCACAATCAAGCCAATGATTTAGTGGTGTCTGAACAGAAATCTGAAGGGGTTTTCCCATTTAGGTAATTGTTCATATTTGAGTTTAATGCCCCAACAGTTATTTCTCCCATCCTATGTTGAATGGAAAATTGATGATTTTCTATTCTTTTTAAAGTTGTTCAAGCTTTGATTTTGAATTAATTTATTTAAACTGTGGGTGCACTAACTTAGTGGCTATGCTAAGAAGCATTTGATAAGTTAAAAATATTACACAAGTTGTGGGGCCCAATTTAAAACAAATTTATCACCCTTGAGAGATTTGCCAGTTTTTATTTTAAATAATTTGTCAATGAAATGTTTTTTTGTTATTTAAAATTTTGAATCTTTTGTAGGTGAATGTATGAATGCAAATCTATGTGTTTATTTTTTAAAATAAATTTATGCCATTTTCCCTTATCTTGCATTATGCTTGTGATGTTTTATCAATATGTTATTTTAATTTTTGTGTTTTTGTTGAAAATAGCTGACCTTAGAAAAAAAAGTATGCTTGCTGTTTTAATGCTTTTTCCCCCTGAACATAATTAGTTTTTGTTTGAATGGCACTGGCTTTTAATCTATACTAGTTACTAATTTGAGTAACCATTTTCCTAAAAACTGTCTCTTTATCCAATGGTTTGCTTAGTCCTGAACCTGAATAATCATTTTCAGGGAACTAAAGAAGACCATGATACCAATATAACTATGAACTCAAGTGGGTGGCAGCCATACAGTAGTGGATCAACCCACCTCCCATCCACGTCCCGACAAGACTCGCTAAATAACTTGCCAGCAGCCAATTCTTTCCTTGCCAGCTCGGCAGCCTATAAGAACCTGCAATCACCACTATCCGACCCATCCGTGACTGAATTGAACAATTCTTGCTACGAACCTATTTCGCCCGCGGTTCTCAAAGAAGCCGCCAAGTATATTCCGGATGAGTTTTTCAATGGCATCTGTAAGGACAGCCAGTCGGGTGTGCAAAGCTTTCTGCAGTGCTCCGGTGAATCTCGTAACGAGGGAAGCTTTCCAGACTCTAACAACAGCTACTCAGCGCCTTCTGTTGGTTTCAATGTGTCGCCTATCGATCAGAAACCGATTGGTTTCAACTCTACATCCATCGATCGGAAACCGATCGTTTTCAACTCGACAGCTGTCGACCAGAAACCAATCGGTTTTAACTCGACATCTATCGATCAGAAACCGATCGTCAACCAGTTCAGTTCTTCCTTGTCCACTAGTTTTAACTCTTCGTCATCGGTTCTCGACACGCCTTCCTCAAGCCCTTTTGGTGTGCTCCCACATCTAGTCCCACCTGCCAAGCCTTCCACTGTGAGCCGCAGTAGTGAAAACTTTATTTCGCCTGTCTCCAAGACTGTCCCACCATACAGCAATGGACCCTATGCCACAGCAACAGAGAACAATGGCGTCATGCACAACCCCCTGTCGAACTCGTCACTCTCCAATGACGCTGCAACACCGTCTCCCGCCGCGATCAACTCCCTTTCATCAAATTTTTCCTCGCCTTCGAACGATTACGCGAACTATAGTCCGCAGACCATGGGAGCTTATAACAAATCTGTGCATAGCCCAGCGCCACGAAGCCCTTCAGTGGCACATCAGTCCTATCCTTCATCCCCATACACTAACATGGACTCTGTGGGGCACATTTCCACCGTGCCACCCTGCTCTCCGCTGATGAATGGCGGGACCTATGTGAATACTACCCTAAAATCAGTTCCTAATACCATTAGGAATGGACTGCATAAGCAGCCACCAATGTGCAATTCCACTAATAGTGCAATATCAAACAATATAAGCGCGTGCTACGCGCCACAGTCTCATATTGGACCAATGCCGGGACTGTCCAAGACACCGGACTACCATAACGACTATAACGTGTATATTCCTGACCGGGTGTCCCCTTCATCTTTTTCGTCCGGTTACACGAGCATGCCTTCATCCAGAATTAGCAATGACTCCCGGTTGTCACTGTCGCCGCGCGGCAATGCTAATATTTCACACGAGGCCCAAATGAGGTTTGGCCATATGCGATCAGGTCCATCGGCAATGGCACCCAGCCCTACCTACCAGCCGAACAGTGTTGTCAGTGGACAGGACATGCAATATTCACCTCAAAAAATGAAGCCTCCTTCATACATGCCTTACCAAACCCCTATAAATAGTTCCAATACGTGCTACAGTGGACAATCTAGAATGATGTCCAATAAAGTGGCTCCAGACGTGGATCCATATGTGTATAATTCTCCAGAAGAAGATGAGAAAACTGCCGTCGATATATTCAACTGTGAAATAGATCTGACAATGTCGACCTCTACACCATACTCAAAATACATGGATAACAGTGTACCATATAGAAATTCTTCCAGTGCAATGGCGAGACCGAATCCAACCGATTCCTTTTTTAACCGGTCTCTGCCTCAACGAAGTGCAAGCAACAGTCTAGTCCAATCCCCGGTGTATATAAAGAAGGAACCAATGTCCACCTCTGAGCATCAGGTTCCTCCAATGAACAATTACTATGGTTCGCGAGATGTGAGCTATTCTAGAAGTATGAGTTATGACCAACCCAGGAAAAGGGCCGGTCGCAGGGGCAGGCGGAGAGCCGGTGGGAACATTGGTACGCGGGGGGGTAGGGGGCGAGGCCGACCTTCCAATGAGGACAAACCCGTATATTTTTACGACTCGTCTTCAAGACAGGGATACAATTTGCAGCAACAGTTCAAACGAGACCCTGACTATACTCCCGTCGTTAACGTATCGGAACAAACCAGGACGGTTAGTATTGGAAACTTCAGTCTTCCGAGTAGTGCGACGTTCAATTGGGGCGCGTCTGGCAGTGGTTCCTCTGATGCATCAAAGGCACCAGGAGTTAAGGAGGGCATGACCCAAATTAAACAAGAGCTGAGTCACTACGATATAGTTATGCAAGTTCGTCCCAGGAGAAACCTAAGAAGCTGTTCTAGGGGCAAAGGCGACAACCAATTTTCGTGCGAGTTCAGTGTTTATGTGGAGAAACGCGAGGATCCGACTCCAGGTACGGTCTGGCCTTCCAAAGAAGAAGAACCTGAGCCGGACTTACCGGAAGAGCCGGAAATGCCCGAACTAAAACCCCAAGAAACACCCAAAAAGAACCAAAAGTCACCCCCTATCAAAAAAGAAAATGCAATGGACGACTTAAAAATGAAATTGGTATTCGATGTTGAAACAAACAAGTGGTGCTGCGAGAGAGGAAAGGGGACTTCTGAAAGTCCATTGACCCTCTCTTCTGAAGATGAAGATGAAAGTTCAGATACTAGCCTTCCAATTGACTTCGAACCTTTTAACTTGCTTTCTCAGAATCAAATAAAAAAAGAAATAGATTCCGATCATGAAAGCAACCCATCCGATGAAGAGACAGTTCCAAATGTCACAAACATAGACAGTGCCACCTGTAAAAGTAATAAAGCAAGTGGCCGTAAGCGGCATAATCCAAAACCTAATCTGCCATCATCATGTGTTTCTAATCTCGAAAATTTCTTGGCAGGCCAAAAATTGAAGTCGGAACCTCGACCCACCTCCCCGTCACCAGAAAACAAAGAACCTGATGACAATAAAAACAACTCCTCTCCCTCCCCCGAAATTAAAGATTCAAATATTGAAGTTTCCGAGAACCCATCCTCTAATGGACAAGATTTAGTTACTGAAAAATCTGAAGAAATGGATCAAGAGAAAAGCAAAAGAACTTCTTTACGCAGCAGCAACAAGGAACCCGAACCAGGTATGTCCATTTTTCTTTAAAAAAAAATTTCGTTCTTTAAATGTAATAAATTATTTTAGTTTTTAAAGTATAGTATCCCTGCTTGTTCCAAAGTTTGCTCATATGTTCAGTGTCCCACTTTAAAATAAGAAACCAAGATCATAAGCAATTTTTTTAAAAACTTTTAAAGATTAAATTTATTTGAAGATATATTTTTAGAAGAAACCTCAAAATTACATGCTTGTGATAAATCGAAAATGCTGTGGCAACGTAAAGTTACTACCCTGTTTTCTATTTTATGAAAACTCGTCAGTTTCAATTTTTATATTCAAAGTACAAAGTGGATATGCAGTCAAGCAATTTAAAATTGCTCCTTTTTTGTAAAAACAAACACATCGTAATTAATTAAAGATAATTAAGGTATTAGAGTATTCGCCAATTTTTATAATTCACAGGGCCTTCCACACAATTAGACTCGGCTGAAGAACTTGACGTTGACCTTGCAGACTGCTCAGACTCTGACACTGACCCTGCATGGATCCCAGTTGGTTCGATTAAGGTAATAATTTTTTAAAGTACTGTGTTTTATAGTTGAATTTGGACTTTAAAAAAAAAAGTTGTCTTGGGTAAATTTTTATATATATTTTTTTTACTTTTATAATTTGATGTAGGTAACATCGTTTTCCTTTGGTGTTTTCCTGCCTTAAAGTCCATAAAATTTTATTATTTATGCACTAAACATTTTAATTTAATTTCTATATAGGGAAAACAAGTTTACATTTTGGACCATTTTCTTATCTCTCGGAGGTCTTACAGGGTTTGTACACCTCCTGAAAAACTCCTGAATCACATTTTTTTTATAAGGGCCCTTATAACTTCCGAAATTTGTGTCTCAACTCCCAAAAATCTTTTTCTTTCTCCTGAACAAATTTGATCATACAATCGTTTTTTTGTAGTTTGCTTATTCAGAATAAGTTTACTGTGCATGTGTGCACAGTAGAAAAATATATTTTGCATATTGTAATACTAGTTAATGTACAACTCTTTAGAAGATTTTCCCTCTGTTTTATCATTTGAAGTGCAGTGGAACCACTAGACTAATACAATAATAAACAAGCATATTCAAATTTATTACCTCCTTAATTTCCATTGCAGCACTCCTGAAAATCTCCTGAATTTCACTATCATAGATAGAGTATGAACCCTGGATTTAGTTCAAAAAACAGTTTAATTTTGCTTTAGGATTAAATAATTTATTTCAAATAAAAATATCCGCTGTTATAATATTTTTGTTTGAGGTTTGCTTACTAAAAAATTTGAAGTTTCTTATAATTAAATGCAACATTATTCATCAGTTTTTGAAAGTTGCATTTTTAACAATTATTTTTTGATTTTGTGGGATGCCTAGTTATTTAAGCACCTTCATTAATACTACCACAAGGGTTGTTTTCTAAAATATTTTTTTCTCCAATGGGGCTCAAATTTTGGCGTCCAAGCTTTTGCAGACTCGGCATATTCCCAAGAACAGAGAGACATTTTTTGTGGCACCATCTAGGCGACTCTTGCTACTAGTTTTAACGCTCAGATTATAAGGAATCGGAGCTCTTTGTGGATGTTAAAGCATGCCAAGATTTAATTTTGCCTAGAGAACCCAAGCTAAATGGGTACTCCAGGGATATTTTACATGCCACATAATCATATAACATGCATGCCCTTTATTTTCCCATTCAGAAAATCCAACGACTCATCTGGGGTGTTAACCGAAATATGATTTACCTTCATTTTTTCATATAATCAGGCATCCTAAAATTGAAGTTATGTTTGATTGTTGACTTAGATATTTTATCTAACTGTTTAGTATAGTTGTTTTTCAAGTTCTATTGCTACATATGCAGAGCGAAAAACTTCTACTTTGTCAGAGTGACATGCAACTTATTTCAATTTTATGCAATTAGTTGATTCTGTCGTAGAAAAGTGCCCTTTTTAGCAGAATTCTTTTAAAAGTAGTCTTTAATGATTGAACCTGCTTAGTTGCATTGGTGTGGTGATTAGTGCATTTGACACCTACTGCTATATTCTCTTAGGGCCTTTAGTTTGCTTAGCCCTCATTGTATAACTTGCCTTTTTGGCACTATCATTTTTCTTGCATTAGTACTGCATGCTCAATGGGCCAACGAGATGAGTACTGCCTCATAAACCAGTAATCTCATACATTCTAGAGATCATCAATTACTTTCCATTTTTACAGTTGTTGGCTCGTCCCTTGTCTGTGGTCAGGGCCGGCCCTAGACATTTTGCCGCTCCGGGCAAAACCTTAAATTTGCGCCCCCACCCCTCCCCCACCCGTTTTTTTAGGTAAATCTCATGCGACCATATCAGAAAGTCAAGGAAGCATTGAAAAAAAAAAACGTTTTATTAAAAACTCAAATATCAGTTAACAAAATCAACAATTTGGCACTTAAGGGGGAAAAAAACTAATATCCCATATTTTAAATAATTTCTAACTAACCTAAATAATTAAAATGCCCCTATTATCTAACTTTTCTTTCTGCAAACTCACGAACCAGTGATTTCAAGTCTAATTTGTCACTTATTTGGTGTTCTATAGCTATCATTGCCAATCCATTAAGCCGATTTTGCGTCTCCATCGTTCTGCGATTTTTTAAAAATTATTTTTTGTTTTTAAAAACTTCTTTCCCTGGCAATGCAAGCAGTAATGCCGACTGCTGAGGTTTGGTGCGAATTTGAGCGTAGCGATAAACTAAAAAACTTCAGCAGGGGTTTCCTTTTTTGTTAATAATGACAAAACAATCCTTATTTCATCGGCTAGTTCCAGGCAGGGAGTTAAGATCACTTGAATTTCCATCAGTTATTAAAACTACTTCCAAATTTTTGCAATGTGCCTGTAGCTCATTTCTGGGCACGTCTTTTAGACCAAAAATATTATACAAAAGGCTGAAATAATTACTGTGAGTATTTAATAAATTATATCTGGTTTCCAAGGAATTTATTGCTTGATCCATACTGTGAAAAATATCTATTTTATATTTTTGTTTGAGGTCTTGAACGGGTTTATCCAGGCCCTCATACAAAAAACTTTCTTGTTTTGCTTCTGACAAGATGACGTAAGTTAACTCCCGATTATCCACGGGTGGATTATCCGCGGGCCACGATCCCCCCTTCCAAATATAAAATTTTAACAAAACGCTTAGAAAAGAAATTTATCTGTTTCAAAACTTGACAGAATGCATTCCAAGAACAATGAATTCATTTCCAAAATGGCGAATAAATTTAAAGAACGACGAATGCATTATAAAAACTGCGAATGCACTTAAATAAGAATGACTATAGAAAACCTGGTGTGTGCCAAAATGTGTTCGGCCAGGTGCACATCAAGAGCTATTTGTCATAAAGAGTCACTTGTAAAATAAACTATCAGCGATTTTAATTGTACAGCGTTGCATGGTTCTGGCGAATTTCTCTTATAATACTACCATAACTCTATTTTACTTTTATAAAACCCATAAACAGTTTTGGGGATATTTTCTTTACTTTTGCGCATTATCCGCTAATTCGCTTATCCGCGGATGCAATGACACCCAATTCCGCGGATATTTATTATATTATTTGTTAACTTTTATCATACATTGAAGCATTGGATTTTGAAACGGTTCAATTTGAAAACCGTTTTCAGCGATTTTGGAATTTTTGATTTTAGGATAGCCTGTGACTTAATTTTTTGATCAGTTTATTTTCATTTTCCGTGATTTTGGCGCTCCTAGATCATTGCGCCCCGGGCGGCCGCCCGGACCGCCCTGCCCTGGGGCCGGCCCTGCTGTGGTTCAAAATCACAACTCTCGCCAATAGCCCTAGTGTAGCTCTAGTGCGACTATAATTCAAACAAACCTAACTTTCAATTTTTATGCAATTTTTCAGAGTAATGGCTTGTTTATACAGAGCCAATGAGCCATGTAAGAATTATCATTTGTAAGCAATGTCATTCTATTGCAATATTGTGTTTGACACCTGCTGCTGCCTACTCAGAGGATCTTAATTTGTTCAGCCCATCACCCTTCTTTGTCCAACTAGCCACTTGGCATGGATAATTTTTCTTGCATTTTCACCTTAATGGTAATGGAGATAACTCATAACCTCCAAACCTGAATCATCATTGCCTGAAAAACAAGTAACCTCAAGCAGTCTAACTAGTCAACTGCATTTCATTTTAGTTTGTAAATACAAACCTATTTAAGAATTTTCATCTGTAAACAATGTCATTCTTTACTTCACTCAGCCCATTACCCTACATTGTCTAACTAGCCACTTGGCATGGATAACTTTTCCTGCATTACCACCTCGCATCCTTGATGGCAGAGATAAAGTACTGCCTCATAAACCAGAAACACCAGGCGGTCAAAGTCGTCAATTTCAGTCCTTAAAAATGGAGAAATATATCCTTGAAAAGGTCCTTAAATAGTTCTTGATTTTTTTGTTTACCAAATAGCCTGTTAACTTTTGCAGTTAGAATCGTACTATTACTATATTTATTCTTAAGCCACTCCCATGTGCTTTTTTTTATTGTGCACTTTAGCATTTGGATTTTATTTTCACTCAATGGCTTTTATTTAAACTTTGCATAGTTTTTTTTTGAAGAGAAAGTTAAGATTTTAAAATTGTAGTTTCTCAATTAAGAGTAATTTCTGAATTCTTATGAAGTTCTTGTCAACTTAATCCTTCTTTTCAGCACAGTGCTAGTAGGTAAGTCTTCAGGGTATGTAGATACTATTTTATTGCCAAAAAATATTTTTTGTCATCTTAATTTTAAAAAAATATTTTTTAAGCAGAAAAATTTTAATTTTGAAAAACTAGTTAACAGACTCACCCAACTAAAATGCGGGCAATTTTTGTGCAACTGTTTCTGAAATTTTCTATGTAATTCTGCAAGCAATCTCCATACACAACATGGTTTGAGCCTTTTTTTTGTGCTTAGATTTATATCATAAAATTCTTTGGTACTTAGCCATTTTTTATGCTCTACACATTTTCATAATTTTCGATTCTTATTAAAATTTTTTTTGTCTGTTTGATGCACATTCAAAATCTACTTTAGTCTGTAATGGTTATCATTTTCCCAGAGCCCGATTCGGGGGTTGCGGCCAAATTGCCGAAACTCTCGAACTTTCAATCGCAATTTTTGGATCTCCGGAGTTCCGCGACTTTCAATCAGTTCCTTAATTTCAGTTTCAGTCCTTATTCCCTGCAGCCAAATTTTTTCTCTTAAAAGTTGTGCTTCAGCCATATTCAGAAATTTCTGCTACTGAGATCATTTTACTGGATCATATTGAGTTTAGAAATTATTTCTCATTTTTATTATTGGATCAATTGTCTTGGGCAGGGTACTTTGGCCATCTCAAGTTTATACCTTCTACAAATTTTTGTTGTTGGGCATAAGCTTCTAACCTTTGAATTTCAAAATTTTTATTCCATTTTGTAATTTATCTTCATATTACAAAAACTACTTCGTTCTGATTGGCTTCGAGGGGCTGGAAAGCCCAGTCTGTTAGGCACTCGCCTTGCATGCGAAAGGTCCCAGGTTCAGGTCTGGGCATTGCCAAAGTAACTGCCAACCTATATACGGCCCGTGCAGCCAAACATGTCCCACAAATAATACCCAGTAAAAGGGAGTGCACGTTTATATCCTTCAAAGTCCTAAAGCTGCATATACGATGTTGCCCTTTATGGTTGCGTTTGGTGCCTATTCAGGTGTTGGCTCGTCACTTGACTGTGGTTCTAAAATGCGACGCCCGTCGCCAATAGCCCTCGTGTAGCTCTAGTGGGACGATAATTCAAACTTAACCTAATCTGATTGGCTTCTGTTGAATCTGTAATGACCTTTAGGTGTGTAATTAAGAAAGTTTTTTGGTATTTCAACATCCGCTGATTTCTTCCATCAAAGATTAAGAATGAAGTGATTTATGTGTTTGATTCTCAGTGGTAGGGCTTTGCATTGCCATGCCACAGGTCTGGGGATCAAATCCTAGATTGGGCGAGGTTGACCCATCCTTTCATCCCTTGAGTGTGTCGATAAAATGGCTAACAAGCATGCTTGGGAACTAAACAATAGAGAGTTCCGCGTGAGGTTGACCTCCTTACCAGGACATATGCCTAGCACCTCAGCGCCTTAAGTCACGAAAGCTGAAATAGGCATGACCGGCCTTGACCTAGTAATAAGCTGTTCGGACGAGGAGTAGGAAAAGATTAACGTTTTTAAGAATTAAGTGATTAATGTGTTTCACACCTATGGCTACCAACTCGGAGGTTCTCTGAGCCCCTCACCCATTGTCTAGCTAGCCACTTGGCATAGATACTTGTTTTTCTTGCATTAGCATGCTCAATGGCTACAGTGATAATAATGCCTTAAGGTTGTTTATGTACACACTTGTCTGTTTAGATCACCTTTCCAAACACATTTACCCTTTAAAGGTTGAAAAAAAATGGTTGAAAACCATTGAGTTTAGAAAGTATTCAGTATTTTCATCATTGGCTTGAAAGAAACAATTCTTGACCAGATTCCTTTTGTTTGCCTTACCTTTTAATTTCTAAAATTTGGTAGTTCAGTACGCAGTGTTTAATCGTTATCTTAGTTAAAGTACTCTGTGATTATAATTAGATTTTTATGAGAAAGTGCTTCATTAGTGACTAATTCTTTCCACTTATCTTTTCCATCGAAATGTCTGGAGAATACAGTTTGTCCACCATAGCACTTGCCTATTTAGAGCTTGCAAAAACTCATTCAATGCTTAGAGAATGCACGAGACAACAGTTATTGCATGCACATTTAGACTTTAAAGATAATAAGATTCCTAGATTTATTGACTTTAGAAATTATTTTCCTTACTGGCTTGGCAGCCTTGGAAGAAAGATCTTAACATCTACAATTATGCTCCTTTATCTATCTTTAGGTGGGAATTCTTGTCCTTAAAAAGTAATATAAGTATTTTTTTTATATACACTGCTGTTCATTTCCTAGCGTTTGCTTTTAGACAGATCCGCAAGTGCATTTAATTTTGTTAAGTGTGAATCATTGATTGAAAGCTTGAGTTTCAAAGTTATTAATAATTTTCCTCCTTTGTCCATTGATCTTGGTGTTTTCAATTTAATTTCTCCAGCATTTATTTTGATGGATTTTCCATTTTATTTTAAATAGTAGTCTTTAACTGCTTTTTGTTTTTGGCCCCTTCTCATAAGGTCATCAGTTATTGAGAAATGCTATCAAACTTTCCAGTGTCATTATAACATTTGCTGTTTAGGCAGATCCATAAGCATATCGAATTTGCAAAAGTGGAAATGTTCGAATCTTATCGAGTTAAAGCCATCTTCATTGGCTTGAAGAAGGAAGGTATGGGTCAGCCCGGTTTTGACCCCAGAACCTCTTGCGTGTAAGTGTAATATTGAACTGTCTTGGCAACAAAGTAATTGCTAGGTCATGAGGACTAGTATTGGATATTTGTACTGTCTGACACAATACTCCCTTTCCAGTAAGTTAAGTTTGAGGTGGAACAATTTATGTTAGGTGTGGCTGTCTGATGCGAGTCTCGGGATATAGCACCCTGTTTTTTGGACTTTGTTTTGGTTGCAAGAAGGTTGTCAGATGTAGGCCCTTATGACTAATGTGGAGTGGACCATCATTGCAAGCTCTGTAATCACTGGTCTATTGTACTAACCCCATTGTTTAACCTTATGCGCACCATTGCCTTGCCTTGAAACTGGTGAGGCTTTATCTGCACGAGGCTGCAATTGTTAAAACCCAGTTCCTCCGGTTCAGTGCAGCCTCCCTGGCATCTGCCTAGCTTGGTCAACCAAGATGGTCTCGCTCCTTCAAAATGTTTTGCCGCCACTTCAGCCTTGGTCAGCCTCTCTTTCTTTTACCGTCTCGAGGCCTAGTCAAAGCGATTATGCACACCCTTAGATATAGTAAAATGTCCTTGAAGTGATTTAATTTTTATTTAAAAAATAATTTACTCTATTTTGTTTTTGTCCTGGTTTTTCCTACTTCTCACACCAACTATTTTCACCCTCCCAGTCTTCGGATACCAACAAAGGTTTCAGTGGGCCTTCGGGTGGCCGAAAAAGGGGCCCTAAAGCTATAGCCCGCAAGTCTACCGCCAGAGGCAAAAAGAGAAAGGCTTCACTTTCCCCTGACCCAGTCGAACCACCACCAGTCCAAACCCGCACAAGGAAGAAAAACCCACCCAAGCCAAAGAAACCAACGGAACCTAAAGGCAAAGGTGGCCGGAAAGACAATGCCGTAAGTAAGACTAAACCTCCTCCTAGAAAACCTAGAAAAAAAAATTGGTAGTTGCTGCACCGAATGATGTAAATGATCACTGTAAATATGTAAAATAATATAAGTTTTTATATTGTACATAACACGATACATTTATTTTATTATGTTGGTTTTGGGCAAAATGGGTTTTAGTTTTAGAGTTTGGCTCTTCGGAGGATGTACATATTTTTGAGTGGCTCTGAAAGCTTTATGTATATATATTTCAATTGTCACTCTTATCCCTTTCACTACTCACGGACCACGACGGCCATCAGACCAAGGATTCGATAATGATATCCCTATCACATGTTACGAGAAAACAAAAATCCTTTGTTGAGAAAGAGTTAATGTAGAAAATGGTCCTACATTAGAATTAATGATGATTGATTCTTTCATCTTTAGGGATAGCTTGTTTATGAAAAGCATCTGTCTTAACTACTGCATTTTGTAAATATAATTAAGTCTTTAAGGCTGCTCATCACCCCCAGACCCGGTCCTCCTTCGACCGGGCTTGCTAATGGTAAGTCTATGGGGGAAAAATGGTTTTTGTTCCAAAAAAAAGCAAAGAAATTATAGGAATATTTTGATGCGGTTTTTTTTAACTTCATAAAAATCCAATAAAGCAGTGCTTTATAAGGTTATTTTTTTAAAAACGTTACTTGCCTTTTTTTAAAAGAAAAGATTGCCTTTTTTTTAAAGAAAGAAAAAAATTTAGATTAAAAAAAAGGAAATAACTTTTTAAAAAAAATAACCTTATACAGCACTACTTTATTGGATTTTTATGAATTAAAAAAAAACGCATCAAAATATTCCTATAATTTCTTTGCTTTTTTTTTGGAACAAAAACCATTTTCCCCCCATAGACTTACCATTAGCAAGCCCGGTCGAAGGAGGACCGGGTCTGGGGGTGATGAGCAGCCTTAATGTGGATGAACAAAATCCACTAATTTAAATAATAATCATAGAAATATGTGCTCATTATTTCTTCAACTTTTTTATGTACAGCAAATTATTATAGAGTTTCTTATTGAAAAAAAAGGCTTTTGGTGATTTTTAAGACACAAAACTCGTAATAAGGTAATCTTGCTTCACTTTTAAGAGACTTTATCTTGTCCATGTATAAATTGCCTGAAATATCCTTTTATCGATATCTTTAATTTAAATTTTAAATAAATATTTTTATAGTTTATTTTCTTACTCCTCTGGGAGACTAGACTTTTAAAAACTACTAGGCAGTTGTGTGTGCCTATCATAAAGTATCTCTTAAAAGTGTATTTTTGATGTGCTCAACATTAATTCCTTGCTATTTGTGGGCAAGCGAGGGGTTTGTACGGATTTAATTATAATGTAAATTTTTTATTGTGTGCACACGAAAAAATATCTTGCGCTTCTTTTTGTAAATTTTAGCTTCTTCAAGTAACTATGTCAAACCTACCAACTCTCCGGATTTAACCCAGCAACACAAAATGTGCAACTATTTTCTAAGTTTTTGTGTCCATTGCCGAAAAAATACGGGAATTTGGAAAATGGTTACTGCTTGGTTAAATTGGGAAGGTTGTTTGTTTTAATTCACGTTGCCGTAAACCCACAGTTGGAAGGTCTGCTGTGTTAATGACTTTATAGTACAATGTGCTTCTGGTCTGAGAATATACAATTACAAATCAAGATAGCAGTCACAAATTTGTAATCTTGAAAATGCAAGTCGCTTCTGTCATGGAGATATACATGATAAGAAGCAACAACCAGTGTCCTCTTCTGGTGCTATTCTAAAGACTTATCTATAGTTTTATTGAGGGGAACTGAGTATCATCGTGAAGACGGCCGTAACAATGTTTTTGAGCAACGTTAAATTTCATCATGGATGTACGCATATTCAATACTTGGCTCAAGACTCATCAGCAGCAGGGCTGGGCATTAAAGACTTTACGCTGCAGCATGATTAATTATATCATTGAGAATCATCAATGAAGACTTCTATTCTATATTTATATGTTGGTAGTTTGTAGGAATTGTGATGTATCTTTGAAATATATTAAATGTTTTATCATGTATTTTAAAGCTATTATAAAGTTACTAAACGTCCTTGTAAATATTTAAAAAAAAAGTTTATTTTTGTTGAGGTGGACCAATTACTTTAAAAAATATAAAAAAAAATTTGGGAATGTGATTCGAATCTCGAACTGTCGTAGAAAGAATTAGTAAAATGTTCCTACATATTTGATTGCACATATAAACACTCGAAGTACATTTTTGCTCCTGCAAAACCTTTGCAATGAAATTGCTGTTCATATTTTTAATTTTGGCTTTATAAGGAGCCCAGCAGCAGAATATTTTCCAGTGTTCGTAAAACTATAATTTTAAAAGTTATAAGTCTCCCGAAATCAATTGTTCCATCCTTGCTGGGACTAAAAAGTTTTACTTTAATAGTTTTGAAAAAAATTAATTCAAATTTTGTGTACATAATTAAAAGAAACTGACAGAGAAATATGCTATTTTAAACCATTTATTTAAACCTTGGAGAGGCTTTTCTTTAGTGTTTGGTAAGTTTGAGAGTATCGTCAGAAGAGTCACAGAGAACAGTGCTCAGACGAGGTAAGTTGATTCTGTGAGAAAGACTGACCGACGCTATTGGTATGCTAAGCTTTTAACAAGTAATATTTAAAGACATGTTAAAGAGGTAATTAAAATTATATAGTTTATTTTGGGTTGAAATGGTGGTTTTTAAGGGTTTAGCCATTTATGTCATGCATTGTAAAATTCATACATAAATTTTTATTTTAAAACTATGGTATATTGCCTAGCATAGTTTAATGGGATAGTCTCGCTTTGAAGTAGCCCCTTAATTGAAAAATAATTATTCTGAATTTGGAAAAAATTTAGTTCTGTTGTGGAGCTTCTTATTCTCTGACAATGTTCCACCTTTTAGCGGGTTTTGCTGCTGGGTTTAGGAAAATGATTCCTTATCCTATGTGCCTTGAAATTCTATATAACAAAGGTTGTAAACCTTCTTGATAATTTTAATTTTCAACTTAAAGGATGTAAAAAATACTCTTTCCATTTCCTTACATTGTAAGATAAACTGACCACATGTTGGGCACAAATTGAAATTATTGTATTTTGAATGAAATGCAGCGAGCTTATGGGTGTCTTCGATAAAAACAGATATTTTTCTGCTGAAGACCTCAGTTGTCCATTCATGTATGAATGTAGATAGATCATGTGGAATTAAATTTCATCGTGTAAAAAGTATTTACGGGCAGCCGTTGTCAAAGAAATGTGCAAATATGTAGAAGCATTGCTATTGGAGAAAGCGAGATGGAAACTCAAAATTATATTTCATAACTCTTTGCACTTCATTTGTGTTTCTCTAATTGGCTTAAAAACATGAATGTGGCTGGAGGTCATTAGGGACAAAGTTCAGGGGATTATTTAGGTGGAATGGGCTGGCTGGGCCGGGGGTCTCCAAACTTAAGTACCTCAGAGTTAATCTAATGGGAAAAACTAATTTTTCTGCCACATTTCTCCGGTTGTATTGAATATTTTTACAAATGTTTTTTTTTAAATAATAAATGTAGATAACTTCAAGATATCTACCTAATCCCACTTTTTAATTGCTTCGAAAGCTTTTTGTAAAATTACTTGTTCAAAACTTTAAAAAAAATGTCGAACCAATTTCAAAAAGTGGGATTGTAAGGACCTGTAAGTCAGCTACATTTATCACATAAATAAATCCATTTGTAAAAATATTCAATACAGCTGGAGAAATGTGGCAGAGAAAATAGTGTTTCTTCATTGTATTACCACTGATGCACTTTGTTTTGGAGACCTGCAGTCCAGCGCCCCCATTCTCCCTTAAAATTCCTTTGTATGCCAAAAAAGATTTCACAAAACTGCATTGTGTGAAAATGACCTGCTATTTCACTAAGTGTCTCTTATTTTCGATAATCTTCATCAAATAAAAATCAACATCATTTTAAATATTTACAAAGTTACTGTATTTTTTGTTGATAAGATGAAACTCAAATAGAGCTATAACGAGAATCTAATTTTGGCTCTTCTATGCTTGCACCCTTCAACTACCTAAAACATATAATTAGATACTTTTAACTGTAATCTTGCAAACATATGAAAGTAAATTGTTATTTTTTTAAAAGAAAAAGCCCTAAAAACATTGAGATATTTTAGTTCATTTTGTCCTTGAATAATGAAATAAATAATTAAATTATTAATTGATAATTAAATTCATATTGAAACCAATTTACAGTGATAATGGTCTAGTCCTTTTGTTCGAAAATGCCTCTTGCTACATTATACATTTAACATAAGGTTGTGAATATAAGCAAATGTAAATATGAAAATTAAGAGATTTTTGAAGTGCAAAGAGTTTAATTGGTTCCACTTAATTTTCAAGTCTTGTGATAAATGTTATCGTTCCTATTATTGTATATTCTTCATTTCTATTATTGTGATAAGGGTGCAGAACGTGTCAAAGGGTACGTACGTTTCATAAGTTTTCCTCATACATACGAGTTCTTAAAGAAAACTATGTTAAATGTTGATTTTTTAGGACTATTAGCTGTCCTTAGTTTTTAATTTAGGTAATAGTAAAGACTAGCAAAGTTCAGGTCCTAGTTTTAAATTTAGGTTAAAAAACATTAGCTTTCTGTTTAATTTTTTTAAAACTTATTTCATAAATCTACATTAGTCTTTAATTTTGGACTTTGGTTTAGTTCCTATTTTAGGCTATTGGGCATTTATATTTATTTCAAGACATTAAGCAAACTTAGTTTGTTATTTTACCCATTAAGTGACCCTAGTGTTTAATTTAGGTCCTTAGATTTTAATTTAGGTCATTTAAAGACCTTAGTTTCTCAATTTTTTTTATCTTGAAAGATTAAGGATCTTAAATATTAAAAGATCTAATTTTTATCCTGAGTTGTACCTTAATTTTTGCTTCCCAGAATGCTAATGCAACCACAGTTATTCCTCTTCCAATTGTTACTTAGGCTAATACACCTTAATTCAAAAAAGGATTTCATGAAGCAAAATACCAATTTTAATTATCTTTATGTGTTTGCAGAACATTTTAATTAATGTATTAAGAATTTTCTGCACCCTTTTGTTGTAGTTTATTTATATTATTAGTTGTTTAAGAATGCTTTTTAAATAAAAACTTCTTTGTGAATCGTGATTGTCAAATGTTTTGAAATATTTGTTTCTAGCGTGAAAATTATTGTCACTTTAAAGTTTCCATTCCAAGACAGGATTTTCTGTCAATAAAAGTGGAAGCCAATTTATTGTAAGATGTAGTTTAAAAATTAAAAAAATATATTTTATGTTGGATATTGTAAAATTAATCTAGGTATCTACTTAAATTTATAAACAATTGTTAAATTTGAACTTTTGAATCGAATCGCTAATTGTAAAAAAAAATGGTGAAGTCTTTTGGAGGTTTTCTTTTCAACATTTTCGTGAAAGACAATACATGTTAGAAAATAATTGTAATGATGTGACAACTTTTTTTACATGATTTAGCGATTAATTTGTTCAATGCTTTTTAATGTTGAAGCTATTTAGTTAATTTAATATTATTAATGTATATTTCATTCAACAATCTTAAATATCTATATCTTGTTTTGTTGTACAAAATATGTATTTTTATTCTATTATGTATTTTATTTGTATTTTTTTTTAATCTTAAATGCTTTTAAAAACATAGAATAAAATGTTTAAAGATGTTTTTTTTATTGAATCCACAAATTATGCATTTAGGCATATATCAGGTCCTTAATATTTATCCCACAAACACTTTTTCCACTCGCACACCAGTTTGTAGAACATTCTAGTTTAACAATTTTATTATGGCCTAATCACATTCATAACTTAAGGGGTCACAGGAGTCTTAAAAATGTTCAAAGAAGATACTACAAAGCATAGTTTGATCTTTCATGTCATTTTTTAACTACTCAATAAATGAGTATAATTTTTTATATGTAATTCTACAGGATTTATTATTATAAAACAAGTTTTAAAATTTATGAAACTTTAATATCATTTATTTAAGTTTTGGCTAAACATGAAGCTATTTGAACACATTGTGATTAGGCTTGAGCGGCAAATTGTGAGGTCAAAATTGAAAAAATGACCAAGAAAATGACTTTATATTGTACAAATATGTACAAACTAAGACTTATACCTAAATTCTCAGCTCAATTTTAATTAGAAATTATTTGAAGAACTTTTTTCTAAAAAAATTAATAAAAATTTTAAAATTTTGATTTTAAATTTTTTTAAAAATAATTTCTAATTAAAATTGAGCTGAGAATTTAGGTATAAGTCTTTGTTTGTACATATTTGTACAATATAAAGTCATTTTCTTGGTCATTTTTTCAATTTTGACCTCACATTTGCCGCGCAAGCCTAATCACAATGTGTTCAAATAGCTTCATGTTTAATATCATTTATTTTAGTTTGGCTAAAGTTTCATAAATTTTAAAACTTGTTTTATAATAAATAAATCTTGTAGAATTACATATGAAAAAATTATACTTATACATTGAGTAGTTCAAAAATGACATGAAAGATCAAACTATGTTTTGTAGTACCTTCTTTGCACATTTTTAAGACTCCTATGACCCCTTAAGTCAGGACGATGCATAATAGTAAGTTGGGTAAATTTGTTTATTTTTTTCATTGTGATATAAAGGGAATAATTTTCTTTAAATAGAATATTAGTGTTAAAAGTATTCTTACATATATTTTTTTTGTTTAAAGCAATATTTTTTTTGGTATTTGCGAGTAGGAGGTGGTGTAAGCCTAATTTAAAAAAAGAAACAAAAAAAAATCATAGCAATGTATGGCTAAAAATTACCGATTCATGACTAAGTATCAACAGTAAAGACACAACAAGAATTTGAATCGGACAAATATTGCTGTATAAAATTGTTTATTTAAAACATTTACAAGAAATCTTGATGAAATAGTCGAAAAACCAGCACAACTGATGTTTTTTGCAAATGGTCCAGGTATGTGTGCATAGATAGCTCTTCATTTTGTGCAGTATGCCAAGTACAAGGTGGTATGTTGGGTCATTCAACTGTTGTGTGATCATTCATACAGGAAGGCGTTTACAAAAAGTGTCCAAGCTATTAGTTAACTCTCTGAGAGACCATGAAAAGCAATTTTGTAAAGTTAATTTTTTTATTAATTTTATAAAACTAAGTTACTTGGGACAACAGCCCATAAGTGGGCCAGCCTGCCGGGCCCATCTCAGCTGACATAATCTAGGGCTCTGGGGTGCTAGGCATATGTCCCGGTAAGGTGGTCAAACTCATGCTGAAACCCCAGTGTTTAGTTCCCAAGCATGCTTGGTACCCATTTTATCGCCCCATTTAAGGGATAAAAGGATGGGTCAGCCTCGCCCAAACCAGGATTCGATCCTTGGACCCGTGGTGTGGCAATTCGAAGCACTTACTAACACTAAGCCACTGGGCCTCTCATCAATTTCATCACTTTGCTAAAAAAAATTAATGTAATTTTGTTTTTGTAATTAAAAAAAAATTTAAATTTCCATTGACAAATTTAATTTTGACTTTGTGCGCAGGTAGGGTTACTAGGTGTACTGGATTCCACAATACAATTCAGTTTGTTACTCGGCTATCTAGCTTTAAAAATGTTGTGTACTGAATTCCACAATACAGTTCATGTTACTCAGCTGTCTAGCTATAAAAATTTTGTAAGTAGTCTCCATTTTATTTGTTTATAATTTTTTAAAAACGAAGTTAATAAATAGGATTTATGAAAACGTAATGATAATATCATAGTCAAGGAGTTTATCACTGATTTAATCTGGTTAGGCTGCATGCAGGTAAGAAAACAAGTTTACAATTGGGCCAATTTACTTATATCTCAGCGATAGGTTTGTGAACAGGGGACGTACATAAATTATGTCACACACAGAGGGGGGAGGGAGGGGTATGCCGCAACATGACCGATCGTGACATGGAAGGTTAATCGCTTGCGTGACGTAACGATTCAAACATTTCTTACTTTACAAGGTAAAACTGTTTTTTACATAAAATAAAGCTTTAGAGGGAAAAAATTCGAAATTGTGTTTGTTAGAAACACTTTATTTCGAAAAGAGAATGGGGAGATTATTATATACAACAACATCGGCATTATTAGTCTCCTATATTTTACAGACCTTTCGTAAGGGTATTTCGTAACACGCAAAATTGCAGCACTATTTTACTATCTTGACCAATTAAAGGACTGGTAGCTACCTGGACGAACACCAAAAGACCCAGAACTAGACTAGACAGTTCTGATAACTCTCGGACCCCTTTTTTTAGAAGACACTAGTGAATGGCTAGTTAGACCTTGGACAACGGAAACGTAAATACAATGTTGGTATATTCCTACGAATAAATTATTTCACCAAGATAAATTTAACGTTTTATTTCTTCCCAAATTAATTTTTTTTTCAAGTATTAAAATACGATTTTTTTTTTAAATTTCTTAAAATTAACTTTTTGTTTAAGGGGGGGGGGGGTAACAACGTGACATAATTTTAGGAGGAGGGGTTTGATAAAACGTAATGCAGCGTGACATAGGAGGAGGTAGGGATCAAAAAAGTAAAAAAATAATATAAAAATACTAGAAAACCATTTCACGTTTTTTTTAAGTCACTAAAAATATTCCGAAATGCAGCTAGTATTTTTGTGGTAATTTTTTTTAAATTTTAGAATTAAATTTATTTTTTCGTAACCTTTTTTTCCTTAAAGTGGTGGCAACACTGGTCCGTCCCATACCTCTCCAATTTTAGTCTCCATGCACGTCTTGTCGTTCTTTGGAGGTCACGTGATATGCCAATCAAATACTTTAACTTAATATCTATTACAAAACTTGTTCACAAACCTGAATCTCAGAGCCGTCGGTAATTATGACCATTAAAAAAGATCCAGTTTTGAATTTATGATTTCCAACAAAACTTAAAAAAGCCCTATTTTTTTTTGTTATGCTTCATAAAAGTGGAACAAACTGTTCACAAACCTGTATTTCAGGGCCAGTGGGTCAGGCAATTAATTGAAGAGTTTAGTGGAAGAACATGCTAAGTGACAAAAAGGTGAAAACGAGAAAATAAGCTTAAAAGTTTTCAGTTTGCACTAAGATCTGTTAAAAACTGTGCTTAAAACATAAAAAAAGTTTCTGGAAAAGGGGAAACTTGTTATCGTTAACGAAATTAGTAATACGTTCGATGACACACAAATCTTGATTTTTCAAAAATGTCACGTAGCAAGTTCTTCCTTAAACTATTCAATTATGACCACCTAAAAAGATATCCTCCCAGTTTTGTTTAGATAATCCTTAAAACATACACTTTTTTCTTGCAAGGTTCAGATTTGTAGGGTGAATGATAAATTCTTGCAGGCAGGATAACTTTTTTCTCCTAAAGTCCGGTTTCTTAAGCATGGTAATCGCAGCGTCCGTCACGATCGTCATCCTCCTTTGGACTTAAGAGCTATTCTGCTGTGGGCAGGTTAACTGCAGTAACTTAAACATTGACTTAGACCATTGTTCCAAGCACTCACTCTAACAATTAAGAAAACATACTGGAAATTTGTTTTATTTCAGATCAAAAATGGTACAAGTCATTGTTGCGATTACTGCAGTTTACCTGCCCACAGCGGTATTGCTGTTAGGTTTTTGTTCGAATCCTATACAGGCTTATAAAAAGGGCAATACGTTTGTAGTCGAATGATCACATAAAAGTTGAAGAGACAGCATGCAAATTTTGATCTTGTAATTGGTATTGCAGCTTTTGAAACTCTATGCATTTGTATCAGTTTTAAGTAAGTGTACGGCCAGTCGGTACAAGACCAAGGCCCACTTTACTCAGTTTGGCTTACAGCACCAATGGGGAGGGGTAGGGTAAGGTATTGCATGATATCCTTTAAGTTGGTCAGTATGAAACAATACCAGTGGTAAGTTCCCTAGTTCTTTATTTATCAACTAACTGAAGGTATGTTAGGCTGAGTTTACTTTGCCCAATCTAAGATTCTTGTCCTTTGTGTACGTCAGTTTAAATTAGCCTAAAATAGTAGAGTAATTACATTGTCAGAACCCAGTAGCGGTGCTTTGCACTGCTATGCAGCAGATTCAGGGTTAGATCCCAGATTAAGCAAGGTTCAATCGGCTACTTGGGGCTGGGGAGCCCAGTGGGTTAGGCATTCGCCTAGCATGCAGAAGGTCCCAGGCATTGTCAGAATAACAGCCGACCTATAAACGGCCTGTGCATTAAAAAATGTTCGATGAATAATACCCTGTGTGGCTGGAGTGTACCTTAAATATCCTTCAAAGTCTCAACACTGCGTACGATGTCGCCCTTAACGGTTATGTTGGGTGCCTACTCGTCACTTGAGTGGTTCTAAAATACGACGCCTGTCGCCAATAGCCCTCGTGTGGCTCTAATCCGACGATAATTCAAACTCGGCCTTTCTACAATCAAGTGGATCAATAAAATAAATAGGAACCAAGAATGATTTAGTGCTGCTTGTTCCGCATGACGTTGACCATGTGACGAGACATATGCTTTGCAGCCCAGAGCCTTAGATTACGAGAGCCGAAATGGACACAGCAAGCCTTGGCTTTTATTAGCCTTTGTGCCCAGAAGTAGTAAAAACATGTGGTATTGCACACTTTCTAGGAAAGACACCTATGAACTACAAGGGAATTTTGGGCCTGTGGGGCATCCATGTTAAGGTCTGCTCGAGAAGTTTTGTAGAAAAAAATAAAACTAAAATTTTGTTTTTTGGGTGGATAATGAAGTCAATGAATTTTTTAATGCATTGATTACACTTTTTTAATTCATGATTGCCATGACTCTGATATAGTTGCTTTTAAAATGACACAATTTGATAACTGTTTTATTCTAAACAACTTTCTGTTCAGACCATAACATGGAAGCAGAAAGTAAACAGATTTTAACTACCCATGTATCCTCAAGAAAATGTGCGAAAGCACACCTCAATGGATAGACCACATCTAAGACATTAGTTTTGTTAAAGAGTTAAAGGCCTAAAAACTTATGTGGTTAAAGGGGGAAATGGGCGCACTGGATTGCTGGTTTCCAAATCACTGTTAATCCTATGACGAAAAAAATATTTTCCCTGCCACATTTCTCCGGCTTTATTAAATATTTTTAAAAACAGATTTTTTAATGTGATAAATGTGGCTGACTTACAGGTCCCGACAATCCCACTTTTTGACATTTGTTCGAATTTTTTTTTTAAATTTTGAATAAATAATTTACAAAAAGTATTTGAAGTATTTATAAAAAACAGGATTATAGAGACCTGTAAGTCAGCTACATTTATCACATAAAAAAATCTGTTTGTAAAAATATTCAATACAGCCGGAGAAATGTGACAGAGAAAAGTTTTTTCCCCATTGGATTAACATTGAGGCACTTGAGTTTGGAGACCCCTAGTCCAGCACGCTTATTCTCCCTTAGTCAGTGACGAAGAACCTAAAAGCAAGTGTGATTAGCAGGTAAAATAAGCGCAACCAGCTTTTAGTTTACATTATTGTTAATTTTAACTGTGCATGGTTTTTCAATTCGTTAGTGCTTTATTTGTTATTATAAAATACAAGTCGCCAGGTGCCAATTTATAGAAATAGAGTGCTTAATCATAGTTATTATAAACTTTTTTATGCTTCTGAAAACTAAACTTGACTTGGTGGCATAAAAAGGAAATAGAAGCTAAAGCGTGCTATGCACATTTTAGCTTGCAAGAATGAGAGCTTTGAATTTGAAGTACATTGCAGTAGATGTTCCGATCACTTGGTTAGACAGCATAGTCAAAAACCCCATGGTTCTATTCCTAAGCTATGTTGATCATCCTTCTTGCTTGAACCTTTCCTCTATCCAGACTATTTTTGTCTTACAAATTTAAAATAATCTACATTTTTTTTTATAATTGAAACTGACTTTAGCATCAAACAGTTTTTAAAGCTTTGAAATATGACTTTATAAAGATTTTTTTTCTATGGAATATAAACCCTGATATCCCTAAAGAAAAAAAAATTGGATCTTTATTTTAAGTTTAATTAAAAAAAATTATATAAACATGGTCTCAATATATATTTTTTGAAGACTAAGGGAATGTTTTAAATTGCCTCATTCAGCTACTGATTTCATGGGTTCTTTAACAATTTAGAGGAAATCAAATTTCATCTGGTTATACTTTTGGACCTCGCCCTCTGCAATAAATTTTATCCTATACTTGCTACAGGACTGTTTCTAAAAATAGAATTGATTAAATAAATGCCATATTGAATAGAAAATAATTAAAAAGTTAAATTTTTTTAGTGTGTGCTATCTTTTCTTTTTAGTTCTAAAGTTAGACCTATTTAAATAGTTTGAAATTCTTTATTTAAACGTTTTTGAAATGTATTGTATTTTCTCTCACTTAGTAAAAACAGGTAGGTTTGTATTGTAATAGTAACTGTCACTTGAAACTGTTTCCACACAACATCCATTTACCTTAAAAAAAAATCGTCATACAGCATTTAGTTCGATATTAAACAGGGCTGGATTATCATTTGGGGAAATTAGGCAGTAGCTTAGAAGTAGTTCCCTTAGAAATTGCTTACAAAAATATCCAGTAACTATCCAGTTTAGTGTATTGCCATAACACCTAAATATACATTTAATGATTACTTTTAATTTATATACTGAAATCTAGGATTTTTGGTGCTTTTTCATATACAAAACGAACAAAAAATAAAAATCCAATAAAATTGTTTATTTTGTGTTTCCAAGTAAAATTAGTTTACTCAGTCCCCCCCCCCCCCCCCTGTATTTTCTCAGTATAATGTATTGTTGCAGATTTTCTAATGATCGAAGTACTTTGCATTTTTTCTCATAATTGAATGCACTGAATTTTTTGACATATACTTGGCTGTAGCACTTGTAGTTTGGGCTATGAAAGTGGGTGACAGACAGTTTCAAACTAAAGGCAATATTATGGGTGTTGACTATGTAAAAAGCAAACTAAATACAGACAAACTAACAATTGTTGCTAATAAAATAAGTCTTCTATAAAAATTACAAAAATCAAACCTTTAAGAAGGACTGTCAGTCCCATAGAGTTAATGCATTAGTTTTGAAATCACAGTTTTTGCAAAAGAATTGCTTTGCCTTGTTATCCCATTTTCACCAGGAATTGGAAATAGCATTAATTGAAAAGAAAATAAGATCTGGTTATTTAACTATTAATTGATAAAGTTTTAAGATAGTGTCGCCATCTGCTGAATATTTTGAGACATTTTCAAATTGCAAAAATACATAATTAAATAACTAGATAACATTTTAATTTCATTTCGACGTTTTGTTGATTCCCATACTTGGGGAAAATGAGCTAACATGACAAATCTATGATTAAGATTCATTGTCATTACTTGTTCCTGTATTCTGTTCAATAATTTTTAAGCTTGGAGTTGGTATTTTTTCCTTTCTCCATGACTGGAGGATGTTTCGGAAGCAGTTAGACTGACAGCAGTTTCAAGCCAAGCTGCCACAGGCAGGTAAACTGCAGTATCTAGACTAATGACTCAGACCATTGTGGTAAACACACAATGACTCTAACCCATAAGAAAGTATATTGAAAGACTTATTATTTCAAGGCAAAAATGGTCCAGTTCATTGTTGTGATTGTTGCAGTTTACCTGCCTATGCTGCCATGGGCAGGTGAACTGCAGTAATCACAACAATGAGCTGTACCATTTTTGCTTTAAAAAAAAAATACCAGTATGTTTTCTTAAAGGTTTGGGTAATTGAGTACTTGCAACAATGGTCCAAGTCATTATGGAAGTTACTGCAGTTTACCTGCCCACGGCAGTGTGGCAGCAGGGTTAAACATGTCTATAGATTGGATGGTATTTCACCTGATTTAGAAATTTGCAAAGAATTCTGAGGATTAGATTTTTAGTAATAACAGCCATTGTTAAGACTTAACAAGTGTTAATGTTTTCTTCTTTGAAATTCGTTTAATCATAGTTTATTATTTTTAAAAGTTTAAATATGCTACTATTCAATTATGTTTAATAAAATAGTTATGCTATTGAAACAAATGAAGAGTACACAGGAAAAACCAATTGATTTTGCAGAGAAGTTTCCTTAGCAGGCCACTTTGGGGATGATAGCGAGTGATCGCCTAAACATGTGTAAGGAAACCAGTTCCTACCATAGATATCATAGTTAAAGTAATGGAGTGGCAGATCATGTGTGTGACCTCCAATGCTAACGACTGGACGCGCAAGGAGCTCCCAGAAGAGCCCCAATGAAGTCAGTGTCATGTGATATGCCACGCTAATACTTTGACTACTATCTCTGTGTTTCCTAGCTACCAAGATTCAGGTGATTGGCGATTCCAACGCTTGGACCAAGCGAAGAAGAAAGAGAGAAACCGGTTTTATGCCGCCAAGCAGACAATTGCGGGCGCCCGCCTAATAAATCAATAGGTTATTCCCGTGTACTCTTCAAATATTATTTGATTAGCGAATATCTAGTTTTTTTGTGTGTGTGCTTTTATCTACTCTTGCAATACTTGAATATATTTACTTACCTGAACACCTACCATATCGCACTGTTTATGGAAAAGAGACCAAACGCTTAATACTTTGCTAACAATCGCTAGCTTTTCAGAAAAATTGTCTGAAGTTTTTTTTGTTCCATTGCAGCATTATAAAAAAAGGAATGATTTGCTTACTGCATTCCAACTATTCAACCAATTGATTTAATTTCTGCTTTAATCGCTAGATATTTAAATTTTAAATATTATAGATCACTTGCGATAACTCACTTTTCCTCGTACATTGCGATATAAGCTTAAATACATACCTGAAATTGATTATGTTGTTTTAATGGAAAATGCAGCTTGTAAGATACTCTTCGAACCTTGTAAATTCTGCTGTCTTCTATGTTGGAATTCTACTTATACTTACCCTTCATAACAAGTCAAAAATTGGGTTTGAAGTTCTGTTTCAATACCAAAGTCAAGTATTTTTTTTACTTACAGTAAAATCAATGCAAAAAATGTAATTGTATCTTGAACAGTTTTGTATACTTTTAGGTTATTTGTATTTAGGTTATTTTACAATGAGCATATCACACCTTGATTATCAAAAAAATTGTATTGCTGAAATTACATTTTTTTTACTTGTAAAAAAATGGTATAACAAATAAAAAGGTTTCATTCAAACAAGTGCATCCATCTAGCCTGCGGTGGGCAAGTAAACTGCAGTAACTTCCATAAGCAGTTGAACCATTGTTGCAAGCACTCAATTATTCTATTATAAATGCATGGTTCAACAATAGAAATTAAATTTATTTCTGATAAAAAATGGTACAGCTCATTGTTGCGATTACTGCAGTTTACCCGCCCACAGCAGTAGTGTCCTGTCTATTGTTCTTCTAAAAAAACTTGAATACCAAAATGAAATGTTGACCTGTAAATTTGTTTTAACAAAAATTCTGTTGTGATGTTATTTGCACTTGAATTTTGCATTTGAAGCTGTAATATTTATTGGTAATAAGGTTTTTGAAACAAATAAAAATTAATATTGTTGTCTTGTTTTTTCTTCTAATTCATGTGAAATAAATCCTTATGATAAAAGCTGAAGTGCACAGTATATATTAAAACTGAAATGGGATTTTTTTGGTATATGATTTATAAAATAGAAATTAAGATATATATATATATATATATATATATATATATATATATATATATATATATATATATATATATATATATTCACACAAATAAGAAAACCTGATTTTTTATAATTTAGTTAAGTTCAATAAAAAAATAGTTTTTAATCATAATTATCGATCAACCATTATCGAATAAGTTATTGTAACACGTCTTTCTTCTTGTTACTTCCATCTAAAAAACCCCAATAACAACGAAATCTTAATTAAGCAACTAAAGAAGTGCAATGCATATTTTGTTGGAAAATGGCGATGGACGGTTTGAAATTTTAAAAGATTGAATAAAAACCAATTTTTTACTGCTTTGTGGTATCATCAGAGTTGTCACTGGAATTTTGCATTCCAGTGACAATTCTGCATGAAGACTTCTTTACTTCTCCTTGAACGAAGTTATAACCATCAGGCACGTATACCCTGTACATACCTCTTGCTAATTGGTGTACTTGTACTAAAGTATTTTCTTTCAGTTCTATGTAACTACCTTCATGCAATTCAGTAAGTTTATCTAAAAAGGTTTCTGGGTTTTTGTCTGTAGTCTCAGATTCATCACTATTTTCTTCTGGATGGGAACCTTTCATAGGCTCAGGGTTTTTGTTGTCATTGCATGTACTAGTCTCAAATTTATCGCTATTTTCTTCAGGATGGGAATCTTCCTCCGGATCGGGGTTGTTGTTGAAAGCAGATTCTTCTGAAGTCATGGTGTGTCTGAAAAACAAAAAAATTGCTTTCAATTACCTAATATGAAATACAGGGTGAGGCAAATAAAAGTGGCCCCGGTCTAGAGATAGGAAAGCGTTGAAATGCTTGGCGAGAAAAACTCTTGAACCCGCCTGATAGCTTTAAAGTAATAACGACCGGATATAATGCAAATAACGACCCCACCGCAAATAAAGACCGAAATAATCACCAGTAGAAACTTTTTTTGATCAGATCTACAAAACTGTTTATTTCCGAATAGCTTTTCAAACCATAGCGTAGTAGCCGGCAAATATGTTTGTCAAGCCTTATACCGGCTAAGCGTTTGTTTGGGCTTAATATTGAAGCAATCAATAGCTTCAGTTAGCAAACCTGTTTTTGTATTGGTTCTTGACCTGGCAACATTTCAGTCGTATTCTTACCCTCCACGAGGGTGTCACTTTTATTTGCCTCACCCTGTACAAGTTGAGGAAAGTATTGCAATGGAGGTCGAAAATGCAAAAGAGTGATCTTGTGTTTGCCACCCGTTTTGGAGAAAGGGGTTTTCGAACATCGGTCCTTATGTGTGTCTGAAACCACACACACACAATCTAAAGCTCAAATTGAAAAAAGCTACAGAGTTCTAATTTGGTACATGAGCTCCTAATACTTGTAAGAAAAAGTGACAGAGATTAAAATATAAAAAGAGTTTGAGATAATCTTCCATGCACAAATGGCATAAAATTTTAGGTTTTAAAGTCAATTACTTTTTTAGTTAGTTAGAACAACTTTGAAGCCAACTTTGGATATATAATTGAGGAGCTTAGTGGAAGAACGTGCTAAAGGACGAAAAGGGGAAATCAAGAAAATGAGCTTCAAAGTTTGCAATTTGTATTCAGATGTGTTAAAAACGGTACTTGCAAACTGTAAAAAAACCGCAAACCGCTAAACTTAAAGTTTATAAAAGGGAATGTTTGTAATCATTAAAGAAGTTATAAATATGTTCATTGAGACAAAAATCTCGAATTTTTTTCAAAAATGTCACTTAGCAGGTTCCTCCACTAAGCTCTTCAATTATATTTGATTGTATTGTTTTATTTGAGTGATATTTGAAAGCGCAACTCTAGTTTTAATATAAAATCAACAAGAAAGTTGTATGAATATTATATTTTCTTACAAATAGAAGTCAGACTTAGTGGTAGTGCTTTGTGCTGCCATACCACAGGTCCTGTGTTCAAAAGTAGGCTATTTTGTCCTTTTGGAACTTATTGTTAGTGTATATTTTAGTTGTTAGTCATAGATACTTTTTAATGTACCAATAATTACTTCTGTTGATCTCTGATGTTATTTGTTGAAGTTCTTCCGCTATAAACTAACTGGTCTGTTTATCCTATTAAAAAATAAATTTTTTTATTAAACATAGTTGGCATATAAAATTTTGAAGAAAAATATAATAGTACTCTTGTGTAATTAATACAATATCAAGCTAAAATGCAAATGTTTCATGTATTAAATGTATCACTTATTAATAAAATTTTAGCTTTTGTTGGGCAAATTTTTTTATTTGTTAAAAGGGGGACTCCATTAATTACATGATGCAATTGATATTTGATGCAATTGATGTGATATTTGGCTCGACCCCTCCCCCCAAAGGCATCGCGTAATTTATGGATACACCCAAAGTACAGAAATTATTTTAAATGATCCAAGCACAATTTATTCTTTTCCTACTTTTTTTGTTGTACTTAATTTTTATGTTATGAAATGGTGAATTCCTCATGCAAACCAAGGGGTCAATAGAATTCGTTTGTCTTAAGTATAGTTCGGTTTATCTGAAAAAACTTTTTATAAATTCGAGACTGAGAACAGAATATAATTTGAAGTAATACTAGTTACAGTTACCCATGTTTGGATTAATGTATTTCTAAAGTATTTTATTAGAATACCCAGCTTTAGCAATATAAACTTTTTGCAGAATTTTTTAATGAAAAATGGTAGTTTATCTTATCCCGTTGCACTCCGTTGCATTTGCAACGCTTAAGATGTTATGAAAAAATCCTTTTTTACCGAATTTGGGACAAACTTGTTTTTTTCTTCAATATAGCTCTAAGGTTACTGGTTCCTGCTATTACTTACTTGGCTGGAGTGCAAAGGGTTAAAAAAAAATCAGGAATTTTGCTGGAAATAGTAATATACTAAATAAATACTTTTTCAGAAATGATTAGCGATTTGAAAGTCATGATTTATAAGGATCATGAAATTTGAATATTGTGAATTGCTTTAGTCCTCCCTGTGGTTCTAGTGGTTCATGTTAAAATCATTTAGTTGGAAATAGTAATCTACCAAAAAATTAATGTCGTAAATTTACAATCTCTATATGAACTGACTTTTTTAAAAAACAATTCCATTCTGAAATAATTAGTCATTGGAATGTCACTATTTCGAAGGCTCATTAAATTTGGTAAATGCAAATTTAAAAAAATAAGTACTAAATTGTTATGTTTATTTTCAGGACCGTTTTCTAATAGCAAAAGCTGATATCGATAAACCCACGCCATATATCTGGAAAGTTGATAGGAAGTCGAGCATGTTGCAGCGTTATGAACTTTCTTTACAGAATGGAGTCCTATTATATCACAGTTCCTTCACTGTAAGTTTGTAATGTATTGCTTAAAAACTATACTACAGATTATTGAAGTACATAAAAAGTACATAGTTAATTATTAAAAGCCACTATACATATTCATGTATTGTGCTTGATTAAACGGAACTATTTAAATTGATACTAAAACTCAATTTAAATAAAATTCTTGTGAAATAAATATTTAATGGTAAATTGATATTTTAGTAAATTTCAAGTTAAAAAAATTATGAAATTATTTCTTTTTTTTGGATTTTATAATAAAAAGTTGGTATTTTTAGATGATAAAAAAATTAAAATATGATTACAAAAAAGAAAAAAAAAATTGTAAAAGCGTAATGAATTAAAAAAATCATTGGCACTTTCTTTGTAATTGAAAATAAATGTTCATAAAAGATCAATACTTAATTTACTTTTTTCAGTATGCAGCTGGAAATCAGTTTTGCGTTAACAATTACGTTGGAGCAAAAGTTAAAGTTTTATCGCCAGAAACAGTTCAGTATTTGGGTCCTAATCTATCAGAAACAGCTGAGATGTAAGTTGCAATTTTTAGAATTCCTCCAATTAGTAGAAATATTTGATATTTAGAATATATTCTCATTTTGTTCGTGTACAGCATTGCTGCAGGGCTTGGAACTATCTAAGTTTCTAAAAATCCTTTAATATTTATTTAAATTTTGAGTTTATACCTTTATGAGTTATACCTTTGAGTAGCTTTAGATCTTATTTGAAAATATAAAATTTTAATGATCACTCAAAATTGTAACTCCTTTTTGATAATTTTTAAGAATGCATTAATTGGTTTAGGTATTAAAAAATTAACTTTATATTTGGATGTATATATTTTTTATTTTCTTGACAAGCTTAGTTACCTAATTTAAAAAACTGATGTCTATTTTATCTTTAGGGCCCTATCTGGACTGAAACAAGAAGACGAACCAAAAGCCAAGGAAGAAACTTTTGAGTATTTAAAAGAAGATTTTATCGTCTACGTCCAAAGTTTACTTAGTCAGGATGTAGATTCTACATTCTTAGAAGAAATACAAAAATATAAAGGTACACACTCTTTCATTTTTTGTTAAACAATAATGTACTGTGCTATTAAAATTTCTCATGATTTGTGAATATTTGAGCTTTTGCAGATTTTGGATAAAAAAAACAATAGACTTGCCATAAAAAAGAATACAAAATGTGAATGAAAAAATAATACAAAATGTGAATAAAAAAAGAATGCAAAATGTGAATTAAATAAAAGTAATAATAGAATAATTAATGATAAAAAAATATGAATAACATTTTATGCAGGAAGTATTATACCGACACTTTTAATCTTTAATTTGTTTTAAATATCTAAATTGCAAATATCAGTGCTTTGGCATATTTTATTTTCATAAACTAAAAAAACCCTTTAATGTTGATAGCTTCCACAATTGCAAAGAAGCTATCAGAAAGGAAATTGCTTTACTATAACTCATAGTTTTCCTTCTTGAAACAACCTAATTTAAATTCCTGAAAACCTTTCATTTCAGATGACTACTTCTTAGTTCCTATTAAGAACTTGGAGACTCTCTCGCAAGTTAAGAAAGAGCAACTCTTAAATGAGTTATGGAATGAGGACATTAAAAAATCCATCCACTATTTTCCTCAAGTCAACATATTGGAAAGCGGCATCGATAACATAAAATGCCAGGTAATGCAGTTTATTTATGACAAATTGTACAATTTGCTCAAAGCTGAATTCTTCAACTATATAGTCTAAATATATTGAAATATCTTATCATTTCACTTAAATTTCATAATGTTAAATTATCCCCCTGTAACAATTTTCTTGTTACCTGCTCCTCTGATAGTGACAGGGTTGATTTTTTACTAGAAACCTAAAAAATTCAAGCAAAAAACACTCCTAGTGTGAAATGAATGAAAAATTAAAAGAAAAACATATATTATTTATCCACTTATTTTTTTAATCTAATTTTCAAAGTAGAAAAATAGGAATTTTATGACTGTTCTCTTGAAAATCATCCGATCATTAAGAGGTTAATATAGTTTAGTTTGTCCCTTCCCAATAAGTTTGAGCCTAAAAAAAGGTTTTCTGCAAAACATTTTCTTTCATGTAATAATATAACTTAGCGTTAAAAAAAATCGGTGAGAAAAACCTTAATATTTCCAAGTAAAAATTTTCAAGACAATTTCACTATTAACTGTTAACTCAAAATGTCGAAAAAATATTGACTTTTTATAATTTATTTTTGCCATTAGAAATTGAATCGCCATTTAATAGTCCTATTTTTTTAATCCAATCCAGGCTTGTGAAAGGGGAACGAGCCTCAAATTGCTCCAGTTCTTCGGACAAGCTTACGATGCTAAGACTTTGGCACACGTGGCTTCACCGGCTCCCGCTACTACTCAATTCAGCGTTTGTGATAACTGTTCCATTTCTGTTTCACTGTACAGTCGTCTACATCATTATAAATATAATCTCTTTGTTGAATGCCATTCCAAGGTGAGTTGTTTACATCCTGATTTATTAACATTGGGGTTATATGTTTAGGGGCCATCCATAAATTGTGTATGGGCAATCCCTTTAAATTGTATAATTCCCCCCCCCCCCCACAAAAATCAGTGCAAAATTGCAAAAAATTAAGTTCAATTCAATTAAAAATGTTTCTCTATCGCAGATAATCCTTTTTGATATATTACTTAAAACAGTTACTCTTAAGAGTGTGCACTAGCCATGGACAAAAACTAGTCTTCAATAAAAATAACAAACAAATTGTGTTTCTTATAAATAAATACATCCAACTTTTTACAGTACACATGAATTTTGAAAAATCTTATGTGGGATTAAGGGGGAAATGGGGGGGGGGGGGATCAAATGTTACAAAATCTAAACTTGGGAGAGGGAATCATCAACTCCACATCCACATAACATAATTTATGGATGCTCCCTTAAACCAATAAGGTGTGATAATTTGCGTTTATATACAAACAAAATTGAATGTTTGTAGTAAAATTAAAAGCTATCACACACACATGAACATTTATTTTTAGGGAAATATGAATATCATCAACTGTAATTTTTAAGTTTTTTGTGTTATATGATACAGTACACAATGCTATGTTATAAAAATATATTGTGCTTTTTAGGCGAGTCAAGTGAAAGCCAATAACAGCGATGTTCAAGCTCCCGAAGAAGTCCTTAAAGTGTGTTTGGAAGATGTTAAATGGATTAATACTGTAAGTTTATTTGGAGTTTTTACAGTTTTTTATTAATTACAAAGAGCTGCAAACTATTATTTTTCTGGTGTCTGGAATTTCAGAACTGATTCTAGATTCCAGTTATGTTTGCTTGCTGACCGATAAGAATTTTTTTCTCTAACAACTCTACTACCTATGTTACTCAGAGATCATTCTAGGCGTTTTTCACGGGGCGCTGCGCCCTGCCCGCCTTTTTTAAATATAAATCCCGCCCTGAATGCCCTTTTTTACAAAATAAATCCCGCCCTCGTTGCCGTTTTTTTAAAAAAAATTTCAGCGTTTTCCCGAGTTTTTCAAAAATTCCGCTTATCCAACTTTTTTTTTTCAAAAATTTATTTAACCCAGGTTACGTTATATTATACTTTTAAACCCGTTTTTTTTAACTTAATCATTAAAAAATGCCAAAGATAATCAATTTTAGAATCAGATAGACAATAGCGAATTTTGAGCAAAAATCATGCTTTGAACAAGGGGATCAGCTTTAACAAACGGCCCTAAGACTTAACCCTAAGACTTAAAATTTTCCACAACCTAAAAAAAAATTAGTTCATCATCTATATCGATGAAAACTAAACTTAAATTTCGATAAATAACAAGTTTAAATAATGGATTTTAATAATAAAAGTAAAAAAATTAATTAAAATTTTAAGGATGAATTAGGATTATATTACACTAAGACGTCTTCAAATATTGACCAACGGCCAACGGGTGCAATCCCTCATTGAAAAGAGGATCATCTTCATCCGGACCAAAAATGTGCAATTCATGCTTCTTGATTTGATTATTTTGCAGCCTAGTAATTTTTTAGAAATCTACCGATGACATCACATTGCCTACTCAATGATTGACAGTTCGCGGGCTCTGCGTTTGCGTGATCGGAAAGAGTATGTCTCAATACTTTTGTAGCTCCGGTTCAGGCCTTATTGGACCAACCAGAATATTTTCTTCTGATCTATCGTTTTGAGTCGTGACCTTGTGATCACAAGAGCAGTTTGAATGTTAAGATTTTTTTGTTTACATTTGAAACTTATGCTTTTTTTTTATTTCGTCTTTTACCGGGGTTTCAGATTAGTTTTAGTTGTTGTTTTTATGGAGTGTTGGCTTATACACGCTTAATTTATTCAAATTTTTGTTAGTAATTAAGTTCTTGAATTTTTCTGGAAAAAATTCTTGAATAGTATGCAGTAGAACTAAAATTATCTAAGCAATTGGAATTGGAACCTAACCACGTTCATATAATTTTAAATTTGGATAATTGGAGCTAATTGGAGAAAATATATATTTTAATCAATTACTCAAAATATATTGTTGGGCTGTGAGATAATGAAGTTGTAATTTCGGTTTAACCAAATCCAAATTATAAGATGTTGTTTGGGTTATAGCTTTTGTTTCAGTTTGAGTTATATCGTTTTATAATAGTTTTTTTTCTTTCAACTTTTGTTAGAATCTTGGAAAAAGTGTACTAAAATTTATATGCGATTTATAACTTATACTCGGCCTATTTTTTTCTGTATGTCTCTGTTGGATGTCATGCCTGCCTAGTATTTTTTTTTTGTGGGTACAAAAAAAATACTAGACATGACATTGAATAAAGAGGAACAGTAACAGGTAGGCCAAGTTAAATTTTTCTGGCATTCTTATAATCAACACCTCTTCGAATAATTGGAGTTCTACTAAACTTGGAAAAAGTGTATGAACCATGCTTTTAATTTTAAATGCTAGAGCTGAATGCAAACAAAACCCATGTTTGTTTGATTAGTAGCATTAATAATTTCCTCCACCTTACTCATGGAGATCTGTTTGCAGTTCTGGCTCGTTGTTAGTGTGAGTGTATATTCTATTTTCTAAAAATCCGAAAAAATTATTTTATCGCATTTTTAGATGCCCTAAACTCTTTGCAAGTGCCCTTTTTGTGTTTGAAGCGCCCTGCCCTTTTTTAATTCTAGAATGAACTCTGATGTTACTCTACATTTTGAGAAATTCATGTTTCTTCTGTCCTATGTTATTATTACTATTACTTATTTTTACTATGATAACCATTAATGTTATTTACTTTACAAAAGTAAAAACTTTAGTAAATTAAAGTTTGGGTTTGGGAGTGCAGATAGTATGATATTGGGTATAAGCCACTATTATCTCACTATATCCCTCGTAAAAAAACTATTTTACTCCCATTAGTTTAATGTTTCCACAAAAGCATAATTACTCAAATTTGACCATGATGCCAATTATTGCAGCTTAATTATAAGACTTCGTATTGTCAATACGTTATATTTTCTGTCTAGGACATACAGCCACTTTGTTTTCTATCACCTGAATAGGTACCATACCCGGGAACATAATACAAAGAAGTCTTACACTATTTAATTCAGGAATACTTATTAGTACAACGTTCAAAGGGCTATTCATGACTACCATAACAATGATCACAAAAAATGTATTGGGATATTGCACAATAAATAAAATATAAGAAAATATCTTCGAAGCTAAGATGTTTTTCACTTAGCCTTTAATTTCTAAAAGTTTTCTTGGTCAGGTTTCCTATAGTGTCAGGGAACCAAGGGCCTTTGACTGAATGAAATATATTTAGGTTTTAAAGAGGAAAATACTGACGCTTCCCCAAAACATTAAAAAACTGCTTTACCCGCGTAAGTTTCTGCTTTGTCCTGCAACAATACTGTCTCGCTTACATTGAATGATATATAGATTGATTCAAAAGAAGGAAGCACACCAAGAACTATTCGCCCACATAAACATCAGCTTTTCCGAGTAATTGAATGCCTTTTTGAAAACTATATTCACAAAAGCAGACTTGGTAGGGTTTCTGTTTGTGTCGCGGAACTATTGTGTCTACCTTCGAATGATTGGATGGGATTTATTTGGGATCATATTTGTAAAAGAGCATTTTAAAAATAATAATATCCATTTAGAACTTTATAAGGTGGAAAACAGGATGATGTTTTTCCTTTGTAGAATGTGTTTTTCTTTAATCAGGATGTTCTGAAATAACTTAAAAGCTGACTTTAAAAAAAATGAAAATTGGTTTGGTATAGTTTATTTTGCGTCAGGTTGTTTTTCAAGCAGTTCAAAGCTTTAAAAACAAGTGTTTTACAGTTCTCTAAACAGAATGCACTAACAGAAACTTTACAATGGAATGGAAGAAAACTTAATCCATATTTTAGAATCAAAAGAAGAGTAATAAAATCTTTTTGTCATGACATGAATATTAGCAAAATCAATCAGTCTTTCGATAGGGAGATTAAAAAAAGCAATGACTCAATTAAAAACAATTAATCAAATTCTTCAATTTTTTTGTAACTTTACATGCCTATTTTATCTATCTCTCACAGTTACATTGCAAAAAAATCTTTAAAATTTAATGTTTTAAATGGGCAAGTGTGCATTTCTTTCAATAATCTGTAAATATAAGTTTAGTTTTGGTTGACTTGACGTCACACTAGAGCAACAAGGTGGCTATTGGCAACAAACTTCATGATTTAGAACCTTATTAAGGTGACTAGGCCAACACCTTATAGAATCAACTTTGGATCAAAGCCGATGTAAGCACCAGTCCCAAGTATACAGAGCTATTTATGTGTGACGGCTGAAAACATGTAATTTTATGTCGCCAACTAAAGATTTCTATTATTTTTTTCCAGATATTTGCGGAGGCAGTCAAGCTCTGGCTAGATTGCAAGAAAGAAGAGGAGGAAGATGACAGCTGACAGGCATCTTGAAAGAAAGAAAAACAAGGTCTATTGTGATCACCCCAAGCCAAAACTTTTAACATGTGTAGACCTAGTAAACTCCTATTCTGACGCCTACAACTGAAAGCTGTACATTTCTTGCATCAAGCCATTGCATCTCTAAGCAAGAAGCTATCTCTACTATAGTCTGTTCAACTTAATGATCGACAAAAGTTTTTTTTGTGATATTTGTTGCATGCCACAGAGCAAATTATTTTGCTGAAATTTTGTAGCAAAATATGATTTTATGAGTGGGGTAAATGATCATAATAAATTATAGAATCAAATTTGTGCAATATTTGTTTGGTTTTAAATTATTTTTATGTGCTAATGAAATTATTGTTTTTAATTTTTGATCATCATAATTTATCAATCAATACTATTTTTACAAAGATTTAAGTTAATATATTTTTAATATTTATACATTTTAAATAATTCATTTAAGAAATCAAATGTATTTCAAGGAAATACAGAGATCGATAATCAAAATCTTTTTAAATCTACTTTATATTTTCAACTATTTTAAATATATACATAATATATTGATTATTTTTATTGAAATTAAATTATTTTCAAGGAAATCATAAAGCATAAATGCTTTTTTAAGAAAAATTTCTTGCAAAGGTTGTCCTGCTTTGTCACTCATTATTGAACAGACTATAGTGACTTTACATTTCCGATCTGCATAAGCAGAAGACATCTTAATGTCCATTATTGGAAATTTTATCTTTCAATTATTGCATTTGTTTTTACATTCTTTGTGTTCGTCAGCTTTTGTGAGTGTTCTTTATGTCCAAGGTGCTGTGGTTTTTTGACTCGTTGAATCTTTTATTATTTTTTTTAGGCTTTTATTTTCCATTTTGCAATTCTGTTACTCTGTATATTAGATCGATGTGCCGTTTTCCTGAAATCCTTCTAATTCTGTTGGAAAAATGAAAGTAATTTTGATATTAGCTATTACTAATGTACAGTGCAAATTACTAAATGTGTGTATGTACAGAAAGTTTTAAAAAAATGCCAAAACACACCTTGGTGTAAAGTGGGGTTTACTTTTTTTGTTTTAAAGTGTTTAATTGTTAAAGATTTTATTAAAAGTATTATCTGTAAAAAAGTGTCGCCTATTCTATTTTTGGTGATTTGTCTGTTTTATTCAACATCCAGGTCAATGTTAATTGATGACATTACAATGATATACACTTCGAAACGGTGCATCATACTATTTCTTTTCATAGAATAAATACTGAAAAATCTTAGCACCCCCTTTAAAATAAATATTGCTATCATATTTTAAAGTTGAATATAACATATAGGAAAATGTTGAACATTATATAATGAACATCAGATCTCGTATAATATAGCCCCAGAAAATGTAGTCTAATAAATCCCTATCATCACTGGCCAATAGCCCTTGTATAGCTTTAATGAGACGTTCGCGGTGGCCCTGCATTAATTCACTCTCTGGTCACTTGACCGTGGTTTAAAAGAGACAAGGCCAATAGCCCTTGTGTAGCTGTAATGCGACGTAATGTCAACCGAACTTCTGAAATCCCTAAATTTTACCGAAAACTCAAGTGAGAACCCTTTACTAGCTCTTCTATTACTCAGAATAAGAAGGTTTATAAGTGGGTCTCTGACCGAGCACATAAACCTGAACAACTCAAAGTTATGTGCCCCGTGTTGTTGTTGCAGTGTGCCTCTAGGGTGTAGTGTGGAAGGCAAGAGGGTTGCAGTAACATCTGTTGGCACAAGGCTTCGAGGAAGGCTTGACTAAGTTTAAGGGCCCAGGGCACGAACAAATTTTGGGGCCCCCAAAACATACCTCCATAAAATGCTTGCATGTATTTTTTCCTATCTTACAAAAAAAAAAAAAAAATAGCCAGAGTAATTAGCTTGAAATCATGCTTATCCTCCCCAAAATAACTATTTTTTGTTAATTGATTTATTCAGAGTGAGTTTAAACACAATCTCATAGTCAACGTTTGTTCATGAATTTAATATTTTTGCATACTTCCTATTAAAAAGTTTGGGGCAGTTGTATTGAGCATAAATGTTCAGGAAGATAATTTGGGGGCCCCCTTAAAGTTGGGGCCCTGGGGACGTGCCCCGTTTGCCCTTCCGAAAATCAGGCCCTGGCTTTGAGTCCCCAAGAGAGGGCGGATGTCTGTCTTCTACTCCGACATAGCTGCACCCATGGTAAACTGCGCAATGACCGATCACAGGACCTTCGGACCGACAGATTAAACGAGCACGTTCTCCGCATGTACTCAGGACAACACATATATCCATGCCTTACCCGGGATTCGAACCCGGGGCCCACTCGCTTGCGTGAGTCCCGTGACCTGGCCATTATGCCTATCCTCCCTATTGCAAAACAACAAAAAACAAAATAAAACTTCAATCTTCGAGGAAGACGCCCTCTCTTCGTTCCTACATAAATAAAGTGGTTTACTAGTATATGAAAAAAATTTTCTTGTGTTTAAACTTATGAAAGCAAACCGATCGATATAAATGCTAAAATTAAATGTAGCCCTTATGCTTCCTACATTCAATGTCATCAATAATAGACTTTTACTACCATTTTCAAGAAACGGAAAATGAAGGGAAACCGCACACTTAATAAAAATTAAGAATTATCGAGAACAAATACCGATTATGAACAGATTTCTTTAATGAAAGTAATATATTAATATTTCAAAAACGCGTTTTTGTTATGGTTTATAAGAAGCAACATTAATGTGTATTCTTATTAAAAAAAACCTATCTGGTTAAATTGCAGTTTTGATAAAGAAAGTTTTGTTTATTTAAACTATTTCTCCACTCTATAATAATGCTCAATATTCTGAAATATATCCATCAAAAAATAGTATTATTAACTATTTAACAAAAAACTATTCTATATTTAAAAAAATAACCGACCATTTTATAAATATCGTACATAATACAATTCATTTTGAAACTATTTTCGTGGTTTAATGCATATCATTAATAAATTAATAATTTTTGAATGATAAAATGTCTGGGAAATCTGTTTTCGCTCGATTTCCGATGCATTCGATAACTTTTTGTTTAAAGATGCCTTTAGCAATTGAAGAGCTTAGTAAAAGAACGAACTAAGTGACATTTTTGAGAAAAAAAAATTAATACTTTTATAAATCAACATGTTATTTCCTCCTTCAAATACGCCCCCTCCCTTCATAAACTAAAAAGTTGAGATTTTTTGTTAAGTGACGTTTTTAACATATCTAAAGGCAAACAAAAAACTTCGAAGCTCATTTTCTCGTTTTTAACTTCTTAGCACTTGCTCTTCTATTGTGACTTCGCATTTTTAAAGTTTTTTTTTCTTCCGGAAAAGCTATTTTTGAGTCTATTAAATGCTCCGCCTACGAAGCCCTTCAAATTATTCATTGCTAAAAATTTGTTGCGTGGGTTTTCAGTGATGTAATAAATACACTAGGAAGCATGTAATCACTTAAAAGCTTCTTATCGCGTTCCATATATTTCGAGTTATGTTCAATTTACTAAGTAAAACCTTTCGTTGATTCATTTCTAAACAAATAATTATTAATACACAATGATTACACAGAACTTAGTACAGAACCCATTTCAATTTCCATCGAAAAGTCAGATACCATAAAAATAACAATGACACGAGACGGCAATATTCCTTATAATTGAGTTTCATCACCAAAAACAAGATGATATTTCACAGAAATATAAAAAAGAAGCAGATGGATCTAAGTGGCTTTATTAGAGCTGCAGGTGCGCGAAACGAAGCCCACGCGAAAAAAGCAATTTTTGCTGAAATTATTATGAATACCAGCTTTTTTTAAAGATTAAATTGATAATTAAATGCAGATAATTAATTTAACATAAAAGACACTCCGAAATATTTAATTAAATTCCGGACAAGTGAGTTGAAGACGGAAGCCAACAAAATTTGACCGATAGTGAAAATCACTGAAATGATCCCGATGAATAGACGCTTACTATTTTAAATAAACGAAATTAAGAGGAAACGCATAGATCTAACACAAGTTAAGAATTGCTGTGAACAAAATACTTTTTATGCATAAATAAAATTAAAAAAAAAAGAATAATTTTTTAATATATATAAAAACAATGTATGTTTGCAATGGTTTGATGGAAGGAACCTTAATTTATTTAAAAAAAAAAAACTATTTCAACTCAGTAAAATTTTGAAATAAAACTATCAACAAATCATTTTTAACTATTAAATTTACCAAGAAACCGACATAGCATCTTTTTTTCTAAATATCGTATTTATTATCATTTTTCAAAAAAAAAAATTATCGTGTTCATAGCTTTCTTAATTTTTGAATAATAAAAGATGTATGCGGAAACAGTTTTCCCTCCTTCAGGTAGGTACGGTTTTTGATGCATTCGATCACTATTTGTTTAAAGATGCTTTAGCAATAATGATATCGTAATTCTTCGTGTTTTTTTGGTTTTTTTTGCGGAAAAGCGATTTTTGTGTCTATTAAATACGAAACCTACGCTACGCAGCTATTCAAATTATTTATTACTTGAAATTTGTATCATATGTCTAGTGTTTAATTTTCCGAGTAAAAAGATTCGTTGATTTTTTTTCAAAACTTGCAACTAATTACCAAATACGCAATGATAATACAGAAATTAATTCAGTACCCATTTCAATTTCCTTCAAAAGGTCAGATACCATAAAAATAGCGATGACGAAACGGCAATATTCTCTATAATTGAGTTTCATCACCAAAAACAAGATTATATTTTACCGAGATATAAAAATGCAGTCTATGGAACTAAGTGGCTTCATTAGAACTGCAGGTGCGCGAAACGAAACACTCGAAAAAAGCAATCTTTGTTGAAACTCGATTATTTGAACTCTAGAACTTTGAACAACTTAAAAAAAAAGATTAAATTGATAATTAAATGCAGAAAATTAATTTAACATAAAAGACTCCGAAATATTTAATTAAATTCCGGACAAGAGAGTTGAAGGGGGAAGCCAACAAAATGCAAGCGATAGTGAAAATCACCGAATTGATGATGTGATCCCACTACTGAGTTCAAAAGGATTTTTAGTAAAAAAAAACATTTCGAATTCGGATTGATGTAATCGTATTCTAGGAAAAATTACAAAATGTGCTTTTCAACCTATTAAATTCCTATTTAGAAATCGCTATAATATTTTTGTTACCAGATAAAAACGTGAATTTTAATTTTTAAAAGTAGTTTTTAATATGAGATAATTTGTCTCACCTAAATTGCTCCTTACCATGGATTTCATTTTAATATTATAAAAACGTCAATTTAAAATTTTCAAAGTGGTTTTTAATCTGAGATAATTTGTTTTACCTAAATTGTTCTTTACCATGGATTTCATCTTAATATTATAAAAACGTTAATTTTAATTTTTAAAAGTGGTTTTTAATGTGAGACAATTTGTCCTACCTAAATTGTTATTTACCATGGATTTCAGTTTAATATTATAAAAAAGTTAAATTTAATTTTTAAAAGTGGTTTTTAATATGAGATAATTTTTCTTACCTAAATTATTCCTTACCATGGATTTCATTTTAATATTATAAAAACGTTAATTTTAATTTTTAAAAGTGGTTTTTAATATGAGATAATTTGTCTCATCTAAATTGTTCCTTACCATGGTCTTCATTTTAATATTATAAAAAAGTTAAATTAAATTTTTAAAAGTAGTTTTTAATATGAGATAATTTGTCTCATCTAAATTGTTCCTTACCATGGTCTTCATTTTAATATTATAAAAAAGTTAAATTTATTTTTGAAAGTAGTTTTTAATATGAGATAATTTGTCTCATCTAAATTGTTCCTTACCATGGTTTTCATTTTAACTATTATAAAAACGTTAATTTCAATTTTTAAAAGTGGTTTTTAATATGAGATAATTTGTCTTACCTAAATTGTTCCTTACCATTGTCTTCATTTTAATATTATAAAAACGTTAATTTTAATTTTTAAAAGTGGTATTTAATATGAGATAATTTGCCTTACCTAAATTGTTCCTTACCATGGATTTCATTTTAATATTATAAAAACGTTAATTTCAATTTTTAAAAGTGGTTTTTAATGTGAGACAATTTGTCTTACCTAAATTGTTCCTTACCATGGTTTTCATTTTAATGTTTTCTTTATTTAGATTAATTCAAGCAGAAAACTTTTTTCGAGTGGAAAGTTTTTTTTTGTCAAAATTCTTTGATAAATTAGTTTTAGTCAATTGTTTATAATGAGTATTTTTTAAAAAAGATTTTTATCATTGCATTTTACACTAAATAACACACGGGAATCGAGATACTTTAAATACTTAACAGATTGACAAACAGATAGAGCCCAATTACATGAAATGGAAACTAGATATCCAAATACAAATTGAAGTATTTAAAATTCATCAAAAATATATCACAAAATTTATCACACTATAAAAAGACTGACAAATTAATTTATAGAAAGATTCATAGCATCTTATTAAATTAAAATAAACATCTTAATTAATTAGAAAAAAAAACATAAATTTTTTAAAAAAGGTTTTGAATACTGGATTTACAATAATATGCATTAAACAAAGTTGTAATACTTTCGTTGGCATAAAGAGGTCTAGATTAACAATAATGCTCCATCGATACCAATTATTACACAGATTAGACACCATAAATTTAAATCTAGTTTGAATTGAGAGTAACCTAGGAGTCATTCCACGTCAAATCGACCAGCTCAAAATCTTCATGTCACAGAATTCAATCTTGATTTTTTTCCAAGTACTAGGGACAAATTTATTAAACACGTATTTTTTATTTCCTCGTTCGAAAATACTCAATTTCCCATAGACCGCAATGCTAAATGAGTAAAAGTTAGGCTTAGTTTCGGTTTCAAAAAACCATAACTTTCTTAATTCTTAGAATTTTGAAAAAAATAAAAAACATGTGTCTAATAAATTTGTCCCTAATACTCGGAAAAAAATTAAGATCGAATTCTAATACATGAAGATTTTGAGCTGGTCGATTTGACGTGAAATGACTCTAACTGTTTTCGACCCCCTACACTTCCCACTGATAGTGGGATCGCTATTCATTCCTCCCCATTGTTAGTTGCAGAATATTATGTTTCGCCGGCTTCCATTAAGGCTGGTAATAATTCATGTATTATTTGGATAATTACCCTTGAGCTGTGATAATGAGAGCTGTTTTATTAGAATATCAGTTGTCGAGAAGGCGAGAGTTAATTTGTTGAGTTCTTTAGGGTTTTCATCGTGTGAGGTTTTTTGTAAGGGGTGTGAAAACATGCAAGTACGCACTGTGAGAAATAAGGCAACGTTTCTGAATAGGGTAAGGTAGGTCTAGGTAGGTAGGGTAGATATATATTCCGGCTTGTGTGCTTGATCAGAGACCCGCTTATAAGCCTTCGTCAAGACAGACACATAAAGAATTTTTTTACTGTCGCAGAGAAAGGAAGTACACCCAGGGCGATGGCGGGACTCGAACCCGCACGATGGTCTGCGATCCAAACCACTCGGCCATCCGGGCTCCGAAGTTTACTGAATAGGGTAGCCTAAGGTACTATTGGACATATTGATAGGTGCATATATATTCCATAACTTGTGCGCTTGATCGGAGACCCGTTTTTCTATAAGCTTTCGTCAATTAACATTGATACAGAAAGAATTTTTACTGTCACAGAGAAAGGATAGTAGACCCAGGGCGAAGGCGGGAATCGAACCCGCACTCGTTATAGAGCGCAGACTGCTGGCGTAATGGTCCAAACACTCCAAATCACTCGGCCATCCGAGTGCCCAATTGGACACAGAAAATCAGGGTTTTGTTGTCACCGTAGTGCTAAAGTCACTATTGTCATCATTTAACCCTTTCACTCCAAATGATTACATTAGTAATCATCTGCTTTCGATTCCAGAATTCGCCCTGGGTGTAAATTCCTTTTTCTGTGACAATAAAAACACGTGTCTGTCTTATTGACGAAGGCTTATATAAGCGGGTCTATGATCAAGCACACAAGCCGGAATACATATGTACCCTACCCTACCCTGTACCCCGTATCACCAGCTTGCGATTTTTTTCTCACTAAGTTAAACTCGCACTTATTTCAAATAAATTTTATTATATAATTTATCTGTAATTTTTCCCAAAAAGTTACATCTTCTTTTGTATCGTTAGATGGAATAAAATAATCCTTTTGAAGAATAATTTAATGTTAGTTTTAGTGAAATATGAAAACTGAGGTAAATTTCATTCTGAAGCAGTTTTATTAAACAAATTTGGCCTAAAATTTTCACACTTTTATTTTTAAATGCATTAAAATTGAATTTTAACTATTTTTAACGAATAAAAATTATTGTTATAGTTTATTCAAAAGTTATGATTCCAATTTTTTCAATTAAATTTTAGTTAAAAAAATAAAAAAAAAAATCCCTCGTGCTTTCTATCGTTTCTTTCTCGATGAATTATGAGTATGTTTCTCACATTTTTGGAATAAAAAATATAAAGTTGGTATACTGAAAGGATTAAAGTATGAAAAAATGTTTGGTAACTTGCTCTTTTACATTTGAACACCGCCGATTCAGCACCGAAAGGTCAAGCTCCGCTCTATTTAGAAGTTAAAACGAAGATTCAACACGATTCGGCAAAAAGAGTTAAAATTCGGTTAATTATTTGACAAGTCAAAAACCACGTTGCATCATAATTTATTACATCTTAACAACCAAAATGTTTTAATGGCATATCCAGTAAATACTTTGATTTAGCATTCGGATGAGATTAATAGGCTTTAACAAAATATTATGCAATATTTCAAGTAATATTTAATAAAAGCTTCATTCCTTTTTTGCGATCTGCATAAATGTTTACTTTGAAATAAATCTGTAAAGCTTTAAGGCACAGTATTCAATTCAAATATTTGGAAACACAACCTAAACAGAAATCAATTGCCAGAACTTAAACCTAATTTTAATTTGTTTTGAATAAACAAGTTTTAATAATTGTGCAAATATACTTAATTAGAAAATTTGAATAAACGAATCCTCTTAAATGCAATTTAACTAAGCAGTTTTCAAACCGCATCTATTTTAATTACATAACGCACTATGCGTGGAAAAGCGGCGCATCGTAAAAGTATAAATTTTCAAGAGTTGGGTTTTCCTCTTGCATTGTCGCAAAAAAAAAAAAAAAAAGTAGAATTTTTAGCCAACTCTCTATTTTTTAGTTGGAGCGAATTAAAAAGAGAGGTGTGTAACAATACATGACTTTTTAATAACAACTCCATAAATGCCCAATAAGGTAAGGTAATTGCAATAAATTATAAACCTAAAAAGTTACATTTGGCCTAATTTTTGAGCATGCGTGATTTTCTAAAATATCGTATTATATGACGTCCAAAAGGTACTGGAACTCGTCTACTAAATTTGAAGTCTATTTCTTTTGTTTAACATTCAGGGATTGTTCTAGGAAATATCAGACTATAGGCACAATCTATTTTTGGGACCCCTTTAAGGAGAATGTTGTGTATGATCCCTGTAACAAATTTTTGCTATAATTTTATAGGCTTCCGTAAAAAAATTCGTTTAAAACAATCACGTTAGGTCAATTTCTGAGTCGAAATTGAGCAAAAAACAAAGTTGATAATCAGATTTTTTTTTAGTTTAGGGATATATTTTGCGGATTTACAGCATCTAGCATAATATAAACTGAAATTAAAGAACCCTAGGCCAAACGGACCTTATGGAAGAACATTGCCTGTTAACACTAATAATTTTAAACCAAAGACGTTCCATGACAACTACCATTTCCACAAGCGCATTTTTATTACATTTTTTAAATCCTATCAAAACTTCTTTGTTTTATTGCAGCTTAATCATTAACCGACTTGGAGAATTATATCAGTTGACAGAACTAAATTATTAGCTTTAATAATTTCAGTCCCAGTGATGCCATTAAGCATCGTCATGTTTCTGATCATAATTAAAAAAAAAAATTAATAGGGCTGACATCTATTGGGATTAATAAAAAAATGTTTTCTGGTGTGTAAAGGCGCTATGCCACGGAGGTTAACTTCGCAGATTCTGTGTTGGTCTTCGCTTCTGAAACTGAAAAGATCGTACTGAAAAGATCTTACTGGAAACATCATATGGAGATCATAAATGGAATTCGAACCAGATTTAACCCTTTCAGTCACAGTGATGCCATTTGGCATCATCATGTTTCTGATAATAATTAATACAAAAAATTACAGGACTGACATCTATTGGTATTAATAAAAACTATTTCCCAATAGGAAAAGTTTGAAGAATCGAATGATGTGCTTTTTGATATCATAAATGGCTATAGATGATAAGAAAAAAATTCTAAAATGATGATACCAAATTGTCATTGGGACTGAAAAGGTTAAATATAAAGTAATTTGAACTTGAAAAGTCATCTTTGTCAGAAAAGTCTCTTTTTCTTCAAAATTATATAAATTATTTTGCCAGCAAATGTTTTTTTTTTGACAAAGAAACAGCTTCTTTCATTGCCTTAAAGAAAAAAAAAGCTATTTGAATTGCATATTTTCGTTTCTTTATAAAATGTCTTCAAACTCGAAACCGGTAATCCTGAAGCAGAGGTTCTTGTTTTTCTTAGTCTTTTTTTTATGTTTATCTTAGTCTTTTTATTATGTTCTCTGAAATAGAAAAAATCCAATTAACTGCAATTTTATTGTACAAAAGCCATCTTAATTTTAAAAGCCGCAGTAAAATTAGGTGGGCACATTTAAAAAGGTCTTTGAATAGTAAGAAGGTATCTCAAAAACACGGAATCACTTGACAAAGGAATATATATTAGACAGAATTTCAATCAAATGACGTTTATATTAAAAAATTTGATTGAAAAACGCATAAATTATGTAAAATATATTTGAACGCAGTTCAACATTTTTATTCCAAGCTTTTATGCCGTTATATTTCTTTCTATAGAACGATTTTCTCTTCCTTCACAATTTTTATTTTTGATGTAAAACGTTATCCGATGTATATGCAAGTTGAAAACAGAAATGTCAAAAAAATATAAAAATAGCATTGAATTCTTGGTGTATTAAATGTAAAAATATTTATTTATACAACAACTTGAGTTATTTTTAAAATATCGTCAGGTAGTTTCAAAATTTATATTTTATTAAGAAATATTTAGAATCAATTCTACTCTAAATGCATTCAAGGAGAAAGAAGTTAAACTCTCAGTAATTATATTTAAAATGTAGAATGTATGTTCATAACTCAAAACATAACCTATTTAAAAAATGTTTTGTAAGAAGGGTACTTACGACGGACACACATCACCCGTATGTCAATACCTACGTTTTATTAAAAAAAAAACTCTTTTAAATTAAAAAAGAAAGGAAAAGTAGGCTAAAAATTTTAAGGGAGAAATCAGAAACATAAATACTCCCAAAATCGTTTTAGCAAAATGTACATTATGAGTTGGAAGTTTATATGATCAAATATTTATTATACCATATTTACTACATGAATATTTATGGGATTTATTATATTTTATACTTTTATTTATATAGTTATTATTTACTCAAGTTCAAAGGCTTCTTAAGGTTTTAATTAAAGATTTTTCGTTGAAAAGAAAATTTCGCAACTCTAAATTTTCTTTCAAAGAAAAAAGGTTATTTTTTTATTTAATTTTTTTATCCACTTCTTTTAATTAAAATATTTGCTTTGCTATATTTAGTAGTCGTCAATTAAAAAAAATTTGCTCTCAATGCTTAATTATATAATGAAAATAAAGTAATTAAACCAAAGATGTTTTAAAACTTTAAAAGATTTCCTTCTATCTCTCATAGGAAAATAGTACGAAAAATGGAGTTAAGATTTTTTCTGTTGTGATTGTTTTCATTAATTTAATTTTAAATTAAATTTAAAAATTGTATTAGCTTTTTACTATTTATTTTATTACTATTAAGACATTTTTATTTCTTTAAATTACATCCGATTAGAATTAAATTACTTTTCAAGTTACAAAATAAATAAATAAATAAATAAATAAATAAATAAATAAATAAATAAATAAATAAATAAATAAATAAATAAATAAATAAATAAATAAATAAATAAATAAATAAATAAATGAATGAATGAATGAATGAATGAATGAATGAATGAATGAATGAATGAATGAATGAATGAATGAATGAATGAATGAATGAATGAATAAATAAATAAATAAATAAATAAATAGTTGTTACTTTTAAAACAACAAATTTATGGCATTTTAAGAAGGTCTGTAATATTAATGACATTTAGAAAGGATATTCCGCGGTAGCAAAAATTCATTTAAAGCATGAAATCGCGAAGTAAACAACAATATCATTCCAATAAGGTTATTTGCATTCAGTTTATAAAACATTGTTAAATTAAATTATTTGTATTTATTTTTGTATATTTCATTTATTTAAATTCAGTTATTCACATTCATCAAGCAGAGGGACTCACTTTAGTTCTTGTACATAATTCTCTTAAATTCTTTCCTTGGTCCTCCCTCTTTCTATTAAAGTTCATAATTCATAACACAATCTTCACAATCAAATACACTGAATATATATTATAGTTAAACTCATAGATTCCTTGCACAGAAACCACGACCATGGGCGGAGCTATAAAACGCGCGGAGCAATCAGACGAAGAGAAAATTTCAGCCGTTTTATTTGTCTCCATCTGATTGTTCCGCTCGTTTCATAGCTCCGCCCATGGTCGTGGCTTCTGTGCAAGGAAATTATGAGTTTAACTATAGTTGAATTGCACAACTTAAATAGACGAACAAAAGGACATGGTCTGAAATTAAAAAAAATCTTGCTTCAGAAAGGAGGTAAGATTTTTTTTTTTACAATGTCTGCAAAGAGCGGAATGATTGGGTTGTTTATTCGAAGCGAGTAGAAGAGTTCAAGAAGAAACTCGAAAACAATTAGAAATATTTTGTATAACCTTGTTGGGTCTCTGGGTCTGTTGTTGGTCGACAATTTTCGCTTTGCATTTAAAATTAAAATTTTATTTTGAAACGGAATTAATTTTTTTGCTTGAGAATTAAATAATAATAATAATAATAATAATAATAATAATAATAATAATAATAATAATAATAATAATAATAATAATAATAATAATAATAATAATAATAATAATAATAATAATAATAATAATAATAATAATAATAATAATAATAATAATAATAATAATAATGATGATGATGATGATGATGATGATGATGATAATAACAATAATAATAAAACAACACTAATAATACAACTAGGTTTTATTATCACAAAAAATAACAACAAAAGAAAGTAAACGAATGCCAAGGGGAAACATGGAAATTCCGTATAGGCGAAATAGAAAAATATTATATCATTTTAACAGACACACACACAAGTAACACAGAGAAGGAATGAAAAGTAATAATAAAAACAACAACAAAAACTGATTAACAAAATATACAGGAAAGTTTGGATTGAGGATATAAATAAAGTTATTGAATTGACGTCTGTTTATTTATTTTAGACAAAGGAATTAGACGTTTAAAAACAATGCATTTTATTTTATTTACATAATAACCTTAGGAGACACAAAAAATAATTATTTTCTTTATATTTTTATACTATGTTTAACTATTTAATACTATGTTTTATACTATGTTACTATGTTATGTATACTAGTTTAACTATAGTTGAATTAGTATATATTACTATAGTATATATTTTTATACTATGTAGTTAAACATAATTAAATAAAGTTAGTTTATTTCAGAACAAGAATTAATAAATTTCTTACAATTTATATTAATTTTAAGAAATTCAAGTTTTTTTTTCATTACTAACTTTATTTCCAAGTAACTTTAATATTAAAAGCTAAATTAAAAATTAAGCAAAAATGCATAAAAAAAAATCCTAAATAATAACTAAAATTATTAATAGTCAATATTCTTGATATCAAAATTAAGCATTGGAAACATATTTCAAGTAACAAGGGGAAAATTCTGGAAATAGGACAAATAAACGAACTAACAGGTACCTAAAGAACAGTTCTTAACAGTAATTGGATACTTTTAGTTTAAATTTACCATTCTTTGTGCAAAATAAATAAGCACGTTATTCATATTAGTATGTAAATAAATTGGTTTATTTTTTACAATTTCATGAACTGTTGAACTTTGTAATGAACTTTTTCCATTGTCCCTTAAATTTCAGGAAGTGTAAATGAAAAAATCATGTTTAAAGCCTATTTATGTTTTATAAAAATAAGAATGTATTTTTATAATCAGCTGTTATAGATTTCTAAGTTACTTTAATATGAGTTGTTTAATTAAAAGTAAAGCAAAAATGTATAAAATAATTCCTTAATAGTAAACTAAAATTAGGAATACATAAAATTCGTATTTATAAAATTGAACCATTCAAAAAATATTTCAAATAACAAGAAAAACATTCTGGAAATTGAAAACGAACTAACAAGTATTCAAAAAACTGTTCTGTGTAGTAATCGGATACTTTTAGTTTAAACTTATCATTCTTTGCGCAAAATAAATAAGCACGTTATTCATATTAGTATGTAAATAAATCGGTTTATTTTTTGCAATTCCGTAAACTGTTAAACTTTGTAATGAGCTTTTTCCATTATCCTTTAAATTTCCGGAAGTATAAATGATAAAATAATTTTTTAAAGCCTATTTATGTTTTATGTGAAAAAGAATGTATTATAATATTCGGCTGTTATAAGTAAAACAAATTTTTCAAGATACATGATTCATGATTATTTTATACATGATGAGTTTTACTAAGAAAGAGGATATAAAATAGAGGAAGGAAAATGCGACTACATTTGAATATTTCTGAACAAGTAAATATGTTAGTTAAATTTCGTTTTTTAACCTTAAAATGCATCAAAAGATAGTTTACAAACAGTCACATAGAACGAAAACAACTTTAAGCATTTACATTTACTTTTACCACGTTTAAAAATCCTCTTAATTGTATGCCACATTGAATTTGAATAATTTTTTTTATGATATAAAATTGTTGTTGTAATTTTAGTGTTCGATGATCCGATGAAGACACATTCAATTGGGAAAGCTAAGGTGCAATAGATTTTATTTATGGGCAACAGGCAGATAGTAACAGTGCGCACTAGCACTTAGAACTAACAAGGAACTAACAAAAGGCAACCCGCTTGGGGCGAATATATAGTAATACAGGTAGTATGACGAAGGCAAATAATTTACATAAACAGTTCTCTTCTTGAGAGCGAACATTTAGAATAATACTAAGCGCAATTTATTTTTGTATTTCTTTATAGTGCAATTTTTTTAAATATTGTATTAGGTTTTCAACGAACCAATGGTGTTTTTGTAGTACATAAACAAATAGTGTGTATTCGAAACCCTAAATTTCTATACCATTCAAAGCCATAAAGCATACACTGCCAGAAATTCTCATAATTTTTTTTCAAAGAAAAAACATAATTTATTTAATTGATTTTAAAGGAAATACTTTTAAAATATGTTTTTGATGAGAATAAAACATAAAATATTGTTTTAGTTTACACTTCAAAGTTAGCTTAACCTCGAATGTCAACGTTTTCTCAGAATTTGTAGAGAACATATGTAAAAAATGTTCTAGCTAAATATTTTAATTTTAAGCCAATGAAATACGATCTCTTCCTTTGGCATTTGGCCGATTGACCATAAAGTATATCTATAATCATCTGTGCTTTGGGCAAAATCTATTCGATGTGAGTTTATTGCGATTTAGTAAGTTTGTTTTGGTTGTAATCAATATAGTTAAGAAATTAAAGAAACGATAAGAGCAAAAACCACAACCATGAAAATAAAATTTGTTTTATAATTGTTATTTTTTTTAAGAGTTTCAGAAATAAATACAAATATTGTTAATCAAGATTCACATTACCTCAAGATTTTCTTTCGTCAAAGAATACGTACATCGTAATTTAATTAATATTAATTATCAACTATTACATTAATATTAATTAGTATATTAATATTAATTATTATATTTTATTATATAAATTATTTATCTCGTAATTCAATTAATATTATAAAAGATTAAATGTTGTAGGAAAATCATATTTTGAGATATGCATGCGATTAGTTTAATTCTGGTATTTTATTAATTTAATTATTAGATTTTAATTATAGTGTATTATAATAATAAATCATTTGTTTACTTTGCATTTGAATTGCTTTCACATCCAGTTTCACTGGTTATTACTTCGACCTTATATATATTTTTTTCAGGGCCTTATAAAGTAAGTCTCGATATGTTTATTCTTAAAATGTATAGTTATTGCTTGAAAAACTTGTTCATAAATCAAAAGCCCATAATAAAGCATAGAAGTTTTGCAAAAAGAATTAGGGTAGGGTAGGGTAAGTCATCGTTTCCGGCTGCCTATTTCTAGCCATCCTAATAAGGCGCTTAAACACAGCCAATAACGACTCGTAATTTAAAACCCCGGAAAAGTGATGAGGTCGACGCCTGAGCGGGCACCCAACGGAACTTCGAGAGACATCGTACGCTGACGCCGTCGGGACTTTGGATTCCACACATTTAACGAGCACGTCTGTCCCAGTGTTTATACTCTTTCCAGTACAGAGATCCGATTTATATGATGACTGTGATATTACAAAAAGTATTAAACTTTTTGTCAAAAACAATAACACACCAATTAAATCCAACTTACAGTTTGAACGAGAATGAATGTTTGATAACTGGTATAAAAGGGTTTTATGTTAATATATTTCATATCTGATTTCAACTTAGTTATTCAAAGCATTCCTAAAGTTCATCATTAATATGCATCATTTAACAAAACCCTATCAAAAATCTGTTTTCAAATTGAAAACTCAAATTAGACATGGTAAATCAAAAACAACTTTTGCTTATCAAAACAATATTGATTCTCCTTCACACAAAAGACTTCTCCATACATTTACATAAAACTAATCTAAACCATCTACGTGTCTATTAATACGCCCCTAAATTTACGAAAGTCAAATAATCCAAAGACGGAAACAACAATCTAGTTATTGATCGACATATAACGTGGTACTAATCAACGACGTAAATGAAGTATTGTCTGTTTAATAGTTAAATGGTAAGTTGGGTTGGGGACCAAGATGAATTGCCGAATAGGCGAAAAAAATGCTACTTTTGGCGGCTTATCAACGGAATTTGCAAAAACACGAGGTTCTTTTTTTCAAGTTATTTTGTAATGTACATATTTGATGCATAATTTGTTTTAAAAAAATGTTACGATTTTCTTATAATTCATGAAAACATATGCATAAATTTGAATGAACATGTTGCAGGGTGTGAATGGCAACAATGCAGACTGAAATAAATCCTTTCTCGGGACTTGTTTGGTGAATACATGTCACATGGGAACATATGACCAATCGGAGCACCAATTGAAACAAGAATGAAAGCAAGAAGAAAATTCGTTTTTCACAAGTCTCAAAAATTCGCAGTGCCAAACCCACGTGACTTAGTGAGGATGATGGTGACCTTTTAGGTTTGCCAATGAGCAGTCAAATCTTTTCCTAAGTCTATGGTATTAAACAGACTGAAACTGAATAACAGGAGGGCAATGGTGAAGTCTTACATAAGATTGAATGTTGAAGGAAAATCATATTTCGAGATATGAAGCTTTTGTAAATACGTTTATTTATTGGGAACTTTCTTAGGTTACATAAAATAAGATGTTCGAATAAAATAAGGATTTATTGGTTGGTTTCACTTTGATGTTAGCCGTTTATCTACTCTCAATTACTGGTGTGAATCAGCAGAAAACGGGAAAATTATTTTGACTGGTAGTTAAGGGGGAATGGGCACAATGCACAGGGGGTCTCCAAAGCACAATGAATCAATTTTAATCCAATGTAGAAAAATATGCCACATTTCTCCGGCTATATTGAATATTTTTACAAGCGGATTTTTTTATGTGATAAATGTAGCTGACTTACAGGTCCAGACCTTCCAATTTTTTACAATTAATTCGAATATTTTTTGAAATTTCCAACAAATAATTTTACACAAAATATTCGAAGGAATTTCAAAAAGGGGGAAGATAGAGACCTGTCAGTTATCTACATTTATTATAAAAAAAACTTTGTAAAAATATTCAATACAGCCGGTGAAATGTGGCAGAGAAAATAGTTTTTCCGCGATTGGATTAACACTGAGGCACTTGAGTTTGGAGACCCGCGATCCCCCCCCAGCCCGCCCATTCTCCTATTAAAGTGTGCTCGAGTCTATTAGCTCATGAATAGGTGTTCAGCTCTGTTTCTAATTAAATTTTACCTGAGGTATTTATATTAGACCACATTACCATCTAAAAATTCCTTTACAGTTATCAATCAAAATACACAACTTAAAAAATTTAAAAAAAAATTAAAGTTTGCTTAAGAGAGGATAAATGAGAGGAATTGAATTTTCTTTAAAATTTAATGAAATTAAAAGTTAAGCATTGAAAAGTTAATTAAAAATGAAAAACTATTAAAATACCTGTGTTATCTAATCAGTTTTAGCCAGAAAAATGTAATGTTATCTTTTTAAAAGGGGGTAAAATCGTTTTGAAAATAAAAGAATTTATAGGGTTATTAATTGAATAAAATAACTTTACACTATTTATTTTAAAACGCTAAAAATCATATGGTGAAAATTAAGTCCATAACACAAATGAATAAATTGTAGACCAATAACAGGCCAACGGCCGACAAAGTTTAATTAATTTTACTTTTGACTTACCATTTCCCAACGACAATCATCACGAAACAAGAAAATTGAATTAAAAAAAACTATTTAATTAACTGTTATCAAACGAATTGGAAATAAAAAGATTAATGGATATAATTAAAAATAATAAAGCATAAAAGTTTAATTAAAATTTTATTTTCAAATGAAAAAAGTTGGAATGTTAATAACGCCTGTAAACCCAGTTTAAACTGCATTTGTAATGTAAAACTAATGGTATTTTTCGCAAATTTTTTTCCCAAAACCATTTCAAAAGGATTTCAATTTACAAGTTGATGAAAATTATATTTAAATCATGTTTAAAGACCGCTTTTATAAAAACTAAGTGTATATGATAAACAAATAACCTTCATGTAATTACAGTAATTTTGATAGTAAATTAAATAAAAATTATATTATTAAAGTAAATATTCTTACTTTGCGTAGGTAGCTTAAACAAAATGCAATTTCGTGGAGGAATGCGGTAGGTGAAAAAGCAAATTTTAATTTATTTTAGACGACGAAATTCTAAAACCGGACTTTTCATTATAATATTTTGTAGAATTATATTTACCTTTTACTCTACAATTTCGTGGTGCCGGTCAAACTCCAAATTAAGTTTTTTTTTAAACACAAAGTCCTATTTCTAGACCCAAGTTAAAATAGCATTTACAGTTGAGAAGGAAAAGTTTGATTGTAATAAAAAGGTTGCGTCCGTTGGAGAATTTCCCCCTTCCTTTCTTCTCTGCAACATTTTAGTAAAAGTCGAAACGTAACGGAAACCCTTCTATTTTTTTAAACGTAGCTATTTGAATAGTAAACAATGTTTTTTCTAATTTCAAAAAGATTCTTTTGGAGAATTATTCCTACCCTTCGTATCTGCATCATTTTAGTGAAAGAAGGGGCGTGTAGGGAAATCTTTCTATTTCTTTAACATAGCTATTAGAATAGTAAACAATTTTTTTTTCTAATTTCAAAAAGATTCCGTTGGAGAATTTCTCCTACCCTTCGTTTCTGCATCATTTTAGTGAAAGATGAAGCGTTTAAGGAAATCTTTCTATTTCTTAAACATAGCTATTAGAATAGTAAACAATTTTTTCTCCTTCTAATGGTAAAATGACTGCTGGTAGCTTGACCTTGGAATGGAAAAATAGTAGGTGGGTGGGATAACATACTTGAAATGTGGTTCTTTAATCCAAAGCAAACTTCTTAAAAAAAAATAAAAAAAAAACCTTAGGGTTTTGTTGATTGCTTTTACTGCATAAAGTACAGGGTGAGGCAAATAATAGTGGCCCCAAAGTGGAGATTAGAATACGACAGAAATGTTGCCAAGTCAAAAACCAATACAAAAACAAGCTTGCTAACTGAAGCTATTGATCGCTTCAATATTAAGCCTAAAGAAACGCTTGGCGTGATTTATTTGTCGGCAACTACGCTATGGTTTGAGAAGCTAGTTAAAATGAAATTTGAACAAGGTTTGTAGAGCCGATCAAGAAAAGTTCCCACTAGTGATTATTTCGATCGTTATTTATCCTAGAGAATAGGACCTTTTTGTTTTTGTTAATAAAAAACATTCTTAATTGATTGCAAACACAAAGTTTGCATTATGAGACGTCTTCATACAATACGAACTAAGATCTGAGCTCGCTACTAGTCTATGAGTAGCTCTAATATGAAACTAATCCGATCCAACCAATGCCAAATCAGGTTTCAGACAGCTTCAAGAGTTTTTCTAACCAAGCATTTCAACGTATTCTTATCTATAGACCGGGGCCACTTTTATTTGCCTCACCCTGTATAACTCCGTAGGATGTATTTTTAGCTGTTTATATAAGTAGTTTGGGAAAAACACTGTTGTTAAAAATGGCGACGTAAATGATACCGGTTAGGATAGGTTATGTTGTACGTTTTCCGGTTGTGTATTACTAGCTTCAATGGAGTTTGCTGATGCTGGTTTTTAAAATACCGGTACCAGTTATAAAGTTAAAATTGGTCGTGTTTTCGAGATACGTTAGCACTGGCAGCAGTTCATCCATTTTTTTAAAAAAAATAGATCGTTGTTTTACATTAAAGATTCTTAAAATATAGTCGTCCTGTTCACTTCAAACAATAAAGTACTTTTTTTTTTGAGCCAAGACGATTGGCCATTCGCTATTTTATCCAAAAAAGGGGGAAAAATGAATAATCTGTCCCCCCCCCTCCCTATTTTTTATTGGCCCTAAATTTTATGGAAATGGAAAAGCATATTTAATCACTAGCTACAATATAGAGCATTTTTCTTGCTTTTAATCGAGCTCCGAATTGCGTAAAACTACTTAAAACAAGAAGTTCTAAGAGAACTAAAATAGCCTACTTTCCAGTTACTTAAATACATACTAAAATTCTTGTATTGAAAAACTAGGTTCGTTACAGTAAGTGACATCAACAACCGTTTCTACATTAAATTTATGTACATTAGAATAAATTTCACTAAACGCAGCATCCATCTATAATTTCAACTTCTTAAAGCCAAATCAATTATTTTCATTAATTTTCTATCGCCAATAAAATAAATATTACTTATCGTCCGCATGATTTATCTGCAGTTATAAACAAGTATTTAATTATTCGTAGAACAAAAACCATAAAACTACTCCAAAATGCACTTAAAAAATAATAAATGTAAATAAATAAGTAGGTTTGTAACAGAATCTTTCACTTAACCTGCTTCCAAACAACATTTGTGTTTAACAGGTAAAAATGCGCCAAACACAGCATTAATTCTATAATAAATATTTACCCGCCAAGTTCGGCTGGTTTCAGTTATTTTATTTTGAAAATTAAATAATTAATACTTAAATCGTTTCCAAAAATTTATATTTCAAGGAATAAATATTTAAAAATTTTCGCTTTAAATAGAATGACAACATTTCCTACCAGCATACAAAAAATGTCGTAGTGAAATATATATTTGACGTCATTTCAAACTGATAGATGTCGCAAAAATAAATTTATTTTAATTTATTGTCTAAAAGAATTAAAGTTTCTCGCGCGATTTTTGAGATGGCAATGGTGATTTAATTCTAATAAAAATGGCTTCATGTGCTTTTTAAATGAGCATTAAACTTTGCATTTTTTTTTAAATAATTGAAGTACTACGAATTCGAATTCTATTCTGAAATTTTCAATTATTCTCATTTTGATGCGCTGAATTTTTTGACGTATCTCACTTGTCCTTAGCATTTGTAGTTTGCAACAGCGATTTAAATGACTCGAAATTGAATTTCAATGCTAGTTCAATGGGAAATTCGTTGACAAATAGTAGATTTATGTCCGTCCTATCGTGCAGACAGACGGACAAAAAGTATGAAAGTTGGGTCTCTGAGGTTATAGCTTTCTAACAAAAAAAGAATTTTTAAGATCGGATGGATAGAACCGATATTGGAAGGGGGGTACGGACAGACAGACGGACGGACATCGACCGCATGTCAATACCTACTTTTTTTTATTTTTTTTAATTCTTCGAATTAAAAAAAAAGAAAAATAGGCTAAAAATAACTGACGCCTCTTTACTTTTAAATTTAAATTTTAAAATAGCTAGTTTCGAGATCAATCTCAAACAGGGAGTCACGTGATATACTCCGAGTGGCGTAGTTTCGATTTGTAAACAAATTGTCTACACTTTCTTTGAAAGTAGGTTAACATATATATCGGCTTGTGTGCTTGATCAGAGACCTGCTTATAAGCCTTCGCCAAGTAAGACAGACCCGGAAAGAATTTTTACTGAACGCAGAGTACACCCAGGGCGAAGGCGGGAATTGAACCCGCACCCGTTACAGCGCGCAGTTTTGAAAGTTTTAAAGTTTAGTATAGTTGAGTTTGCGCAATAAGTCACTCTTCACTAAATACGGCACGATCAATTGGAAGCCACATAACGCTTCCGTATTTTTAGCGATTTTAGAACAAAAATAACTAAACAAATAAAATGTCCTAAGGAACCCTATTGCTAGATACAGATTCTTCTTTAGGGATAATCCAATTAACTGAAAATTAAAAATAAACTGTTATTCCTTAATACAGCACTGTCTACAGATCTTTGTAATCAGAGTAAAGCACATTAAGAAACCTTTCAAACCCAAGTATTCTTGGTTTTTATGTAGTAAAAGACTCACAAATCTCTTGGTCTCCATGGTTGTTTTCCTTGTTCCTGGCATGATGTTTCCTATCGCTCTTTGATGTACCTCTAAAGAACATTGCAATTACAGCCACAATCGGAAAAACAATTAGATTAACCAAAATAACCAATTATCAGTTTTTAGGACACCTTAGACATTAAATAGTAAAATATGAAGAGTGCTGAGTATGAGAAAAAGCAAAGTGGGGTCTCCAAAGCAAAGTGCATCAGTGTTAATCCTATGGAGAAAAAAAATATTTTCTCTGCCACATTTCTCCGGCTGTATTGAATATTTTTGCGAGCGGATTTTTTAAGTGATAAATGGAGCTGACTTACAGTTCCCGGCAATTCCACTTTTCGAAATTGGTTCGAATTTTTTTTGACTGAATAATTTTACAAAAAGTATTCGGAACAATTAAAAAAAGGGGGATTAAAGAGACCTGTAAGTTATCTACATTTATTATTAAAAAAAACCGTTTGTAAAAATATTCAAACAGCCCGAGAAATGTGTCAAAGAAAAAAGTTTTTTTTTTCACCATTGAATTAACATTGAGTCAATTGAGTTTCGAGACCTCCGGTCCAGCGCACCCATTCTCCCTTAATGCTAATTATTCCATTTGGTGAAGTGTGAGAAATATGATATATTTATATTACTAAAAAAATATAAATAAATTTAGCTCACAATAAGCAAAAATTATTGAATTTTCTATGAAAAATAGTTAGTTTAATTTTGACTTTTAAAAAAAGTTTTACACTAAGTTGTGTTAGTAGTTACTTTTTTTCAGACGAATGAATTTGATGTAGGGGAGAGCAGGGGAATCCCGCCACCTCGGGTAATGCCGCCACCCCTTGTATCTCGCCATCGGTGTGTGTGGGAGGGGGCTGTGAGCGCTGACCTGTAGCAGGAAGCTAAGTAATTTTTAGTAGAGACTTTAATGGTCGTGCGGTGAATTGGTGTAAAGTTATTAAAAAAATACGGTTTTTAGTGATTTCTATCTAATCATTGAGCCTTCTGAAATTAAGCGATAAGTGACTGCTATCTCTAAGTTAGATAAATCAGTTATATATCATTTAAAAGAGTAATTATTTGGCTATTTTATCACGTCGTTATTTTGGACGCTAGGCTAACTACATTTCTTTAAACAAGCCGTCGATGCCAGTTTGTCTTACTGGGGTAATGCCGCCACATCACTCTGGGGTTATGCCGCCACATGCAAAAGGATGGCGGGATAATCCGTGAAATAGAAATTTCATATATTGGCCCTACAACCTATTAGTTTTCGTTAGAGATGCCACGTATCCGAAAAAGAATAACTGAACACGTCAAATAGACCAACGAAACTTTGAAAAAACCTGCATAGTTAGTTGCACATAGAAAGTTAATAAAAGAGCTGTACCCTGTACAACTTACCATTCCAAAGTTAATTAAACCTATTTTAGTTCTATATGTATTGCTTTATTATGTAATTTTCCATTATTTATAGATTATTTGCTTTGTTTATTGATGTGGCGGCATAACCCCATTGGTGTGGCGGCATTACCCCAGGTACCGGGGTAATCCCGCCACTGTGCGAGCTTTAGAAAAATGCAATTTTTTCAGTTTCTATTAAAGATTTAAATTTTAAAAAAATCACTACAAGATAGGTTATGAACTGTAGTATGGTATGCTCATTACAATTTACATTAATTGCAACACAATTCTGCATGAAAATTCAATTTCCCTTAAGGTGGCGCCATTCCCCTTCTCTCCCCTAAACGTAGTTTCACGAGGCAGTTTCTGCTAAAAATCTACTTGTTTTTAACGTATTTTGTTGAGTACTTTTTATTAACATTAATTTAAAGTTTTATATTTTTATATTAATAAGAGACAAATTAGAGCCTTTTATAGGTTACTTTCTCACGTTTGCATTGCGAATTTTGACCCAGCGGCTGAATGGTTAGTGTGCTAGCCTTTTTTCTGGGTTCCGGTTCGAATCCCGGTCAGGCATGGATGCTTGTGTTTGTCAATAAATGTCGTTATTTGTCTATGTGTTATTTCTTTCTTTGTAACTGTTAATATTCTTTCTGTGTCTGTCTTACTTGACGAAGCAAAGTGTATCAGTGTTAATTCAATGCAGAAAAAATATTTTCTCTGCCACATTTCTCTCTCTCTCTCTCCCCCCCCCCCCCCCCCTGCTGTATTGAATATTTTTGCAAACGTTGTTAATGAAGCTGACTTACAGGTCCCGACACTTGCACTGTTTGAAATTGGATCGAATATTTTTTTTTAAATTTTCAATAAACAATTTTACACAAAATATTCGAAGCAATTTCAAAAAGTGGGATCATAGAGACATGTAAGTTATCTACATCATTTATTATTTTAAAAAAAGCTTGTAAAAATATTTAATGCAGCCAGGGCAATGTGGCAGATAAAATAGTTTTTTTCCATTGGATTAACATTGAGGTACTTGAGTTTGGAGACCCCCGGTCCAGCGCGCCTATTCCCCCTTAAGTCGCCGCCCCGGTGGCTCAATCGTTAGGATGCTGGCCTTTGGAGCTGCTGGGGTCGGGTTCGAATCCCGGTCAGGCATGGATGTTTGTGACCGTCAATAAATGTTGTTATTTGTCTATGTGTTATTCTTTGTGATTGTTAATATTCTTTCTGTGTCTGTCCCACTTGACGAAAGCTTATAAGCGGTTCTCTTAACAAGCACACAAGCTGGAATATATATGTATCATACCATACCATACAATACCATACCCCCTTAAGTAAAACTTAGTACTCACTACCAGTTACTATAATCTAAAACACAATAACTGTAAAACGTCTGAACAGATTGACGATTAAAATTTAAAGCAATTTCCCATATTTTCTGATAAATTATAAAATAATTAAACGAATAAAATTAATTTAAGTCGATCGAATTGAGTTTTATATTTCAACTTCTTACATTATGCTGTTGTAAATGGAAACTTAGCATTTTCCAAAAAAATCGTGCTTAAAGTTTATTTAACAGAGAATATTTAGTTGAAAGTTTCACGATAATTAATTTAACCGGCAAACGTATTATTAAATCCTGATTAATTAGCTTAATTTTTTCAAGTCAAAAAGGAATGAAAATCTTGTATTACTGTAAATAGTTTATTAAAGATTGATTATATTTTAATTAGCCTTGAGAATAAATGATCATTTACGTACTAAAGAGTCAATCTCAATAAATATTTTTGTTTTTACCTTAATAATGAGCTTTATTTTGTAAATGTTAAACTTTTTTCAATGTTTAAAGAAAGAAAAGTAATTGGGAGTAAACAAGAAATGGTGTAGAAAGCCCACATGTTGCTTTTGAGTTCTAGAACTAGAATTCCAATACTCTCCTGCAAAACACTTACAAAACTATTTTCGATATATATTGGTTTAAAAAAAATGAATAGCCTCCGTTTAAAACGCTGGTTTATGTTTTAGATCGTACAAAACAAACTATATTTCTCATCTTTAAAATAACATGAAAAAATATTTATTTTAGGACTTTTCTTCAGAAATGAAAGTAGCCCTTTTTAAAATGAAACTTTAAAAACAAGTGTTTTAAAATATAAAAAAAAAATGTTGGCATCACTTTCAAACGCAATTCTATTGTTAAACTGCAAATTATTATTTTTAAAAAATTATTTTGAATTGAAAAAATAAACTCTTCAACGGTGTAGAAAGGCCAAATAATAAGTCTGCTTTTAAATTATGGAAATAGTTTTCTAAAACTAACTTTCCTGTTTACACATTTATAAAAACATTTTTTGTTATATTGGATTTATTAAATAAATATCGCTTCCGTTTTAAACCCTGGTTTCCGTTGAAAATCATATAGAACACGCTTTATTTCGTATCTTCAAAATAACCACACAAAAAAAGCAATAGGGAGGGCAGGGGAATCCCGCCACCTCGGGCAATGCCGCCACCCCTTGTATCTCGCCAGCGGTGTGTGTGTGGGAAAGGGGATGTGAGCGCTGACCTGTAGCAGGAAACAAAGTAATTTGTAGTATAGACGCTAATGGTCGTGCGGTGAGTTGGTAAAAAGTTATTTAAAAAATACGGTTTTCAGTGATTTTAATTTAATTTTGGGCCTTCTGAAATTAAGAGATAGGTGATTGTTATCTCTAAGTTAGATAAATCAGTTATATATCATTGAAAAGAGTAATTATTTGGATATTTTATCACGTTGTTAGTTTGGACGCTAGGCTCTCTACATTTCTTTAAACAAGCCGTCTATGACATTTTGTCTCACTGGGGTAATGCCGCCACATCACTCCGGGGTTATGCCGCCACCCACAAAAGGATGGCGGCATAATCCGTAAAATAGAAATTTCATATATTGGCCCTACAACCTATTAGTTTTCGTTCCAGATGCCACGTATCTGAAAAAGAATAACTGAACTGGCCAAGTGGACCAACGAAACTTAAAAAAAAAAAAAAAAAACCGCATTGTTAGTTGCAAAGGGAAAGTTAATAAAAGACCTGTACCCTGTACAATTTACCATTCCAAAGTTAATTAAACCTATTTTGTTTCTATATGTATTGCTTTATTATGTAATTTTCCATTATATATGGATTATTTGCTTTGTTTATTGATGTGGCGGCATAACCCCAGGGGTGAGGCGGCATTACCCCAGGTACCGGGGTAATCCTGCCACTGTGCAAGCTTTTAGAAAAATTTTTTTATTCAGTTTCTATTAAAGATTAAAATTAAAAAAAAAATCCCCACAAGATAGGTTATGAACTGTAGTATGCTATGCTTAAAACTTTTTACATTAATTGCAACACAATTCGGCATGAAAATTCAATTTCCCTTAAGGTGGCGCCATTCCCCTTCTCTCCCTTATAGGACTTTTCTGCAGAAACGGAAATAGTTCAATAAAACTTTAAAGTTTCGTGAGTCATTAAAATTTTTTGACATCATCCTCAAATGCAATTCTATTGTTATATGATAAATAATTATTTTTAATTCATTTTGAAAGCAAATAAAAAAAATCCTCAAATTCAATTAAACTTCAAACTTTTCGCAATAACATTACATTTACATCCGGATTTTTATCTAAGATTTATTTATCCAATGCCGCGTAAATAATTTAAATTACTCAACAACAAAACAAAAAAAAAAAAAAAACTCTCACAGAACTTAATTAAAAAATAATTCAAAACATGATTGCATATAGAAACCATTGTTTGACTTTAAATTAAATAGATGCTTAGAAATCGATTTTCTGTCTAATTCTTTCACAACTTTCAGAGATAAATTTATGGATCACCTTAACAAAATTTTATTCTAAAATACTTTTCGGGAAGATCTAAGACATCAATCTTGTAAGACATTGAGTTATTTCTATATAGATAAGTAAATGAGAGGGTATATATATATATTTTAAGTATTTGTGAGTTGTTAAACTAGCATATTTTATAACAGAAAAGATATATCCATACCCTAATGATGGCAAACTAATAATTGTCTTTGTTGTTGATAGATTGAGCAAAGTTTAGGTAGCACTATGAACTAATTTTGATTGATTTCAATCAAGCTTTTAAGGTGGCCGCACACGTTAAAAATGGCATTTTTGAATAAAATTGCTTGTTCTTATTTGTTTATATTATTACCCAAGTTTTTTTTGTTTCTAAAACCGTCTAACTGTGCCACAATTAGAACGAACGTAATGATTAATTTAGTAAAAGGTCCAGTAGCAATAGAATCTACCAGATGTTGAAACTTTAAATGCGTTTTTCTCGCATTTCAGTTTTCATTAAATAGCTTCTGTTGGAAAATGATAGCTCAAAAGGTTATTGAGTAATTTAAGAATTCTTTTATACTAATTTAAGTAATTGTTGTCGTGGGAATATACCTAAAAACATTTAGGAAATATATATTTTTTTACTTTGTTTTGGCCGATTACTCATTTTGACACGGCAAAAAATGTTGAAAATCAGACTGACTTTGTTCAAAGACCAATAAAAATTGTATATTGAAATAAAATGTTTTGGTTTGAGGTATATTCCATATACCTAAGTACTTAATTCTTATAAATAAAATGACTTTATAATAAATTAATAAATAAACTTTTTTTGATAGATTAGCAAAAAAAAAAATTCTTTTAAAAAGTCTTTTACGTTCACTATTTTAAGTGAATTCGGTACCCAAAACATTATTTCTAGAAATAATAATAGAAACTTGATAATTATAAGGGCTTTATATAATGTTCAAACAAAGTAAACACTTTCTAGCAATAAAAAATTATATTTACAAGTAGTTCTTCATTTGTTTAAAAAAGTCAAAATTTTGAGCTTTTTTTTAAAAGCTACTCCTCGTTCAATTTCGAGAATAACCCCATCAAACTTTTATAGTTTGTTTTCAGTACTATGTGTTTAAGAACTGTGCATGGATTTTTAAATGTGAGCTTTAGTTAAAAAGTAATATGCATTTATACTGAAAATCTCAAAAAATCACAAAAACAAGCAAATTATTGAATTTAACATTGAAAAAAAATGTTACATACTACACCTTATTCCATGCACAATATGGTGCACCATATATATAAGAACACAGGTTCAAAATTTCAAAGTTCTTACTTAATTAGGAAAAAGATCTTAGAAATTTATTAAACGCAATAATTGAAAAACGCGGATCAGAGAAAAGACGTTGAAAGCAGACGAAATACGTTTTCAAACTTATAAGAATTACTTTTAATAACTTTTTTTAAACCAAATATCTCATTAAACTTTCAGTCAATGTTCAGAAATATATTGTAAAAACTGAAACTTAAAAAAAAAAAACTCATTTATTGAAATAGAAAAAAAACCCACATAAGATATGCTTTAATAATCTTGAAATGTAAAATTGAATTTACAAATACTAGAGTCTATAAAATATAAAATGGTGAAAAGAGAACACAAAATAACACAATTTATAAATAACTAAAACAGTGGTAAAGGAATTTCGTCTGCTTTATTTTTATTTCGTTCTATTATTTCTATTATCGTAGAAATTTTTTATTTTCTTATTTACTGCTGTTTTTAAAATGTAAGGAATGAAAAGTAAATTATTTATGAACTAAAATTAAGTGCTAAGAATAATGAAAAAAAAAATCAAATTTTGGCCCTGAGTTTTACGTTAAAGAAAAAAAATGTAAAAGCAGTATCAATCTATGTATATACAATTATAAATAAGCATATCACAATATTACCCCTTTTAAAAATATAATAAAGAAAAACTTTTTTATTACAAGACTTTTTTTTCTATATTTTCTTCTCTCAAAACGGTTTATAAAGTTAAACTAATATAAAATTAGGCATATTCCCCAAATTTCAAACATATTTTAGAAGTAAAAAAACAATTCTTAAAATGTGTTAAATTATATATATTTTTTTGTCTCTTGAGAATAACGGGTTTCCGCAAACTAACGCATGCATATTTAATTTCGAGAAACTTAATTTTTTTTAAAAAAAGTGTAATGCAAAATTAAATATTTAATTTTATTTTCTTAACTTATACTATTACTTAAATTAACTATTTTTATTCGAAATGTTTTATTTTGATGTTTAAATTTTTATTCTTTGGTTTCCAAGAAAATTCAACAATTTATGATAAATTAAATTGTGGAAGTAAAGCAATGTTGGTTACTGATTTGGAGAGCAAAAGTTTTTCAAATTCTAAGAAAGCCTTGTTTTTCATATTTTTTGTCTTAAAGGTGTAGAAATTTCATTTCAAAGCCGTTATTAGAAGCATTAGTGTTTTTAAACTTATTTCTTTTCATTTTCGTAAAATCTTTATACGGAAAATAACAGTGAGTTAATATTTTTCCGTAATATTAAAGCCACAACAAAGAAAATTTAGAAAAACAATGCATTAAAAACTCATTATTCATAACTCAACTTCGAGATTATATGTATAATTCGAATAACTTTATTGCAAAATTGCCACTATCCTTAAAACTTGTATTCTTGCTATCATTTAAGACATTCAAAGCGACTACGCATATGAAACCTGAATCTTTCATCAGCGTTTTTCATTCTAAAAAAAGTTAAGAAAATCCACTCGAATCGAAAGAAAGTTGAAAGTTTTATTTGAACTGGAAGAGTTGAATAAATTTATAATATTTAAACTGAAATGTATATAAATGAGTAAGTTTTTATTTGAACTAAAAGATATTGAAATGATTAGAAATAAAAGAGAGTTGAATACAATTATAGTCAAACTAAAAGAACGTTAATTGAAGTTAGTTCTATTTGTTCTAAAATACCGTTGATTAAAGTTACATTGAAAGTTTCGATTGATGTTCGAATTTACAGTTTCTATTGGCCCACCCTACATCGGCGCAGATGGATATAGTATGAGAACTGTACATGAGTCAGAAAAGACATTATTGAAAAAGAGGGAAATGGCAGCAGAGAACACTGCGAAGATTTTGACGACGTGGTAACGTTTTAGGCAATTCAAATCGATTTTCAAAACATACTTCAAAGAAAATACGCGGAGAATTTACCGAAAGCTTTAAAATTATCAATGATTGATAACGGATCAATATTAAATTTAGTAATTCGTGACATTTGTACATAATTGCTACCCAAATGAAAGCGCAGTTGTATTTACATTTTCGATTGAATTTGGGTAGCAAATATAATTGCCACGTTTTGGAAAGTTCTTTTAAAACAAAGTTCCAATGAAATTCTTTCTTTTTCCTCATTCCTTTGAAAGAATGTTCCAATATTCCAAAAATAAATTGCAATTAAGGCATTAGAAAATTCTTTTAAAAGAATTTTACTATATTTTACTTTTTTTTACGTTATCATTGTTGCCTCCAAGTTGTTCCAGATAATTTATGTTACAATGAACGCATATCTAAAATTAAATTAATATCAAAAACTTTTTATCGGAAAAATTGATAATAATTTACTTATAATCGTGAGAATAAAATCATTTGAAAGAAGACATCGATGCGTTAAATTATTTAGGATAATAACAACTTTATTTTTTTCAGCATCTTCATAAAATAAAAATAGTGTGAAAATATTTCGGTGAATTTGCCCTTTTTCTACATTCAGAATTCTTTTTATTGACTTTCAAAACAAAAGATTGTGTCTTTCCTAGATAATAAGTTGTGTTGAGACGATATTGTTTGCGAAAAGGGCCGGATTTCTAAATAGGCTAAGTAGGATGTAGCCTAGAGTGGCAAATATTTTGGGGTGGCAAATTTTACGAACAATTAAGACGGCATTCGGCATAAAAAATATATTTTAAGATACTAATATTTTAAGAAAGAAAACAAATAATTGTCATTAATGCGTAAATCGTAAACGTATATATAATACTAATATTTAGTAGTAAACACGGTAGCTGCGAGGGCAATTGCACTCTCTCCCCCTGATTTGGAAATTGAAAGACAAATATTAGAACAGTTTAAAAAATTCACCTATTATTTCGCTTTCGATTTAGAGTGTACATATATGAATCCTCTAATATGTAGAAAGAAAACAAATAGTCAAGGCAACTATATCTGGTGGCAAATCGATCGTAGCCTACGGGCGGCAAATCTTTAAATCCGGCCCTGGTTGCGACTAAATAATAATGGCACAAAAATTTTGCTGAAGGGCAATAATGTTAGAATACAGCACGCGTGTATTCTTGCGACATGCAGTTCAGCATCTGTTATTGAATGTTTCGGATAAATATAGCTGTCAGAGGTAGAAGTGGAGAAAATAAGGCCATAATTTTTGTGCAAGTACACTGTTAAAAAAAACCTGAATTTCACGTGCATATTTCTGTGATTATCTTCGGGAATTTACGGAAAGATTGCGTTTCTTCAGCAAACTGACGGTTTGACTGAAATAAACAGCTTGTTTCCGTTTTCTTCAAACACTTAACAAGCGAAAACGGAAAAACACCGTATTTCTGCGTGCAGAATTTCACTTAAGACCCGTATTAACGTAATTTCTCCATATAACCTCGCACCCGACAGCTTTTAGCCTCGACACATCCGCCGACCGACTCAGCCACCATATTTTTTGTTTGTTTGTTTTGACCACATCTGAAGCAAGAAAGATAAATATACAGGTATGTTCATTTCTTTTACTAAAATAAGATTTTATTTTAAGATTTTATTTTCTATCTTTCTTTTCTATATATAGAATCCACAGTTGTCTCTTAATTGTTTCTGTAATCTCTATAGTCCTATAATTGACCGTGGGATGATTCCTGAAATTAATAATTCCGTTTGTTTACCAACACGCTTAACTAAGTAAATTTAATTTAAAAGTTTGAAAAAGCTGTCAAAAATGTATGAAATAAACAATGTTCACCTACAAACAAGTGCACATTATTTTTTAAAAAAATAATGAAATGATTTGAAATTATTACATTTAAATTCGATTGAAAAGCAATTGCCCTCGTGTAGCTCTAGTGCGACGATATTCAAAACCTAACCTAACCTCGATTGAAAAGCACGGTTACGCTATCGCTATCAGCACAGCATGGTTTATTTTAAAAACTATGCAAGTATACATAACGCAAACTTTCTCTTTAATATATAATACTCTTTTGTTGAATTTAACGATCAATCAATTAGTGATTACGGATGTATGCAGATCACATGCTTTGATACGATTCAGATGTTACATACACTATTGTCAATGCTCTTTGTTTTGAAAAATCTGCACTAAGAAAGCACAATTTCCGATTAAATGCAAATTTTCTAACGAATTTAAAATTTAGGGATTGCAAGTGTTTGAGAACGCTAATTTAGTGTTTATTTAGATATGGCTGCTAAGTGATATCTCATTTTCGGCTCACCGTCTACATGTCGGTGATATTCAAAAGCAATAGTTATTAGCTTTTACTAGCATACTAATTATAAAATTGTATTTTATTGCTTTATATAAATACTATTAAATTACATTAAAATTATTACTTTATACTAAATACTATTGCAAAATTGTATTTTTAGTAATGATATACATTATTCAAGAACACTTCTGTTTTGTTTCTACCATAAAAAATATTTTCAGTGTTCCAATTCCCAAAACTGTATTGAGATATATGGAAAAATCAATTAATTAAAGGTACTCTAAGATTCATGCCTTGTCTGCCCCCTCCCCACTCTTCAAAAAAAGTAGAAAAAGCGTTTTTAACTCTGATATTAAATTATTACGGTGCAGATACTATGGAAGACTTGCTCGAAAAAAAAGCCTAAAATTGACAAATTGTTTAATTTTAGAAGGCGCTTAAGAAGATTTTGTCTGATTAACGCCTGATTACCACTTGCTTCTTTACAATAGATCTATTTATTCAAAATTGGATATGTATGTATTAATATATTATTTTTTTTAGGTGCTTGCTTATTATAAATCTCCAAAGAGGGTCGAAAGTTCAGAAAAAGAAGATAATTAAATCTGTAGTTCCTGCACAAATTTTTAAATCAGTTGAAGATTTGAAATACCATAACAGTCTTTTTCAATTATGAAAGAAAAATAAAACATGATTATATTCTGTGATTCTTTTGTTATTCACATATTGTTAAATTGTATCAGTGGTGTATCCAGGATGAGGGGGGGGGGGGGAGAATAACTCGTCCCCATATACTTAAAAATTTTGTTGTTCTGCCATATTAAAATTGTTTAAAATATATGGAGAGCGGTAATTTTTAAATTTCAAAAATGTGAACAATGCCCTTTTTATTCAGATAATATACAAAATATGGTTAAAAATTATAAAAGGATTAGAATGTATATTAGTTTTGAATAGATTTGAGGTTAAAGTATGTCGAAATTATATGCTTATTTTTTTATATAACAAACAGGATTCATGCTTAAATTTCTCTATTTTTAGCTTATATTTATAACACCATATATATGAATATATTTAGAATGATTGATGTTTAAATAGTGTATAGAAACAAAATTGACAAGAACAAAGCAAAAATTTCTTGAAATTAACTAGAAAATACTATATAAGTTTTCTGAATTTAAGAGAGAAATGCCAATTAGAAATTCATGAAATTAACAGGAAACAGCTAAATGGAAAATCCTGAAATTAACGGAGAAATTCCGAAATGGAAGATCCTGAAATTAACGGAGAAATTCCGAAATGGAGGATCCTGAAATTGACGGAGAAATTCCAAAATGAAAGATCCTGAAATTAACGGAGAAATTCCAAAATGGAAGACCCTGAAATTAACGGAAAAATTCCAAAATGGAAGTTTCTGAAAATAACGGAAAAATTCCAAAACGGATGATTCTGAAATTAACGGAAAAATCCCGGCAACTTGCTGCCAGTAGTTTTTCCGTTAATTCAGGGATTTTTTTCTAACAGTGTACTTCCATTAAAAAAATAGCTATTTATTCATTTCTTTTGGGCAAGAGTCCCATTTCAAATTTTAGTGCATATTCAGGATCCTTGTTTTATTTGGAGGTATAAGATAAAAAATAAAACGAAGAATTCAATATTATGTTGTGATACTACAAATACTTCATTTTATGTTACATTATAATGTAATACTACAAATACTTCATACATTCATTACTATTACTAAATACATAATGTATTTAGTAATAGTTTAGAAGAAAATTAGAGCTGTGTGTTGCACAATTAGCTGTAACTCATAACCTGTTTAACCCTCTAATGCAGGGGTTCCCAACCTTTTTGCACATGCGTACCACTTGACTTTTTGATAAATTTTGGCGTACCACCAGTCCTAAATATATTAATAAACGTATTTTTTTTAAATATTTTTTATATAAATTTTTCAAAGGCTTTTGAATAAGTTCATGAGAAAACTTCACATTTAATCATTAAGCAAAAAATTGGTCATCATACAAAATGTACTTTTATAGTCGTTAGTGCGAAACTTTTTGTTGTTTGCATGCGATTAAAATATCATCATTTGGAGTAGTGGAACTTATATATATTCACTTTTAAGTTCTCATTATTCTGCTTCTATGTTTATTTTTTGTGTACAAAAGTTCAGAAAATCAACACTCACATAAGTAACTTGTAACAAATAACATCACAAATAGCAGAGCTTTCCAGAAGATCAAAGGGTACTAGGTTTTACATACGATCCATAAGTTAATTAAAGATTTCTCTTTTAAATAATGTTAATGTTTTTAATAATGAATAATATGTTTGATACTGCTCATGCGTACAGAAGCTATTAATAGCATTATGTTGCTCACAAGTCACATCACTCACGCGTACCACCTGAAATATTCCCGCGTACCACCAGTGGTACGCGTACCACCGGTTGGGAACCCCTGCTCTAAGGCATGTATTTTTATTTTCAACCAAAAAAATATATATATGTATCTTTAATACTCACACATTATGGGAAAAATACTAAACAAATTTTAACTGCATTAGAATTTAAATAAATTCAATTTTTAAAAAAAATTCCATATGACAAAAACCAACTGCAAAATTCCAATTTTGATAATAATGACTAGAAAACTACTAAAAATATTTCAAAATAACCCTTTTCAACTGTGATTAATTTTTCAAAACAATTTATTAGTATTTAGTACTAATATTATTATTCTTTGAATACTGCCAAAAAAGTAATTTCACAAAAGTTAATAACCTCACTCTTTAATTTTGAATACACTTTTACTACTGTCATCTATGAGGATTATTAGTAACTAATACTTAAAAATGAAATGTAATAGATGAAAAAAAAAACACAGATTTGTCTTGGAGGAGCTCTAATTTAATAGAATAAAGTGGATTATGTTACTTGTTACCAAACGGTAATAGTATACATTAGACGGTTAAACAGAAGCGTAGCGTGCCATGGTGGGGCCCCGTATAAAAAAATTTTTGGGGCCCTTAGAAAGGGTAGAGATTTCTCACAAAATAATGCATAAAATTAAAAGAAATATTTATGAATCATAATATCATACAAGCATACACACAGAATTTAATAAGCATGCATTCATAATATATATGCATATCAAATTAAATATACACTCTCCTTGACTTTTTTTGGTCATAAAGATTAACTGAGATGCCTTCACTGTATTTTGCCGACAGTTTTCCGGAAGCGTTTTAATATCTCTTTGTTTGAAGAAGACAATAGTTTCTCTGATTTATAATATTTCGAACATACTACTCAGGTCGCAAAGGCTCTGAAATCTTTATTTGGTTTTGAAACATTAATATTTCTGAACAGCAATAGTATACATTGACTTTGAAATAGGACTCTGGGTGTGAAATTCTCTCATCTTGTGATAACTCATCAAAAAAAAAAACGCTTCGTTATCTTTCGCCTTTTGTTTTTAAAAAAAGTTTTTACCCTAAAATCTTTTGTTAAATCTTTGGACTCATTTAGTAAACTATTGAATGAATTGTGATTCCTTAATTCGCAGTCTATTCAAAAGATTACTTAATAAAATACTAGTTTTCTGTAAGTCATTATTTTCATGCTGTAGAGCTTTAGAAACAGGATTAAGGATTTCAAATAGTGAAGACAAAAATGTGAGTAGCACTATAAGAAATCATAACTCTAATGTTAATTATATTTTGACATTCTTCACGTTCATCTTTTCCTTTTTTTTTCGAAATTAAATTTAATTGGTACAAAGTTTTCATGATTAATAAATAATTTTTCTTTACTGTAAATAAAACGTCGTTCCTTGAAACCATCTGGTAGGGCATACTTTTTTAAGGGTAATTAAGTATTTTTCAGACAAATCATCACTTAACATTGCCCAGCTTTGTATACTATTACCAAAAAAAGTATGTATTTTTTTCTAAATTATCAAAAAAAGTCGACAGTTCGCGAACATGTTTCGCAGCATCGTTTAAAACTAAATTTAATGCGTGCGCAGCACAATGAACATAATCGGCATTCGGAGCGTGCTCTTTTATTAGGGTTTGTAATCCCCCATAAACACCCGACATAACATTTGCTCCATCGTAACCTAGGGTACCTTTCGTAACCCTGTCCTCTACATTTAGTCAAATCAATTCCATATTGTTTAATCGAATTTCAGTTTTAAGTCCTTCAGCTCTGCAATCGGATACTGCTGTAAACCCAAAAAAAAGACTCACAGATTTTTAATTTTTTAGGCACATTATCATCTTTTTCTGTAATGTCGTTGTTCTCTGTTTCGATATGTATCGAAAAACTACAGAAAGCTGGTCAATTTTTGACAAGTCTTGTGGTTGTATCTAGAATTATTGTCATAAATGGAGCTTTTTTAATTTCTGAGATAATATTGTTCCTAACTGCGGTACCAAGCAAATTAATAATTTCATTTTGAATCGTAGGGCTTAAATAATTTATTTTGCCTTTAGGTTTTAGAAGAAGTTCTTTTAAAGTTGCATCATAGTTAGATAGCAAGCGTAAAACTGCCATAAAATTTCCAGAATCAGAATCATGGCCTCTTAAAGGTAGATTACAGGATGCTAAAGTAATTATAACATTAATTATACGATGCAATACGTCTCTCCAGAATATACTTTTACTATTGATTTCACTTTGCAATAGAGTATCGATGTTATTTTCTTGTAACCAATTATTATAAGATAAAGATGCATTAATATGCTGCTGTGAATTTTCATGATCAAGTATAGTTTGCGTAAAATTGCTTCGAATGGAAACACCGTTAACATACGCAGAGGAGTACGAATTGTGCTTTGACGATCTGCTAATAACCAACAGATGTGACAATACAGTTTGTTTAAAACATTAGAATAACATAACCATGGTCTTAGAATTTTTATGCCTGCTTTATTGGTATATGAATGATAGTAGACCGAAAAAGGTCGGTTACTTACCAACTTTTGAACGCACGCTTTACGCGGGAATTTTTTTTACTTTTGTCATTTGAGAAATATATAAAAAATTGAAAAGTTTTTATTAATTTTTGCTTGCGAACGTTGGGGGCCCCCGTGGCCCGGGGGCCCCGTATAATTGATACGGCTGATACGGCGGTAGCTACGCCCCTGCGGTTAAATGAGAAAAACGAACAATGAAAACGATAAATAGGTATTAATTAATATTGTTTTAGTAAGAGGCAGCTAGAAAACAAAAAAAAAGGAGGGGGTGGTATTAAAATAAGTATATTTTCACAAAAAGCACAAAAAGTAGGAGGATGTGTCAACCTGCGAAGAATACCCACACTTTTGGCAGGCTAATAGTTATGCAGCAGTACTAAAATATAGCAGTACTAAAGGTTACATTTTTTTTGACATTACCGTTCAAGCGGGTTTCTTTGGCCATGGAGGATAACTTTGGTCCACGCATCGGAAAAAGATTTGTTTCTTAATTTCTCTTCTTAAAATGATCTCATCTTAAATTGTTTTAGATTTTTGGAAAGGTGGAAGCATTGCTTTTCATTTCATGTAAAAAATTATCATTCTACTTTTGGCAATGCTACAAATGACGTTTTCATTTTTACAAGCATTCAAAGACAAAAAAAAAACTATTTCTTCCAACTTTAGCCTGGACCACCTTAAAAAATATTGAAAATAGCTAGATAAAGCACTCTATTCGATTCTTTCATTTATGGGGTTGAATATTACACCGTTTGTTTTAATCCAAGTTGATTACTTTTTATGCTATAATTAAATATTGTGCATTAGGAAACTTTTGCCGATTAATGAGGGTAACTTTTGGTCTAATATGTAAAGATTTCTTTATGGAACTTTGTACTTTATAAAATGTATGTAAAAGTGTATTCTGTTTAACTATTTTTGAAGAGGTCTTTCTTTTATTATTACTTATCTTTGAGATAATTTTTTTAATCAAACGATTTTAATCATTAAAAAGATAATATCATTAAAAATATAAAATGCAAGAAATGTGCAACACTCAAAGTCGCAATGGCTAAATGTAAACATTTTCAAATTCCTAATTACGAATATAGTTTTTCTTCTTTTTAGAATAAAATCGTTTGCTTTTTATAAAGATATTTGTTATTAAATCTTGCTTCGAAAAAGAAGTTATTTTTCCCTTATTAAAATAGAATTTAACTTTTCTTTTGAGCGACAAGCAATACTGTTATTCATCGTATAATGTCATTCTTATATGCACTGTAATGTAAATGTTAAGTTATATAAAATTTTTAATAACTATGTGTCTTATAACTTTGTAATTTTTAGGTTTAAACAGTTAAATTGTACTATTTAATTCTCTAAAACAGCCTTTAAGGACGTTAAAAAGTATGCTTCTTATGCATTTCATGCTTGGACCAAAGTTACCCTCCCGGATCCTAACAGTAGTGTCCTAATTTTTTTAACCAACACTATTTTTTTTTTAAAATTTATAAAATTTAACAAAAGTGCTAAGAAACTATTCCTAAAAGTACAATACTTAGAATGCATAATAATTTTTAAGTGTTTAAATCGTTTTTGTAGTTAAATTTTTCTTCTTTTAAAAAAACAAACACTCTGATATTTGACCAAAGTTACCCGCATTGACGGTACTTTAAAATGAATATTAAATTTTTTTCTACAGATATTTGATATATTTGAGAAAACAATAAAGATTGCAGTTTTTTCTCAATCGCGTATGGGTACAATAATTACCTCTTCTTGCGATGTCAGTTGCACAACACAAATTGAACAACACAAATTTGTGTTCGCATATCATCAACACAATTCTTAAACAACACAATATTGTAATTTTGTCATTTTTAAGTAATATTTGGGCTTCACAAGTGTTGCTTGAACGCAAGTGTACATTTAAAGATACAATTGACTATAAAATTTAAAATTCAATTAAACATTTTTATCTTGTTGTTGTTACTAATTTCCATCTGGTCTGACGGAGTCAGACCAGATCAATAAACATTTTTATCTTTAGTAGCATTAATGGACAGGCTTTTCTCTTTATGAAAATTCAATTAACAATCAAAATAATATTAATACATTTAACCCTTTCAGTCCCAATGAAAATTCGGCATCATCATTTTAGAATTTTTTTTCTGATCGTCTATAGCCATGTATGATATCAAAAAGCACATCATTCGATTCTTCAAACTTTTTCTATTGGGAAATATTTTTTATTAATACCAATAGATGTCAGTCCTGTAATTTTTTAAAAATTATGATCAGAAGCATGGTGATGTCAAATGGCATTACTGTGACTGAAAGGGTTAAATCAGGTTCGAATTCCATTTACGATCTCCAATATGCGATCTTTTCAGTTTCAGAAGCGAAGACAAACACAGAACCTGCGAAGTGAACCTCCGTGGCATAGCGCCTTTACACGCCGGTGCATACGAATAAATATATAGTAATGTATAAAATTAAACAAAAATAAGTTTTTACTAAAAAGAGAAAATGGCAGCAGCGATGATTTTGACGACGTGGCGATGTGTTGCGCAATTCGAAGAAATCGATTTTCTGATGGAAAATGTTCGGAGAAGTTACTAAAAGCTTTATACAGTTAACATTATTTCATAAATAGATCAATATAAAATTTGAATCAATATCAAATTTTGTAATAAGATATTTATTTAATTTTTAAGCACATGAAATTGTGCAGTTAATAAAGAATATTTTGATAAGAATTTCTTTTACGTTTGTTTTAATGTTACGTTAGATATAGCTTATGTTATAATAATTAACTGCTAAAATAGAATGGGGTTGTTTTTCGTTCTGAATGTTGACAGCTTTAGCGGTTTAGTTTTCATTTTTTGTTGTTGTCTGGAATTAATTTTGTATTAGTATTCGAAAATGAGCTTACTAATAATTATTTTACTAATTAAATTGTTAAAATACAAACACCTTGGTGTGTTGTTGGTTGTTCAAATCATTTGTTAAAGCAAGCTCGCAATCTCGCATAGAAATAAAAGTTATTTAAAAAAAAAATCTAGGACGGTCATTTTAAGAGTGAATCCGAAAAAACAAATGAAATCGCAGGAAGTAAAAAAAGAACGTTACATCATCTTAAACATTCCCATTACTAAGCAATTGAAAAAACATTCTTTTTCAGTAACATTGCAAATATTTGTAGCTCCTGTGGGTCTTATTTTCATTTTTTTAAAAAAAATTCATAAATTTTTTTAAATGTCAATACCTTGCTGTGCATGTTGGTTATTCGAAAATTTGTTAAAGAAAGCTTGCACAGGAAGATAAGTTTCTTTTTATCTGTATCGTTCATTTTGAAAGTGAAACCGAAGCAACCAATGAAATCGTGATACGCAGAAAAACACAAAGAGAGTAACAACATATCAAACCTTCCCATTAAACATAGTTATCTTTGCTAACATTTACAGGAAAAATTCATGTATTTTTCAAAGAAAAAATCAAATCAACTTTAAAATAAAGAATACAAATTCATCGTATTAATGTCAATGTCATCACAATTGAAAAACCGGTGTCTTAACTATTCAACAAATAAATATTGACAAATCTCCCTACTGCTTAGCTGATTATAATTACGCATTAACTAATAATTAGCAATGCTAACCATTAATCGGAGCCCTTATGTCAGTCCATTCATTAATCAATTAACTGCGACAATAATATTCTATTTAAGGAATTGACGATCTCTGTCCGGAGATCACGAACATGACATTTCGGGTCTGATTCTCATGTCAGAATCACTGTAAAATCAGAACAAAAAGTTTAAAATACAATAGGATACGGCTTACCTCGTATTCTTCTTAATTAACGGAATACTTTGAGAGTTTGAGAATTGTTTTTCACCAAATCTTTCTGCGTCTTCTTTGTTGAAAAGCTCGAAAACATCTAGGAGCAAGATAACTTCCGAGAATCCGACTCGCAGCGCCATCTGTGAGCGAAGCGGCGTCATTCGCGTATCACTCAGAAACAACTGGCTTCGTTGGTTTTATATCTCTTCAAGTGATGGTTTTTAGTCAAAATTATTTTTTGTATACTTTTCTTTTTCTACACTACGTGCCAACCTAACTTGGGTAAAAACAAGGAGAAAAAAGGCAGGGGGGAAAGCGCGGTTGGTCCGTTAGTTGGAAACTCTTGAAAGGTAATATTTACATCAAAATGATCTGAATACAATTTAACCAAAATGCACTTTTCATTCTGATAAAATTGTCAAAATTTCTCAAATAATATTCAAATCTGTTAGACCTGAAACGAAATTAATGTTTTAAACATGTTTTCTTTATGGATTCACAAATAATTTATGGAACTCTTCACATGTGCGGAAGGATCTTCTCCATAGACTATTTCTATTTACCCAACTTATGATGGCAAGGAGTGTAATTCGGAAAAATTAAGAAGAACTGATGCAAACGTACTTGTTTTCCCCTTAAGAATTTCAGTAAGTATTTAAGTAACGGGAAAGTAGGCTATATAGTTCTTTTTGAACATGTTTTTGTCGACTTCATGATACACTTACATGACAAGACAAATATTAAAGTATATTTTTTACAAAAAAAAAAAAAAAAGAAACCCAATTATTTTGTTTCATGACGTAAATTTTCCCAGCTTTCATTTATGGGCATCCTTCAATCAGTTCTTCTATTGGTTCTCTGTTTCCACGTGACATTGATTCACAATCGAGACCCGAATAAGAATATATTTTCTTTCCGCATTTTTGTTGCTACTCAAACCTATGCTGATAACACAAACAATTAAACATACATACAATATTTTAGGAAATATATTTTTTTACAATATTTAAAACTGTTTACAATATTAAGGTAGGTTGGTATCTTGAATATGGCTAATGCTAAACTGTCCGTTTTCAAGTTCCCTTTTCTTTCAAACTAATAAACAAAACAAAAAAAAAATTCTGTGCATTATATGCACTTTGAACAATGCACTGAAATAAGAGTTTTATCAATATATAAAGTATTTTTAAAAAAATATTGTGTAAGGTAAAGTGTTATTTTTTTTAAAAATATCATTTTTACATCACAAAATAATTCATGTATTCTTTTCTCCTTCAAATTTTGAGAAATGCTCATTTCAGTAAGCAAAACACTGAAACAATTATCATGTAAATATTTTAGGTTTATACATGAAATAGCTCTCAAGAAAAAATGTACCTAAACCTGAAAAAACACCATTCTGAGAAAAATGAGATTTAAAGTTGAAAACTTACGTTATGATAATACTGCTGATTTATATCTAACCTAAATTTTAACTAGGTTAAAGTTGTCTGACTGACATACAACGGGCATCGTTGAAAAGCTCTTGAAACTTATTTTGCACAAATACTAAAATCAAATAATTGATTTTTTAAAAATTACATAGTACTGAACTTCTAATAAACTATTTTAAATTTACAAAATTTATCAAAGAGAATTTCTCTGTTTGATGAAAGATTATTTATATAATTTGATAAATTAATTGAATGGAAATTTTTTTAGTTAGAAGAAAAGTTCTTTAAATATAATTTTTATTTCAGGTTTGATAACGGGGATCATTCTTGTAAGATATAAGAAATTAGTTATTGTTTATGATATATTTCAAAAAGTAAATTAAATATATTTTTATTTTTCTTTGGTATTTAAAAAAAAGTTGAAAAGCACAGCAGTCTATTTACTTTAAACAATGCATTTTAGCGAATTTATTTTTGTTAGGTTAGGTTTGAAATATCGTCGCACTAGAGCAACACTAAGGCTATTGGCGACGGGCGTCGTAACTTGGAAACACACAATTTCTTTTGGAATTTTTCGAATCTCGAATATGAATTAAACATTAAATTGATTTCAAATTACGCAGTTACATTCTAAAATCAGACGAACAAGGGCATTGAAAGTACTAAGAACAGAAATGTCACTCAAATTTGTATTCGTAAAATGTATTTCGTTTGAGCTTTCTTGATTTATTTCAAGTATATTAATTGTAAAGTCTTGAAAATATTCTTTAAAACTGAAGGTAAGTTACTCCAAGGTGATTTTACACATGACTTTCTAGAAATAATAACATTCCTGAATCTATGAACACAGAGTTAAGGTTTTTTTTAAAAAAGAAATATGGGTGGATCAGAAATCTGAAATAAATTAAAGTAAAGATGATAATAGATTGTAATTGATTGCGCATTTCTCTATTCGATGGTATTTTAGTTTGCCTTTTAAATAAATGCAAAATTGAAATAATTCATCATTTTATTCAATATATTAAATCTTTTTTTTTCTGCACCACAAGGAATCGGAAAAAAACGTGATTTTTTTAAATATATATTTTTTGTATTTTTTGCACTTTTAGGATAAAATTTCCATGTTTCCCCTTGGCGTTCGTTTGCTTCAATTTGTTGTTGTTGTTTCTTTTGATAATAAAAGTAAAAGTTATTAGTTCAAATTCGGACGTACAAAGCGGAGATTTAATTAAACGCAAGAAGCCGACTATAACTCTAATGGAGTTGTTTCAGATGATGTAACTCTTGTGTTTTCATTTTTGCATTTCCTGCAATTGAAGAGCACAGTGGAAGAACGTGCTAAGTCACAAAAAGGTGAAAACGAGAATATGGGCATTCAAGTTTTTAGTTTGCAATTTGATACGTTAAAAACGGCACTTACAAAGGGTAAAGAATACATTTAACTTTAAGTTTATAAAAAGGGGGTATCTTGCTATCTTTAAAGATGGGAATGTCATTTTCTTCGAAACTCATTTTTTTTTCGGAAATGTCACTTAGCACGTTCTTCTACTAAGCTCTTCAATTTTATTTGTTAATTTGATTTCACTGTTCGTTTTTTTTCCCTGCTGTGTGCGGTTATAGAGTTCTTTCCGAGAAAGATCTTTAAATATGTATTCCCTGGAAAATAGGAGAAAAAGGGGTGATTTAATTCAGTTATTCAAGTTCATTAAACATGGAGGGCTTAGGTTTTACCTTAAACAGCCGAACCAGAGGACATGATCAGAAATTGAATAAATCATGCTTTAGGAGGGAGGTAAGAAAACATTATTTTTACAATAGAGTCCCCAACGAGTGGAATGCTTTACCATAATACGTTATGTATTCGAAGAGAGTGGAAGATTTTATAAGAAGAATAGTTATCGATAGCTATTGGAAACTGGTAAGGAATTAGATATGTTTTGTACCAACCTTGCTGGGCCTCTGGCCTGTTGTTGGTCGAAAACTTTTGTATTTGTATTTGAAACTCGAATCCCGGATTGGGAGAGGTTGACTCATCCTTTCATCCCGTAAGTTCGTCGATAAAATGAGGACCAAGCATGCTTGGGAACTATGAACAATGGGTTATTAGCGTGAGGTTGACCACCTATACCCTTTCCATTTAGAATAGAGGCTTCGAAAAGACTTCCTTCCCCCCTCCCATCGCTTGGTTTTCCGGGAAACGAAGGGGAGCATCGCTTTTCGAATCGTACCTCGTTTGAGGTTCTGGTGTTGAGGTTAACCACAGTTGTTTTATGTAATCTCGCATGTCCATGGATAATCTTTACGATTAGGATTGCTAAAGTCTCTGTGTGAACATTGGAAATTGAACTAAGTTTTCTCGACACTCTTCAATTCATTTAAGAGGAAACTGGGCTTATTATTGTCTTTACTGGCTTACGAAAAAATTTCCAATCTTCGAATAAAAATCTTTCATATGTTTTAGTTGTTTCAGAGCAAAAATATTGTTATAATGAAAACCCGATTATAACAATTCCAAATTATTAGCAATTGCGATTTATGGCTCGAAATAATTAAAAAATATATATAAATATTCGTAAACTGAACTTTGACCACAAAGAATCAAGACACAAAGACAAACTAAGTATACTTATCAGGAGGTTATTAGATACATTAAACTATTTAGAAAAAGTTTCTGTTTTTATATTTAGTAATTATTTTTGTCATATATAAGTCTCGTTACACTTATGTTCAAGAAACTCGTATAACTTATTTTGATGTAAAAGTTGGAATTTGGGATTATTTTTCCAATTATGATATTCCTATTTAAAAAGAGGGTTGATAGTAACAAACCTTCATTTGGAAAGAGAATAAAAGAAGCAATTGTTACAAATTTATGAATCATGAATGATTTTAATAATTGGATAATTAACCCTTTAATGCCTGGCGTCCCTTTTTAGGGACACTTCTAAAAATATTTCGCAATTTTTAATGAATCAACTTTTCAATTAAAAAATTGCTCCGTTGTATTCAACAGTGTACATTTCAACTGACACAAGGGCATTGATGCTGTTTAATTCAACTTTTCCGGTAAAACTATTAACATTTTAGTCTCATAACCTTAAATTAGCGCCACCTGAAAGGGCATTAATGGGTTAATCATTCATAAAATTGATTTTTGTAAGTTATTCTGTGATTTAAAATATATTATTGATTGGAGCAGAATTTAATATACTAGTAGTACTATTAGTTTGTCTCTTTTTGCAAGCGTTACGGGTGGCAAATCAACTATCTCAAAACTCAGTATTACCTTTGAACAATGCACACCAAGTCGATGTGGTGACACAAGTGTGCCCCCAAGTAAAAAAAAAAGCGGGCGTAGTATTCTTTCTTGAATGGACCGTGGGAACCGATAACGGGGGACAGTGCTTGCTGCCACTGATTTGATAATGATCTTTACTGCTTTACACTGCCTGATTGGGACTTTCTGTCCCAAAATATAAAAGCTGTTTGGTCATTACGGGGTGTAAAGTTTACGGCAGGATGTTTCTTTTCTATGAGAAAAAATCTGATACTGCTGATTTGAGATTTTTCTCACGAAAATCTCCGCTGTTCTTAAGTGATCCCTTTGCTGGTAGATATTTGTATCAATAAAAAGTTGTCGCCAGACAGTCGACAAGGAGGGGATTGTAATTTGCGATTTCATTGGATGTTTTGCTTTATTGCTGCGTCCTTACTTTGTTCATGCTAGTTTTTTTTGTCATTTACCCATAGACCACACATCGATTCTGTTTCTGTTTATGGATTAAAAAATAGTTTTTTTAGAATTTTTGAAGCAAGTGTATTTTAGTTTGTTTTGTGATTTCGTAAATACTACTTTGAAGCAATCATGACTAGTCCAGATATTCGAAGCCAATCCAAGAATTTAATTTACTGTGTTTACAATTATTTAAAAGAACTGGTCGAATCCAATCCAGATGCTACTGTCAAGGAACTGTTTTCCTCTACTCAAATAGCAACAGCTAAAGCGTGTGGAGTTTCTCGGGCTACAGTTCAGAGAATCTGTGCGGAAGCCAACAAAACAAAAGCTGCCAATGTAGAATGTACACTGTCTTTCGAATCGCCGAAAAAATCTCTTCCACGAAAGAAGCCTGTATCGGAAATCGACGATTTTAATTTAAATATTGTGAGACGTACTTTACATGACTTTTACGATCAGGGTGAGTATCCGACTTTGAAAAAGTTAAAACAACGTTTGGAAGAAAGTATCGGATTTTGTGGATGTGTAGAATCTCTAAGGAAAATTATTAAAAAACTGGGATTCAAATATAAAAAGAGTAATGATGGCCGAAAATTTCTTTTGGAACGCAATGATATCGTGGCTTTAAGAATGAATTTTTTAAGAAAAATGCACATCATTCGGGGCGAAATAAATCAAAGGCAAGTTGTCTACTTGGATGAAACCTGGGTTAATGAACATCATTCAAAAAATTTTGTCTGGCAGTCGTCAACAGGTGAAGGAGGATTAAAGGTTCCTCTGGGAAAAGGTTCCCGACTCATTATATGCCATGCTGGGTCAGCCAATGAAGGTTTTATTCAATCGGCCCAATTGATTTTTCAGTCAAAGAGTACAGGGGACTATCACCAAGAGATGAATGGAGAGGTTTTCGAAGAATGGTTCCTGGATTTATTAAGACAGCTGGAAACTCCAAGTGTTATTGTGATGGACAATGCCAGCTACCATTCGGTATATGCTGAAACAATTCCGACAACAAAAACCAGAAAAGCCGACATTGTGGCATGGCTGCAATCAAAAAGCATCCCTCACGATCCCCTTACTACAAGACCTGAGCTCCTAGAAATTGTAAAACAACACAAACAAAAATATAAAGTGTATAAATTAGACAAAATTGCGTATGAAATGGGACACGAAGTAGTGAGACTGCCACCTTACCACTGCCACTATAATCCAATCGAACTCCTATGGGGCCAAATTAAAAATGAAGTCGCGGATAGAAATAAAACATTCAAAATAAAAGATGTTAGAAAACTGACGGAAGAAGCGATCAGCCATGTGTCGGTGGACAATTGGAAGAAGTGCACAGCTCATGCTGAAAATCTACAAGAAGAAGATTTTGAGAAGGAAGGATTGAGAGACAGTGTGATGCAGAGCTTAATCATCAATTTGGAAGATGACAGCGACAGCAGTTCCGATGAAACCGAATAACTTTATTGAAGGTAAAAGATTTTTTGTTTCTGAAACTTTTTATGGCATTCTAAATTATTTATTTTTATCAAAATATTTATAAAGAGAATTTGAAGAAATATTTTTTTAAAAAAATCAGATAAACGTGCCAGAGAATTTTGAGCGAATATTTAATTTAGATCCATTTTTTTAAGCTTTTATAATAGCAAAGTATGTAGCATCTATTGTATGGAATATTTCTGTTTATACATAGAATTTCTATCTTTTTAAAATATTCTACATGATAAATTCTGACGATATAAGATTTTAAAAAACATGATCATTCAAAAACTGATAATTTTTTATGTTAGTTGATGTTCACTAAACTCTTCGATTCTTTACAACCGCTATTCATTTTAAATACAAAAACATTATCATTAAGTGCAAATAATAAGTGTTGAAAATTTGCTCAATATGCGAATTAGATTTATTTTCATATATTTAAATTTTTCATGCTATCTATGGAAACACATATATTGACGCGGAAAGCTTTTTTTTTAAATACTTGCAATGAACATAAAATTGGAACTAAAACAATATTTTAGGGCCAAATGCAAATAAAAGAAAAAGCAAAAAACAAAAAAAAAAAAACACATTTTGCTTTGATTTTGTTATGCATTAAATCTAAAGTAAAGTACTCACCATAAAATCAATATACATGCTAGATCTCACTGAAAATTTGTATTTTTGATCATGATCAGTTACACTTTTAACAATCCGAATAGCCAAACTCAACTGGGGTGGGGAAAAAACCGAAACAGCCATAAATCACGCCGTTTCCAAGAAAACCGCACTCGTGGATGGGGGAGGAAGTGCTTTCCAAGCCTCGATTCTAAATGGAAAGGGTATAACCGGCGCATATGCCTAGCATCCCCAGAGCCCTTGGTCCGTAATCTGAAATAGGCCTTACCAAAGGGGCTGTTGCGCTGAGGAGTTAAGTTTAGTTCAATGTCATTTACACTTTTTCCAAACTTACGAAATAAATTAAAGAAGCCTCCTCGGGAGAAGATGATTTTTCCTCGAGAATAAAATCCGTATTCTCCGGGAATATAATCATTCGATTATATTCCCTGGGAATATAAATGAATATAAATCCTTTCCCCCAGAAATACTTCGGTATAGTTAAGGATGGGGATTGGATGGTTTATTTTTAAAGGAATTTCGGAGGAATGTTACGCATGGAATAATGATTTGTTCTAGAACGAACGGGATGAAAGGAACGACTTAATCGTCTGCAAGTGGAGGGTAAATAAGTTTTGATAAGGATTTATTAAGCTGTATTGATTGGTATCCTCCAGGGATGTTCTATGTTTGAGGTGAGATGGGAATGATTGGCCTTGTCTTTTAAACGAAGAACGATATAGTTAAGGGGGATTGGGCGCGCTGGATCGCGGGTCTCCAAAGCAAAGGTCATCAGTGTTAATCCAATGGAAAAAAAAATTCTGCCAAATTTCTCCGGCTGAAATTGAATATTTTACAAACGGATTTTTTATGTAATAAATTTAGCTGACATACAGGTCCCGACTATCCCACGTTTAAAAATTAATTTTGAATAAATAATTTTACAAAAAGTATACGAAGCAATTTTAAGAACTGGGATATAGAGACCTGTAAGTTATCTAAATTTATTATTATTAAATCAAAAATATTTTCTCTGCCACATTTCACCGGTTGTATTGAATATTTTTACAAATGGTTTCTTTTAATAATAATAAATTTAGATAACTTACAGGTCTCTATATCCCAGTTCTTAAAATTGCTTCGTATACTTTTTGTAAAATTATTTATTCAAAATTAATTTTTAAACGTGGGATAGTCGGGACCTGTATGTCAGCTAAATTTATTACATAAAAAATCCGTTTGTAAAAATATTCAATACAACCGGTGAAATGTGGCAGAGAAAATATCCCCCCCCCCCTTTGGATTAACATTGAGACACTTGAGTTTGGCGACCCCCGGTTGTGCGCGCACATTCCCCCTTAAGTGTTGGAATATTCGAAAGAATTTCAGAGGGAAGGAAAGATGGCTTTTACCTAGATAGTTTAAACGTTAGTTTTATTTTTAGGATTATCTTAAAATGTACATAGATTGTTGTTGATATGATTTATTTGCATAAGAAGTCGCTGTTTTCAACTAAATATTTTTTTTAGTTTGATCATTGGAAAGAGTTTTTATTTGCAGATTGGGTTTAAAAAAATTTAACTTTACTTTGTTATTTATGTGATGAAACTCATTTGATGAAATGGCTAAAGAAATAAATTTTAACAATTTGACGGAAGGTTTCACGACAGACAGATCAAGCATTTTTCATGAGGTAATTTCGTAAATATAAATAATGTAAAAAATAAATATATATAATATAAAAAAATGTTTACTATAAAGTTTAAAGAGATACGGTACCCAAAAATTGGTCAAAATATCGATTTTTCAGTTTTTACTTATTATTTACAATATTCTTTTCTGAACATTTACTGAAATATGCATAATAATATCTTTTTTTGGAAAAAAAGTTATTAAAAATTTTCTGGAGTTATTCCTATAATTTTGAATAAGAAATTCGTCTGCTTCCAACTTTTTTTCTCGGTTTTGCGTTTTTCAATTATTGTGTTTAATAAATCCCTAATGCGTTTTTGCTAATTAAGTTGGAATTTTAAAATTTTTAACCTGTGTTCTTATGGTGCACAAAATTGTGCATGGAATAAGGTCTACCATGTACAGTTCTTTTTTTTAATGTTGAATTCAATAATTTGTAATATTTTGGGGATTTTCAGTATAAATGCATGTTACTTTTTAACTGTGGCTCACATTTTAAAATCCATGCATAGTTTTTGAACAAATAGTACTAACAACAAACTATAAAAGTTTGGTAGAGTAATTCTTAAAATTGAAAGAGGAGTGGCATTTAAAAAAAGTTCAAAATTGTGACTTAAAAAAAATGAAAAACTACTTGTAAATATTTTTTATTGTTAGAAAATGTTTATTTCGAGTGAACATTCTGTAAAAACACTATAATTTCAAAAGTTTATGTTGTTGTTTCTAGAAATAATGTTTTGTGCACCGTATTCCCTTAAAAGGTAGGGTAGGGGTAGAGTTGATACATATTTATTCCGGCTTGTGTGCTTAATCAGAGATTTGCCTATAAACTTTCGTCAAGTACGACAGATACAGAAAGAATTTTTTACTGTCACAGAGAGAGAAATTACACCCAGGCCGAGGGCGGGAATCAAACCTGCACCTGTTACAGTGCGCGGACTTTTAGCGGAGGCAGCTATCTTAACCACTCGGCCACCCGGGCCCTCCCTTAAGAGGTATAATGATTTATGATTCCAAATAAAAGAAAAGACGTCTCGCATCTATTATGGATAGTTTAAACGCTGATTTTTCTTTTGAGGCATCTTAAAAAAAAGGCATATGTTATTTTGCAGATACAATTAGTTTACTAAAGAAAACATTGTTTTGAAAAAAAAAATCATTAAATTTTTTTTTTTTGATCATTTAAAAGGATTTTTCTTTAAACGTTATGTTCTTAAAGAGTATAGGGTCACATGGGGGAATTATGGATCACTACTTTTCCGGGGTAAATAATGATCACTAAGTTTTAAGGATTAAAAATGGTTTTTAGAAAAAAAAATTATGCCAAGTCATCCTTATACATTCTATTTTCTTATATCAAGTTCAAAAACAATGTAACTCTGCAGCAAAAAATAGAAAAAAATACTTTTTACACTACTATAAAACCTCTTCAAAAAAGATTGTCTTTGAAAAACATGATTTTTTTTAAGATCCATACTGGAGAAACATATTTGAACTAACTATTTTGTTGGTGCTATTTTTCAATAGGAAAAGGTCTAAGCTTTTCATTCCGATATAAATTTTCTCATAATTATTTTTTTAATGATTTTAAAGGTATATCGATGTATCCCCCAGTTTACTGGGGTAATTCTGGGTCAGTGATATTTTTTTAATATTTCATGTGTATTTAGCTAAGTGGTATACGTCATTTTGAAGCAAAAAATCAGATTAGGCTGAATTCCAAATTTCATTAAAAAAATTCGAATTAAAAGTTTATTTAAAATTTAAATAACAAAAAATTTAATCTACATTGAAATAACATGCAAATTCCATTTTTATTCAATATTTTGACTGTTTTCATTTCGTTAAACTTACGAGAAACTTTCGAGATACTTCGAACTGTAAATTAATTTAACAAACATAAATAACCGAATTTTCAAAAGAATGTAAATGGGAAATTGCGGCATAATTTATTAAAAAAGATCATCAGTATTCTTCGAGTTTAAAAAAAATTAGCAAACGATGAAGTCTAATTTTTTTTCTGAGAAAGAAGATTAATAAAAAGTTAATTTAGGCGTTTAAAAGTTTGCTTTGAATTATATTTTAACTGCAACCAAGAATTAATTTACTTTTAATACAATACACTCTTAAAACAAAAGAGTGAAATCCACTCCAGTTGGAGAAGTGCATTTTCGACACCCTAAAGGCATGCATATTTTCTCAGACTGAGTTAAAATTACTCGTTTGGAGTGATCCTTTTGGAGGGTTAACACACAAAGGATCCACTCCAAAAGGAGAAGTGCATTTTCCAGTCTGGAGGAGTGAAATCCACTCAGACTGAGGTTTATTGGGAGTGTTTGTTTTAAGAGTGTATGCATTACTATTAAAAAAAAAGGGTGATCCATAATTACCCCATGTGTGACCCATAATTGCCCAAATCCGGGGTAATTCCAGATCACTCCATAATTATAATAAAACTAATAATAATTAAGTTTTAGGTAAAGTGATTATTTAAATAAATTCTAAATTATTTAAGCTTACTCCATGCAAAATTAAATCTTTCTAACATTCAAAAATTAGCAAAAAATTGGATGTTGTGATTTTTTGATCCATAATTCCCCCATATGACCCTATTTCATGTATATTGGGAGAAGAAAGCTTCATTAATAATTCTTTTAAGTATAAATAATCTCGAAGCTTAAAATTTATATTTTAGTTCTGCACCCGGAGTATATTATAAATTAGTGGTGAAAATTTTTACATGGATTCACGCGAATTTATTAGTCTGTGTTTGACATTACCGATATAAATCTCAATATTTTTCGCATTTAATCAATATGTATTATAATACTTCAAGTATCGCAAGAGGGTTCAACTTTATTATATATTTTTATTGTCTCGAAAGCGTATAAAATTTCCTTCTAATTTAAATAGATTGTTAACAATCACTTTTAAATGTTTATAATTACTTTGCTGATAAACTCTGTATACATTATAATAAATTAATTTTTAAGTCAATTAAAAAAATGTTCTTTGAGAACTTCATTTTTAAACTTAATGTAAGATTTTTTTTTTGTAGTGGATAAAGCGATTTACTAGAAATAGAATGATTGGAAGATGAAGTCACGCTATAAGACAACTTTTTTTATTGGGTATGAATTTTATAACAATACAAAAATGATCTCGAATCATCTCACAGAATTTACGATGGAGATATGCTTACACCGTTCGTCTGGAAATGCAGCAATATTAGAGTGGTAAATTTTAGTGTTTTAGTTTGGATTATCCACTAGAGCTACATGAGGGCTATTGGCGACGGCCGTCGCATTTTAGAGCCACAGTCAAGTGACGAGCCGACACTTGAGTAGCACCTAACACAACCATTAAGGGCGACATCGTAAGCAGCGTTAGGACTTTGAAGGATATTAACGTCCACTCCCTTTGCACGGGAAATTATTCGTCGGACTTTTCTGGCTGCAAGGGCCGTTTAAGGGTCGGTAATTATTTTGGCGATGCCCGTACCCGAACCTGGGATCTTTTACATGCTAGGCGAGCGCCTAACCGACTTTCTAGAGAGTGATAAGAGTTTACTCTTACAGAATATGACTAAAGCTTGCTCATTTTATGCTACAAGCTTAAGCTAAATAAGCTTACTAATAAGTCGCCATCAGTTGTATGAAGTTACTTTACATCAGATATTTCATAATGTAGATTCAAAAGCATTAAATTAAAGTATGATTTATTTGAAGATCAAATACAATATGTCACTCAAAAGAAATATGATCTACTTATGCATTTACACGATATATTTGAATAATTTATAGTTTTTTTCTTCAAATTTTCATGTTTGCTGACTTATATATTTTAGTTTCAAGTTCTTCAATAAAGCATCTGAATAGTTGGAAGAGCCGTATAAATCAGAAGTAGGTAATAAATAACACAAAAGGAAACACTTTACTTTTCAGCGCATAAGATTTATTCGCAGAGTTATATCAGGCAGTTTCACATTCTTCGGTACAGAGGAAGAAGTTTACGTTACTGAAAGAAAATAGTTGTGGATTTGGCTAGTTTGCCATGTACGAAATTCTGGGGAGCCTAGTCTGTAAGGCACTTGCCTCGCATTCGAAATGTCACCGGTTCTGTCCTGGTATTGTTAAAATGAATGCTGGCATAAAAAACGTACTGCCCCACCAAACAGTGCGACGAACAATATTTTCGGCGTAGTGAGAATAAACGTCACAGAAATCAGTAAAACTTATTGGGGTATCTTGGCCTCTTGCTGACCAGGCAGCGCAACGGTTAGGAAGCTAGCCTTTGGAGTTTCTGAAGTCCCGTTAAGGCATGCATGTTTGTGTTTCTGCTGGCGCATTCACTACCATTTGTCATTTTTTTTGTCATCTTGGCCTGTTATTATTATTATTTAAAATGAAACATAAAATAGCTGTATAAAATTAAATTATTCTTCCATAGAAAAATTAGTGAACCATTAAAAAAAATTAGAAAAGAAATAAACATGTTTATAGTTTTTGCTTATTCACGTTCATTTTTAGCTTATTCTTTCAATGATACTTTAGGATAGAAATTAGCGAATGAAAGTCACTCCATTCTGCTTAATCCATAGACGTTTTGAGAAAAGAGGAAAGTACACTCCTTGTCAACCTGAGTTGGGTAAATAGAAATATGCTAAGGAGAAGATCCTTCCGCGGATGTAAAGAGTTCCATAAATTATTTGTGAATCCATCCGGAAAACTAGCGTAAAACATTATTTTCGTTTAAGGTCTAACAGATTTGAATATTATTTGAGAAAATTTGGCAATTTTATAAGAATGAAAAGTGTGTTTTGGTTAAATTGTATTTAGATAATTTTGTATGTAAATATTACCTTACAAGAGTTTCCAGCTAACGGACCAATCGCGCTTTTCCCTCTGCCTTTTTTACTCTTTGTTTTTATCCAAGTTAGGTTGGCACGGAGTGTAGCAATTCAGAATCCTCAATTTTCCTCTATTTTTTAAAAAAATTAACAATTTTGCTTTGTTAACTGAGTGGTCAGTTTCTAACGTACAGGTCGCAACGATGACGCACAAAATACGTATCAAAAGAACTCACTATTCTTTAATACTCGTTACAGGTACAAATGCCTGCATTTTTTTACAGATGCTATTTCAATATAGATCTGTGCCATGAAACTCTAACATCTGGTGTAAATAGGGGAGAGTGTTGTACCTTGGGACACTGACAATTTCTAAGTATCTATTGGCAATATTCATACATTGTTTATTTCTAATAGTAGCCATAACCAACAGACATCATCAAAATAAAATTTAACCCTAGCATCATTGAATTGATGAATTGGGGACAAAATATATTTCATTACCCCAAAGTAAATATTTTTCTCATTCTAATATAATTTTTTACCTTTGTACTTTTACAAAAAGTCAACTGCATTTTATTTTCTTCATAAAAGAGAAGATTTTAAAATATTTTGGTTATGAGAAAATAATGATAATGCATTTAGATTGGCCACTATCTTGCTTTTATTTAAACCACGTAGTGTGTTGTACCTTGGGACAGTAAAGCATATTGTATCATCATATAATGTTAAATAATTTGGACTTGCAAATTTGCTGTATAATTTAAATTATTCTTGAATTATGAAGTTTTATTTGTGTATGTCTATTGACTGAATTATAAAGTATGTCCCAAGGTACAACATCATGTTGTACCTTAGGACGGTTTATCCTCTCTACTTTAAATGAGTGGAAATTTTTTAATTTCAAGCTGCCAGAATTTAAAAAATATATTATAGAGGAATATATTGGTGTGTTGAAATTCTGCTTTTAAATTTTTATTTTGACTATAATTATCGAAGAAAAAAATTAAAATGTAAAAATTGTCCCAAGGTACAACACTCTCCCCTATACAAGTTTTTTTTAAAAAAATGTCCAAGTGTAAGTTAATAAAAAAAAATCTTTTTTTTTGTTTAACATTTTTCTTAATAACTTCTTTTCTTGTAATTTGTATGTAACTCTAGAGCGTCATTGCATGCAGCAGTTCAAAACGAAGAATTTAACGCATAATTAATGTTTATAAATTCAATGCATAATTAATGTTTATAAATTCAATGTGGTAGACTTGTTAGCGTAAACCTCTTTTTTTTAGTAGAAAAACACCGTTTAAAATAATTAAACTATATTTAAATAAAGAAAATGCCTAAATAGTATTATTCATTATATTTGAAATCACTATGCCAAGTTTGGAAAAGATTAAAGTAATAGTAAAATTTTTAGAATTTTGGGTATTCGTCTACCTTATAATATATACTCTATACATTTCCCTTCATATAACATTAAAACAATAACTTTCCAAAGACAATTCAATTAAATGAAGAAATACAGGTATTGCAGTTTCCGACTTAAATTTTGTAATTTCCTGTGTTGTTTTTTTAACTTAAGTTTTGAGTTCGTTTGTTAATAGCACATTTTTTACGAAACCATTCTTAAACAATGCTGAATAGAAGATTTCAATTACTTTTTAAAGAGGCTTCACCGAATACTTAAAAAAATATTTTCTGTAGACTCAATGACAAATGACAGTGATTGCGCCCTCTAGAAGGGAAGGGCGTACACTGTTAAAAATTTGGCACAAGATTGCACCTGAATCTTTGAACTATCTAGCTGCCACTACTATTTGGAGCGTGAATTTACCAATTTCATGGTAAAACTATAACTTTGATGCACCGCAAAAGTGGTGACCCATCGCTCCAAATAGTGGTGGCAGCTAGAAAGTTCCGTGATTCTGGTGCAATCATGCGCCAATATTTTTAACAGTGTAGGCTATACAGCCCATTACCCCGCTCTGAGACGGACACAAGAGACACACAAAGAAGGACGCCACAAACACATAGACAAATAGCAATATTTATTGACAAACACAAACATCCATGCCTTTACCGGGATTCGAACCCGAGCCCAGCAGCTCCAAATTTATCAGATTCCCACAATATAGTTGGACTGTAAAATGTTTTTTTTTTCAGTTCTGCTTAACTGACTGCTCTTTGAATCAAAACAGCCAACAAGAAATCTATGCTCTTTTCTTACTGATAGAACCACCAACAAATTTATGTAAATGCAATTAATTTACGTTAATGAAAATATCTATCATTTTAAAATTTCTGTTTGTGAAAAAATTCTATCAGTAGTTAACTAAAAATATACATTTAAACACCGGATGGTTATAAAGTAACACTCGCTATTCGGAGTGATCTGTAGATTGAATGAATAATTCGAATGCAACAAACACCGAGACACTTACTAATCAAGAAGGGGGAAAAAGAATCATAAAAAAAGAAACACGTCTCTTGACCAGGGTTCTAAATTACGAGGCGTACACTCTTAAAACTTAAAACAAACGAGCAAGTTTAACTCAGTCTGAGTTAAATTTTTTATTCTCCAGTGTCGAAAATGCACTTCTCCTACAGGAGTGGATCCTTTGTGTGTTGAAGCTGTGACGAGATCACTCCAAACGAGTGATTTTAACTCAGTCTGAGTTAATATTCCATAATATTTTCATTAAATCTAAAGTTTTGAGTTTCTTGATGTACCAAAACCTTATTCTTTTCAATACAAACAAAGAGAAAACAATTCGAGACAATCAACCTTCTCAAGCATTTCTTTGACCTTATGGCCTTTTAGGTAGTATTTACTTCACAAAAATTCTTAGCCGCAATATATATTGCCTCGAGGATTAACGCGTAGCATAAACACAAGACATATTCCGTGTCCATAGTTCGACGAACCCCCATTCCCCATGCTAAAGAACATCTCTGCCCACCCACACAGTTGTTTTGCTATTCACCTAAAAGGTTGGAAAAACTAGAGAGTGAATTCTGGAAAGAGTACACTCTTAAAACAAAAGATTGATGTCCACTCCTATAGGAGAAGTGTATTTTCGACACTTGAAGGAAGTGAAAATTAACTCAGACTGAGTTAAAATTAACTCGGGCGGATTTAAAACCACTCGTTTGGAGAGATTCTGTCGGAGGTTTAAATTAACAAAGGAGTGAAATCCACTCCTATAGGGGAAGTGCATTTTCGACACTTGAAAGAAGTGAAACTTAACTCAGACTGAGTTAAAATTAGCTCGGACGGATTTAAAACCACTCGTTTGGAGATATTCTGTCGGAGGTTTAAATTAACAAAGGAGTGAAATCCACTCCCATAAGGAAAGTGCATTTTCGACACTGGAATGAGTGAAAATTAACTCGGACTGAGTTAAAATCGCTCGTTTGTTTTAAGAGTGTACATAGATTTAAGAATAATGGTTTCGTCAAACCAACGTTATAAAAGTAATTATTTTTCCAAAATGTGAAGTACATTAGTCTTCACATGGGCGTTTTATTTCGATGGTTCGGTATACAAATGCACACTAGAAAAGGTCAAAAATAACCAAAATAAGCCTTTTTTGTTTTTAAGTCCATTCAAAATTCCTATTTTTCCTCTTTAAAGTGATGTAAAGTTTGTACTGGTACTCCGCTCTAATAAAAAGTTACAGAGGTTTTTCTAATCTTTCAAATCATGGAAGTTAGTTAGCTTTTATAAATTTTAAACTGAATTTTCTAAAAACTTCATTCTTCTCACGTGCTTGAACCAATGATAACTAAGGTCAAAATTAACATTTTGTCAAACGAATTGTTTATTTACTTGTGGAATAAGTTGAGGGGAGGCGTGAATCTCAAAAAAGATTTGGTTTTTAAATTAATTTTATATTGCATGTCAAAGTTATTTTTCTCCCTAAAAAATTCGATTTTTTTATGTAACTTATTATAAAAAATTATAAAATAAAAAACTGAAATAGCCACAAACATGGTTTGAGGTTTACGCCCATAAGAATGAATTGGTGATTAATTTGCATGGTAATTTTGCAGGTCTATGAGTGTTAAAAAACATGCTAATTAATGCATAAAATCTTAATTAGTTAATTAACATTTTAATTTTTAAAAAATATTTTAACACGTACCCTCATTCTGAATTATATCAAGTATAAAAAACTTGGATTTTTAAGTGAAATATTAGAAAAAAAAAGTACAAGTTTATACGTATACCTAGTTAGTTTTAACCCTCTAATGCATAAATTTTTATTTTTATCCCAAAAAATATATATGTATATTCAATACTCATACATTATGGGAAAAGTCAGGTATACTGAAATACTGAATTTTTTTTAGCTGCATTAGAATTTAAATGACTTCAACATTTTAAATTTTTTCCATACGACAAGAACCAACTACAAAATTCCAATTTTGGCGATAATGACTGGAAAACTACTAAATATATTTCAAAATAACCCTCTTTTGCTATAATTAATTTTTCAAAAGAATTTTTTTTTTCAGAACTAATATTATAATACTTTGGATACTGCCCAAAACGTAATTTCCCAACAGTTAATAATCTCACTCTTTAATTTTGAATACACTTTTACTCCTGCCATCTATGAGGGTTATTAGTAACTGAAACTTCAAAATGGAATGTAATAGATGAAAAAACACAAATTTGTCGAGTGGGAGCTCTAATTTAATAGAATAAAGTGAATTATGTTACTTGTTACCAAACGGCAACAGTATGCATTAGAGGGTTAATCCTATTGGAGCGTTCCTATTGAACACTCCAGCCTAGAATGATCACGTTAAGCAAGAAATAGGGGGGCGAAACCATACCATATCATTTTCACCGGAGTGAGAAATAAGGGGTGTTTAAAATTACTTGCCACTAAATAGTATTTCTTGAGTGAAACTAGGGAGTGGATTCTGTGTGTGTGTGTGCGCGCGCGCGTGTGTGGGGGGGGGGGGGGAGAAGGATTGATATTCGACGATCAAATAAACGTTTGTGTCTTTGAGCGAGAAAATTAGCGTGAGTTTTTTTTCGCGAGTTTCGAGCAAAACACAATATTTTGCGTATACATAGCCATATGAGTCCTCTGGCAAGAAAGCTCACATCAGTCACCCCGGTGGCGCAATCGTTAGGACGCTAGCCATTGGAGATGCTGGGGTCGGGCTCGAATCCCGGTCAGGCATGGATGTTTGTGAGCGTCAACAAATGTTGTTATTTGTCTGTGTGTTATTCATTTCTTTGTGATTGTAAAACTTCTTTCTGTGTCTGTTCCACTTGACGAAAGCTTATAAGCGGTTCTCTGAACAAGTACACAAGCACAAGGTTCTCTGAACAACACATACCAGCTCACATCAAGCCAACCTGATGTTTGTAACCGTCAATAAATGTTGTTATTTGTCTATGTGTTTGTGTTTTTCTTTCTTTGTGTGTCTCTTGTGCTTGTAAAAACTCTTTTTGTGTCTATCCCACTTGACGAAGGCTTGTAATCGGTTCTCTGAACAAGCACACAAGCTGGAATATATATGTATCTACCATACCTACTATACTTGCAGTTTTCTAACCGAGTTTCATAATTTTATTTTCATTAAATCTAAATTTTGGAGTTCCTTTGCATGAAACACAACTTTTACAAAATTCTTTCAAACAATGTCTATGCATCATAGAACTCATCACTGAATATCTTTAAAAAAAAATATTTTTTTTAGACTCATCACTTGATATATTTTCGCCTGTTTAATGACGCGTTTCTTGCCACCTAAGTAAACAAAGCAACTCCGTACAGCTCTGATTTTCCACCCAATTTATTACTTGAAATGTTTTCCAGTTCTTCATAATTGAATGTTCTTTGAATCTAAACATCTAATAAAAAAAATCATCTCCTATTACCGATGGGACCACCACTTAACTTATAATGGTAATGCACTTTCTAGGAATGATGTCTCAATAAAAAAAAAATTCGAAGAAAACAACAATAAATGAAGAATTGCAGTTGCATAATTGAGTTTTGTAATTTTATTTTCATTAAATATAAAGTTTTGAATTCATTTGTTAATAATGCAATTTTTACTACATTATTCCCTTAAACAATGGTGAATAGAATAGATCAATTACTCTCGTTTGTAAATAAAAGACGCTTCACTGAATGTCTGAAGTTTTATTTTCTTTAGATAGATTCCTCAACGGGGGGGGGGGGGAGATCTATTTTTGCCTGTTTATCTTTTCATCTTTTCTTGTTGATGGGACCACCACTTAAAAACACACACACACCAGATGTAAACAAAAAAATCCTGATGTTTATTTAAACTTTTTAATTAATTAAAAGCTTGGGCTATATATTTTTTATTAATTTAAAATAATAAGACAACTTAAAGATACAACTTTTTAATTAATTAAAACAAAAATTCTCAGAAAAGATATATCCCAGAAGAAAGGTATTTTCCTGTTTGAAAGAGAAAGAGATAAAGGGTTTGAAAGAGATATTTATTAAGTTTTTACCGGTATTTACGCATTTTTCCCCATGAGATGGGAAATAGTTTTAAACGGGAAAACCCTCTAGCCCTGCGTATAGATATTGAAAACCATTGTACAATTTGCAGTATAAATTGTTTGGTACAATACTTTAATTTCGATTGTTCTTGAACCTTCACTTGCTAAAGCATTACAATTTTCCTTTACCGTGAGAAAGCAATTCTACACTCTGTGCCAACCTAACTTGGGTAAAAACAAGGAGTAAAAAGGCAGGGTTAAAAGCGCGATTGGTCCCGTTAGTGGGAAACTCTTGTAAGGTAATATAAATACACTTTTCATTCTGATAAAATTGCGAAATTTTCTCAAATAATATTCAAATCTGTCAGACCTTAAATGAAATTAATGTTTTAAACATGTTTTCTGGATGGATTCACAAATAATTTATAGAACTCTTTACATCCGCGGAATTATCTTCTCCATAGCATATTTCTATTTACCCAATTTAGGTTGGCAAGGAGTGTAGAAATTCTTCTTACCCAGACATCTTTTTTTGACCTCTTTGCCCTTTAGGTAGAGTTTAGTCTATGAAAATTCTTCACCACCAAATTTATTGCTACAGGGGGTGACGTGTAACATAAACACAAGGCAAATTCCGAGTCCCCGTTTCCCTGAAACCCCTCCTAACGAATTCCTCTGCCCACACACACAGTGGGGGTGGGGGGTGGAGGGGGGAGAACTGGCAACTCGACGACAAATTAATAGAACTCGCTCCTGTTATCTTCTAGAAGACCGACAATACTGGTGCAAAAAGAACTCGCTTATGGGAGAATCCAAATGATAAACGTTACATTTAGAGTGTGTCTCTATATAATATAAAATTGTAATTGTCGGACGCTTGAAATCTACGTGACTTACGCGGCTTCAGCCAATCAGACACGCTGAAAGTAAGTGTGGCGGTGTGCTTGTTTTGTGCCGGGGCTGCTTCAGGTTGCGTCCCGTGGCTTTGGTAGAGATCGTTGCTTAGCGCTAGAGCTACGTGATGCCCTGGAGCAGTCCCATTTTAGGAAAACTAGGGGCTTTGCCCCCCAGTTTTTCCTAAAATGTATGCAACCGGTTCTTGGATTGTCTCATCAAAATTTATATAAAAGACCTGAATAAGATGTTTATTTGTTCCATATGCAAGTTGCAGAACAATCCAATTCCGAATTGTGTCAAGTAATTTGGAAAGAGAATGAAATATAAACCATAGAAAATACTCATAAATACATATTAATTTTTAAATTCTTGAAATATGTGTATTTTGCATATAAAATTTATAATTGTAATAGGAACTCTTAAAATGGGATTTTTTTAAAAATATGTTTTCTTGTTCTTATTTAGTATTAAGTTAAGTGCTTTTGTTATAATATATATTTGTTATTATTTCATATATTGACAAGAGAATATTTTCTATAGTAAAACCGACCTTAAGTTTGCAGTATGCAAATGTTCTACGAGAAAAAGGGTAAATAGTTCTCATTTTCAAGTGCGAGAATCGAATAAAAAAAGGTTTCAAATTCAATAAACAATTTTATTTGTTATTTCAAGACATAAATATATTACTTTTATTAGTTTAGCTTCAGTTATAGTGTAATTTTAATTATTTTTTTCCTTCGATTTTGACGTAACAGGGCGCACGAATATCAGGGTCATAGGAGCAGCGAATCAGAGTGGGCGAAATTGCGGCGCCAGCCGCAATTTCGTAATTTTAAGTAAATTTAGTAATTTTGTTTGTAACTAGGAATTTCAGCTAATGCTTGCAGTAAAAATGCAATACTGAAAAAAAATACTAAAGAAATGCAATACTGAAGATTACTAACATAATGTACACAAATAGTAATGATATAACACCAGTTACAAATTTCATATTTATTGACAAGCAAAACATTTTTGCCCTAATGGACCAAGACATTTCTTCTTCCTGTTCAAGATCAGCATATGGTGTTTTCAGTCTTATGTATATTCTTCATACATTGCGAGAATTTTTTGCATCCTTAAAAAAACCAAATTGTTAGAGAATTTAAGAAATTAGTTGTATAAATATCACAAGTAAAGAAATTGAAGAGTACACGGGAAGAACCGATTGATTTCTTTAGAGTCTTTCCGTAATTGAAGAGTACAGGGGAAAAACCGATTGATTTTGTAGAGAAGTTTAATTAGCAGGCCACTTACTCGATGATAGCGAGTGATCGCCTAATCTTGTTTAAGGAAATCAGTTCCTACCACAGAGATCATAGTTAAAGTAATAAAGTGGTAGATCACGTGACCTCCAATGCTAACGACAGGACGCGCAAGGAGCTCATAGAAGAGCCCCAATGAAGCCAGTGTTGTAGGTCACGTGAGCTTCCACTCTAATACTTTAACTAATATCTCTGTGGCTCCTAGCTACCAACATTAAGGCGATTGACGATCCTGACGCTTGGACTAAGCGAAGAAGAAAGAGAGAAACCGTTTTTCTGCCGCCAATGTAAGCCAAGCAGACAATTGCGGGCGTCCGCCTAATAAACCAATCGGTTCTTCCAATGTACTCTTCAAATGTCTCCGCTTGGTGGACATTGGCGACCGGAAACCGGTTTTTCTTATGGTTCTTCATTTGCGGTACAAACGTGTGACTCGTTCAACTCAACTCTGGCGGGAATTAGGGTTGCCGCGAAGGATAAACAAAGCGAGTAACTGGCTTACTTTACACCAGTTTAGGCGATTTCTCGCTATCATCCCCAAAAGAGGTTATTAAGAAAATCCTTGTACAAAATCAATATTTAAAATTTTGTTCAAATATTTACTTTTACGGACGGAAATCTCCACGGTATCAGTACTCTGTTTTCATTTTTTTCTATTTAAAAGAATTGACTAAAAAGGCGTAGGATCAGGTGTAATAATTAAGTGTGTCAAGGATATTGCAGTTTGCAAATAAGGGTAAAGTAGGTAAATTTATAAAAAACAATTAAAATTTTTTCAATAATATTTTTTCAATATTCAGGAAATTTTTGAAAAATAAGTTATGCAAAAAAAGATGTTATAATTTTACAAATAAATCACAATTTACATCTACTTTCTTAAAACTTTATCACTTTTATAACACACTAACCTCACAAACACAAATATTTATTAGTTAAATAAAAATATTTTTTTGGAAAATTTAATTTTGCCACTAAAATTTCATTTTACAAAATTCAAATCCATGTAAGGTATTTATATAATTATAAAGAAACGAAACTTTTGTTCCAAAATTTAGTTCAAAGCAAAAAAAATCTTACTAAAGAATATATTCTATCATAGGAATGTTTATCAGTACCTCTTTAGTATAAAAACTAACAAAAATACTCAATATGTTTAACATAAAAAAATACAAACACCTGAAAAATCAAACAAGAAGTTTTAATAGAACTAAAATAGACTACTTTCCTGTTACTTAAATACTTACTGAAATTCTTACCGTAAAACAAGTAGAAAAATCCCCAAACCCAGCATCCAGGTTATATCCAAAATTTTTAAAAGAAAAAAATCGATTAGTTGCGTTAATTTTATTTCATTTTGAATTTAATTATACATTTAAAAATAAAAAAACATGAAAGTACTCCAAACTGCTCCAAAAAAATGAAAATTAAACCCGACCAGATTTCTTATTAAACAGAGCGATTCTTAGAACGGAACCCGGTTAATTTCCATCATCCGGTGCCTTTGTCGCCAAGGGATTTGGCGTTTTTTGTAGCAAGCTATAAACAATTTTATTTGGTGATACGGCGAAAAATCTTTTCGTCCAATTGTCGGCGCTGGTAATACTTGCACGGAATTGTGGGTAAGAAGCCCAGATGAAGTGCGCGCACAATGGAATTATTTTGTTCTTAATTAATTTTTCGTCCAACTGACGACGCTGTTGATACTTGCGAGCGATGAATTGTGGGTAAAGTTGCGCGCGCATCGTAATCGCGGTTACGGTTAACTCTGAATATCTGGTTTTGGTTATTATATTTCGGTTATTTTTTATTCTGAATATTTTGTCGATTTGAAAAGGGCCGGTCTGCTAGCTGCCGGGGGCCCCAAACAAAATTTTATGCTTTCAACAGACTCTTCAATACTGCCTGATGTTGGATACTGATGTTTTTTTAGAGAAAAAAAAATTGCCCGGGGCCCCAAACGGGTATTTAGGCTTTCAATGGGCCCTACAATACTGCCCGATGTTCGATACTGATGTTTTTTTAGAGAAAAAAAATTGCCCGGGGCCCCAAACGAGTGTTTAGGCTTTCAATGGGCCCTACAATACTGCCCGATGTTGGATACTGATGTTTTTTTAGAGAAAAAAAATTGCCCGGGGCCCCAAACGAGTGTTTAGGCTTTCAATGGGCCCTACAATACTGCCCGATGTCGGATACTGATGTTTTTTTAGAGAAAAAAAAAATTGCGCTTGGCCCCAAAAGGGTGCGTACAGGATTGCCACTCGTGTAGCTCTAAAGCGACGAAAATTCAAACGAAACTAAACTGCGTACGGGATAGCCACTTGTGTAGCTTTAGTACGGCGTTAATTCAAACCAAAGTGGATTGCCAATCGTGCAGCTCTATTGCGACGTTAATTCCAACTAGACTGGATGTTTGGGTTTGACCTGGGAGAAAAAAAATGACTTCCAACTCTCCCGTAGCTTTCCGCGATCCATTAACCTTAGAGATCAGTGAAAGAAACTAGGGTTGCATCGGCGTAAAGGAATCTGGAAATGATAAAGCTCGCGAATTTCGCCAAGAATTTGTTGTTTTTCGACATGCGCCAAGCTGCACCGAATTCTTGAAATTTACCCGGAACCCCCAGTGTTTAGTTCCCAAGTATGCTTGGTACCCATTTTATCGACTCTCTCACGGGATGAAAGGATGGGTCAACTCGCCCAATCCGAGATTCGATCCTCGAACCCGCAGCGTGGCAATGCAAATCACTACCACTAAGCCACTGGGCCTCCTGGGGACTACATATTACATAAGTTATAAATACAGCAAACACAATATCCATACAAAACCAAAAAAGGAACTTTAAAAAAATCAAATTGCTTATTCTTTGTTTAATAAACATAGCTGACTTTCGACTAATTTATCACCAATCGCAAATGATATTTTGTTTATAATTACTCAGCGAAACTAAACACGATCAAAAAAGCAGTAATCCTATTGTTGTGTGCAATTCTACGCTACTATCTCGCAAACAGAACACTTTTCATGGTATATTCACGAAATTTTCATGAACATAAAAACATTAAACAATCATTAACAATGCTGGATACCCTAATAAGAATTATAAATAGAATAATTGAAAAAATATTAGTACTTACCTATTTTTAAACGTGTGTTGCGAAAAATTTTAAAATGGCGATTTGCGACTTAAGGGGTCTAAGGAGTCTTAAAAATGTGCAAAGAAGATACTACAAAGCAAAGTTTGATCTTTCATGTCATTTTTGAACTACTGAATGTATAAGTATAATTTTTTTATATGTAATTCTACAAGATTTATTTATTATTAAACAAGTTTTAAAATTTATGAAACTTTAGCCAAAACTAAAATAAATGATATTAAACATGAAGGTACTTGAACACACTGTGATTAGGCTTGCGCGGCAAATTGTGAGGTCAAAATTGAAAAAATGAATAAGAACAGGACTTTATATTGTACAAATATGTACAGACTAGGACTTATACCTAAATTCTCAGCTCAATTTCAATTAGAAATTATTTTTTTAAAAATTTAAAATCAAAATTTTCAATTTTTTAATAATTTTTTTAGAAAAAAGTTCTTAAAATAATTTCTAATTAAAATTGAGCTGAGAATTTAGGTATAAGTCCTAGTCTGTACATATTTGTACAATATAAAGTCATTTTCTTGGTCATTTTTTCAATTTTGACCTCACAATTTGCCGCGCAAGCCTAATCACAGTGTGTTCAAGTACCTTCATGTTTAATATCATTTATTTTAGTTTTGGCTAAAGTTTCATAAATTTTAAAAATTGTTTTATAATAAATAAATCTTGTAGAATTACATATAAAAAAATTATACTCATTTATTGAGTAGTTAAAAAATTACAAGAGAGATCAAACTATGCTATGTAGTATCTTCTTTGCACATTTTTAAGACTCCTGTGACCCCTTAAATTACGATCGAGGTCAAACTTTAGTTGTCGATGCGCGCGCAACTTCATGTAGAAGAAGATTTCTTTGAACTGTAGAAACGAAGATTTCTTGTCCGAATTACAAAAACTTATTTTGTAAAATTGTTTATTTCTGTAACATTACTAAAATAAATTCTGTATGTTTACAGTATTTTTTTCTCAGTGTATAACTATTTATGTTTTGTTCGCCTGTACGGGAAATTTTTCCCCTTGTCATACCATTTTTATTGGCTATTTGTTATTGTTATTTTTTTGCAATAATAAAGATTGTAATTTATGTGAAAAAATATGTTATTCTCTAGAGGGACCAAGATTCAAACTTCTATATAAATTTATACCTATAATTTTTACAAAATCAAATAAAAATAGCTTTAAAGGAAAGGTTTTATTTCGTATTCTTCATTAAGTTTTCAAAACTAAAAGAAGAAAAAAAGAGAATTATTCAAAGAAAAAAAAAGGAATAAAATTTGAGTGTCAATTTAAATCAAATGCAGTAGTGATAGATTTTTTTACAGCCTTCTCTTCACAATCTTAATTTTTTTATCATACAAAAATTTCTCGCACAACGATACATTTTTTTATGTAAATTTTTCTTTAAAATACCATTCAATTTACTTGAAAGTTGAAAACATCCGCTTTAACTATCACATTCATTTTGCGGCTTCGTCTTTGTCTACTTTTTTTGCTTTTCTTTATTAAAAAAAACTGTGTTAATGTCAGTAAAAAAAACACGTCAAAAATAAAGTGAGGCAATATGTTATGTTGAACACTTTTTTTGAATAAAAACTTCTAAGGATTCGTCTTTTAATAGAAAAGTTAATATATTTCACTTTGAAAGAATCTGGTCTTTCTTAAAAAGGGGATTTTGTGAACGTTATTCTGTTTACACGTATGTAAATTTCAAGAATGAGAAATTTGTCTGGAAACAGTATAATTTTAGTTTTATCTAGTATATCACAAAAAAGTGAAATATATGCATGTAAAACATCGCTTGTGGGAGTTTGCTTTCCTGCTAAAGTAAATTATTTTTATAGCTTCTTACCTTTATGTCTTATGATATAAATTTGTATGTTTAGCTTTTTTCAGAGTGTAAACTATATTTTAACAATACACACGACTGAATATACAAAATCTCAATTTAAGTATATGTAAAAAGACATGCGAATAAAAGTTCATTCAATGTTATTGAATTTAAGAGGCTTAAATGTTTAAAATAATTATATAGTGTTTATATGCAAACATGGAAATGAAGAGTTTTTCACTGCTAAAGGTGAGTAAGTGGATGTTATTAAAATGTAAATTTGTGTGAAGTTATTAAGTGTGCAAATTCTTAAACTGAGGTAGCATGGGGAAGTTAAGGAAAATGGGTCTTTCATAACCTAAGCAGCATATTTCACGGAATGGTGTAAAAAAAAAGGCTTCAATGTATTTTACAGTTGTTTTTTAATTCTTTAGGAGGCAAGTCTTTGAATTCGAATTAAATGTGTCTTGTAGTTACATTCGCACAAGGCTTTACAACTACCAAGAACTATTCTATTATAACTGCACTGGTAGTTTTATAAGTGCACAATCCGACAACAAGTGCACACCTGATTCAGAAAAAAATCAAACTAACTGTCTTCCGAAAATTTTGTTCTAAATTTTACAAAGTTTTATTCCTCTTATTATTTCTATTATTACCCTATTATAATTACACTGTTAGTTTTAGACGTTCCTTGAAAAATAAACCTTGCACATCCAATCCAGAAAAACAAAAATCCAAATATCTGGCTTTCGCAAATTTTGTTCTAAATTTTACAAAGTTTTATTCCTCTTATTATTTCTATTATTACCCTATTATAATTACACTGTTAGTTTTAGACGTTCCTTGAAAAATAAACCTTGCACATCCAATCCAGAAAAACAAAAATCCAAATATCTGGCTTTCGCAAATTTTGTTTTAAATTTTACAAAGTTTTATTCCTCTTATTATTTCTATTTTCCCTATTATAATTACACTATTAGTTTTAGACGTTCCTTGAAAAATAAACCTTGCACATCCAATCTAGAAAAACAAAAATCCAAATATCTGGCTTTCGCAGATTTTGTTTTAAATTTTACAAAGTTTTATTCCTCTTATTACCCTTGTGTTTGTGTCTTTCGCAAAGCTAAAAAAATGACTTGGTTTGTTCAATTGCAGGTTTTCTGGTCCACCAGAGACGTACTCATGCAAGTCATAATTCTTAAAAGACTTAATCATAAGACATGGATACGAAAGTCTTCTTCTATTGCTCTATTCTTAGAAATATCGATTTCAAGTTTCATTGGAAATAAAGCTAGTTATATGGCTGCACATATTCCATAGAGACGTCAACTTTTGTCAATCTTATTCTTCACGGTTAAAAAAGAAAATATCCAACCTAACCTGCTACTGACATTTCCCATTGTCGAAGTTACATTTTATTATTATGTTTGTCATATGTCTCAACAATACCCCCCCCCCCCCCTATTTCAAATTTCAAAAAAATTCTCAGGAAAAAACAAATCTCTCCCCAAACCAACAGAATTACAGTTATAAAAATAGTTTAAAAGACCTCTCACAAGCAGCACGGAATCCCGACCGAGCATCAGCGTTCTAAACCCTTTGAAAACGGGGCTTCTCAAAAGCAGACTGTGTGCCAGACAGACAAACAACACTCCGATTAACAGAAAAGAACCGACCTCCGGTGGAGCAAGGAACAACAAATCTGGATAGCTCCAAACTCCACCCTTCTTCTCTATCTCATCCCTTCGCATTTTCCCGCCTCTCCTGTGATGGTTGGACAAGGATTTAACTAGTAATCGATACTCAAGAAACAAGTAGGGTACACTCTTAAAACGAACGAGCGATTTTAATTAATTTTTAGTTAATTTCACTCCTCTAGTCTAGAAAATGCACTTATCCTAGAGGAGTGGATCCTTTGTGTGTTAAACCTCCGACATGATCACTCCAAACGAGTGATTTTAACTCAGTCTGAGTTAATATTCACACCTTTCCAGGGTCGAAAATGCACTTCTCCTACTGCAGTGGATTTCACTCTTTTGTTTTAAGAGTGTAGGTACATATATATTCCCGTGTGTGTGCTTTATCAAAGGCCCGCTTATAAGCCTTCGTCAAGTAAGACAGACACAGAAAGAATTTTTGCTGTCAAAGAGAAAGGAAGTACTCCCAGGGCAAAGGCGAGAATCGAGCCCGCACCCGTTGCAGCACGCATACTGCAAGCTTAATGAACTGCTATCCAAACCCCTCGGCCATCCGGGCCCCTACTCAAGAATAAAACGTATTGTGTTTGTGGAAAGCACGCATCGAGTGAAGCAATAAACCAGAGCTGTATAAACTTAACGGTCAACAAGTAATCAAAGCAAATTTAACTTAATTTGGTCACATTAAATGCGATAAGAGAATGGGAATGTGTTTCAGATGACGTAATGCTCTTGTTTTAATTTTCCCTTGAGATCATTCCTTCAATTGAGATTTCATTTTTTGCTTCGGTTTCACTTCCAAATTCACCGATATAGATAAAAAGAAAATTTTATTCTATGCAAGTTTTTTTTAAAAAATGCTACGATCAACCAACAGCACAGCAAGAAGTTTGCATTTTTTGGCAATGTAACAAGTACAATATTCTTAGAAAACTCATTTTCAAATACCGAAACAACAGTAATTCCAGACAACAAATGAAAACAAACTGGAGCTGTTGCGATGCACCATTCAGGCCATACTAAAACCCATTCAAGGCCCACTAAGATACAACTATAAAGTGGAAAGACTATTCGAAGAGAAATACATTATTAATACCATAAGGCAACTCCCCTTCAGGGACATGTCTAAATTGCGGAGATGGCGATATATCAGCATCTGTCACTTATTTGTGTCTGTTGTGCCTGTCTTACTTGACGAAGGCTTTTAAGCGGGTCTCTGCACAAGCAAACAAACCTGAATATGTAAGTCTACCTACCAACCAATCAACCATAAAGGGAAAGAGGGCAATGGCTGGGCACATTTATAGGCAGTCATACGTTGGAGGCACAAAGAGGATTTTAAAGGGAATGACAAGGAGAAAGAAAAAGAGGAGGACGTAGAAAAAGATGAACGGACGAGGTGGAGAAAAAATTATTGCCCATGAAGATCACAAATTCGAAAGCGATTTTCAAGAGACCAAAGACTTTGGAGCCAAGCTGTTAAGGGCCCTCACTCGCCCTCCGATTTCGAGCGTGGCTTCTTCACTTTACTTCACCTAGCTGATAAGGGGGGAAGAATAAGACTTCTCTTTTGGGAATTCTTTGGCGAGCTTACTGGTTAGTGAAGACTAGCAACCCTAGGGGGGGGGGGGGGGAGAACAACCTAGTGTTTGGGGGGAGAGGGTTGGTGACAGTCGTAATTGATGGGAGCGGACGGTTCCAATGCTAGTTTGAAAGTTCTATTTTAAAAGGGCCCTTTAGGGGTATTGCTTGCTGTGTCCCTTTTCATTGCCCAGTCCAACCAGACGAAGAAATGTCTACATCATATGGTTTTTCGATGATATTATTAGTTGTGAAGATTTTGTGGTTGCACGATATAGAAAAAAAACTGTTCTGCATCAAATTATTTTACAATTGCATTTCTATGATGCATGACTAATATTACTACTGTTTATTGTTACTAATATTTTTTAAGATTAGTATAGAATATTTAGATTGGAATTGGAAGTATACAAGAAGGAAAGTTAATTAAGACAAATTTTTAACAACTTTTTTTTTAAAAAAAAAGTCAAATTATTCTAAAAATATGAATTGCATGGCCTAATTCCACAATTGATTTAAAATTTAAATATATATCTATAAATATAACAAACTGGTGTTGCAATTTCTCTTTTAAATCTAGGGCGAATTGCGTCAATGATTGGAAAATCTAAAAGTTTTTAAATAAAATTTCTAAATTGAAGAGCTTAGTGAAAGAACATGCTAAGTGACAAAAAGGTGAAAAAGAGACAAAATGTGCTTCAAAGCTTTTAGTTTGCAACTTCTCTCTAATTCACAAAATCATAGTTTTTTCTGCATGATATATTCGTACAAAATGCTTGGTGGCTTTTGGCTTAACCGTAATTTACGTAATAACACGAAATTTACAATTTGGCAGTCCTTTAGTGGAAGAACGAGATAAGTGACATTTTTAGGTAATTTTGGTCCATAATTGTTTCATAATTCCTGTACTAAACTTCCGATTTTCAAAATTCTTTTTTTGTTTAGAAGATAGGACTTCATAAGATCTTTTATTTAATACGTTTGCATGTCCGTCCATCATTTTGTCCGTCCGTCCATATCCCTTTCAATTTCTGATCCAAAGTGCCTGAATTTGGAAATAATTTTTTTGGTTCGAAAGTGAAAAATTAGATGACTACAATGTATAGTGTTTGGCCACCTGTCTGTACGTCTGTTATTTGTTTCTATTCCTACGTCCTACTACCCCCCCCCCCTCTTTGTACCCGTCCAATTTTTAAAGTTGTTATAGACTTTCAATTACCTTGAATAAAATATATGCACTGTAAGAAAAAACATGTTGTTTTTACAGTTAAAAACTGTCAACTTTGACGCCAGTTAATAACTGTTTATTTTACAGTTTGAAACTGTATTTTTTTACAGTTTAAAACTGTAATTTTTTTACAGTTTAAAACTGTAAATTTAACAGGGAAAAACTGTTAAATTAACAGTTTTAACTGTTAACTTAACAGTTTTTCCCTGCTGAAATAAAATACCATGTACTAGCTTTAGTGACCAAGTGATTACCTTATCGCAGGCGGCACAGTATTGTGCTCGCACGCAGGAGGTATAGATCTGGCCCGGTTTTGATCCAGGAACCTCTTGTGTACGAGTCCAATACTGATCCGCCTGCGACGAAGTAATTACTGGTCTTGAGGGCTAGTATTGGGTATTTGTGCGTAACGATGATCTCAATCACGTGACTCTTTGCATGTCTAATTTAACAGTACATATTTCCTAGCTAAAAAACAGTTTATACCTGTTAAAATTACAGTATTCCTGTAAAAAAAATGACAGTTTTAAACTGTAAAAAATTACAGTTTTAAACTGTAAAATAAACAGTTATTAACTGGCGTAAAAGTTGACAGTTTTTAACTGTAAAAACAACAGTTTTTTTACAGTGTGGTAATGAAACTATTTGTGCCTTCTACACGTTTTTGAGGGTGCTCATACTAAAAAAATTGGGTTTTTTCATTGATCTCTCCGTCTGACTGAAACTACTTTACAATTCGAAATAAAAGAGCTACAGACTTCGAATTTAGTACGTATACAATCACACAATAATTTTAATACAATACAGCCATTAAATTTTCAGTTAAAGCATCACACAATAAAGTAGTACTCGTTTGTTATAAAAACAAGCCTTCTAGAAAGTGTAAACTGTAAAATCACAATACGAAATCAGAAGTATGAAAACAAAAACAAAAGTAGGTAGATCCGATGTGGAATGAAAATTAGAAAAAAAAGTAATAAATAAAACCGCGTCTTACAATATTATTATACAATTACAAGATTAATTTTGTGTATTTTGAACAAAATTACAATTGTGATAGATACAACAATTATTGTTTATTTAATACAATATGAATAGAGTTCAACATAAGGGGTATTTCTGCAGTAGAAAAAATTTAAAACATAAGTTGATCGAGTGAATTTCTAACTGAGTCTAAACGTTTGGAGAACTTTGAAAATTATAAGTAACATAAGAATATTACTTTAAAAAAAAATCCTTGAATATGTTACGTGCGCCCGTTCCCTGGTTCACCTCAAGCAAATTTAAGATTATTTGATGATCAATTTGAGGATATAGAAAGTAATATTAGATTTTACACTTTTGCAACCGATCCCACTGTGCTCAGAATAGTACTTGAGGATTTCAAAGAGTACATTCAATTTCAAATTACTGGGAAATTAAATCTTTCGGTTCAAGTAAAGGGCGACCAGACATACTGCATTTCGCAGTGCGGTTTAGTTTTTTATTGAACTATCTAGCTATTAAAAATTACAAATAGTCTGTTTTATTTTTGTAATTTTTTTCAAACAAAATCAAATAAGAAAATATTAATTATGAAAATTTAGTGATAATTTCATAGCAAGTTAATCACTGAAACAAATCTGGTTATTGGCTTTCAATTCAATGATTAGTGAAAGTTGATGAGTTATTCGATCGGAAAAGGCCAGTAACACTTCCTCGTATTTTTACGACTACCTGTCGTGTAGCTTCACTTAGAGACGTTAATTCAACCTAACCTTGTAATTTTAAGTAACTAAGATTTTTACTTTTTTGAAAATGAAGAACAGATAGTTCATTTCTATTGTAACGAACAGATTTAAAAAACAAGATGATCTTCTACTTCACATCAGCCTCTATCGATGCCAATTTTTAATCTCTATCGCCGCAGTCAACGTGTTAAACAATTTATTTTTACAATCGTGATGCATAGTCATTTTAGGAGTTTAGAACATTCCGCGAAATGCGCTCGATAAACTTTAGAGATCAAACGTAAAATGGCTTTGAAACGATTTTTGTACCTATAATTCATTTTTTTTAACAAGCCAGATGCTTTGAATGTTCGGTGTAATGTTGTTTTAACGCGAAACTGCGATCTCCATAGAACAGGTGCAATTTTTTTAATTATACCATCTGTTCACTGCTAAGTTATCTATGTTTATTACAATAAAAATCAGACGACATCAAAATAGACTATATTTTATAAAATGTTAAAACCTTTAACTCCATTTAATTTAAAAATGAAAATGCATTTTTTCCCTTTCTTGCTAATCAAATTTTTAGATAGATATAAGATGTTAATTTTAATAACTTTAAACCTAAAACTTTAATTGGCAGCTTGACCCTAATGACCCTTGTTCATGCGCAATTTTCTCGGAAACCTTATTATGAAGATCGACAAGTACTGGGAACTCGTGAGCCACATTTAAAGTATGTTGCTCTGCTCTTTTAGTTCAAATTGTAAAGTGGCTTCAGACAAAAGGATAGAACAATGTTCGGAAACAACTTTTTTAGAATCATCACCCTCCAAAACGCGCAGAAAACACAAAATTTATGAAGTACTTGTACCCATTGTAGACAATGCTCTCAATATAAACACCTCAGAGATCTTTAAAAGTTAAATTTTTAGTCGAGAGATGGTGTTACATGTTCGGAAAGAAAAGCAGTTAAAAATATTTTAGCCTAAAAGTTGCACACACACACAAAAAAAAACGTGCTTTTGAAAGTAATTTGTATTTTCGTGTCATGCTGATTCTAATTATAGGAAAGCTATTTATTTTTATAACATAATGTATACTTTAAATATTGAAAAGTGGAGTGTTTTAGAAAGCTGGCAAAACTTATTTTCGATTGTTATTGCATCATTATTTTAATGATGATAGCCTGTGGTCCAGAGAATGTGGTCCAGAGAATGTAATCCAGGGATCGCCCATGCAGGGCCGGATTAAGCAATGTAGGACCTGTAGGAAGTAGATTTTGACAAAGCCCCGGACATGAATTTTTTAAGGCTCGCCCCCACTATTTGGTCCGTTATATTAAAAATTATCCCCGTAAAAATACTTTGGAAATCGGTAAACGATTCGAAAAACGTCAAATATTTGGATTGCTTTCTCTGTACAAACCTAAATCTTTTCATAAACAATAAAGATGCCCAGACGTCGGTATTTATTTTAACACGCAATTAAATATCTAGTATTGAGCAGGGCGTCATTTATGTACGTCCTCTGGTAATATTATTTTATAAAATGCGTAATATTTTTATTAAAATAAAAATAATTATAAAGTGAAAACCTATATCTGTAACAAATAATTAACACTCGATGAAAGCCTAAAAAATAATGGAAATTAATGGCATCTCGCCCTTTTTCAAGGAATGTATGAATTAAAAAATGCTTAAGTACCCTTAAATTTAAGTATTATACGAAATTATCAAATTGAAAAATAATGCATTAAACCGCAGGGTCGTTTATTCCTCACTTCTAAGGTTTGTGCAGCTTTTCGTTTGCATCTTTGTCCTTTGGTCCTTTTAGTATGGCCTCGATGCTTGATGCCTTTATTTTACCGTTTCTTAGTAGTTTTCTTGCTAAAAAAAATGGTACTGGATTTACCCCTTTAGGTACTAGGAAAAATATTAAAAAACAGCTTTTTTATTACTATTGACAGAAAAAAATCCAAAATTAAATTTTAAAGGAGAAGACACTTTTTGTAAATGCCGTAGATGACACAAAAAAATACAATCGTCACTTGAAGCAAAGCGGGAAAAAAATGGCCAGTCCCTTTCACGATTCAGAAAATCAGCACCGTTTGCGAATGGTCCGAACCAAAAATAGTAAACGAAGAACACCTCTTATCTCACTATCCATTCATCTATACCTCTCCCATTTTCTCTCCCCCATTCCCCCCACATATGTCTCATATTACCCCCCGTCTAGGCAGAACGACTACATTTGGCTACGTCTCCCTTTTTTTTCTAATCACTATAGCCAACATCGCCAAACTGCTGGGAGGGGGGGGATTTGCAAAAGAATTGCTTTTTGTCATCAACTGCTCTTTAACTAATTAAAATTATGCTTTCAAATTTTTAGGGAGGCTTTATCACGATCGTTACTTACTTGCGAAGAAATTGCAACGTGTTCGGACGTTAATTTTCAAAATTGTGACCCCCTAAAAATTTTTAATTTTTAGAAATTTTTGATAATTTTTAATTAAAAATCTAATCATCAAATTTGTTTCGTTTTTTGTCATTTGTTAAGTGAACTTGTTCTGTGTATGAAAAAAATTACTTGGAGAAGTTTAGCGTTTTTGGACATGTGTTATTCTTGACACAAAAAACGTCTTTTTTGAAGTTTAAAACCCCATATCTCCCTTAAAAATTAAATTTCAAAGCCCAAATTTTGAAATTTTCTTATTTTCAAAATTAGACATCGAATGGTGTGTTTCTTAAAACTCGACTTGATGTTTTAATTTTTGAGATGAGGGCCCTTAAGATAGGCCATGGTTCAACCCGAACTGCAGTGCCAGGGAGTTAGTTATTGCGTACAAAGTATTGCATAAAACTTAATCCTTTTGGAAGAAATAAGCATTAGATTGTTCCGAATTTCAACAGACCTCCTAAATTCATTTTTCTACCAGATAACATGACAAATAGGGGCTTTAGGAGACTTAAGCCCCCTTCCAAAGGGAAATAAATCATCTTGCATTTAATAAATAATATTTTAAATAATGTGTGAATAATTAATGGATTTTAATTAATTAGAATTGATAATTATTAGCTTTTTACCATAATTGATTATTAAAGAATTTTTAATTAATTTTTATTGATAAATAATTAGCTTGGTTGAAAATAGATCTTATCCTCCCCCAAACCGATTTCTATACCAGCCACTGGTTGCATTTTTATCAAACGAATCCCTATTCTCATAGCAACTGTTGCTCCGATCCCCTTTGGGAGCTCCGAGAAGAAGTAATCAATAAATGTGTTATGTGGTTATTATATAAGTGGGGACTAGGTTTGGCAACGCAGCGCTTTTTTCTGGCATATTTTGGGATTTCTTTAAAATGCAACGTGGCATTTCTAGCGAAGAAAATATAGGGATTTTTCTAGGGATTTTTAAAATAATTCTAGGGATTTTTAAAGGATTCTAGGGATTTAAAAAAATAATTAACTAGAACCATTCTCTCTGGTTAAGTAAGTAAAGTTGAGCGGAGTAAACCATTCGTACTCCATTGACTAGCAAAGATCTTTAATTGATTTTTATATCTAATGTTTTGCTTCTACTTAACATCGAAGTATATTTCATATTAATTTCTTTGAAACATACATACATTTAGTAAACAATATAATATAATTATTGAATTTGCGAGAGAATATAAATGAAACCAGACAAGAATGTAAATGTTTAATATTGGGTTTCTTAAAGAATTATCATTGCTTTTGGCATTTTTTCCCTGTCAAGCACAAAGGTTTTGTGGAAGCCGGCTAGCGGACAGATCCTGCTACAAATCTATTTGCTTTAAAACTTAAGTTGAAGTTAAAATTTATAATTGGAAATTCAAATTAAAGTTTATTCTTCGCAGATTAAAGTCGACAACTTTTCCTGCGGAGAATAAACTTTAATTCAATCGAAAATTTGAAAGCAGATCGAGACAGATATCCGTCCGCACGTACAGACAGACGGACAAAAAATATGAAGGTGGGTTTCTGAGGTCATACCCATCTAGCAAAAAAAAAAAAAAATAAGATCCGATGGATAGAACCGAATTTGAAAGAGCGGTAAGGATGGACATCGCCTGTCAATACCTACTTTTAATTTTTTTAAAGGCAGACAGGGGAGTTCAGTCGGTTAGGCATTTGCCTAGCATGCGGAAGATCCCAGGTTTGGCTCCGGGCATCGCCAAAATAACTGCCGACCTATAAATAACCCGTCCAGCCAAAAATGTCCGATCCCGTGTGGCGAGAGTGCACGTTAAATATACTTCTAAGTCCTAACGCTGCGTACGATGTCGCTTTTCACGGTTGCGTTATGTGCCTACTCAAGTGTTGGCTCGTCATTTGACTGTGGTTCTAAAATCTGACTCCCGTCGCCAATAGTCCTCGAGTAGCTCTAGTGAGACGATACTTCAAACTAAACTAAGCAATTTTTCAAGAATTCTTTATTATTAAAAAAAAAAGGAAAAGTTGGCTGAAAAATTAAGTCGTGGCGACTAATTTTTCCCAGAGACTTCTACCGAACGTCGAGACAAAAAAAAAAAGGGAAAACAAAAAAGGGAAAAAGCGAAAACAAAAAAGGGGAAAAAGGGAATATCGAATGTCACGACAGTAAATCAAGCTATTCCTTTAAATAACCATAAATAAAGAAATTGTTCGGGGTGAATCGATTTTTGTTCCATCCACTAATGAGGTGTTTTCTTTCGATGGGATTAAAATCAAATAGTTTTTCGCGCAAGAGAAATCTCTACTTGAAAGTCCGCTTTTCTCGCCCAGCGATTTCTTTTGATTTATGTTTTTTGAGGAAATGATATTTTGTCAAAGGGGCTCTTTTAACAAGGGGGATTTTAAGAGAAAAAGGAGAAGTTTCGGTGAGGGTTGATTTGTTTTTGGGGATTTGAAAGTTAGGAATGAGCTAAGGATCTAAATAGAAATGGGTTAACTGATGAAAAAAACATCATTGGAATAGTTTTAATGGTTATAAGAAAGCGCATATCGTTAAAGTTTTCAAGAAACTATTTTAAATTAGAAATGGGTTTTGGGGGAAAATATCAATTTATTTGATCGAAGAAGAAATTTTAATAGATTTGGAGAAATTATTAGAAATTGGAAATTGATTTAAATATTAATTTATTTGCTTTAATGATTTGAAGAAATCATATATTATTGCTTATATACAATAAGACTAATAATGTTGGTTATGATCTAATGAATTTTAGGCTACTTAGGCATTGTTGGATTTGGCATTATTGTTGCCCTTGGTAAATAAAAAAAGTAGAAATTTATATAGGCGCTTCATTGTCAACGTGAAGCCCTAAAAATATTTAAAAACTGAAAGCATAGCAGTTTTTAAAACCAAAATATCCATAACCTTTTCTTGCATATGTAAATATATTGCTGGAAAAACTAACAGTTTTTTTATTCGCCTTTTTTTCGGTAAAAGTATGTTAAGATTTTTTTTGTTATTAATATTTGTCAGAAATTCAAGTATAAAAAAATCGAATTTTGGAATTTTAAATTATGAAATAGTTTTGATTCACAGTGTTTTCTTACTACAGTTAATTAAAGTACCGTCAAATACATGTTGCGACTCAGCAATACCACTTACAATACTGAGGAGGTGGGAAAGCTTCATCAATGTTACCGATATATTATATAATAATATAATACAGTAGATTCCGGTTACTCGGAGAACTACGGAATAAAGCAATTTGCACTAATTTAACCTCTGTCCCTATAGTAACCAAACTCATCTAGGTTATTCATCAAATCAGTAAGATAAACATTCTTTGGAATAAACTTAGTTATGTGTAGAGTCACACAATAGCGACTTGTAGTAATACAGACAGAGTCTAGTAGTTTATTATACAGAGTCTAGTATACAGAGTCTAGTAGTTTTAATGAGTTAACAAATGTTAAAAATGGATTTTGAGGAGTTAGTTATAATATGTCATATATGCGTATGATTTTTTTCGCGAGTGAAGATAATAAAAGGTATCATATGATATACCAAGCAGACGGTCGTCCAAATGTATGATTAGTGCTTATATTGTGTTACGACTTCAATAAATCGGTCTTTTCTACGTATCCTACAAAAATTGACCCATTGTTGGTGCGGTAAAGAAAATATTGGGGCATAATTTTGCGCACATTTATTTGTTTATTATTATTTTTTGTTGGTGAAGGATGACGAGAAGTTATTATTATCCATATTCAAAATATGGAATTATATAAAAAAAGCCAATATTGTATGTTAGGGTTGAATATCAAGTTTTAATGGTGTTAAATTTAAGAAATGATATGTAATTTTTTTTTCGGTAAGCCAAAAACAGGTTAGATAAGGATATCATCTACAATTCATTCAAGATAAGGAAAGATCTGGGGTAAATAAAACAACGTGATAGTTGGCGAGATTGGTTCCAGAACTGAAAAAAAAATTGTAGCCAACGCTTAGACCTTTTTTTTGTACGCGTTCTCTCAAGTTTTGGTTCAGTTGTCGTCCAAACAGACCAGAAAGTCTGTGCTGTGAAACCCACTCATGATAATTAAAAGTCAATGAAAATGAAGAGCGTCCACTGTAAGAATGAGACAATTCGATTGGCTAAGATAATGCAAGAAATTCATAACATGCAAATTTTTACACTACCAGCAGAAAGTACAGCTCTTACACTTTAAAATAAGATATGTTTTTGAATGTTGCTGCTGAAAGATTTGCTATATGCCAGCTCCTTTACCGAATGCTATTCGAAAATAAATTGTACAATTATGTAATTTTGATGGCAGAAGATTCACGAATATAGACTTTAAACATTTTAAAAGGCGAAACATTTCCAAAAACAACTATATATCGACTTTTAATACAGTACGATGAAATAATAAACGTCAAAATTTCTTGAAATTTCGTAAAAAATATCTGGAAAAGAACCTAACTTTTGTAACGAACGTTAAGAAAGTCGTGGAAAAGAAACCTGATATTTCAGTGAGTCAAATCGTCTGGAAATTGAAGATATCTAAAGCTTATATGCATAAAATCATAAAAGAAGATTTGAATTTAAAAGCTTTCAAGGAAAAAAACGGTTCCGATATTCATAAAAGATAAGAAAACAACGAATAAAGAAGAAATGTTTCAACATTTATCGGAAATTGATTCCATCTTAATCAGGACTGATACTCGTCATTGATGACGAGTATTATTTCACGTTTGATCCCGATGTTGCTGGTGGTAGTAAGTACTACTATTCTGCTTCATTTGATGACTGTTCCCGTAGAATATAGAATCAAGCTTAAATAGAAATTTGCCATTAAAATGATGATGGGGCACGCCATGGATGAGGATGAGATTGTGTCCAAACCGTGTTCCTGAGGGAACTGTGAATGTTAAAATTTACTTGCAACAGTGTATAAAGATGGTACTAATACCCTTTATCCTCGAACATTATCGGAAAGAAGATCTTTTGTTCTGATCAGATATATTACGCGAAGGAAGTGAGCGAGTATCTATGAGGAACCTTAATATTCATTCCGTACCCAAGAAGGACAATGCGCCTAACGTCCAAAAAACAAGAAGGATAGAAAATTTCTGTTTAATTATAAGATGTGAATATTCCTACGAGAAAAAGGAGCCCCAAAACTTGGTCTAATTCCATAGGTTATCATCGTTTCCTTAAATCAGAACCGGAAGAAACTGTACAAAATGTCATGGCGACGTCTAGAAGAAATCTTCGCAAAATACAACTTAACCCATTAATGCCTGACGTCCCTTTTTAGGGACACTTTAAAAAAAATTCGCAATTTTTGATGAATCAACTTTTCAATTAAAAATTTGCTCCGTTGTATTCAATAGTGTACATTTCAGCTAACCCAAGGGCATTGATGCTGTTTAAGGCAACTTTTCCGGTAAAACTCTTAACATTTTAGTCTCATAACCTTAAATTAGCGCCACCTGAAAGGGTCTTAATGGGTTAATGGTGTATATTCGTCGATTTAAAGTATCAAAAGTAAATAAAAAGGTTTGTTAGTCAATTTGGTGCAAAGATCATTCATGTAAATAATATTTTGTGGAATTTAAAAGGAAAGCAAGTTGTCTCATTCTTATAGTGGACGCGCTTTATATTACTAATAAGTATATCTTTAGACATTATTTTTAGCAGTTTATATAAATTTGGATTTATCCGTATTTCAAATATGTTACTACAATTGATCTGTTTCGCGCGACGTAAAAGTATTCATGGGTTCCATTGGTGATTTGGGTAATTTGTTGTTCGTCATAATTAGCTCCGTCCACTGCATTAAATAACTAATAGATACCTTATTTTCATTGCTGGGGAACTTTTGCCACTCAAGACGAGAAAAATTCTCATTTTTTTATGGTCATATTATAGAAATGTGAAGTTAGAGCTAAATATATTGTATGTTCCAAACAAACTTTACAACAGCAATAAAGTAAACTAGGGGGCTACGCCCCCTGCTCGCTATCGCTCGCCAACCCCCGGGAATTGCTGCGCAATTCCCATTGGCCGCTTCGCGACCGGCTCGCTGGTGAACATAAGTAAGATTATGTGCTAGCATATTAAAAACAAATGTGGAGCACTACATTCTTGTACATGAAGTAAAAGAGTTACTAAACATATCTACATATCTTTTAATAATGTAATAATGTAATATTGATTATTTTGTTGCAAAGATGTTGCAATTTCTGAAAAACGGAGGGGGGGGGATAACCTTTTGACTGGTACACATTCAATATTTGGGGAAATAGAGATATTCATCTACAATAATAGAGATATTCATCTATTTTCACAATATAAAACACGTTCGAATAGGACTGACATAATGGTTGCCAGAGTCTTAAAATGCAGTACTTCCTGTTGGTCTGCGGGAGGTATTTCATTGCCCTTCAACCACCCGAATAAGGCTCCACAAAACTCACAAACTTCATTGAGTTCTTCAAAATCATATTCTGGAACAGAAGAAACTCTAACGCTAATGTGTTTTGATGATTGTGACACGTAAGTTCCTACGGTTAATGGGACTGGGGAGGAAAAAAAATGTCAAAAATATCGATTTTGGTATTTTAACAAAAAGTTATAGCTTGAACTTTTACCTTTAAGAACATATCTTACTTTTAACGATCCGAAAAGAATTCGAAATACAGTTGGAGTTTTCGTAAACACCGAAATCCGAAAATCGTACGTTAAGTGGAAGTTAATTCATTCTTTACTTACCTTTTTCTCCATGAGTGTTTTTAGTGGTTTGTCGTACATTCGAATTGTTCCTTGCGATTCAAAAATTTGTGTATTGCTTCGAAATTGTGGAAAATTGTTATTGATAATCTTTTAAACATAATTGTGCAGGGATTTTGAAATCTGATAACATTTTTTAATATTTTACTCAGTTTTACTGTTAGCATATCACGAAAAAAATCAAAAATTTCCAAGTAACATAAATTTTTAATTCTAATTAATTAACCAATAGGACAAATAAAAAAATCCATGCATAGTTTTGTTAACATATATTTAAATATCTTATATAAAAAAATTAGACATTTTAGAAAAAAATTGATTCGCAAGGAGCATTTTTAAAAACAGTTAAAAAAAGTATATTTTTTAATTAAAAAAAACCTATTGTATGTTTTTCTTTTATTCTTTTGTATTTTCTTTAAATTTTATGTCCCTGAGCTATAAAAAAATTTCATCCATTTCGGTCTGTAACTTAAACAAAAAAATTAATTTGCCTCCCCGGTCCCCTTAAACCTACGCACGGTTCCTACGGTTTAAACCAGCTTACGGTTCCCACGGTTAAACCAACATATTACAGATACTTGAACTGCAGTTTCGTTTTGTCTATCTAACCTTCACCAAGCATTCCGTACACATTGAACTGCCAAAGATGTCAATTTTTCGTTAATTGAATCGCAAATCCAATCAAATCAAATGAAAATATAGTGTTGCCAAACGTAATTAAATATGTGCAAACTGTATTATTTAGGTCAAAATATCTTTATGCGGTATTCTCTACGTCATCAACAACAACACAGAAAACACATGCGCTCGCATGCATATGCAATTTGCACCTCTATGCGCGCGCATGCCTGCACAAATTGTATATGAGTACGCGCAGGTGATGTCAGTGTTGTTGTTAATGTAATGAGAGCAGCGCTTTAGACTTTCTTAGTTACCCACTTTTTAAGTGCTAGGGAATTCATAATTCTGCTTTCCTAGCTATATTTTGAATGAAAATATTTTAGAAAATCAGTTTTATTGTATAAAAACAGATGTTATGAGGTAAAATATAAGAGAATAACCGATTAAATTCGTATTTTGAGTGCTGATAATTTTAGTTAAGCCTAACTTGGCAGCCGAATCCGTAAGGCCGTTGCCACTCCGACCATAGAAATTTCCCTTTATTTTTGACCACGTAAGAAGATAGATATTGCTAGATATTAGATATTGTGTAGACATTGCTCGCCAATTTAGCGGTAACAGTGCAATTGTAGAGTGTATTTGACAATAATGTGGCAACCTGTTTGCTATGGATGAATCTTTAGTTGTTGTGAATGGACTATGGGAATGTTTTTTTTCTACCAGATAAACTTGTTTACAAAAGTAGTGAATATTTTCCTCTTATTTGGGAGTGGATTGAAGATGGTAAACTGTTTATTTATGCTCTATTCGTAAAAGAGTCTGCGTGGTAAGCTGTTCATTTTGCAATTTATATTTTCAATTACTCAATGTTTTGCTATATGGCGGTCAGGCTCCAGCCTTTGCAGACACGGCAAATTCTTCAGAACTGAGAGCCATTTTTTGTGGCACCATCTAGGCGGCTCTCGCTATCAGTTTTGACGAACAGATTACAATGAATCTGAGCTCTGTGTGGATGTTGAAGTATGCCGAGATTTAATTTTGCCTGGAGAACCAAAGCTCAATGGGCCCTCCATGGATTCTTAACATGCCCTACAATCGTATGAAATGCGTATATAAGATTTTTCCATTCAGAAAATGTGACGACTCATCCGGGGCTCGCGATCTTGGGCTTACAAGGCGGACACGTAAAACCTCTCAGCAGCTGAGCGAAAACTTATAATATGAGGTGAAAATTACTCAATGAATAAGTTGAAAATTAGTCAATGTATAAGGTGAAAATTACACATTGTATAATATAAGGGGAAAGTTACTCAACGCGCAATATAAGGTGAAAATAGTTTGAAGAGTACAGGAGAAGAAACTCCCTACTCTTCACTTGTTTACGCAGTAAAAAGCACGTTGAAATTCATATTTAAATGTTTTCAGTGAAAATATTTATCTTGTATAGTATTGAATATAAAATATTAAATTAAGTTAAACTATAACTGGTATTTAAAATTATTTTCGATATCTTATATGAATACCGAAGACACAGCAGCAACTGATTTTGTTTGAATAACATTATACCTGACCTACACTGGATTTGGTGGCAAATATCACAACTTTGAACTTCAAGTACCTAATACAACAGAAAGCATGCCATATCAGTACTTTGGATCATGAAGGATTTAACATGCACCATCCTCCGTACCCGCAATACGTTTCGTTTGAGTTTTGGTTGCTTAATCCTAAGCCAAAGGTAAGTTCGGTTTAACCGCTGCCTAGAATGACAGCGGTGAAAATTAATTTGTTTCCGGTATAGCTAGGCTTAAAAGCCAGTGCTATACCAACTGGGGCGTACCCTTTCGATTAAAAAGAATGTACCAATTTTTCCTTTTCCTATAACCTCTTGCAACCTGGCGTCTCCATTTGGAGACATTTTTTAAAAACTCCCCGCAAACAATTAACAAGTTAAAATTATTTCCGAAATTGACCTAGCCATATAGAAGAAAATCAAAATAGTTATAACCAGTTTCCAGTCTTTTATTACAGGTATCAATCATTTATTTCTGTTAAAAAATGACGTTGACCGAGGGTCAATACGATATTAGAGTTCTTAAAAAAATAATTAATTTTTTTTTCAAACTTTTCAAAACAATCTTTTAGTAGTTAATTTTAAAGGCATTTGAGCATAAAAAACAATTATAAGATAAACTGTCAAATACATACGGCCTTTTTTGTTGCATTTATATAGCCCCAAAAAATGTGTATTTTTAGAGTTTAAGAACTGTCCCTAAGGAACTATTAAACATATATTTTTTTTAAATATTTTTTTGAAAAACACTTTTTAGCATATATTTGGTATGAAAAGTATGTTTCGATTATAGGAATATTCGTGTAGGATTTTGCCCTGATCTTAAGAGGATAAACAAGAAGTTGCAATAAGCAGCGTGATCTTTCCTTAAAAAAAAACATATTTGTTTTTTATTCCAGTTTTATGCTCGTTATTCACCTAAGGTATCATCCCTTTCCTTTATTATAGTCTATTTTAGTTCCGATGACCACACTTTTTTTTCTGTAAAATAATTATACATACAAAACGATGCTTGATTGGTCACCCTCACGTACGTGTTATACCGTCAAGGCTGCTCTCTCTGGGGGGTGTTGTAAGAAGTAATTTTACATGGGTTTGACAAAGTACTAAGAGTTTTTTTTCGCATGGAATCATTGGGGGTGAAAAGGATTAAGCCCTTCATTCCCTTAATTCTTTCGAGGCAGTGTATTAAACTTCATTTTATTAGCATTAAATATCGTTACCACTTAACTAAAAATATCCAATTCTTTTTAGTGTACACTTTAAAAACAAAAGAGTGAGAATTCCACTCCAGTTGGAGAAGTGCATTTTCGACACTGGGAAGGAGTGAATATTATCTAAGACTGAGTTAAAATCACTCGTTTGGAGTGATCCTGTCGGAGGTTTAAATCACATAGGATCCCCTCCAAAGGGAGAAGTGCATTTTCCAGACTGGAGGAGTGCAAATCAATCAGGCTGAGTTAAAATCGCTCTTTCGTTTTAAGAGTGTATTTACTTAGAAACGCGCCTTTGTGCTAAACTGACTTTAGATGAGTAATTTTCTGTTGTATGTGTGTGTGTGTACTTTTAAGTTAGTCATTCACTTTTGTTTTTTTTTGCTCCAATTTACTTGTAACTCCCTTTAGGCATTCTAGAGTGAACAAAATATAATTAATAAGTAGTTTTATATAAATATATTTAATAACAAAACTTTATACCATTAGTAATTGCAGTTTTCGATTCCAAAAATTTAAAAACTAGACTTTTTAACAGAAATAACTTAACTAAGAGTGAGATTTGTTCGGTGTCTGACATTGATTTGACACTTTCTTCATTTTTTTGTCGCCTAGTATCTCAATATTATCCATTTTTATTCTACCTTCATGACTTACTTATATAAACCGAATGACAGTTAACATTATAACAAATGTAAAATTCAAATTGAAATAACTTTAAGAATTCTATTTGCTTGTGTGTATGACATTGATTTGTCGATTTTCAGACTTCTTCAACTTTTTTTTATTCGCCAAGTGCATCTTATCCATTTAAAATAACCGCCATGACTCGCTAAAATCCAATAATCCAATCGAGAGTGACAGTTACCACTCTCTCAAAACAAACTTCGTGAAATTTACCTCTGAAAGGCTACCGATATAAATTCTACGCCTGGTCATTACCTAACCCTGTCAGTGGGTGCAATTTTTTTTTTAACGAACCCAATAACATAAATAAAATTAGGATGTCCGGGCGGCAAGGAAAGAAAAGAGTCGAAGGTACTATTAAAATCGCATCTAGGCAGAAATTCCCTTAAAAATATTGCGACGCTAAAGAGATTTCCGACCTATATTTATCGTTCTTTTAACCTGTAATCTTCGTTTCACGGAAAAGCACCGGTTGCTTTTGTTTGACCGTATGGCATTTTTACTAAGGGGATATGGAAGAACAACTGTGTGTTACTGCTGACTTGTTAGTTTAAACTGAAACGGAACAGAGGTATTTTTTGTTTCATAATATGCTTCTTTTCGGTCCAGTATTTTTTTTTTGTAAACATATTAGTAAATACAGGGTGTGGAAAGTAACCTTTTCTTCCTTTATTAATTTGACTGCTATACCGAACAGAACATTTCCAATTACATAGCAGAGGCAAGACGCTAAAATCAATTAAATACAGACAACAAACATTGAATTTGAATAAAATGAGAACATTAAAATAATTAAAGTTGATTAAATTAGAAACATTAAAAGCATTAAAATTGAATAAAATAGAAGCATTAAATTTGAATAAAACACACACCAACAAATAATTTATACTGAAGAGCTAGAAAAAAAAAGGAATTATAAGGTCACTGACAAAATATCTCTTTTTAATTTCGTAAAGTTGTCAAAAAAAATGAATCAGTATTTATAGGGAGATTGCTAACCAGTTTAATGAATTTTATGTATGGTTGATTTTCAAAATAGTTTTAGATGGTGCTTATTAAGATCTTATATTTTTACGTAACCATTACAAAAGGTGTTCTGTTAAATACACGAATTGAAACTTTGCATAGTGTTATTTGAAAATATGAATAAAATAAAAGTGAAACACTACAAAAAAGAAAAACAGTATCATCCATAGGTTCTAAAGGTCACTCCACATTACCTTATATGAAATATAAGGCAATGAAAGTATTTCGATGGGTCCAAAATCCGTAATGGAGAATTGTGTTTTCAACTACAAACTTTGAAAAAGCTTTTTGTCTTAAAAAAGTTCTTCAGGAGAAAATCGCGCATCCACAAAGGGTAGGGGAAGGTGGGTTACCTTGGACCTATTTTGACTTTTCAATTTTTATTTTCTTAATTACTTGCAAAAAGTGAATAAAAATATTTTTACTGAATACTTTATGTTGTTATATACAACATATATTTATTTTAACATGTTATTTAGATGATTTCAACTATTAAAAAAATAAATACAGAAAATTGCAATTAGGACCAAGGTACACCACCGGTGGTGTACCTTGGTCCAACCGGTAGTGTACCTTGGACCAATTATTAACAGGTAGAGAGACTCGATTTACAGTCCGAAAACCAATATTTATTAGCCACATAAAATTCAAAAATACATTTTACAACCTACTCTTATTTCTAGCCAAGGCCCAAGATTGTAGTTAATTGGTTATGTTAGGTCAATTGGCTCAGTAAGGGGTTTTATTGCCTTAGTTTTTTTTTAGTGTCCTTTTGGCTTTTTCAACTGCAATGCAATCTTTCTCGGGTGTATTCGTTAAAATGCAGCATAAAATTAAACTGTCATTTCATGCCATAGAAAAACATTTGGCTATCTTTCTGTCTTAAATTTGAAAAAAACTACTCAAATATTTCCCCTATGTTTATTCAACTAGGCCTAAACGTAAAAAGGATGTTCTGCTTATATATTTATTATAAAAAATATCTTTTTAGATGAGCATGCAATAATTATTTTCTGATATCAATATGGTTAAAATTTTATAGGCTTCCATAAATCTAAATAATTAACTACAAAAAAAATTCTTTATCACATCATATCAAAATTTCTTTCAAATTTCTATTTTTCTAGATTTTACAAATCAGGGTTGCATATTAATAGCTTAAAATACATAAATTTTCAAAGGACAGAATTTACTTGAATTTTAAAAAGGGCTTTCAACAATCTGAAGCACATAAGACCTATAGTAGTGTACCTTGGACCAGTCCAAGGTACACCACTTGTATTAGGTTCGAGGTACACCACTTGGATATTAAAAACAAAATAGTTAATCACCAAGTTAAGGTTAGACTTAACTTAATTTCAAGCACACTGTTTTATAGCTAAAACTTTGCTTTATATTGCATAACCATCGTTTCTGAATAAACACTACATGTTTGAGTAAAAAATTACACTAAAGAATCTGACAAAAATTTACTTTTGAACTGTGAATTTAGTTTTTCGAAACCTCTTTAATAAATTGACCTTTTAAACAAACAGATAGAACTTTACTGAGATCCCTGGTAGCAAATACTTTAACTGCATGTGGTGTTGTTTCAATATCTAAGCTAATCGAACTAGAATCAGCATAGGTTCGAGGTACACATAAGTCCAAGGTACACCACTTACCCCTAAATGAAGTAGAACCTTTTTGGTTTAAAGGTATTGCTTAAAAACGACAAAAAGCTTCAGACTTCGAATTTGGTGCACGAGTTCATAAGAAATCCCACTTGCAGAATGGGTATCCGAAACTAGCGTGTAAATATCTTTTATTGAGTGGTAACTGAAAGAGTGGTGTTTCACATCTCTAGTTTTAATTTCAAATTAATCTTCACCTACTCATCGTACTTACCCTTATAGCTGTTACATAATTCTTTAAATAGCTGATAAAATTATAAACTCCAGAAGTTAAAATTTTTTTAATAAATTGAAAATTCATATTTTAATTTATTGGTCCTTTTTGACTAAATTTTGTAGAGATTGTTGAAGAAGTCAAAAGTTACAGAGTTTATGACTTTATGACTTTCTTGGTGGGGGGCAAGTTCGCCGAACACTGCGACCTTACGTAAAGTTACAGAGTTACAAATATAAGATTACGCTAGTAACATGCCCTTTTTTTTTTAAGGGGGTCCGATAACCTTAAAAACTTTTTCTTTTATTTTTACAGGTAGACATTTCAAATTTTTCCACTTGATGTCCACTAATTTGTCCACTTGACGAATTAATTACAATTCAATATTTAAAAACATAAAAATTCTTATTTATTTTGTTTTCAATTTAAATTTTTGCTGATTTTTAGGCATTTTTAAAATGCCTACTAGTTTTTTTTCTTATGCAATCTTTTTTAAACAAAATTTTGGATACAACATCTTTGATAATATTTTAAGAAACGTATGCATTCAGATTTAAATTTTAGTGAACATTTTCTAAAAAAATAGTTTTTTAAAATTTGACTTAAAAAAGCATGAAAAAGGTGGATTTTCAACTTTGAAGGTCATTTATAAAAATTTGGTTGAAAAAAATAAAATTCGGAATGCATACATCTATTTCGTATATATTTATAATAAAAATTTTACCCAAAGTATAATATTCAAAAATCCTTAGCATTTTGACTGTTCTCAAAATACAAAAACGACGAACGGAGATATAAGCTTTTAAAGTTTTGAATCATGGAAGATCAGGATGAAAAATTGATTGCCGTGTCCCTTTCAAAAATTCATAACTAATGAAGTACTAGGAACTTCTTAAAATAGTTCTCTGAGAATTGTTAAGAAAAGTTTGAATAATTTTTAAAAAATTTAAAAATAATTGTGTTTTTTTTTTGAGATTTTTGGGTATCAGATCCCCTTCTAGAGTATTACCAAAATTTTCTTTTAATTACATTAGCATTGCCTACCTGGAGTTTTTCATGACCTTTAAAATTGAACAGTAAACAATTAGGGCTATAAATCATTTTTCATTAATAAATTTATTAGTTTTGAATAAAAACAACACATTTAGTAAATAAAAGTTTACATAAAAAATATCGATGGATTAACATTAAAGCATGAAGAATTTTTAAAAAATTATAATAGATTGTTTGGAAGTATTGATAGATTTATTACAAATGATGAGGGCTTGATTAGAAATATAAACAAATTGATTAATTGATAAGAAATACTGATAAGAAATTTAGGTATGCGGAAATATGCAATAAATAGAAATAAAGATACATTAAATAGAAACATACATTCATTAAATAAAAATTTATTGGTTTTGAATAAAAAAATCCATTCAGTAAATAAAAGTTAGCATAAAAAATATTGATAGATTAACATTAAAGCATGATGAATATTTTAAAAATTATAATACATGGATTGTTTGGAAGTATTGATAGATTTATTACAAATGATGAGGGCTTGATTAGAAATATATATAAATTGATTAATTGATAAGAAATACTGATAAGAAATTTAGGTATGCGGAAATATGCAATAAATAGAAATAAAGATACATTAAATAGAAACATACATTCATTAAATAGAAATATGCATACTTGATTAATTGCTTTGAAATACTGATGGACACTTCGAATGTATTAGAAGTTTAGACATGTTGATTAGAAATATTGATAAGAAATTTAGGTATATGGATTAGAAATAAAGATACAGTAAATAAAAATAAAGATACATTAAATAGAAATATACATACTTGATTGTTTGCAATGAAAAACTGATTAACACTTGGAATGGATTAGAAGTTTAGACATGTTGAGTAGAAATATTGATGAGAAATTTAGGTATGCGTATTAAAAATAAAGATACAGTAGAAATAAGGATACATTAAATATAAATATACATTTATTAAATAGAAATATACATATTTGATTGTTTGCTTTGAAATACTGATGGACACTTGGATAATATTATTGCTTTGATTGCGGTGATTCGAATAAAATGAATCGAAATATTTATTTCTTAATCATAAAACATATAAATACATTGCTTAAAAATATGAATCGATTTCTATAAGTATTAAGAATATAAAAATATTACTGGATTCTTCAAAATATATTAAAAGTATATTTATAAATAACACCAATAATGATCAGAAGTTCTCGAATGATAACCCCAAAAAATTGTCCTCGGTATTCCTGGAAAAACTACAGAGATGTTTTTCAAGGGAGTCTCTAATCTCTCCTAGTGTTTTGTGTTTATTTAAAATAAAAACTTCCTAAGAAGGAGTTACTGGTGTAAGCCCTTTAAGATCAAGATTTGGTGACCCTGAGTCTCATTTTTTTAAACATGGAGTTAGGAAGGCGATGGGGATGGTGTAGGGCAGAAAACAATACATAAACCGGTTTCGCCAAGCGAAGCCATTAATTGCTGTAGTAAGCCCAAAGAAACGCTTTCGGCCGAATATTTGGCGCTATTTTATAGAGAAGTTTGTCTATCGTTTCTCTATCGACTATTGTTTCCTCTATAGACTTAGCATCCCCATGTGTGGATTTTTTTTAAAACCTCCCCACAAACAATTTACACGATAGTTAGTTCCGAAATTGAAATGGTCCGATAGAAGTAGATTCAACTATAAGTTTTCAGCCTTTGATTACAGGTATCTGTCATTTATTTTTTTTAATAAAAAAATTAAGTTGAACGCGAGGGTCAATACGATATTAGAGTTCTTGATAAAATTATGAAATTTTTTTTTCAAAATTTTTAAAAAGTAGTTTTAGTAATCAATTTGAAAGACATTTTGAAATAAAAACAATGATCAAAAAATGTGTTAACTACAATCATCCTTTTGATACATAATTTTTTGTTGCATTTATAGCGCAAAATATGTGCATTTTTAGAATTTAAGGCATGTCTCTCAGTATATATTAAATATAATGTTTTTAAAAATGACTTTGCAAACATACATTTTAGCATATATTTGTATGAAGAGTATTTTTAGAGTAGGAATATACATGTATGATTTTTCTCGGGTCCTTATAGGGTATAGATTTACTACATGGGCTTGACGATTTATTTTTGACTCTTCAATAAACACTATCATTGCAACTAATTTTTCTTACCTGTGAAGGAAATAACTACCATCTTGTATAAATTCACATATCGTTTTACAGCCTACATCTATGCAAATAGTTAATTTTTAATTCACTCTAATTTGAAGGGGAAAAATGACGCTTTCATCATGAACTAACATTGAGTTTGGTTTGGGCTTACTTGGGTTGCTTGGCGACTTTTTGGCGGCTTCACTTTTTTCCGCGCCAATCATCTCCATCTTTTTCTTAACTCTAGCATTTTAAGACCCATGCAATATTCTAAAAACGGTAATGGTTTGTTGGTTTAGGTGTTTTGCAGGGTCTTTCTTTTTTTAAACTTTTGATAATGGAGGTAAGATGGGGTAGATGCTTGGATAGAAAAAAGTGAAGCACTCTGGCAATCGTCAACCCTGTAAAATATTTGGAGTAGAATTTATTAATAATTTCTAAGTAAATTTATAGTTATTAAACCATTTACCAGAACATCACCAATATCAAACTTAATACTAACCAAACTGCTGTAGTTATGGTAAGCTAATTTGTTGTAAGGCTTCCAAACCCCCTGAATATATTTTCTAGGGATGCGTGGTTTAAAATAGTAATGAAGCCGTATATGATTTTTTTCTAAAAAACATGTTATAATTGTACAAATAGAAGATTTTAAAAGTTTTTTCAATGTCAGTTTTTTTAAGACGCTTTAATATTTCTTCTTCCACTCCGAATTTTCATGCTAATTTTCCGATTATTTTATTGGATTTCCAGTTTTTCATTTTCAATATATTTTTTCACTTTTATATTTTTTTCATTTAGATTTTCTATATATAAATTAAGATTATAGTAATTTTGCACATGGTTAAAGTTTTTTTTTAAATTTTACTTTGGTTTTAATTTTTTATTTTGGTTCATTTAAAAACAAAATCCAGTTCCTTGCATTCGTTCAGATCTTTCTCTACAATCAACAACTGCACAAAATCTTACATTTTATTTACATTTTACAAACAGAATTTTAAATAGTATGGAAGTCTTCTTGTATGTGAATGTATCAAGAATGGATATCGAATCTAATGTATGAAAATCTTCTCGAAAATGCGGTTCATTTATGATCGTCATCGCAATTGGCGACTTTCAAGAAGGCTGCTTTTTTTTACTAGAAAAGTCCAAACTTCATTCTAAGCTCTATGGTTTCAGGAAATACCTAATGGAAATGAGTTTATTTTAACACGCGATAACCATTCAACACCTCAAAAAGTGTTTAAACAGCTGAATTTAGTTAAAAAAAACTTCGTCAGTACATCAGCAAATATGGCGGCGAGTTGGAAGAGTGAATATTTTAATGAGATTTCTGACAGGAAAAGTAGTTTTTCCGTAGTAAATGTTTCCTGTAAACTGCGTGAAAAGAGTGATTTTACAAGGAAATACAAAGGCTCATGTAATAAATATCGGTGGGCGTACTGACAGTGTAAAAGGTTAACTAAAAACAGGAAGGGTCACACGTTGAACAAGTAAATAAAGGCGGAGGTTTCTAAGAAAAAAAAACAGTAATTTTGTTCTTTATTCTTGACATTTTTATTAAATTTCAGCACGAGTAAGAAAAAACTGGGGGTGTAACAATACACCATTTTTTGTCACCATTCAATGAATCCCCACGCATTTAAAGATAATTATACATCCTATTGTAATTTCAATAACTTTTAAACCCAAAAAAGCTATTGATCAGCTACACTCTTAAAACAAACTAGCGATTTTAACTCAGTCTAAGTTAATTTACACTCATTTCAGTGTCGAAAATGCACTTCACCTATAGGAGAGGATTTCACTCCTTTGTTTAGTCAAACGTTCGACAGGATCACTCCAAACGAGTGATTTTAACTCCGTCTGGGTTAATTTTCACTCCTTTCCAGTGCCGAAAATGCACTTCTCCTACAGGAGTGGATTTCACCCTTTTGTATTAAGAGTGTACCATTTGCGCAAGCGTGATTTTCTCGAAAACTTTATTATGACTTCGGATGCGTACTGGTAGCTCGTGAACCGAATTTGTATTCCTTAGCTCTTTTAGTTCGAGTAGTAGAGTGGTTTAAAACAGCATGACAGGCGTACTGATGTTTGAAAACCACTATTTTGGCCATCAAAACGTGCACAAAACACAAAATCTCCATTTCGGATTTTCGACCCCATCACGAAACTTTCATTGCCTTATATTTCGTATTTAGTATTGAAAGAAATATGTAACATAAGACATATACAATATACTGTCGAGTTAAGTCAAGCCGGTAATGCTAGTTAAGAATGAATGTAAATGATTTAGGGGATACGGTACTCAGAAAAAGCAACATAAACTTGTAAATTATAATGGTTTTATATAACGTTGACTCTAAATAAACATTTTCTAGCAATAAAAACAAATATTTACAAGAAGCTTTTTTGTATTTTTTTTAAAAGTCAGAATTTTGAATTTTTTAAAACGCTTCTTCTCTTTCAGTTTTGAGAATAACTCCACCAAACTTTTATAGTTTGTTTTTAGTACTATTTGTTCAAGAACTGTTAATGGATTTTAAAATATTAGCTACAGTTAAAAAGTAACATGCATTTATACTAAAAATCACAACAAATTACAAGTTATTGTATTCAATTAAAAAACAACAACTATACATAATAGACCTTTTTCCATGCCCAATTTTGTGCACCATACATATAAAAGACAGGTTAAATATTTACAAATTCCAACCTCATTTCCAAGGAAGCCTTAGGGATTTATTGAACAGAAGAATTGAAAAACGCGAAACAGAAAAAAAGGTTGAAAAGCAGACGAAATATGCATTCAAACTTATGGGAATGACACCAGAAAATATTAAATAATTTTTTTCTGCATAAGATATCACTATGAAACTTTCAGTAAATGTTCAGAAAGATAATATAAATAATAAGAAGTAAAAACTGAAAAATTGAAATTTTGACCAATTTCTGGGTACCGTCTCCCCTCAAATTTATTATAAAGTCCTCATAAAAAGGTTACAACTTATGACGTATAACTAAGCTCCTTACTAGCAGAGACCTTGAGTATTAAATAACATCCACACACACGAAAAAAAAATTAAAACCGAAACTTTATTTAATCGACATACATTTAATAATAATAAAAAAAAAAAAACTTCTTGCAAACTGTTCCCATACGGGCACACAAAATAAATACAACTTTAACACTTTCCCTTATTTGTTTTGTTTTGCATAAGATCTTTAGTCATACCAGTTCCAGATTAATCCCATCTTTTCACACAAGATCAAATGTCTAGGCCCATAGAGAGTAGTTCGATAAATAGGTCGGCAATCTGAAATTCAGTCGACACTCTTCTTACGACGATTTCTATGTTCGTTGCCATTTCTCTAACAAAGAAATGTCGAAAATTTATGTGTTTGGATTCTTTAACATGTATTTCGTGAAGAGTTATGTTTCAATTTATGAAGAAATATAACTTTAAAAAGGAAATTTAAAGGCACTATTTCGGTGGTCATTATTTAAATCGCGGGTTTGAAATTTTGTCAATTCTTATTCTTTAAAATTGTCATTATTTGTTTGATAATTTTTTTCTTAGTTATTTATGCCATAAAAGCTTTCTTTTGACTATATAGTTAGAAACTATTTTAAATAGTTTAGTTTGAAAAGAAATACTTTTCTATTTAACAAAAGTAAAAAATTTAAACGAGTTGTAGTTGCTCATAAATTTTTAATTCAAAGAAATACTCAGATATTTTTTATGGTAAAAGTTCTTCATTTTAATGTGAATGCTAATTTTTACTTATTTTTTTTATACAGTTAAGAAAATTGAGAGGAGCCAATTTGACTAAAAAACATACTATTAGGAATTTAGATAGTTAGTTTTTATTCTGTAATAAGCAGATAAAACATTAAAATGCACAAAAGTAATATAACTCAATTTCAATGAATTCGTACTTCATCTTTTTATAAGCATTTACATACATCTTTTGAAAATGTTGTACAAATTAAGATTCTTAAATGACACTCCATTTTAAATTGATTTCCCAAACGTATCACAGCCCCGGTTGAAAACAAAAAAAATATTTAATTATTGTTTAACAAAACTTAGAGCTTAAAAACGAATTTATAGCATTTCATATTAAACTGCTTGAATCCAATAACAAATCTAGAAATTCTCAAGCTCAAACCTCATTATACATATTTTGTCACCTAAAAATTCGAAGAATTTGATCTTTAGCGAAAAACTAAATTTAAAGCTAACTAATTGATTTTTAACTACCGCTTACAATAACTACTTTCAAAATAACTTTCGCTTCCCACATAATTATACTAATTATAACGCCTCTTTTAAAAGGAGGTGCAATAACAATAGAGAAAATTGATAGTTAACACTGATTGGCAGTTTGATTAAATAATCGCATGGTTAGTATAATGTACTGAGTGAGACTTTGATAAAATATGTATGCAAAATTCCCATGGTGATGCTTGAATATTAATAATAATAATTGAAGTCTTTAAAGTTGCTCGATCTTGCTAAATTAATATACCATAATTTATTAAATATATATTCGCGTTAACTGACCCTTTACATAACTTATTAATATGTTTGGCAGTTTTTTTTATTTAATTTTGATTGAATAATAAATTATGAATTTTACTAAATTTGATTTAACAATTTCCGACCGAGCTATCATGATCCTACGGGTATAAAAGAGAATGGTCAAGCTCTTCAAAAATATCGATACCGAAGCAGCTGATTAGTACCATTCGTTATTTGTATAAAAAAATGACTTTGTTTTTAAGGAGTTGCTGGCATTGATGCTGTTTAACGCATTTTTTTTCAATAAAACTCCACATTTAGTCTCATAATTTTAAATCAGCGCCATCTGACCGCTGGTCTTAAAGGGTTAAGGCAGATATCAGGTTTGAATGGCTTGATTTCGAGACCCTCAAGTATCGACTTGCGCTAATACTTACAGGTCCCCACAATCCCACTCTTTGAAATTGGTTCGAAATTTGTTAAAAATGCTGAATAATTAATTTTACAAAAAGTATTCGCCGTGATTTAAAAAAGTGAGATTATGGAGACCAGTAAGTTATCTAAATTTATTATTAAAAAAACCATTTGTAAAAATATTAAATTCAGCCGGAAAAATGTGGTAGAGAAAATAGTTTTTTCCTCCATTGGATTAACATTGAGCCACTTGAGTTTGGAGACCCCCGGTCCAGCCCACCCATTTCCCCTTAACACTTTGGCTGCGGCGATAACGATGGGAAATGTTCATCGATAGAGGCTGATGTGAAGTAGAAGAACATACTGTTTTTAAAACCAGTTCGTTACCATAGAAATAAACTAACTCTTCATTTTCGAAAAAGTAAAAATCTTAGTTTTAGATCGTAAAATTACAAGGTTAGGTTCAATAAACGTCGCTAACTGAAGCTAAACGGCAGCTAGTCCAAAAAATACGAGGACATGTTCCTGGACTTCTCCAACCAGATAATCACCTGTTACTAATTATTGAATTGAATACAATAACCAGACTCGTTTCAATGATTATTTTTTTTGACTATGAAATATCAATACATTTTCCTAATTCTTATTTTTTGGTTTTTTAATAAAAAAATGTAATAGACTAGTTGCCTTTTTTATAGCTAGATAGTTGAAGAGGGGAATTATCCTGTCTGTAGTGTAATTCGTCGTTTGTAAAAAAAGTGATTATCACTAAAACTTTTAACATTAAATGAAAAAAAAAATTGTGGAATAGTTGATCGACACCCATTATAACTAAATAATTTAATGTACTTGATTTAAATTGATTATTTTTTTAATAAAAAAATCTTTTGATCTCCTCTTAAATCGTGACTTACACTACAGTTAAGTCTGTAACCACTAGCTCACCATGTTAATCAAGTAATCAAACGAACTTGAACTCTTAAGAACGGTTGGCGAAATAGCACTACGAATTTTATCAGAATGTGGTGTTATCGATGAATCGGAACAACGAGACGCGCTCGCGCGTCCTCAGCATCCGACGTGTTAAGTAAAACTCAAAGTTCTTACTCTCCATTTTGACAGAAATATCGTATGCATCAATTCCAAACCAGCTGATCGTAATTACAGTAACCTTATATTTCTCACTTCCCACATCCCTTACGGAGTGTTAAATAACCCGAAATTAGTAATCAGCATTTAATAACCCCGGCGATTATGCGACTGTGAGACTTATAAATGGGAAATGCTTCGAAAAGTGATGGCGTTGTCTGACCGCCATTTCATGATATAATATCCTTTTAAATGGCGGATTCCACTCAGGTGATGATTAATTACAAGAGACTGGGTTTAAATGGAGACTTTAGATAACGATATGTCTGGTTTTGCGAAACCTAAAAGGTGATCAACATCACTCCCCAAGTCACGGGGATTTGGTGTAATGACTAAGCGGGTTTTTTTTAACCCTTTAACCTCGAAACCGGCCCAGGACGGCTCTACCAGCAAACATCGGGAAGGCCGTTTTCGGCCGTTTCGTTTCACGAATAGGGGTGTTGGGTATGTTAAAAATTGAGCGTGCTGTGGAAAAAAAAGTATCCGCTAGTGATCATTTCTGTCGTTATCATCCTATACAATCGGACCTTTTTGACTTTGTATAAAAATAACATTTTGAGTTAATTGCATGACACAAAATTTGCATAAGGGGCCGTCTTCATATTAAAAATGTTACTAACTTTAAAATTTCCAATGGCAACACCCCTTTTTGAGTCCATATTTCAAATCTATGACCCATGTTAATACGAAATGCCAAATTTTGTTAGTTTTTAAGCATTATTAGGGGAGAAAGAGACGTGCAAAGTTTAGGTACTACAATGTTAAATGAGTTGCACATAAAAAACTATCCCAATCTATAAATAATTAAGATAATAAAACGAATTTTTTACTGAAAACAAATTATAACAACCCAAACATAATGCATTCAATATTGGGGTATTTAAAACAATTTTTATATTTTGAAATAATTATTATTTTAATTTTTAAAAAAATTAGTAATAGAAACCCCTTAATATTTTTACAGAAATATATTTAAGACAGGAAGTTTAAGCGAAATCCCAATTTTTAATTTCTTTTATCCATAATTTTCTGAGTAAATCACAAAATACTTTTTAATTGCGCTTCAGGGGACTGTGTATAAGATTATATATGAACTTGATGAACAAATACGGCTTTGGAAAGGAAGATAAACATCATTAAACCAACAACCTTGAGATGGTCCCTCATAGGATATCAAGTGATTCGATGGAATAACTCGTTAAATATTCATCCAAATGTGACAAAAACTAAGATTTAGGGGTTTTCGAGGATGCTTAACATTTCTAAATAATCAAATATGGGTGTTACTATTGGAAATTTCAAAGTTGTTAACATTTTTAATATGAAGACCTCCCCTTATGAAATTTTTTTCATGCAATTAACTTAGAATGTTATTTATTCACAAAGTCAAAAAGTCCGATTCCATAGGATGACTAACAGCCGAAATAATCTCACTTGGGTATTTTTTACTTGGGTATCACTTGGGTACACCCATATTTGATTATATGATACATGTATATTCCAGCTTGTGTGCTTGTTCATAGAACAGCTTATAAGCTTTCGTCAAGTGGGACAGACACAGAAAGAAATTTTACAGTCACAAAGAAATGAATAACACATCGACAAATAACAACATTTATTGACTTTCACAAACATCCATGCCTGACCGGGATTCGAACCCGACCTCAGCAGCTCCAAAGGCTAGTACACTAACCATTCAGCCACCGAGGCGGCTTTTAAACCAGAAAATGGGTGGTTAATGGGTAATGTAATCGATTCCGGCTGCCTATTTCTAGCCTCCTTTAGGAGCTTTAATACAGCCAATAACGCTTTGTAATTTAGAACCCAGGTCAAGAGACGAAGTCGACACATGAGCGGGCACCCAGCGGATCTTCGAGCGACATCGTACGCTAACGCCGTCGGGACCTTCGACTCCACAGATTTAACGAGCACGTAAATCGCAATGTACTCGCAATGGGTGGTTAGGTTGTACGTTTTCCCCGGGTGTTTTTTCTAGCTTGCGTGAACTTTAACACAGCCGAAATTCGCATTGTAATTTATAACCTTGGTCAAGTGACGGGGTTGACGCTTGAGCAGGCACCCAAAACAAACCATTGAGCGTGTTCAGGACCGGTCTTCGAACCCAGAACTTTCTGATTGCTAGACAGCTAGCTTCGAAGGAAAGTCGGTACCAGAAATCACCCTCCCCCCTCTTTTATCAATGTCTTCCCTTTAATTTATTAAACTAAAACGTCATTATCAATTTGATTTTTAACAAGCAATTTCTGCTTTTTACAGATATGCTATGAGTTTCTAATAGAAACTCCTTCCTAAGTATTTTTTAAAAATTATTTTAAGCCATACTCAAAACTTTATTTTAAAATTAGTCGCCAACAAAAGCAACTTTTCGCGCCTTCCGGAATTCATCGTAAGCCATTTTCCAATATGTATTTTAAGCTATTAAGCAGTCGGTTCACTTTATATATGTAGTTGGCTGTAAATGCATATGAACCGAAAACTTGTTAGGATAATAATCTGTCTAGCTAGTTGAAGAAATAATTAAATTATTTAATTTCAGGAGCTTATTATGAAACTAGTCTTGTTAAAGGATATATAATTTAAAAACGTCTTGAGCTTTGAAGTCGACTGTCATATTTATTATTGCTTAAAATAATTCAGAAGAGAAGTTTTTTTTTATAAAACAATATATGTTTTTGCTATTTGAATTTGTATTTTTTTAATTTGGAGCTTAATTTTAGTCTAGTTAAAAAGTCTTTTATAAAAATATTAATTTTTTTTTCTTCCACTTAACTTAATTTTTTAAATTGCATAAGTTTTTATCAGAAACCAATAGGGATTTATTAAATTTTTGTATATTTGTAATTGGAACAAATTAATTGATGATTCAATTGATGATTCAAATTGAAAGAATTGTCCGTATTATGTTACAGCTAGAGCACCAGTTGTTTAGGTATTCATTTCGTGAAAAACTAAATTTTATCTATATTTATTTTCTCAAGTTAATTAACCTTTTGTCAATCATGTTCTTTTATGGTTGGAATTACAAAAACTCTCAATCAGCTCAAAAGTTATCACAATTTTAAGGGATCTATACAATAAGGCTTCAGCAAGAGTTAGAATAAAAGATGTCTGTACTGACTCATTCAAAGTCTCAACTGGTGTCTTACAAGGTGTAATTTTGAGCCCATTGTTATTTATCCTCTTTTTAAACAACCTAATAGTCCAGTTAAGCGAATCGTGTATCCCAGGCGTGTATATTGCACCTGATATCTATTTACATCTCCTTCTTTATGCTGATGATGCATATTCTTGCAGATAGCCCAATAAATCTTCAACTAAAGCTTAACACATTAGAAAGATTCTGCAAAAAATTCTGTTTAGATGTTAATATCAATAAAACCAAAGTGGTTGTTTTCCGAAAAGGCGGTAAGTTATCTGCGAGTGAGAAGTTCTATTACAATAAAAAAGAGTTAGAAATTGTCCCCAGCTATATTTATCTTGGCATACCGTTTTCTTCATCGGGTTGTTTAAATATTGCTAAAGATCACTTTATCTGTAAAACCATCAGTGCAATTAATAATTACTGGTCTGTCCTTGTTGGCGCAAGAATTAACTCGGTTAATTCTTGGTTTAAGTTATTTGACTCCTTAATATTGTCTGTTTTGACTTACAGTGCTCCAATATGGGCTGTTAATAATTACTGTGAATTAGAAAAATGTTTTTGTATTTTTGTTAAAAGATTGCTTACTGTTTCAAGGTATACCCCTGGATTAGGGTGTCCCTTATTTTACGAATTTTCGAAATCGAAAAGACGTACCCTCTCATTTTTTTCCTTTTATGTCAAAACACTCAGAAACGAAGTTTTATCCCATTCTGATATCGGGAACACGCGCCGCTTTTCATTTGAAATTTGCAAAAATTGCTAAAAAATCAAGTTTTTGCTCCATATCTCCAATTCTGTTAATCTAACAACAAAATGGTCAATGCAAAAGTTTTAAAACACACCTTTTTCTACAAGTTTTGTATTGACATAATTGTTCTACGAGTTACGGTTATTGAGATAAATCGGAAAGAAGTGCGAACTTTTTTGGAAACTCGCAAAATGCTCCAATCCACTCACCATAGTAAGATATAGAATTAAGCACAACAGCACTTCATAAAAGTGTCTAAACCTAGTTTATTATACCTTAATATTCATAAAATAATTGCTCATTTGTGTACTTAAAATAAGAAGTACGAACAATCCATGCTAATTGATTTTTTGTATGGGGCAGGGCCGTCACGTGGGTACTGGAGCGGGGTGGTAACCCACAGCGCTTTTTTAAAGAAAAGCAATGTTGGTTCGAGGCTACTAATATTAAAATGAAAATATGAAATTGATTAAATCACAATATTAATATTTATTGATTATAATTTGGCTTTGTATACATAAAGAATACCATAAAACAGATGAATAAATTTCCTCAAATGTTTTCATCTAAATTCAAAGAGTTTAAAATTATAACAAAAGATGAAAAGTATTCGCAATAACAACACGTTTACAACAAGTTTATTCTACCTTAATATTCATAAAATAATTGCACATTTGTGTACTTAAAATAAGAAGTACGAACAATCCATGCTAATCGATTTTTGTAAGGGGCAGAGCCGTCACGTGGGTACAGGAGTGGGGCGGTAACCCACATCGCTATTTAAAAGAAAAACAATGGGTTTCACCAATCCTGTTAAAACTAACAACAAAAATAAAGTGTGGAATCGGGATTAGATGTGGTATTTAAAACTATTTAAAGAAAAAAAAATAGTTATCTTTTATTGATAAGAACATGGGGAGCGGGAGTACAATAAATAAACATCTCCCTGAACCGCTTGATTATATATAAGGGGCGATTTTTCGGATGGGGGTTTGCTACCTAAGTTTGGCTTAATTGTTTGAAAAACCTTTGAAATTTTATAAATTTTGGAAAGGATTTGCAAAAAGATGATAACAAGACTCGAAATTACGGGAGTCGAAGAGTGGAGATTCAAAGTAATTTCTACAACTTGTTTGATATAGCATATTCAGACTCACTTAATATATTGAAGATTGAAGAAGGTAAGGCGTTTTTGATGAGACAAAGAGAACCAGGAAGGCCTTGCCGCTTAACTAGAGTTGTTAGGAAACTTGCAGAAACAGAAGAGTGTGCAAAACAGGGCTGCCAATGAGGAAAAAATACCTAAGACATCATTCATCGTCAATTTCTACAATGACATTGGTGCCGGAAATCGTATATAGTTCGTTTTACAGTATTCAAAATGAAGAATCAGATTCAAGGGAAGTATTATTATTTACTTGCACAAAAAGCAAGCCGTTGCCGAAATAACGTGCAAGGAAGATCATAATTATCCCAAAACTGGAAGCAGGTTTTGGATAGATATTAGTTGAGTGGTAAAAGACTCTGTTTTCTATTCTGTAGGCAAAAACTGAAGCACTTAAATACTGCTCTGATGAATTAGCAATAAATAAGTCCTCCCTTTAACGAGTTTGAACAAACACTCGTGAAGAATGGGCTAGAGGTGCAATGCACTTGTTTAAAAACTTTTCAATACACTTAATTTATTCATCTGTTTTATGGTATTCTTTATGTATACAAAGCCAAATTATAATCAATAAATATTAATATTGTGATTTAATCAATTTCATATTTTCATTTTAATATTAGTAGCCTCGAACCAACATTGTTTTTCTTTAAAAAAGCGCTGTGGGTTACCACCCCGCTCCAGTACCCACGTGACGGCCCTGCCCCATACAAAAAATCAATTAGCATGGAGTGTTCGTACTTCTTATTTTAAGTACACAAATGTGCAATTATTTTATGAATATTAAGGTATAATAAACTTGGTTTAGACACTTTTATGAAGTGCTGTTGTGCTTAATTTTATATCCTACTATGGTGAGTGGATTGAGCATTTTGCGAGTTTCCGGAAAAGTTCGCACTTCTTTCCGATTTATCTCGATAACCGTAACTCGTAGAACAATTATGTCAATACAAAACTTGTAGAAAAAGGTGTGTTTTAAAACTTTTGCATTGACCATTTTGTTGTTAGATTAACAGAATTGGAGATATGGAGCAAAACCTTGATTTTTTAGCAATTTTTGCAAATTTCAAATGAAAAGCGGCGCGTGTTCCCGATATCAGAATGAGATAAAACTTCGTTTCTGAGTGTTTTGACATAAAAGGAAAAAAATGAGAGGGTACGTCTTTTCGATTTCGAAAATTCGTAAAATAAGGGACACCCTACCCTGGATACATGTTGAGGTTAGGTTAGGTTTGAATTATCGTCGCACTAGAGCTACACGAGGGCTATTGGCGACGGGCGTCGTATTTTAGAACCACAGTCAGATGACGAGCCAACACCTGAATAGGCACCCAATGCAACCGTTAAGGGCGACATCGTACGCAGCTGGATACATGTTGAGACTTGAATTGGGTCATTCAAGAATTTCTTTAGTTTTTATCCGTTTGATTTTAAAATATTGGATAAATTTACTTAAGATGTCTGATGAAAGATTTGCTGAAGCTTGTTATTTAAGACTTTATCATTTGTCTCTTTATGGTTCTTCTACTAGCAAATTTAACTGGGCTATCTCTGTTAGAAATATTTTACAAAATGCTGGTTTTTATTTTGTTTGGATATCCCAAGATTACGAAGTAGAAGAACCATATTTACCAATAATTATCCAAACATACAATGATCAATACATTCAAAATGACCATGCTTGCGTAGCTAATAGTAACAATCACTCTTTTTACAAATTCATCAAAAACTCACATTTAATTGAAGATTATCTAGCCTCAAATGTTGATATATCTGTAAAACGAATTCTAATGCAGTTGCGTTGTAATCAAACATACTTGTACTTTAAAGGATCAATTTACAAAATTTTTCCTGACACTATATGTAAAATATGTAATACATCCGAAAATGAAACTTGGAAACACATAATTTTAACTTGTCCTATTTATGAATCCTTCAGAAGGAAATACTTATTAATTCTAACAATCTTTCAGTATTTTTAAAATTTTATAACAAAAACTATTATAATATTTATAACTACTTAATATCAGTTTTAAAATTTAGACAATATATATTAAGATTCGATGATACTGACAGTTAGTTTAGTTCCTTGTGTCTCTTTGTGTGTATTTAAGTGTTTGTTTGTATTTCATTTGTTTGTTTTTTATATTTATCCTTGCAATAGATTTATGTTGCTATTTTTAAAAGTTTCGTTGGTTAATTTGGCCAGTTCAGTAATTCTTTTTCAGATACGTGGCATCTGGAACGAAAAATAATAGGTTGTAGGGCCAATATATGAAATTTTTATTTTTTGGCTTATGCCGCCATCCTTTTGCATGTGGCGGCATAACCCCGGAGTGATGTGGCGGCATTACCCCATTAAGACAAAATGGCATAGACGGTTTGTTTAGGGTAAGATCGATAGCCTAACGTCCAAACTAACAACGTGATAAAATAGCCAAAAAATTACTCTTTTCAATGATATATAACCGATTTATCTAACTTAGAGATAACAGTCACTAATCTCTTAATTTCAGAAGGCCCAAAATTAGATGAAGATCACTAAAAACCGTATTTTTTAAATAACTTTACACCAACTCACCGCACGGCCATTAGCGTCTATACTACAAAGTACTTTGTTTCCTGCTACAGGTCAGTGCTCACAGCCCCCCTCCCACATACACCGTTGGCGAGATACAAGGGGTGGCAGCATTGCCCGAGGTGGCGGGATTCCCCTGCCCTCCCCTACTATTGATTTTAAAGACAACAAGTTTTACGTTAAAGATATTTTTATATAATTGAAAGTACCGCTTTTTACTGATCTAAGTACAAAATAAACACTTTAAAGCTCATTTTCAAGCTTCCACCAATTAATCGCATAGCACGTTTTCACCATTAAGATCTTATATTTTGAAGTAGAGTGTGATGTAAATTAATTATATTCTAAGTGCTGTTTATTGTTCGATTAAAGTTTGAATTAAAATCTTAATTTTTTTACACTAAATAATGTAAAACATTTAGTTATTGATAAGAGTTCAATATGAAATAAAAAGTACGCCCCCCCCCCCCCCACACTATTCAATATATATATTCCTCTGAAGAAATAAGTTAATAGTTTAAATTTCGGTGACAATTATGTATTATCCTTTTTAAATGAAACTTTCTCGAACCTTACATAATGCGATTGCACCTCATAGATATCTTGAAATATTTATAACTCTTATGCTATTATTTTGTAGTAAAAATAAAATGCAATATTGATATGATTCAGCAGTATTTCATGTATTTTTTTCGGAATCCAATACAGTAATACGAGTTCTATGCATGAATCTTTTTAATGCAATATTCATTATTTTATTTAAACTTGGATGAAATTTAAATGTAAGAAATAAAAAGGAAATATGCATTGCATTTATTTTATTGTTTCTTAAAAAACATATTTCACAAATGTCCAGTACATATATAAAAACAAAATAATTTTTTGGATTATGTATTTATTGAAGAAAATTCACTGTGCACATCTATTAAATCATAAGCACTCAAAATCGTGTAATATGAATTAGAATATATTGAATAGTTTACATGGTTTGGTTATTATGGACTGCTTAGGTTTTTCCTTAAATAGCTGGACCAGAGGACATGGTCAGAAATTGAATATATCATGCTTTAGAAGGGAGGTAAGATAACATTATTTTAACAATAGAGTCGTCAATGAGTGGAATGCTTTACCAGAATATGTTGTGTATTCGAAGAGAGTAGAAGACTTTAAGAAGAATCTCGATAGCTATTGGAAACTGTTAAGGAATTAGATATATTTTGGAAAAACCTTGCTGGGCCTCAAGCCTGTTGTTGGTCAACAATTTTTGTATTTGTATTATGATTTAAGCTTTGTATAAGCTGTATAACCGAGCTATAGCAATAAACATTTTCAGCTCCCAAGAGAATCTTTCATATTAATTTCCTTAAAACCATTTCGATGTTTTTAAAACTATTACTTCGTCTATAGCCATATAACTGTAGATAAAAAAGCCTGCTTACTGAAATTGAGTATTGATCATGACGTTTTAAACAATTACATTTACTATTTACGTTTTAAAATCAAACTTAGTCCTCTTTTAAGGAAAAACGCTGGGCAATAAAGTGCACAATTTTCGATGAATGCAAATTAAGGGGATGCGATACCCAAAAAATAATCCAGTATTTTTAATGCTAGTATACAAATTAAACTGTTTTTACAAATAACTAACATTCAATAAACATATAAGAAAAAATAATAAATATTGAATCATAAGTTTTTTATTTAAATAATTAAAAATGTTAACGTTTTTTCTTCAAAATGCTACTCCTTCTACAATTTAAAGAATTGCTTAATGGATTAAAAAAAATATTCCCACAACATCTATTAATAAAGAATGGTATGAATATGGAGCTAGCAGTTAAACAAGAACAGTTATGTAGCTTTATGCATAAAAATGGCCATGAAATAAGATATTTTGTAAATTTTCAACTTCATTATTTAAAAAAAAAAGCTATTCATACTAAGTTTAGCCCTAAATTTTAGGTACCGCGTTCCCTTAATTTCCATTACATTCAGAATAAGTGCAGTAAAACGTGAAAATCTTAAAAACAATTGAAGAGTTTAGTTGAAGAACGTGCTTAGTGTCAAAAACGTAAAAGCGAGAAAATGAGCTTTTAGCTTGCACTTAGAATCCTTAAAAATGGTACTTAGTGCAAATGGTACTAAAATCATACTTAAGTTAAAATTTTTGAAAAAAAAAAAGGAAAGCTTTCCATCTTTGAAGTAGGGAATAACAGATTTATTCGTTACCAAAACATGTTCTAGCACGTTCTTCCATTAACTCTAAAATTCCAAATAAAAAAAAATACAAATAAAAGTACAGCAATTTGAGTTGAAAATAAAAAAAATTGAAAAAAGTTGTTGAAAAGTTGAACTTAAATATTTTTTGTTTATGCATTAAACTTAATTTATTAAAAGTATATATTTGATGCTACTATCATCTTAAGAAAATATTCAAAGCTACGGGATCTTAGAATCTTTTAAACTATAGTGTGGTAATTTGATTATTCAAAACTAATTTGATTATTCAAAACTAAGATAAAAAAATGCACAATTTTATTTTAATAGGAGTCCTTTAATTCCATAAGGTTTTTATGTAGGAAATCATTTGAGAAGTAAGCAAATGTAATTTTTCAATTAAATTAACCGTAATATATTTTAATAAAAACTATTATATAATAAAAAAAACTATTATAATATCAATAATAATTAGTTATAAAAACATTATAAAAATTTAGTATTAAATAAAACTTTCAGCAATATTTATTATATTTTTTTTTCTAAAATAAAATGCCACGCACATGTTTAGAAATAGAACTTTAATCATCTGAATCAGTAAAAAAAAAATTAATATGTACAGCAATTAGAATTGGCATTATAACATTATATCTTAAAAATACATTTACATAATTTATCTTATAAGTATCTTTTGCTATACTTAAATTAAATTATACTATTTGGATAAACACAAAACAACATATTTTTGAAGATTGAAATATATTACAACGTATTTAGTTCACTTTGTCTCTTACAATTTATTTTCGATCAAGTTTTGTATTTCAGTTTCAGATTTTCTCTTCAAGTTTTCTCTCCTTAACCTCAAAGAATCTCACTTTAGTTCCCACATGTGCTGTCTCACTTTGCACAAAGGACCAGATTTACTGTGCGGTAACCCTGGGAGAACTTTCCAGAATCGCGCCAGAAGTCCGTATTATGGCGACTTTTGACGTCACGCTCTCTATACTGCGCTAACAAATAATGGTCAGATAGGGTTGCCGGAAAACGTCATCGTTGCGAAGTCAAAGAATTCGAATCATCAGTCGAAGGCAGACAGGTTGCCGCAAAAATTATTTATTGCCAAATCCGAAAAAATCGCACCAAGGGTTACCGTACAGTAAATCTGATCCGTTGTGCAATGCGAGATAGCATATGTGGGAACTTAAGTGACGAGATGCTAATTGAGGCATGCAAAATGAAGATTTCGGGTGCTTGCAATCTGTGTGTGAGGACCCTTGTACTATTCTTCTTCGGTATTTTGCCTTGTTATTGTTCTATGTTTTCCATGAATAGAAATTGTGGAGGTCAAATACGTCCAGACGCGTTCCACACAGCCTCATCAATCTGAAGGCAACGAATAAAGATCCTCTAAGGGGGAGTCACTAATTTGATGAATTCTCGCCAAATTGGCCTGGCAAGAAAGGACGTGTTAGGGACTTTATTCTGTGTATTTTTGTATTGATTTCCTGAAATAAAAGAATATTAAATACATTTCATTAATGGATATTACTTAAAAAAATATTTTGTGGCATTTTTCTAGATCAAACGTAATGATTAAATGTTCTAAACCTTCTTCGAACAGTAACTTCATTTTTAAAGAATTGTCGAAAATGCCGTAATATAGGGGAGAGTGGGGGCTATTGGGACGCAGGGCTAATGGGACAAGGGCCCTAGAGCTAAGAAAAATATATTTTTTTTTACAATTTTTTCTACACTAGAGAATTGGAACAGTTACACTTCACATTTTAACAACCAAAGTTCAGCAAATAAACGCATGTGCTGATGAGGAGAGAATAATTGCTGTTTTGGAGAATTTAAAGTTAATTAAAAGTGTACCTTGTTTTTCAATTTTGAAGTATTAAATAAAAACTTTCTATGAATTAAAATACAGTTTTAGATAGGTAAAATATCATAGATTAAGATAGTATATATCAAATACTGTGGCGAAGAACAAGTGCTTCTGTGTTGGGTCATTTATAAAAAACAACACAGTGGGGTCTAATGGGACAGAAACAGTGGGGTCTAATGGGACACGAATAAACCTAGCTTTGCATGCTTCTCTCAAACAATCTATTTAAATCTCTTATATCTTATTCAGTCAAGTTGCCTAAAACTTGTTTAAACTTTAATTTTAAACTTTTTGAACTTTTTTCACCGTATAATAAGTGAAAGTTCAAGTAGCTTTATTGGCGACATATTTCCACCTAGAATTTTAATAATTACATCTGAACAGAGCTTGGTGAAGATAAATATATTGTTATTGGTAAATTTTGCTAGTAAGCAAGCTATTCTTTATTTGTTGGATTGCTATCTGAAAAAGAAGGCGATGAACTGAAAATGTTCGTAGGGTAGGGTAGTTGCATGTATATTCCGGCTTGTGTACTTGATCGAAGACCCGTTTATAAGCCTTCGTCAAGTAAGACAGACACAGAAAGAGTTTTTACTGTCACAGAGAAAGGAAGTACACCCAGGGTAAAGGAGGGGAATCGAACCCGCACCCGTTAAAGGGAAAATGTTCGTTAGAATGATCTGAAACAGGTGAACGATGGTAAGCTATTTGAAGATAAGACGGTCTTTTAAATCCTTGTACCGTGAAAAAGAGGACAAGTTAGGGATAAATTTTAGAAGATTTAGTTGTTAAACTAAAGATATAGTTATAAAACTAAAGATTTAGTTATAAAACTAAAGATTTAGTTATAAAAACTAAAGATTTAGTTATAAAAAAACTAAAGATTTAGTTATAAAACTATCCTTTCCAATTATTCAAAAAAATTATGGGAGCATCTTCGATTTTGAGTTTTAACTATGATATTTCATCTCTTTCAATGTTGAATAATTGTTTTTAAAAAATTTCGTTATGTACATATTATTTAAATGGTATTTGCTTTAAAGTTTTATTTTCTGGTCCTTTTCTGATTAATTTTCTCTTTTTTAAATATTTTATTAAGGCAACATTTAGCATGTCCCATTAGCCCTGCACCCTGTCCCATTAGCCCCCACATATGGGGGCTAATGGGACATTTACATGTTTGATTAAAATGCTCAGCAACCAAAATATGGTAATGTTTTAACATTTGTCGAATGACTTTTTAAGTAAATGAATGTTCAGTTTATGAGCTTGTGAAAAAATAAATTAAAATTAATTTATTTTTGCTGAAATACAGAGGTTGAAAAAAATTTGTCCCAATAGCCCCCACCCTCCCCTATTTATCTTTTAGCATTGATATATCTGCCTTGACGCGAAACTCGATTTCTGTACAAGAATATATAATTATAAGGTATATTTAGTTGTTTAAGTAAAGTTAATTTCCGAAACCGTCGTACATTTTCTAGAAAAACGTTTATTTATATGTATAAAAAATAGAAAAACGTGTGAGAGAGAGAAAATATGTATGAGTAGTCATTTTGAGTGTATTTTCAAAATTTCTAACTAAATGCCGCCAGTCGGAAACCCCCCCCCCCAATTTTCTCGGAAAATCTTCTGAACTTTGAAATGACGAAGTTGTCAGATCTCCAAGGCAGATGGCTGTTGTATTTGACCTCTACGCAATTGGCTCAAAGCGCTATACGTTTTAAAACTTAACTCGTGTAGCTCTTAGGGCCAATCTGCATAGTGGCCAAAGAAATTCAACTCGTGGGTCACTTAGAAGTTTTCTGGAGGTCCACCGTAATCGCACGCGCAAAATATGCCACACAGCTGATGGCGCTGATACACTTCTTCATCCACACTAGATGGTTCTGATATACAACTGCATCCACACAAGATGGCCGCTGATATACAACTACATATCCACACTAGATGGCGAGGACATACAACTGCATCAACACTAGATGGCGCTGATATATCACTGCATCCACACTATATGGCGCTGATATAATCATATATAATTATCCTGCTTCTATAATTATGACTTGTTGTCGTGTTGTCTTTTGATTGAAATTCGAAATGTCAAATTCGTTCCATAGAGCTTTAGCATTTCAAAGGTAGCTGTCTGAATATAAAGATCTTCCAAGAGAGAGTCACTAATTTGATGAATTATCGTACAGTAGTAGTTATGTTAGTCCGGATGTACAGAAAGACGGACAAAAAGCATGAAAGTTGGTCTCCGAGGTCATACATTTCTAACAAAAGAAAATGAATTTTGAAAGATCCAATTTATTAGATTAAACCGCATTGACTTTTTGTTCAATAAAACTATTACATATTATAGATACATTTTGTCTATTGTTAATGAAATAACTATTTTTTTTATTTCTAATTGAAGATCTTAGTGGAAGAACGTGCTAAGTGAAAAGCTGAGCTTTAAAGTGTTTCGTTTCTACTCAGATCTGGGGAAAACGGAACTTGTAAAGCGTTAAAAATATTTTAAATTCAGAGTTTATGGAAAAGGGGAAACTGGTTATCGTGAAAGAAATTAGTGATATTTTGGTTAACACAAAAATCTCATTTTTTTTTAGAAATGTTACTTAGCACATTCTTCCACTAAGTAATTATTGCTATCAACTTTAAATAAAAACACTACAATTCCTTTGAAAAAAAAAGTTAAGTATTAAAACTTACGCATACTTTCTTTTTGGAAAACTGTGTCCTACATCTTCATTATGGCTATTAGTTGTATGAAGGTCACCATACAGAATGGGTTTAAAAAGAGTAAAAAAAAATCAAAATAGCTTTGTACACTTTCTATACCCATGCTGCGAAGCGACTACTCAAATCCCACATCCAATATTAGACCTTGTAAATGCTATGGAGACTAAAGTTTACAGTTAGAGCATGATTTTATAATTAAGATATGATCAGATATTAAATAAAGGATTTGTTGCATACCATTAAAACAAACAAACAATAGCAAACACAATTTGTTCTGAAATGGAAAAAAAATAGTATTTGGAAGTGTAAGTTGCCTTTAAATTGAATAATGGTAATATTGTAACTTAGCTTACCTTTATTTTAAGTATTTTACCTATTCTTTCATGGAACAGTAAAGTGTAATTTTATTCCCAAATAAGGCTATTTGTTGTTGTTTTCTTACATATATAATTTATTAGTTATATTAAATAAAAAATTTGGAAATTTTGCACATAAATTAAAAAGCAACATTAAAGTAACAGCATTAAAAAGTGTTATTAAAAGCGTGATTAGTATGGATAGAAAATCCGAAGGTAAAACGAGGGTTAAACTAAAGAATTGTGGCCGGATTCGGCGTATTTTCGAAAAAATCGCCATGTCGTATGACAACAAACCCCGGCGCTTGCCAAGACAACTTGCCGTAGTATGGAAAACCAACTTTAATTCTGATTTTTTAACTTCAATTTAATTATATATGATTTAACTTTAATTATGGAAACTTTAATTTTGGCCGCAGTATGGAAAACGGATACTTGATAAGAAACTTCCCCATTGCTCATTTCGTCAAAGGTTGTCATAATACCAATAAGTCGGGGTTCCCAGATTTGGCTTAAAATATCCGGACACAATTCTTTAGTTTAAAACCAAAATGAGACGATCAGCAATCTGACGGCAGTTTTCAGAGTAAAGATCCCTGCATCCCTAGAGTAAAGATCCACAGCATCACTCTTTTGTGGAATTCGTTGTCCGGGCACAAGATATAACTTTTTTTGTTACTTTAACACAATACAGCCACAACCAAGAGTACATGTTATCCACACCACATGTGTTCACTTGGTTGCGACTGCATTGAGGCCGAACTGTAAATCTGGTACCTACGACGTTAACTGCTAATAATTTCTTTAAAAAAATGTTCAAAATTAAAATTTACAAATACCTTCTTTCTGGAAAACTGTGTCCTACATCCTCACCATGGCCATTAGTTGCATGAAGGTCACCAGGCAGAATAGGATTAAAAAGAGTAAAAAAAAATGAAAATTATTTTTTTTACACTTTCTATGCCCGTGCTGCAAAGCGACTGAGACTTCCCGAAACCTATATCCAATGTCAGAACCTTAATATGTGATCAGATGTTTAATAAAGGATATGTTGAATGAAATTAAAAGGCTATTTATGCAACTAGTCAAAAGTAAGGTTTTTTTTATAACGAGTTGAATACATTCCTGAGTTTAAAAATGGCTATTTTCGACTCGGCTGTCATACATTATTTTTCATAATAACGCGCAAAAAAGTTGACTATTGAGTTTTGAAGATACTTTTGCTCATATGGGCTTGTCTCAACATTTTATTAACGAAAAAAAAACCCCAATGAAATCGCCGTTCAGAGAGCGTGACGTTAAAAAAAAACCCCAAAAGCTTGTTTCAAGTAGTTGGGAAGGAAACCAATGAAATCGCAGTATTGAGAGCATGACATCATAAGAAATATTCCCATTGCTTATTAGTTTATTATCACGTTAAAATGATTAGAACGTGATTATTATATTAATGGTCGCACAATCTATACTATATATATAACTATTACTATTGCGTTACGCAACATTACTAGTGCATCCATGCTACTACTCTTACTGGGGCGTTAAAGTAACTTTACGATTTCGTTGAAGGCATCACTTTTGCCACGAATATTGATTTGAAAAAGTTAGTTTTTTTGCTTTATAAAAAACTGTATCAAAGGAAGCTAAAAAGTGATAGTAAAGAGGCATCATTTTAAAAGCATTATAAAACGACCAATACACTTCGAAAAAAATATTGCATCCAATTATTTTTTAAATTTCAGTTCTAATACAATGGGGATTTATCCGACAGACAGACGGACAAATCGTATGAAAGTGTCCATCATCTTCACCATAGCTATTTGTTGTATGAAGGTCACCTTACAGAATAGGCTCAAAAAGGGTAAAAACTGAAAATAATTTCTTACCCTTTCCAAGCTTATGCTGCAAAGCGACTGAGATTGCTCACACATAAATCTAATACCAGAACTTTTGAATGATATGTAGAGTAAAAGTTACATTTTGGGCCTGATTTTGTGACTAGTATGCGATGAGATATTAAATAAGGGATATGAGCATATAATTAAATGAGGAATGTGAGCATATAATTAAATAAGGGATACGAGTATAAAATTGTTGCATATAATTAAAAACATATTAAAGAAATATATATTAAAGAAACAGCACTAAAATAGTTATTAAATGAAGTAACATTTTAAAAATATGTGTTGTTCAGAAATTAACATTAAAAATGTTGCAAATATTATATTAAAAAAAGTTAAAAAGTGGTATTCACTCACGACGGTTGGCACTAAAATTTGTCACAAAAAATGAGCTTTCTGTTTAAGTTTATTTGAGAAAACAAAATATAAGACAAATTGGGACCATTGTCCTGAACAATTTATTTAGGGCAAATAACAACACAAGAAAAACGAATTTAAAATTTAAAATTAACGTTTTTATGCGGAAATGAAGGTGTCAATAGGGTTTTGCATAGCCGTCGCTACTGGGTTAATGAAGCAACATTTTACATGTATAACTATAAAAAAACAATATCTAAAAAAATAACATGCAATTTTGTTTAACTAGTTAAATCAATTTTCCTTAATTGAAAAAATTGCATAGAATATAAAACAAACTAATATCAATGTAACAGTATTTTAATAATACCTTGCAGACTGCGTGATATAGAATTATTTTAATTGTAACTTTTTTAAAAGTAGAAAAACTTGTTTTAAATCAAAGTAGAATTTATGAAATTGGCTAATCAGTCATATTCTTGCTTGTATCTTACTTGCGTTTTGACTTTTATTTACACAATAATACTTTTCTTACACTAACTACTCAAGCGCCGAATTAATAAACAAAACCGAAACCCAAAATTCGGCGTTAACAATAAGAAATAATCTCTTGTTGTGTGTAACAAATTATTAAACTAGATTGCTTTTTACCATTTCAATCCAGATACACATAAAAAAATGTATTTCACAAATTTTACATTTTTAGAATTAAAAAAGGTTGGGAATGTAAGGGATAACAAAAGTACGCAAAGTGTTCCCCTAATTGTTTCGAGCAGTGTATAAAAAATGAAACATACGTCGATGCTATATACCTTTAGTTGAAATCTTGCAGTTGCCTCTTTCTATGGACCCAAATAGTCTTTGTTCAGATCCGATCTTCTAAAGGGTATGGAACTAATAGTTATACGAATAACCAAAATTAACAATCGTTTAACTACTGGTGCCATTCCGCGATCAAAACCTGGTCGCTGAAAACTCACCGAGTATATGCGGAGTACGTTCTCGTTAAATCTGTTGGGTCCGAAAGTCCCGTGGGCGGTCATTGCGCAGTTTCCCACGGGTACAGGTTCCTGTAGACTATTTCTCTCCCCTTCAGGGACATCACTGTATTAATTACATATTTACTTACACTCTTAAAACAAACGAGTGAATTTAACTCAGTCTGAGTTAATTTTCACTCTTTTCAGTGCCGAAAATGCACTTATCCTATTGGAGTGGATTTCATTCTTTTGTTTAGTTAAAACTCCGACAAGATCACTCCAAACGAGTGATTTCAACTCAGTCTGAGTTTATTTTCACTCCTTTCCAGTGTCGAAAATGCACTTCTCTTATATGAGTGGATTTCACTCTTTTGTTTTAAGAGTGTAAGTAACACGCCAGCTTCCTACTACATGGGAGGAAGTCAGTGTTGCCAATCCATCTAGTGGAATGATTATCAATCCTTTTCTTTTATTATATTTACCAAATGTTCATTCACTGGGGCCTGTTCACTCACTGGTCAGTCTACCCTACAAATGTTTTATTTAATAAAATGAACTAAATAAAATGCATTGTATTTTTATTCTTTTTGTTTCAGTTGCAGTTCGCCAAACGCAAAAAGAGGCGAAGCAAATGGATGTCGAAAACATTATAAAGAAATGGTTAAGGACGGCCCTTGACCGTGCTGGCTGCCGCAAAAGAAAATGCCTCGAAACTAATGAAATGTCTTAAAAATAAAGATTTTTCTATCAATGTAGACTTGACTCTTGTGTTTGTTTTTATTTTAGTTAATGTTATCACAATATTTTTTTAATAATTTTATTTTTACTTTAAAGTAAATATTTAATAATATCCACTAAAAAATTTATTTATATATATTTATAGTTTATATCTATATTGACCATTATAAATATGTCCAATTATCCAAGAAATTTAAAAATTAAATTAATAAGAATCTTTTGGCCGGCTACGCACTGTTAAAACTGAAGGTGACAAATAAATGCCGTTTGGCACGCCGGGGTGAATAGGCGGTTCCAATCGGCACCTCAAGGTTTTGAATCTTATCCGGGGTGAATAGGCGGTACCAATTGGCACCTCAACGTCTTTAGGGTGCCAATATCTCCAAACGTTTCACCCGCGGGGTGACTTGTAAACTTGCGCATGTCTTTGACGTTGACTTGACGTATTTACAATTGACCGCGCTGTGCAAATGGTATAAACATTCCTATTTACATTATTTTAAAGTTAGAAAAATCAATTTAAATTCTAATTCATCGTAAAAATATTTTACCACTCTAAACTCTAAAACAAATTTATCTGTATTTTCAGAAGCCTTTAATTAGCAAAAGTAGGTTTATGCATCTTGAGCCGCGGTAGCTTAGTCGTGTGAAGCGTCGTGTTCGCATCGGAAGGGTTGTGGGATCTGTCCTCGGCGGTGCTGGGTTGGTTCTGGGTCTAATGGTTGCAGGGTTGGCACTTGTATTCGGTCTAAAGACCACCGTGTTGACTAATGATGGCTGGGTAACGTTAAATATGTAGTGGTCAAAAAGTTCTTCATGTTCTCATACCACATCAATACCTATGGAAGTACTAGATCAGGGGGTTATCGGCCTTTGATCCGGATCAAAATTCCGATATGTGAGTGAGTCTGGATGTAGGTATTATTAAACAATCATTTTTTTATTTAATTAATTCTGTTTTATTATTATTCAATGTACAGTTTTATAGAGGATCCAAAGGCATAAAATCCTTGGTCGGCTATTGATATTTGCTGAGGCACCTCTGGGCACCCCGAATCAGGGGTGCCTTTATTCTCCCTTAGGGTGCCATCATTTCATTTCCTGGGTCACTCTGGACTAGGGGTGCCATCCATTCACCCTAGTTAAGGGTGCCTTATTACGCCTGTTGGGGTGTCGCTGACGGGACACGTCCTTTCACCCCTACAGGTGCCAAATGCCACCTCCAGTTTTAACAGTGCGGGGGGGGGGACTGCTGTAATATTGATGCTATCATTTGGCAGCGTTCTAAAAAGGTTGCAGGAAAATAACTGCTGAAATACTGCATTATTGCTGCTGTTATATTGCAGTTTTCCGGTAAGGGTGTTGGAAGAAATAACTGGTGAATTACCACCATATTGCTGTCGTCAATACAGCAGCATACTGCTGGGCGGCTTACTAGAAAAGTGCTGGCAAATCGGCACTTGCTGTTGGCCCGCTGCTAAATTGCCGCTGGAAAACAGCAGTAACTGTTGGGCGGCTTACTAGAAAAGTGCTGGAGAAAACGCAGCTGTCTGCGAACAAGTGATGGATCGCTGCTGGCCAGCACTGCTGGACCAGCATTTTTCCCGCGGACACTTTATTGACTTTTAAGTACACTTTCTCCCGGCACTGAATCAGCAGTTCGGCTGCTGGAAGCCAGCAGTTTCCTGTTGCTGTCCCAGCAGATTTTTCGTTATTGGGTAGTCTAATATAGTTATATGCCAACTAAACAAAAAGATCAAAAAACATTTTGAAGCCCCCTGATCGTAATTTTCTATGAAAAGGTGAGTTCTTTCAAAGAAATATTTACAAAAAAAAAAAGGTTTTACTTCTGTAAACTAACTAATATTGAAAAAGGCAATATTTCAAGGGATGGATCACATTATAGATTTTGCAAGATGTACAATCAAACAATTAAAAACAGTTAATACGGCCTTTAAAAATAAGTAAATGTAGAAACTGAAAATACAAGTTCTTTCCAAGAAATATTTTGAAAAAAGTTTAACTTCTGTGAAATAACTAATATTTATATGCAATATTTCGAGAGATACTTCACTTTATATATCAAAGATTTGCAATCAACATTAAAAGAAAGTTAATACAGGATTTGAAAACAAGTTAATGTAGAAAATAAACAAAGTAGTTTTTTTAAATGTAATTCAAAGGAGAATCGCAAATGGAAACTATCGACGTTACTCTTTAAACATTTACAGATTCATAGATGACCCCATTTTGCTGAGACGAATCTGAATTTCTGAAATTTACTATACGATACAAAAAAAACTTTAATACAAATTAAGGAATCACAATAAAACAATTGAAAGCAGTTTGTATAGCATGTTTTTTTCTAATGGGGCTGCAATATTGGCGGTTCTTTGCAAACTCTGCATATTCTCCAGAACTAATAGCCATTTTTTGTGGGCACCATTTAGGTGACTCTCGCTACCAATTTTTACGCGCATATTTCAATGAATCTGAGCTCTCTGAGGATGTTAAAGTATGCCAAGATTTATTTTTGCCGAGAGAACCCAAGCCAAATGGGCCTTTCAGGAATTTTTTACATGCCCCATAATCGTATGACATGCGTGCCCACGATTTTCCCATCCAGAAAAACCGACGACTCAACCGGGGCTCGAACCCGCGATCTTGGGCTTACGAGGTGGACACGTTAAACCTCTCAGCCACTGATCCGCTTTTACATAGTATTTGAAAATTCATAAATGTAGAAAAATATACGGAGTAGTATATGAGTATTTCCTTTCAATACTTAATTGAAAGAAGAAGCCTATATGGAACCACTCCTGTAGATGTGATTCCCTTTACATTTAGAGATTTGTATATGACCCCCTTAGTTCTGACGAATTTGAATTTCTGAGTTTTATTATACGAGTTAAAACCGGGCGTTTATTAAGCTGCTCATGACATGTCGCAGGAAAATGCGACGGAAGTGCCAATTAATTTCATTTTCTGCCTGCGAAACTTGTCAGCGTGTCTAGATCACAAGATAATCTTCGTAAAAGTTCGTGATAAATGAAAAGTATTTTTCTTTGGAAAATATCAGGTTTCTCAGGTCTTAAGTTAAAATAAAATAGCTTTTTTCATTTTGCTTTCTTCTGTTTATTATCTTTTAAAAATAAGGTTTTGCATATAATCTCTAGGGAGATTTGTGAGAAAAAGAAACTTGTGCCGAATTACTTTTAATGATCTAACTGTTTGTCTAATCATAAGCTTGTACATTTAAATAACTGTTTTTCAATAAAAAAAGGTAGTGTAAGAAATTATGTTAATAATTAATGAAAGTATAACACCATATATATATATATTTGATTTGGTATTTTATGCAATTAAAGAAAGAGGAATCGAAATATAACAATTTAATAGAAATCTTTAATAATCTACTCAGCTATAAATGATTTTAAATTGTAGCCAAAATATGATGAATAACAGGATTTATAGTTTTTCAAGTACATATGTTAAAGTTCGTTGAATATTTAATTCGAGAGAAATGTGTTCAGTATTTGATTAAAAATAAAATGCAATAATTGTGTTAAATTAATATTTAAAGAGATAAAGAGAAGAACGTGCTAAATGACATTTCTGAAAAAAATGTGGTTTTTGCTTCAATAAACATAGTACTAACTTCCTTATAATGATAACAAGTTTCTCCTCTTTAATAAACTTTAAGTTTTCCATATTTTTTTACAGTTTGCAAGTACCATTAAGAGATATGAGTGGAAAAAAATGAAGATCTTTTCTAATTCTTCCTCTAAGCATTTCAATTTTATTGAATACTTAGTTTAATATTAAATTAGTTAAGTGAATTATTCTTTAGTAAGCACTTATTTAGGCACTTGAGTAGTTACTTATGTTTAACTATCAGTTGAATGATCAAATTTTGTCACAAAGGCCCTCGCCAGATAAGACGGTGAAAAATGCCCCCATTCCAATCGGGCTAATTTTTTTTCTGAAAATACCTCATAGTATGGACAATTTTTCAGCCAAGTTTCAGCTCTAAAATATGACGCATTTTTGAGAAAAAAATTAAAGTTTTTTTTCTTTTTAAATTGATTATTTCCTGAATATATTTGATAAATCCAAAAAAACTGCTCGTGAATTTTTAGATATCATTGAGAAGTATTCTTAGAAAAATCCGCTCCTAAATCTGATAGAGCGATCATTAGTAAAAATGCGATTTCATTTTTCAAAAAAAAATTTCATGCAAAAATCGCTTGGTACACCTTAGGTTTTTGTCTTTACATGTTCCTCTATTATCAATCTATAATATACATTTTTTTCAGATTTTTTAAAATATTGGATGATAGCTAAAAAAAATAATTCTTAAAGCCTGATTTTTTGCTCTAAAATCCATAGATTTAGAAATAGCATGCCCATCGATTGCGCAATCCCGTACAACGCAATGATGCGTGATGAATCCACATTTCGTCGTTTTCGCAATGCATCACAGGATACTGGTTCACAAAAATGGTTTTTCCGAAGAGTTGCATACAATAAAAACTGCATTTTAACTTGCTTCTTTTATGAATGTATACCTCATGCCTTACAGAAATTATCAATACGCATGCAGCTATAAAATTATGCTAGCGAAACTTGTAAAAAGTTTTAATTAGTTAATATTGAATATATATTTTTTATTAGTCGAATTATCTCATGGTGCCATCTGGTGGCGTATGACATGCCATGTGCTAGAGCTTGCGAACTGCCTTACGGGATACTGGTTAACAAATGGCTTCACCTTTCCCCCAGGGGCAGATCTGCTACTTTCTAAATATATGCTAAAATCCTTTAGTCCGAAAGAAATTCTCCCAGATTCAATTTCTCCGCCTCTGTCAGGAGTGCCATCTGCCGAGTAAGTAGTGCGAAAAGTCAGGTTTTGAGAATATTTAATTTTTTAAAAACTACCGTCCAATAATTTTAAAAATCTGAAAAAATTATATATTATAGATTGATAATAGAGGAATATGTAGAGACAAAATCCTAAGTTGTACCAAACGATTTTGGCATGATTTTTTTTTTTTGAAAAGTAAAATTGCATTTTTAACAATGGTCGCTCGATTAGATTTATGAGCGGATTTTTCTGAGAATACTACTCAATGATATCTAAAAACTCATGAGTAGTTTTTTGGATTTATCAAATATATTCAGGAAATAATCAATTTAAAAACAAAAAACTTTAATTTTTTACTCAAAAATGCGTCATATTTTTGAGCTGAAACTTGGCTGAGAAGTTGTCCATACTATGAGGTATTTTCAGAAAAAAAATTAGCCCGATTGGAATGGGGCATTTTTCACCGTCTTATCTGGCGAGGGCCTTTGGTTAAAATTCATTCAAATTCAAAATATATGTAGCACTACATATAAAAATAAAGAAAGAGTTTATAATAAAAAAATTGAGATATAAATATAAGTTGAATTTTCTAAATTTGTAAAAAAAATTGTAAATTTGTAAAAAGATACCATTATTTTTAATGGAAATAAAAATAGTATTATTTTAACAAAATATATTAAAATTAACGAAAGGGTTACAAAACGAAAAAAATTATTTATTTTAATCACAACTACAGTATTTTTATAAAAAAAAGTACGATGAATCACCCCCAAGTTTCTTCGAAAAATTAGTTGGTATTGTAAGTAAAATAAATTAATTTTAGTGAAATGCCGATTGGGAATTTACTCTAATAAAACGAAAAAACGAATGTATAAAAATTTTCCACTGAAATCGCCTAACAGAATAAAAAAGTTTAAAAACAATTTAAAGAACAATTTAAAAAATTTAAATGAATCCCCCATAACAATTATTTTTAACAATATTAATTTCAATTAAAAAATATATTTTGTTAAAATGAATTTTTTGTGTGGAAAATATACAAGGTGTCATCTGAAATGAAAATTCGTCTAACAACAAATCTATAATTTTAAAATGCTACATTGACAATATTATTCAAAGAAGATTAAAATACCGATATGCCTAAAAAAATGAATACAATATTAAAACGTGGAATAAAAATTTTTCTTAAAAAATTCTCTTCTTGTAAATTTTTTTGTTGATAAAAATATCATTTACAGTTTTCCAAAACACAAAACATCGCTTTGATTTCTCCGAAAAGAAGGCGGCATGTACTTAAGAGAATAAATGCACCTAAATAGCATCATGGAAGCCATTGCCGACCTACATCGGATCAAGAGCTCAGTTGCTATGACGACGCATCAACAGGTTATTTTTAAAAGCCGAACACTGATGGTGAGCGGGATTCGCTCATTTACTTCAACCGCACTAGGATCTTATTCAATGAACAGATTATAGTTTCGAAAATGGAAAGATAATTAAGAGATTTTAGATATGATATGCTTTTAACAGATTACAAAGAGCTTAATTACGTTGCCTTATTTTGAAATAGATGCTCTCCTAATGTATCTTCTGAATAAATGCTTGGACTTCTGTCGATTTGGGATGTGTCGAGTTTGATTCGCTCTCTCCTTCAACCTCACTGGATTTTATTCAATGATCAAATTAAAACTTCTAAATTTTAAGTCCTTGGGAGCGGTGTTTAAGATGTCAGTTAATGAATGGATTATAATAAGATATGCTTTTAACAGATTACAAAGTTCATATTTCCTCGTTGTATTACTTCGAAACTGATGCTCTCCTAATGTATCTTCCGAATTAATGTTTGTACTTTAGTTGATTTTGCTTATTATTCTGGTTCTAAAGGCAAAGTCGGCTAAAGTCAGAGAAGCTCACAATATTCGGTTCGGGTTGTCGTCTGTTCGGCATTGGGTCTTTCTCATTGCAAGCTTTGAAAATTTAAGCGTCCCGGAAGTGATGTTAAAGACGAAAGAAAATAAGTAGAATTTTAATAAGATATGCTCTTAACAGATTACAAAGTCCATAATTCCTCGTTGTATTATTTCGAAATTGATGCTCTCTTAATGTATCTTGCGAGTAAATACTTGTACTTTTGTTGATTTTCCGTATTATTCCCGTTCTAAAGGCAAAGTCGGCTTAACTAATAAGGTCAGAGAATATCTCTGTGGTCCCACTATGCGTCCGGTTCGGGTTGTCTTCTGTTCGGCATTGGGTCTTACTCAATCGCAAGATTTAGCTTTGAAAATTTAAGCTCCTCGGAAGTGATGTTTAAGACGAGAGAGAATTAGTAGAATTTTAATAAGATATGCTTTTAACATATTACAAAGTTCTTAATGATTTTGTATTATTTCGAAACATATAATCTTCCCAAGGTATCTTAAGACTAAATGCTCTACTAGGGCTTCTTTTGACTGCCTCATTAGTGTGGTTCTAAAGCTACTGGTTATTTTTAGAACAACAAATTGAAGTCAAACAGGTTTGCTTTGTACTTTAACCGCTCTGAGTAAGATTCAATGATAAGATTATGATTCGAAAATTTAAGCCCCCGGAAGTGGTTTAGGTATGCAGAAAATGAATAAAGATTTAATAAGATATGTTTTTAACAGATTATGGAGCTCTTATTTACGTTGTATGATTTCGAAACTAATAATCTCCTAATGTATATTTCCAATAAATGCTCCATGAGTGCTTATGTTGATTTTCTCATTATTCTGGTTCTGAGGTCTAATTTAAAAGCATTATAAAATTCAGCTTTATCTAAAACTATCGTTTAGGGGAAGGTTCTGTACCTCTGACCACCTAGGCTGTATGGCCCATTTGCAATATTTTATAAAAATTAGTCTGAGTAGTTTAATTAATTTCTCAATTTTTTAAAGAATATATTTCTGTAGCAGATGCTCATAAATAGGCCTTCCTTGCTTTAAATTTTAAAATGTAACAAAATTATTAAATTTATAATTTTTAAAAAATATACGAGTTGGTGAAAAACCTGAGAGTCAGGTGACGGATTTAAAATATATTCTACCTAAGAAGTTTCAGAATATAACAACAGCCACTAACATCTACCATTCCATACATAGTTCCTAGATTCTTGACTGTTCTATTATAAAAAATATTTTTATTCTCTTTCTAATGGATAAGAATAGGAATAAATAAGGTGAATAAAATTAAATAATTCGATTTTTTTTAACCTAGACTGTCATGTTCTTAATTATCTTTTTTCTTTGTAAATGAATTCCCTGAATTTGAAATGATCTATAAACTGGTCAAAGGTACAACAACCATATTCAAAGGGATAACTATATGTTGTATCGAAAAACGATGATTTAATTTATAAGAAAAAATATAATTATTTAAATAAAATGTCATGAATAAAAAAGTTTGAAAAGCTGTTCGATAGTGACTATCGCGGTGCGAAAGAAGCTGTTGTTGGATGTTTGTGTTATAAAAATAAGAACTAATTTACCAAAATTAAATAAAGGTAATGTATCAACCATTAGCGTTGAATACCGATTCGTACATGATTATAATTTTGCGTTGTGTGAGTGATAAATAATTAAAATAACTGGGGTTGCGACAAACCCTTTCAGGTTCTATTAAATTTCCCAACATAATGTTATTGCAATATTACCAATAATTTGATATCAAAACAATAAAAGGCTCTAAATAAAGAATCCCAAATTTTGTCTATGAAAGTAAAATTATTAACCTAATTAAAAATGAAACAATTTCAAATTAAACAAAGATAACTATATCTGGATGTTAAGGAATGGACTGAGGTTGGATGATGTAAGTATACTAAAAAAATAACATATATCAAAAAATTGTGGTGTGTTTGATTAAGTCTTCAATTGGGAGTGAATAACTATGTAAAATAAGACTCACGGATTGAAGATCAGATTATTTATCACTCACACATCGCAAAATTATAATCATGTACTAATCGCTATTCAATGCTAATGGTTGATATATTACTTTTACTTTATTTTGTTAAATTGATTCATATTTTTATAACACAAACATCCAACAACACCCCCCTTCATACCGTGACAGTGACTGCTATATTTGTGAAAATCTTCATGAACTTCGATCGCGTTGCTTTCAAGCCTATTCGTCACAAAAGAACTTCGTTTTAATTATGCAAATGATATTCCCCTCATACTGCTTAACTAATGTCCAAATTTCATTCAATTATATCCTCGATGACGCTAATTAAGTATCGGACATTCTACGGCAGCAATATCTAGTATTAATATTGCGCTACCACTTTCTGTTTAGGACGTATCCAGGCATCAGCTTGTACTAGACGTCCACTATAACTGCCATTCAGAACACGCAATAACATGGAAGACCTATACTAGACAATTTAAGAATCCGTACTAGTACACCTATTGAAGAGGGAACATGGCTCTATTCATAAGTATGGCGATTATTAGGGTGGAACAGAGTTTGGACAAAAGAGCGACACCCGCGTAAATATGAAAACATTCCTTATTCGAACAATGAAAACGAATATTCAGAAGAACATTCCTGGTAAGGTTTCAGTGTTCGTGTCGTGCAACAATGGCGGCTGGCTTAAATTGATTGGATGATTGAAATATCGAATGGGATATTTTCAGACGATATTTTGACAAGAAAATATTTTCTTCTTAAAAAAATGTTGAACAAAAAAAGTTAATTTATTCTTTTATTCTTTTAAGCATTTTGAATAAATTGGACGAAAAGCACTCTTGTAGTATTATTAAAAGCTATTCTATTATTGTTTGGATAAAACTTTCTTTAAGTGAAGTTGGCATTGAAGGTTTTATGCAGATGTTATTTCGTGAAATTTAATATACAGAATATTATTTCATTAGACAAGAACTATTGGGGAGGAGTAAAACATGACAATAAAATTTGGGTTAGGGTTGTAAATGGCTTTTTATGAAGTTTGTTCAAAAGAGGAAAAATCAGTTAAACTCTATCGATAGAAATTTCCCCTAATACGTTTCATAATAAAGTATTTTGTTAAAAAAAATGAGCTTAAGCTAAATGTACTAAAATATCAAAAACCAAACATGATTTAAAGGAAATTAAGTATAATTTTCCAATTTTTAAAAGAATTTTATACTGTACGCATTTAATCATCCTCAAACTATTCTCTGGTCAAAACTTAATTGAAATAAAGAGAATCTTCTTTCATTATTAAAAAATTAAAAAGCCAAACCATAATGTTATGGTAAACATTTTATAAAATTGCACTTTAAAAAAAATCTTACAAAAGAACTGTAATTGCTGTTTTTTCACCTTTCGAGAAAAGCTTAAGTAGCGAAACCTTATAAAGTTTTAATTAAAATTTAAATTAAAAAACATGATACTTTAAGTTGAGTTGCATTTTTTATACTTCATGCTTTATTTAGTCATATTTGGGTATTTTCTTTTATTATATTTTCGTTAAAATAATTATGAACACTAATTTCTGAAAAGACTAGATTTCGAAACCTTTTAGAATTTTTTAAAAGTGGATTACCGATTTACTGGAATTTTTAATAGCACGAAGTATTATAACTTACATTATAGTTTTCTTTTGAGATACTATAATTCTTTAATGGAAATAAAATATCTTGTTTTTAAAGCAATAAAAGCGCATTAGTTAAAATTAATAGAAGACAACATTTTTTTGTTGAAAAACTTTGATTGGTGTTTTTGGATGTTTAATAATTAAAGTTGAAGAATAAATGATAATTTTAAGATCTTTCCAGAAAAGCTTTTAAAGCTATTTAAATTATGCTAATTAAATTCAACTACGCATTAATTCTTCTCGCATCATTTTAATTAAGTGTGTTAATCGTACAGTATATGGCTTAAATGCTACATATCATAATATTTTTACATCGTTAAAAAAATCTTTAGTTTGAAGTACCCAAACTGATAAATATATTGATTTTCAAACGATAATTCACACACACACACAAATTCCGAGTCATCTGTGAAAATAAAACATCTCAACTTTCAATTATTTTTTATTAGAAAAAAAAGTTTTACATTTTATAATTTACTAAAGACAATATTCACTGTTTGAAAACAAAAATAAAGTTTTTTTAACAGCATCTAGACGAGGGAAATAAATCTTTCTTCAAAGGTAACACGGGTTTAAAATTTGTGAAAAGTTAAATAAACTTGGATAATTGGTAAGCATAGTTTATCGAACTTTTTTATAGGCAGATAGTCTGTAGATTATTAGATACTACCGTGGAATAGAAGTTTATTTATTGGTCGCTATATGGTCTTCTTTTTCTTGGAATTTTTTTTGTAGGATGCTCACCCTAATTTTTCACCCCTACCACTTCTCTTAGCTTAGCCAATAAACTAGTCCCTCTGTGACTTAAAAAACGGGTGGTGGCGTGTCTTCTTTTGGAAAATAAACACTTAGATACACAAGGCAGCTCGTTCTGTACTTGTCATTCATTGTCGAACTTAAAATCCCTAGAAAACTCCAATAGTTTTAACTATATTTCACCTATTTTTGTAAAACAAATGATATTTTGGTTCAAAAATTAATGCAATCAAAATATTACTCAATTGTTGCAAAATAAATCGCGTATTTTGATAAGTCTTCACTAATCACGATATTGAGGTAAGTGACGATTTGTTAGATTATATTTTATATAATTATTCATTATTTGTATTTATTAATTGTTATCATTTTTGCATGTCATTTGTAGTAGCTATATGAAGCGAATCTTGTTTGTTAGTTAAAAAAAATTAAATAGGCAGCTTTAGATTTATTTACCAAAAACGTCAATTTTTTTGTTAACTGATATAAATCAGTAACTTTAATCCTCATCCTTTGTCATCAGTAACTTTAATCCGGAATAAGTTTTAAGCGTGTTTATTAATAGTTATCATGTGTTTAAGTTCATAATTAATGAAGAAATTTTACTTCTTATGATAAAATTTATTTTATTTGTAATAAAAAATTTAATTTTTAATTAATACGTTAAAATTAATAATTTAAATGCATTGTACTTAGTTATACAAATTAATGAATGTTATTAATTATAACTAACTTTGTTTTAAACAGATAATTATAATTATTTATAATTATTAATATTCATTAATTAGCATTTTCAATTAAAAACTACATTTATAATTATTATAATGAATTTTCCTTTAAACTAAATCGGCAACTTCAAATTTTTGTAACCCCCCCTTGGAACAATCCTGGCTACGCCACTGAGCTCAATCATCCAGCTTTCTAATCATTATTATCAAATTTGTTTGAAAAAGTAAATGTCACTAATTATATTAAAAAGTTAGTATATTCATTAAACTAATAAGCACTTGTAACTAATATAAACGAAGCCTGTGTGCTACTAAAACTTCTATTGTAGCCAAAAAAAATTAAATTAACAACTTCGAAAAATTGATGATTTAATTTATTTAAAATAACTTATAAATTATTAAAAAAATCATAGAATAAATATTTCTAAAAGTTGTCCCATAGTGACTGCAAAATATGAACCTATAATTGTGCAAATCATAATGAGATTCGATCGCATTGTTTTTAAGCCTAATCTTAACAACAGAACTTCGTTTTTTATGCAAAAGATATTCCCCTCATACCAACTTCACTAATGTCTAAATTTCATTCCATTATATCCTCGATGACGCTAATTAAGTATCGAACATTCTTAGGCTGCAATATCTAATATTAATATTGCGTTACCACTTTCTGTTTAGGACATATCCAACTTGTACTAGACGTCCGCTATAACTGCCATTCAGAACACGCAATAACATGGAAGACCCACTAGCCAATTTAAGAATCCTTACTAATACACCAAGTGAAGAGGGGAACATGGCTCTATTCATAAGTATGGCGATTATTAGGGTGGAACAGGGTTCGGACAAAAGGGCGACACCCGCGTAAATATGAAAACATTCCTTATTCGAACAATGAAAACGAATATTCACAAGAACATTCCTGGTAAGGTTTCAGTGTTCGTGTCGTGCAACAATGGCGGCTGGCTTAAATTGATTGGATGATTGAAATATCGAATGGGATATTTTCAGACGATATTTTGAGAAGAAAATATTTTCTTTTTAAAAAAATTTTGAACAAAAAAAGTTAATTTATTCTTTTAAGCATTTTGAATAAATTGGATGAAAAGCACTCTTGTAGTATTATTAAAAGCTATTCTATTATGTTTGGATAAAACTTTCTTTAAGTGAAGTCGGCATTGAAGATTTTATGCAGATGTTATTTCGTGAAATTTAATATACAGAATATTATTTCATCGGACAAGAACTATTGGGGAGGAGTAAAACATGACAATAAAATTTGGGTTAGGGTTGTAAATGGCTTTTTATGAAGTTTGTTCAAAAGAGGAAAAATCAGTTAAATTCTATCGATAGAAATTTCACCTAATACGTTTCATAATAAAGTATTTTGTTAAAAAAAATGAGCTTAAGCTAAATGTACTAAAATATCAAAAACCAAACATGATTTAAAGGAAATTAAGTATAATTTTCCAATTTTTAAAAGAATTTTATACTGTACGCATTTAATCATTCTCAAACTATTCTCTGGTCAAAACTTAATTGAAATAAAGAGAATCTTCTTTCATTATTAAAAAATTAAAAAGCCAAACCATAATGTTATGGTAAACATTTTATAAAATTGCACTTTAAAAAAAATCTTACAAAAGAACTGTAATTGCTGTTTTTTCACCTTTCGAGAAAAGCTTAAGTAGCGAAACCTTATAAAGTTTTAATTAAAATTTAAATTAAAAAACATGATACTTTAAGTTGAGTTGCATTTTTTATACTTCATGCTTTATTTAGTCATATTAGGGTATTTTCTTTTATTATATTTTCGTTAAAATAATTATGAACACTAATTTCTGAAAAGACTAGATTACGAAACCTTTTAGAATTTTTTAAAAGTGGATTACCGATTTACTGGAATTTTTAATAGCACGAAGTATTATAACTTACATTATAGTTTTCTTTTGAGATACTATAATTCTTTAATGGAAATAAAATATCTTGTTTTTAAAGCAATAAAAGCGCATTAGTTAAAATTAATAGAAGACAACATTTTTTTGTTGAAAAACTTTCATTGGTGTTTTTGGATGTTTAATAATTAAAGTTGAAGAATAAATGATAATTTTAAGATCTTTCCAGAAAAGCTTTTAAAGCTATTTAAATTATGCTAATTAAATTCAACTACGCATTAATTCTTCTCGCATCATTTTAATTAAGTGTGTTAATCGTACAGTATATGGCTTAAATGCTACATATCATAATTTTTTTACATCGTTAAAAAAATCTTTAGTTTGAAGTACCCAAACTGATAAATATATTGATTTTCAAACGATAATTCACACACACACAAATTCCGAGTCATCTGTGAAAATAAAACATCTCAACTTTCAATTATTTTTTATTAGAAAAAAAAGTTTTACAGCTTATAATATACTAAAGACAATATTCACTGTTTGAAAACAAAAATAAAGTTTTTTTAACAGCATCTAGACGAGGGAAATAAATCTTTCTTCAAAGGTAACACGGGTTTAAAATTTGTGAAAAGTTAAATAAACTTGGATAATTGGTAAGCATAGTTTATCGAACTTTTTTATAGGCAGATTGTCTGTAGATTATTAGATACTACCGTTGAATAGAAGATTTATTTATTGGTCGCTATATGGGATAACAGTGAATTAAAAGCAATTGAATATTATATAGTTACCGTATCTTGGAATTACTTTAAAGAACATCATTATATATAGTAAAGTTGACATCAATAACTCAACTATATTTTGTTTTGAAATTAACTCAACATATTCAGATATGTAGTTTTTAGATTTTTTTTGACAATTACAGCACCAAAAATTGATCAAAGGCCTTTTTATGCAGCTTTTTTAAAAATATATATTTTCAAAATATTCAAAGGTAAAAGCTTAACCCTGTAATGCAGCCGCCCTGGAAGCTTAATCGTTAGGGCTCTAGCCTTTGGAGTTGCTGGGGTCGGGTTCGAATCCCGGTCAAGCATGGATGTTTGTGACCGTCAAGAAATGTTGTTATTTGTCTATTTGTTATTCATTTCTTTGTGACTGTAAAATTCTTTCTGTGTCTGTCCCTCTTGACGAAAGCTTATAAGCGGTTCTCTGAACAAGCACACAAGCTGGAATATATATGTACCATACCATACCATACCCTGTAATGCATGATTTTTTTTCATCCCAAAAATAATATTTTTATCTTTAATACTCATACATTATGGGAAAAGTACTGAAAATTAAGTGCATTGGAATTTAAATAATTTCAATTTTTAAAATTTTTGCCAATTTGCAAAAACCAACTACAAAAATCCAATTTTGATATGAATGACTAGAAAACTACTAAATATGTTTTAAAATAACCTTCTTATATAAACTATAATTATTTTTCAAAACAATTTGTATATTTAGTACTAATATTATTATACTTTGAATACTGTCAAAGACGTAATTTCACAACAGTTAATAATAACTCCACTCTTTAATTTTGAATACATTTTACTACTGTCATCTATGAGGGTTATTAGTAACTAAAACTTCAAAATGGAATGTAATAGAGGAAAAAACTAAGATTTGTCGAGATGGAGCTCTACTTTATTTAAATAAAGTGGATTAAGTTACTTTTAGCCATATGGCAACGGTATGCATTAGAGGGTTAAGTAAAATAAAGATACTCTTCTTTCATAAATAAAAATTATAATAAAGGAAACCGTAATGTTATGGTAAACATTTTATACGACTGCACTTTCAAAGAACGAAAATTCTTACAAAAAAAAAACTGCAATTGCAGGTTTTTTTTAACACTTTTTTGAAAATAGGGGAGACCGGGGTTAGTTGGCATAAGGGGTTAGTTGGCATTGTACCTTTAAAAAAATTCACTGTTTATTAAGAGCGCTACTGATCCTGTTACATAATCGTCATTTAAATGTCCAACTTGCATGAGAACGCCAGTTGGATCCAGCCATTACCTTTAGAGGAAGGATGGAAAACGTGATTTTCATATAAGAAAGTAAAATTTTGATTATTCAGTATTTGTCGTTTTGTACAGTAGTATAGTCATTCAGGAAAAACATTCACAAGTTTTTAGTATCTTTGGGCATTTAGCTACGAGGTTATAAGTCCATTTCTGCTGTAGTTGATAAACAAAAGTTTTGGTCGCCATGTTTATTTTACTTGCTCTATTGGGGTTAGTTGGCACAGGGACTCGGGGGCTAGTTGACATAAGCTGGCTGGGTATGCCAACTAACCCCGCAACAACGGGTAAGTTGACATAAGTATGCCAACATTCATAGCTACCTAATTTTAGTTAGGTATAGGCTACTTCACAATAATAAATTATTATTATTTTTATCGATGCATATATAAATGCGGAAGGCGTTTTCTTTTTGCAGTCATAACTAAAAAACGGCTGGGCATATATTAACTTTTACTTTAGATACTTTTACGTAGATTTGCCAAACTCAGAGTTTTATAAAATGGCATAATTTAAGACTATGCAAATTTCAGCTCGATTTCAAGCAAACGGTTATCCAGTTATTATTATGTAATAAACGGAAACTGTAAGTTCATTTTTTCTGCCTTATCTATCTATGATAATGTAAATATTTTTGTTCAGATTATGAGTACCTATAAACGAAAAACTGAGAGGGCTACAATGACAGCAGATCATCGAAAGAGAGCTGTTGAGGCACACTTACTTGAAAAAAAAGTTTGAGAAAAAAGTAGCGGATGAATTTAAGATCTCTGTTAGAAGTCTCGCATGGTATTGTAAGATCGCAAAATTAAAAATGATTTCTCTCTGCCTAAAGGGTACCAGAGGGTATTGGAGGATATGGGATAGTGCTGCAGGTGTTCACTCCTGAACAAGAATTTGCTTTGAGTGAATACCTTGTGAAGGCAAGTGACATATACTTCGGCCTGAGCCCAAAAGAAGCAAGAAAGTTGGCATATCAATATGCAGTTGCTAATGGCACTGCACATCCTAGTAGTTGGGACTCAAAATAATCAGCAGGTGTTGACTGGTTTTCTTTTTTCCTAAAACGTCACCCACAACTTTCAATACGTACCCCCGCGGCAACGAGTTTGGCTCGAACGTCCAGTTTCAACCCACATAATGTTCAAAGATTTTTCAACCTCCTATAATCAGTAATGAACCAACATTCCTTTACCGCCCAGGACATATGGAATGTTTAATTTTAAGCTGATTAACATTCATTATAATTACACTTTACATAAAGACGAGTAAAAACGCGTGCCTCACTTATGCCAACTTACCCCACTACCTATGCCAACTAGCCCCGATACCGGGGTAGGTTGGCATAGTTTGACTAGACAAGGAAAAATATTTTTCATACAAAGTGGTAACAATATATTTATTCAATTGTATGCGTGATTTGTAGCCAAAATGTTTACCTACATTACCAACTTTTTACATTTCAAATATCTTCAAACCAAAAAATTAGAAAAATTTTGAAGTGAAAACTGTGCCAACTAACCCCGGTCTCCCCTAGTTAAAATAGCGAAACCTTATAATACTTCAATTAAAATTTGACTAAAAAACATGATACTTAAAATTCGGTTGTATTTTGTATATTTGATGCCTTATTTAGTCATATTAAGGTAATTTCTGTTATTATTTTGCATTAAAATAATTATGAACACTAATTTCTGAAAAGAATAGTTTTCGTAATTTTTTAGAATTTTTTAAAAGTGAATTACCGATTTACTGGAATTTTTAATAGCACGAAGTATTATAACTTACATTATATATTTCTTTTGAGATAATATAATTCTATAATGGGAATTAAATGTCTTGTTTTTCAAGCAATAAAAGCACATTCATTAAAATTAATGGACGACAGAATTTTGCTGTTGAAAAACTTTAATTGGTGTTTTCGGATGTTTAAAAAATTAAAGTTGAAGATTAAATGATAATTTAAATTTCTTTCCAAGAAAAGCTTTTAAAGTGATTAAAATTATGATAATTAAAGTCAACTACGCATTAATTCTTCTCACATAATGTTATTTAAGTGTGTTAATCGTACAGTATAAAGACTTAAATGCTAAATTTCATAATTTTTTTTAACATCGTTAAAAAAATCCTTAATTTGAAGTACCAAAACTGCTGAAAATACAAATTTTCAAACGATAATTCACACACAAAAAAAGTCATATGTGAAAATAAAACATCTCAACTTTCAAGTATTTTTTATTCGAATAAAAAAAAGATTTACAGCTTAAAATTTACTTAAGACAATATTTACTGTTTGAAGACAAGAATAAAGTTTTTTTTAACAGCATCTGGTTGATAGACGAGGGAAATAAATCTTTCTTCAAAGGTAACAAAGGTTTAAATGAGTGAAAAGTGAAATAAACTCGGATAATTGGTAAGCATAGTCTAACGAACTTTTTTATAGGCAGATTGTCTGTTAGATAATACTGTTAATTAGAAGATTTATTTATTGGTTGTTGTAGGATAACATTGAATGAAAAGTAAATGAATATCTTATAGTTACCATACTTTGGAATTACTTAAAAGAATATCATTAGATAAAGTAACGTTGACATCAAACACTTAACTATTTTGTTTTGAATTTAACTTAAGACTGAAATTAAAATAAAGGTACGTTTCTTTCATAAATAAAAATAATAATAAACGAAACCGTAATGTTATGGTAAACTTTTTATAAAATTGCACTTTTAAATTACAAAAAATCTTACAAAAGAACTGCAATTGCTGGTTTTTTCCCACTTTTCCCCTTGTTCAAAAATAACTTAAGTAGCGAAACCTTATAATATTTTAATTAAAATTTGACTAAAAAAACTTGATGCTTAAAGTTCGGCTAAAAGCTTTTAAAGCGATTAAAATTATGATAATTAAAGTCAACTGCGCATTAATTCTTCTCACATCATGTTAATTAAGTGTGTTAATTGTACAGTTTAAAGGATTAATTGCTACCATTCCTTAAAAAACTGTCGTCGATGTAAAAAAAAAATGCTTAATTTGAAGTACTGAGACTGCTAAAAATACAATTTTCAAAAGATAATGCATTAAAAAAAAGTTCTAAGTCTTCTTTTAAATTAAAACATCTCAATATCCAATTATTTTTTTGTTGAAAGAAAAATAAAAATATTTACAGCTTATAATTGACAAGCTTAGTGGAAGAACGTGCTAAGTGACAGAAAATTGAAAACGAGAAATTTATCGTTGGAGTTTTTATTTTGCACTCAGATCTGTTGAAAACGTCAATTGCAAAACATAAAAATTGATCCTAAATTTAAAGTTTGTGAAAAAGCGGAATCTGTGGTAATCATTAAAGAAGTTAGTATTATGTTCATTAACACAAAACTCCCGATTTTTCCAGAAATGTACTTATTACGTTCTTCCACTGAGCTCTTTAATTTAGTTAAGAAATTATTTATTGTTTTAAGACATAATAAAGTTTTTTTTATAATATCTGGTTGTTCTTAATGACTTTTTCAAAGCTCTTAATGACTCGTTATATAATTTCGAAATACGAGACTCCCTCGTATATGATCGATTTAATGCTCCTTTCGAATAGATGCCCTACGGGGACTCCTTTCGATTTTTTCAGTATCATGGTTCTAAAGTTACAGTCTACTTTTAACACTACCCAACGATGACAAACGCGTTCGCTCAGTACTTAGCACTGGACCTTATGCAATGATTAAATTGTAGCTGAGAAAATGTAAGATCCCGTAAGCGATTTTCAAGATGGCTGAAAATGAATAGATACTTAATAAACTATTCTTTTAACAGATTGCAAAGCTCCTAATTACTCGTTGTACTATTTCGAAATAAGTACTGTTTCTCATGTTCCTTACGAATAAATGCTCTACGTGTGCTCCTTTTGATTTTCTTAGTATCGTGGCTCTAAGGTTACAGGTTATGTTTAACACAATCCAATGATGACAAAATTATTCTTGCCAAAAATTGCTTTTAGACTAAAGAACCTTGAAAAATAGTGTTTACATTAAAAAATATAGAAAGAAACTTCTGTTTAGGACATATCCAGGCATCAACTTGTCCTAGACGTCCGCTATAACTGGAATTCCGAAAACGCAATACATGGAAGACCTATGCTAGACAATTTAAGAATCCGTACTACAGTGGTGGAAATTGATTTATGAACTAACGCTCTTTTCACCAGAAGTATTGTTCATTTAGATCATCCTGCCAATAGCCATGACTTAAACCCCAAGAATAATGTCTGAGATCAATTGGTATGAATAATTTACTCAAATGAAGTATGGTGTCGATTGAGTGTGCACCAGTTATGGAATAGAAGGACTTAATCATTAAAAACTGGAAATTGCTTGACCAAAAATTGACCAAAAGTTTGACCAAAAAATAGTTTTAGTAATTATTAATGGAGATTGAATGTAAAAGTTCATAAATCAATTTCCCTATGCTAAAACTAAAATATCAGCAAAATAAATTGTTTACGAAATTATATAAAATTTTATTTACGGGTATAATTTATAATACAAAGCCTGTATAGTGTATGAAATTTAAATCGATAAAAACGCATTTCATAAAGAAATACTGTTAAAAAACTGCCAGTTCATAAATCAATTTCCACCACTGTAGCACACCTATTGAAGAGGGAAAATGTCTCTATTCATAACTAGGGCGATTATTAGGGTGGAACAGGGTTCGGACAAAAAGGCGACACCCGCGTAAATATAAAAACATTCTATATTAGAAAAATGAAAACGAATATTCACAAAAGCATTCCTGGTAAGGTTTCGGTGTTCGCGTCGAGCAACAATGGCGACTGGCTTAAATTGATTGGATGATTGAAATATTGAATGAGATATTTTCAGACGTTATTTGGGAAGAATTTTTTTTCTTTTAAAATATGCTAATCAAAACCAAGTTAATGGATTCTTCTGTTCTTTTAAGCATTTTGAACAAATGGGACGAAAAGCACTCTTGTAATATTATTAAAAACTATTCGATTATAGTTTGGATAAATCTCTCTTTAAGTGGAGGTGGCGTCAAAGATTTTATGCAGATGTTATTTCGTGGAGTTTAATATAATATAGAATATTATTTTATGATTGGACAAGAACTATTGTGGATGGAGTAAGACATTACAACAAAATTTGGGTTAGGGTTGTAAATGGCTTTTTATGAAAATGGTTCAAAAGAGGTAAAATCGGTTAGATTCTATCGATAGAAATTTAGCATAATATTCTTAAATAAAGTATTTTTTAAAGTAGTTTTCTTAAAAAATGGGTTAAGTTAAATATACCAAAATATCAAAAACCAAGCATGATTTGAAGGACAATTAAATATAACTTTCCAGATGATAAAGGCATATTTATCCTGTACTCGTTTTTTTTGAAAAAAATAACCCTTTTCCAACCATTCTAAGATTGAAACTTAATTAAAATAGACACTTCTTTCACAATTAAAAAATTTAAAAAACGAAACCATTGGTATATATTTTATAAAATTGAATTTTCAAAAAAAAAAAAAAAAAGTAAACAACTTACAAAAGAACTGTAATTGCAATTTTTTTTCATCGTTCGAAAATAGCTTAATTGGCGAAACCTCATAATGTTTTAATTAAATTTGAATAAAAAAACAAGATACTTAAAGATGTGTGGTATTTTGTATATTTAAAGACTTATTTAGTCTTATTATGTTTTTTTCTTTGTTATTTTTTTATTTTAAAATAATTATGAACACTAATTTCTGAAAACACTCGATTTTGAACCCTTTTAGAATTTTTTAAAAATTAATTACCGATTTACTGGAACTTTCAATGGAACGAAGTATTGTAATTTACATTATATTTTCCTTTGAAAAATATAATTCTTAAATGGGAATTAAGTGTCTTGTTTTTAAAGCAATAAAGGCACATTAATTAAAGCTAATATACGACAAAACTTTTTTTGCTGAAAAACTTTGATTGGTGTGTTTTTGGATGTTTTGTAAATAAAGTTGAAGATTAAATATTAATTTTTAAGATCCCTCGAGGAAACCTTTAAAGCGATTAAAATTATGATAATTTAAGTCAACTACGCATTAATTCTTCTCACATCATGTTAATTAAGTGTGTTAATCGTACAGTTTAACGGATTAAATGCTACCTTTCATAAACAAGAAGTTCTTAAAGAACTAAAATAGCCTACTTTCCTGTTACTTAAATGCTTACTAAAATTCTTATCATGAAAAAACTAGGTTCGTAACAGTAAGTGACATCAACAACCGTTTTTCCACCTTAAATTCTAAAATAAATTTCACTAAACACAGCATCTAAATAAACGCAGCATCTTTCACTAAACACAGCACTAAACACAGCTTTATTTGCAGTTATAAATAAGTATTTAATTTTTCGTAGAACAAAAACCAAAAAACTACTCCTCAATAAACATTTACTTGCTAAATTCGGCTAGTTTCATTTATTTGATTTCGAAAATTAAATAATTATTACTTAAATCGTTTGCAAAAATTTATATTTCAAAGTATAAATATGTAATATTCCTCGCTTTTAAATAGAATGAAAGCAATTTATATCAACATACAAAGATCTCGTAGTGAAATATTTATTTGACGTCATCTTAAATTGATCGATGTCTCAAAAATAAATTTATTTTAATTTATTGTCTAAAAGAATTAAAGTTTCTCAAGCGATTGTTGCTATGGCAATGGTGATTTAATTCTAATAAAAATGGCTTCCTATGCTTTTTAAATGAGCATTAAACTTTGCAGTTTTTTAAATAATTGAAGTACTTAGAATTCGAATTCTTTTATGAAATTTTCAATGTATTCTCATTTCGATGCGCTGAATTTTTTGACGTATCTCACTTTTCCGTGGCATTTCTAGTTAAATTCAGCGATTTAAATGACTCGAAATTGAATTTTAATGCAAGTTTAATGGGAAATTCGTCGACAAATAGTAGATTATGTCCGTCCTATCGTACAGACAGACGGACAAAAAGTATGAAAGTTGGGTGTCTGAGGTTATACCTTTCTAATAAAAAAAAGGATTTTTAAGATCGGATGGATAGAACCGATTTTGGAAGGGGGGTACGGACAGACGGACGGACAGACAGACAGATGGACGGACGGACGGACGGACGGACGGACATCGACCGCATGACAATACCTACTTTTTTTTTTATTTTTTTTTTAATTCTTCGAATTAAAAAAAAAGAAAAGTAGGCTAAAAAAATAATGATATCGTTAAAAAAAACTTTAATTTGCTGCACTAAGACTGCTAAAAATACGCATTTTCAAACGATAATTCATAAAAAATATCTGTGAAATTAAAAAATCTCAACTTTCAATTATTTTTTATTCAAAGAAAAAAATTTACAGCTTATAATTTATTTAAGACGATCTTTATTGTTTAAACACACAAAAAAAGTTTTTTTTAACAGTATCTGGTATTTTGACGAGGGAAATAAATTTTTCGTCAAAGGTAACAAGAGTTTAAAAATTTGTGAGAAGTTTAATAAACTTTTATAATTGGTAAGCATAGTCTATCGAACTTTTTTATAGGCAGATTGTTAGTTAATACCATTGTTAGATAATACCGTGTTGTTAAATAATACCCGTTGATTAGAAAATTTACACACCAATATTAAATTAATAGCAATTGGTACAAGTTGTGGCAGCTTTGTATTAGAATATTACATAGTTACCATACCTTGGAAATACTTAAAAGAATATCATTAGATATAGTCATTTGGCATCAATAACTTAAAGATTTTGTTTTGAATTTAATTCAAGCTATTCAGGTATGTAATTTTTATGTTTTTTTACAATTACAAAAAAAATTATCAAAGGCATTTTTATGCAGGTTTTTCAAAAATATACACTTTCAAAATATTCAAAGGCAATAACTTAATTAAAATAAAGGTACGTTTCTTTCATAAAGAAAAATAATAATAAACGAAACCGTAATGATATGGTAAACATTTTATAAAAATTGCGCTTTCAAATAATAAAAATTCTTACAAAACAATTGCAAATGCAGTTTTTTTCACTTTTCTGAAAATAGCTTAAGTAGCGAAGCCCCATAATACTTTAATTAAAATTTGACTAAAAAACATGATACTTAAAGTTCGGTTGTATTTTGTATATTTGATGCATTATTTTGTCATATTAAGGTTATTTCCGTTATTATTTTTTCATTAAAATACTTATGAACACTAATTTCTGAAAACACTCGATGTCCAAATCTTTTGAATTTTTTTTTAAGTGAATACCGATACACTGAAACTATTATTTTTACAAAGTATAATTACTTACATTTTTTTTGAAAAAAAAAATATAATTCTATAATGGGAATTCAATGTCTTGTTTTTCAGAGCAATGAAAGAACTTTAATTAAAATTAATCGAGAACAGATTTTTTTTAAACACTTTGATTGGCATTTTTGGATGTTTGATAAGTAAAGTTGAAAATTAATGGATAATTTTTAAGATCTCTCCAGAAAAGCTTTTAAAGCGATAAAAATTATGATAATTAAAGTCAACTACGCATTAATTCTTCTCACATCATGATAATTAAGTTTGTTAATCGTACAGTTTAATTGATTAAATGCTACTTTTCATAAAAAAAAATTCGGTCATATTTAAAACAAGAAGTTCTTAAAGAACTAAAATAGCCTACTTTCCTGTTACTTAAATACTTACTAAAATTCTTATCTTGAAAAAACTAAGTTCGTAACAGTAAGTGACATGAACAACCGTTTTTCCACCTTAAATTCTAAAATAAATTTCACTAAACACAGCATCTAACTAAACACAGCATCGTTCACTAAACACAGCTTTATTTGCAGTTATAAATAAATATTTAATTTTTCGTAGAACAAAAATCAAAAAACTACTCTTCAATAAACATTTACTTGCTAAATTCGGCTAGTTTCATTTATTTTATTTCGAAAATTAAATAATTATTACTTAAATCGTTTGCAGAAATTTATATTTCAAAGAATAAATATATAATATTCCTCGCTTTTAAATAGAATGAAAACAATTTATATCAACATACAAAGATCTCGTAGAGAAATATATATTTGACGTCATCTTAAATTGTTTGATGGCTCAAAAATAAATTTATTTTAATTTATTGTCTAAAAGAATTAAAGTTTCTCAAGCAATTGTTGCTATGGCAATGGTGAATTAATTCTAATAAAAATGGCTTCCTATGCTTTTTAAATGAGCATTAAATTTTGAAGTTTTTTAAATAATTGAAGTACTTAGAATTCGAATTCTTTTATGAAATTTTCAATGTATTCTCATTTCGATGCGCTGAATTTTTTGACGTATCTCACTTGTCCGTAGCATTTGTAGTTAAATTCAGCGATCTAAATGGCTCGAAGTTGAATTTCAATGCTAATTCAATGGGAAATTTGTCATCAAATAGTAGATTTATGTCCGTCCTATCGCACAGACAGACGGACAAAAAGTATGAAAGTTGGGTCTCTGAGGTTATACCTTTCTAATAAAAAAAGAATTTTTAAGATCGGATAGATAGAACTGATTTTGGAAGGGGGGTACGGACAGACGGACAGACAGACAGATAGACGGACGGACGGACATCGACCGCATGTCAATACCTACTTTTTCATTTTTTTTAATTCTTCGAATTAAAAAAAAAAGAAAAGTAGGCTAAAAATCTTTCATTTGAAGTACTAAGACGGCTAAAATAAAAAATTTCAAACGATAATTCATTAAAAAAAACTGTAAGTAATCTGTGAAAATAAAACATCTGAACTCTTAATTATTTTTATTTGAAGAAAAAAAGATTTACATCTTATAATTTACTTAAGACAATATTTATTGTTTGAAGACAAAAATAATGTTTTTTTAACAGTATCTGGTCGCTAGACGAGGGAAATAAATTTTTCGTCGATGGTAACAAGGGTTTAAAATTTGTGAAAAATTAAATAAACTTGGATAATTGGTAAGCATGATCTATCGAACCTTTTTAAAGGCAGATTGTTTGTTGATTGTTAGATAATATCGTTGATTACAAAAAAAATATTAATTGGTCGTTATAGAATAAAATTGAATTAAGAGCAATTGAATATTATATAGTTACCATACCTTGGGATTACTTAAAAGAATATCATTAGATATAGTAACGTTGACATCTATAACTTAACTATTTTGTTTTGAATCTAACTCTAGTTATTCAGGTATGTAGTTTTTAGGAGTTTTTTTACAATTACAATACCAAACATTGATCAAAGGCATTTTTATGCAGTTTTTCAAAATTATATATTTTCAAAATATATTCAAAGGTAAAAACTTAATTAAAATAAAGATACATTTCCTTCATTTAAAAAATTATAAACGAAACCACAATGTTATGGTAAACGCTTAATAAAAATGCACTTTCAAATTACGAAAATTCTTATAAAAGAATTGCAATTGCAGGTTCTTTTACTTTTTCAAAAATAGCTTAAGTAGCGAAACCTTATAATATTTAAACTAAAATTTGACTAAAAAAAACATGATACTTAAAGTTCGGTTGTATTTTGTATATTTGATGCCTTATTTAGTCATATTAAGGTTATTTCCGTTATTATTTTTTCATTAAAATAATCATGAACACTAATTTCTGAAAAGACTCGATTTAGAATTTTTTTTGAATTTTGTAAAAGTGAATTACCGATATACTGGAACTCTTAATAGTACGAAGTATTATAACTTGAGAAATGACAGTGATTGCGCCCTGTGGAAGGGAAGGGCGTAGGCTATATAGCCCATTACCCCGCTCTCCAGAAGAGACAGTCACAAGAGACACACAAAGAAGGACGCCACAAACACATAGACAAATAACAATATTTATTAACAAACACAAACATCCATGCCTTTACCGGGATTCTAACCCGAGCCCAGCAGCTCCAAAGGCTAGTACACTAACCATTGTGCCAATGGACCGGCAAGTATTATAACTTACATTATATTTTTCTTTTAAAAAATTATAATTCGTTAATGGGAATTAAATTAATAGACGGCAGAATTTTTTTTGAAAAACTTTGATTGGTGTTTTTGGATGTTTGTTAAGTAAAGTTGAAGATTAAATGATAAATCTTTCCAGAAAAGCTTTTAAAGCGATTACAAATATGAAAATTAAAGTCAACTACGCATTAATTATTCTCACATTATATTAATTAAGTGTGTTCAATCCTACAGTTTAAAGTACTAAATGCTACCTTTCATAAAAAGATTCTGAGATTGTTAAAAATATATATTTTTTTAATTTGAAGTACTAAAGCTGCTAAAAATAAAAATTTAATCAAACGATAATTAAAAAAAATAATTCATAAAGTCATGTGTGGAAATAAAACAATATCAAAATTGTCAAACTATAATCCGTAAAAAAAAATTCTATGTCATCTGTGAAACTAAAACATCTCAACTTTCAATTATTTTTTATTAGAAGAAAAACTATTTTAAGAAAAATTGTTTATTAGAAGAAAGATTTACATCATATAATTTATTTACGACAATGTTTGTTATTAGAAGACAAAAATAAAGTTTTTTTTAAACAGTATCTGGATGATGGACGAGGGAAATAAATCTTTCTTCGAAGGTAACAAGGGTTTAAAATATGTTAAAAGTTTAAATTGCTTGGATAATTGGTAAGTATAGTCTATCGAACTTTTTTTATGGGCAGATTGTTAGATAATACCGGTGATTAGAAGATTTATATGTTGGTTGTTATAGAATAACATTGAATTAAAAGCAATTGAATATCAAAAGTTACCATACCTTGGAATTACTTAAAAGAATATCATTAGATATTCTTTAAGATATATAGATAACGATTTTAGATACATAGATAACGTTTGACATCAAAAACTTAACTATTTTGTTTTGAATTTAGCTTAAGATATTCAGGAATGTAGTTTTTAGGTTTTTTTACAATTACAATTACAGCACCAAAAATTGAGCAAAGGCATTTTTAGGCAGCTTATTTAAAAATATACATTTTCAAAATATTTAAAGATAAAAACTTAAATTAAAATAAATGTGCGTTTCTTTCATAAATAAAAATAGTACTAAACGAAACCGTAATGTTATGGTAAACATTTTATAAAATTGCACTTTCAAATAACAAAAATTCTTACAAAAGAACTGAAATTGCTGGTTTTTCTCCCCCTTTTTTCAAAAATAGCTTAAGTAGCGAAACCTTATAATATTTTAATTAAAATTTGACTAAAAAACATGATACTTAAAGTTCGGTTGTATTTTTTTTATTTGATACTTTTTTAATTAGTCTCATTAAGGTTATTTCTGTTATTATTTTTTCATTACAATAATTAGGAACATTAATTACTGAAAACACTCGATGTCCAAATCTTTTGAATTTTTTTAAAAAGTGAATTCCGATATACTGGAAATTTTAATGGTACGAAGTGTTATTACTTACATTTTTTTGAAAAAAATATCTAATTCTATAATGGGAATTAAATGTCTTGTTTTTTAAAGCAATGACAGAACTTAAATTAAAATTAGTAGTAGAGAGAATTTTTTTAAACACTTTGATTGGTGTTTTTGGATGTTTGATAAGTAAAGTTGAAGAATAAATGATAATTTTTAAGATCTTTCCAGAAAAGCTTTTAAAGCGATTAAAATTATGATAATTAAAGTCGACTAAGCATTAATTCTTCTCACATCATGTTAATTAAGTGTGTTAATTGTAGAGTTTAAAGTATTAAATGCTACCATTCCGTAAAAAAAATCTGATGTCGTTAAAAAATCCTTAATTTGAAGTACTGAGTGCGCTAAAAATAAAAATTTTCAAACGATAATTCATTAAAAAAAGTTCTAAGTAATCTGTGAAAATAAAACATCTCAGCGTTCAATTATTTTTTACTGAAAGAAAATAAAAGATTTATAGCTTATTATTACATAGCTTAGTGGAAGAACGTGCTAAGTAAAAGTTTTGAAAAAAAAAAAGATTTTTGTGTCAATGAACATATTATCAACTTCTTTAACGATATCAAGCTTCCTATTTTTCATAATCTTGAATTTTAGTATATTTTTTACTACTTACAATTACCGGTTTCAACAAATCTGGATGCAATCAAAAACTTTAAAGCTTATTAACTAAGCTCTTCAATTCACAAGCTTAGTGGAAGAACGTGCTAAGTAAAAAAAGGTGAAAACGAGAAAATTATCTTTGAAGTTTTTAGTTTGCACTCAGATCTGTTGAAAACGGCAATTTGCAAACCGTAAAAATTATCCTAAATTTGAAGTTTGTGAAAAAGCGGAAACTAGTCATCATTAAAGAAGTTAGTAATATGTTCATTGACACAAAACTCTCGATTTTTTCAAAAATTTACACGTTCTTCCACTAAGTTCTTTTAATTTAGTCAAGGAATTATTTATTGTTTTAAGACAAAATAAAGTTTTTTTTAAGTATCTGGTTGCTAGACTTAAGAAATAAATTCTTTGTCAAGGATAACAAGGGCATTCGTGAAAACTTTTTAAACTTGGATAATTGGTAAACATAGTCCATCGAACTTTTTTATATGCACATTGTTTGTAGATTGTTATCTACTACCTTTGATCAGTGAGTGTATTTATCAGTCGTTATAGGATAACCTATAGTAAAAACAAGCGAATATTTTATAGTTATCATATCTTGGGATTCTTTAGAAGAATATAATTGGATATGTTAACTTCGACCTAAATAACTTTTGCTGATTTTGTTTTGATTTAAATTGTAGCTAATGAGATTTGTAGTTTTAGCCTCTTAAGACCCGAGCAAAATCCTACCGGTATATTTTTAATATAAACATACTTTTCATACAGCTATACGCTAAAAAGTATGCTTTTTGAAGAATTCTTTAAAAAAGTCATGTTTAATAGTTACTTAGGGACATGCCTTAAACTCCAAAAATACAAATTTTTGTGCTATTAACGCAACAAAAAGGGGCCTATCATTTATTTGTAGTTAATAGATTATCTTATGATTGTTTTTATTTCAAAATGTCTTGACAATTTACTACTAAAAGAGTTTTTTGAAAAGTTTGATTTTTTTAAGAACTCTAATATTGTATTGACCCTCGTTCAACTTAATTTTTTTTATAGAAGTAAATGACTGATACCTGTAATCAAAGACTGAAAACTGCTATTTGGAACTTCTTCTATCGGACCAGGTCAATTTCGAAATTAATTAAGGTGTTGATTGTTTGCGGGGAGGTTTAAAAAATGTCCCAAAATGGGGACGTCAGATTGCAAGAGGTTAAGAAACAATTTTTTACAATTACTACAAGAAAAAGTGATCAAAACTATTGGAGGATAACCTGTAATAAAAACAAGTGAATATTTTGTACTTTTCATGTCTTGTGATTCTTTAATGTTAACTTTGACATCAATAACTTAATTTGATTATTTTATCTTGAATTTAACTCGAGCTATCGAGTTATGTAGTTTTAAGAAATGATTTTTTTTTAAAATACGGCAAGAAAAAAGTAATCAAATGCTTTTTAAATAAAATTAATATGCATTAGTTAGCGAAGAAGAAATAATAAATAACAAAATTAACTTACCAAGCATAAACGGACTTTTAAGTCATCTTTCTTTAAGAGCTTGTAAATAGCCAGCAGCACATTCGTCTCCTTAGTTGAACTCTATGGCATGGATCAGCTGGCGGATGGCAAGGGAAGCAGCACTGTAGAGAAGGAGACACTGCACAAATTGGTAATCAGGATGTTTAGCTGCAGCGTTGCATCATTTATGGAGAGTGAGTTGACTAAACAAAATTGAAATTAGGAAAGTTTCAGAAAACCCCGTGTAACGTTTGCAACTTGACTTAAGGCAGGTCAGTACCATGTTATTAAGAAAAAACAACAGCAATTTTTTGATTTTAGCATTTGTGTAAAAAAAAGCGTTTCAAGAGCTTCCCTGTGATTCTCTTTGTATGTCATTCAAACAAATTTTACCTAGTTAACTTTTTATTTGGATATGAATCAGCAGTATTTTTGTAATGTAATTTTCCAACTAAGAGATCTCATTTTTCTCAGAATGGTGTTTCTTCAGTTTAGGTACATTTTTCTTAAAAACTATTTCATGTAAAGATCTAAAAATTTTTCATTATAATTGTTTCAGAGTGTTTTGCTTACTGAAATGAACATTTCTTAAAATTTGAAGGAAAAAAAATATGGGCAATTTTGTGATGTAAAAAGATCTTTTTAATCCTAACACATTATCTTAAATAATATTTTAAAAAAATACTTTATATATTGATAAATCTCATTTCATGTGTGTGGGCAAAATATTTGACGTCACTGTTCTGAGTGCCGAACAGAGCCTAAGACTGTACCTAATTTAAAAATTTTTCTTGTGTGAAAGCATTTTACAGCCGATTCCATCCTAATATATATATGGTAGGGATGCATGGCAGCACAAAACTGCACATCTACTCCAGATCCAACAGTAATCATTTCATTATGCACTGATTACTGACATTTGAAGTCAGACGGACAGAATTTTTTTCTTTTCATACCTAAGTTAGACTGTAAGCAAGACATGTGTTTGGGAGAGCTTCTCTGGTCTTGTAAGTTGAGTAGAACTAGTCTTCCAAGCGCATGGGCACGCCTAAATAGAGGTTCTATTTGAACAACTCACACTACCCAAACTGTTACTAAGATACAGGGTCCGATTCGTTTATTGGGTACTTTATCCACTTGAATGTATGATCTTAAATTAGAAAAAGGTATTAGGGCCTTTTCATACGATGGCCTCCAGTGTTCTCGGATCTGGCCCGGCGAATGGAGACTTTCGTTATTTTCTCAGATTTTACTTAGAATTTATATTTTTAATGCTGTGTTCTATTACTTAATTATTACTCAAAGCATTGTGTGGGTACTCCAAGCCTTGTGCCAATGGATGCTACTGCAACCCTCTTGCCTTCCAGGCTATTGCCTGCAGGCACACGACGACAACAACAGTATTTACGTATGTAATCTTCATGGACCTACGTTTTGACCGAACTTCACACTGATTTTTTTGTTTGTTACGTTACTCCATGAAACAGTTGGTACAGTATCTAGTTTTTTTTAACTTCCAGCTGGAGTAACGTTACACAGGACTAAAATAGAGTAAGACAATAAAATAGGATTAAGCTTGAACCTTACCCATACTTTGTGATGTAAAGTTACTCCAAATAGCTGGAAACAGCCGCTAGTTTTAAGGAGTAATACAAATTCAAATTTTAACGGTGCAAAAAAATATTTAAGGGGGTATGGGACACTTTTAACTTTTTTAATATTGCAGATATCAATATAATTTTTTTCCATAAATGTATACTAAATATACTTACACTTTTAGATAGTCAAAGGTTTTAAATTATCATTATTTATTAAAAAAAATAAAATGTGTCAAAAAGTGATGTCTTTTATTTTTGTTCTAAGTCAAAAACTTATTTATTGGCAAACAAATATTTAGCATTTTTATAAACAGAAAAATGTATTTAACAAACTGTCTTTACCGATTTTTCTTATTTGCCATAGGTTTTTTTTTAAAAAAATTATTGAAGTTTTTTTTAATAATTTCACAGGTTCACTTTTTTTTATAAAAATTAATAAATAAAAAAAAACTATTTACAACTAATCCCTAAAGACAAATTAAAGATATATGTTTGAAAAATATGAGTGGAAAATTTTGAAACTCTATGGGTAGTAGATTTTGAGTTATATCAATTTAAAGTTAAAAAATCCTCGAAAACACGATCAAGGAGAAAAACAGCTTTGAAGTTTATCCCTTTCCTTACTGAAGCGCTCCAAACCGACTGAACAACTAAGGATTCGATAACGTTATTCCAATCTAATATTACGATGAAGCAAATATTATAAAAGTGGTTGGCCAACACAGATGTCATGACACAAAAAACTACACATCTCACGTTCTACTGCAGATATAAATAAAATGTTTGTTTTATGGGGACACGGTACCACTTTCAAAAAAAAAAAAAATGTTTAATTTTGACATATTCACTATAAAATGTATGTTTTATCACTTCTATTAAAATTTAAAAACAATAAATGACGAAAAATATTTTTTGAGTCATTTAAAAAAAATTAATTTTTTTTTGAACTTTTAAGAAATGCTAAGGCTTTTTTAAATTCAAATATTTTAACCCAATTTTTTTTCCTCGTGTACTTTAAACTGTTTTACATAACAATTGGCATCCAAATTTGATTTATCTTCAGTAATTGTTTTATAAAAAATATTTATGTAAAAAATCCCTAATTATTTTAGCATATTTGACAATTTTCGACTTTAATATTTTTTTATAAAAAAAGTGTTACTTTTTAAAACAATTTTAATGCCAATTCTTAATATTAACATATTTGACAGACTGTATACAAAATTCCTTAGATTTTATAAGTAATTTAAAAAGCCTTAGCGTTTTAAAGAACTTGTCATCAAGGAAATATAAACATAAAGAAAAACGCATTGAAAGTTTTCTTTGTATGCATTTTTATCATACCTTTCCGCATAAAAAATAGAATAACTTTTTTAAAAATATAGATACACTTTTAAAACTTGGTAGACTTATTTAGTAGGTTCTAAACTTTAATTTTAGCAAATAAAAACAAATTCGCAATTTTTGCAATTTTTGAGGTACTGTGTGTGTGTGTGTCCCCTTAAATTATTCTAAAATATTTGTATTATTTTTTATGATAATAATAATTTTTTTGAAGATTTTGTGTCCTATACCCCCTTAAGGGAAATGTTTAAAATTGGGAAAACATATTACTCCACTTAATCTAAAATCTTTCCTGTGCAAAAGCATGCTAGTAGATGATTTCATCCTTCTATATGCTACGGATACGAGGCCGCTTAGAACTGCACATCAAACTCCAGATCCAACATTAACAACTTCAGTATGTACTGAATACTGCGAACTTGAGCCAGACGGACAGATTTTTTTTGTAGTTCACACCTAAGCTAGATTGCATGCAAAAATATATTAAAAACATTTTTAGGATAAATATTCAAAACGTTACTCAATGAAACAGTGGCAGTATCTAGGTTTTTCTGTCTTCTAAGCTTTATGGAGTAGCGTTACACACGGCCAAAAAAGAGTGAGCTCACTATCAAATAGGATTACGCTTGAACCGTATCCCTATTTCGCGGATTAACATTTTAAATAAAGCTATTTGTGTAATGGAGTAATATAAATGGGAATAATGGGATTGAGCTTGGACCTTATCCTCTAATTTTGAGGTACAACATTACTCTATAAAGATGGAAACATCCACTAGATTTAGGGAGTAATATAACTTTAAATTTTAGCAGTGCAAAGTACAAAACACTATTGTAAAGGGATTGATTAAAACTGTGAAAAATACATAACTTTACCTAATTTCTGTTCAAAAGCATTCTAGTAGTCGATTTCTTTCTTATATACTTGGGAAGGTCATAAAACCGCATATCCAACTCCAGTTCCAATAGTAATCATTTGAATATGTACTGATTACTGCAGTCTGGAGTCAGACGGACAGAATTTTTTGCAGTTAACACGTAAGCTAGATTGTATGCAAAATGTTAACAATTTCGGGATAAATATTCAATTAAAAAAATATTTTCTCTTTTTTTGCTGTAGGCACGCTAGGGTAGACTAACCAGTGAATGAACGTTTAAGAAGCTGCATTTGCCAGTGAAAAAACACCAGGACAACAAATCATAAGTCAGATAGCTTCGTACTACATGGAAGGAAGAAAGTGTTACCAATCCATCTACACTCTTAAAACAAAAGAGTGAAATCCACTCCAGTTGGAGAAGTGCATTTTCGACACCCTAAAGGCATGCATATTTTCTCAGACTGAGTTAAAATCACTCGTTTGGAGTGATCCTGTCGGAGGTTTAACATACAAAGGATCCGCCCCAAAAGGAGAAGTGCATTTTCTGGAGGAGTGAAATCCACTCAGACTGAGGTAAATTGGGAGTGTTTGTTTTAAGAGTGTAGTGGAATAATTTTCAGTCCTTATTTTTTAATTATATTTTCCAAATGTTCATTCACTGGGGCCTGTTCACTCACTGGTCAGTCTACCCTATTATAAATTAATTTTTCCCCCTGGAACACTTACGTCATATTTTCCGTCTGCACATGTCTTTGGGAAAGCTTCTCTGGCCCCGCGAGTTGACTAGGTTGTTGGTTGGTTGGCATACATAATACATATATTATCAGACTAGTGTGCTTGCTCCGAGAGCCGCTTATAAACCCTCGTCAAGTAAGACAGTCACAACGCACACACTTGCGCTCACATGAACACAGATGCTGCCATCTATCGCGTGCCACCTCCACAATTTAGACACGCGTCCCTGAAGGGGAGGGAAGTAGTCTCCAGAGACCTATACCCGTGGGAAACTGCGCAAGAGTTTTTCTAGGGCGCTGTTTCTAGGCCACAGGACTTTCGGACCCAACAGATTTAACAAGCACGTACTCCGCAAATACTCGGTGGGTTTTCAGCGACCAGGACTCTATCGCAGGACCTTCCGATCCGTAGATTAAGACACTGACCACTGGGCACCCCACAGCCCCGTTGACTAGGAAGTGCATTCAGTCAATCAACCACCTGATGGGCACTTGTAAATGTAGGGTCCAGTAGCAAAACTAACATTATCTAAAGTGCTACTGAGATATGTTGTCCGGTCCGTTCATTGGCGACTTTATCCACTTGAATATACGATCGTGAAATACGCCACTGGATAGTCAGGACTCCAGACTACAAAATGTCGCGTAACCTTACTCCATGCAACCAGGGCCGTCTTAAACTGGGCTGGGGCCCTTGGGCACACAAGAATTTGAGGCCCTTTTGGAACGTAAAAAAGCGAATTATAATAATTTTTTACTGAGTATGAGCATTTATTATAGGTAATCAAATACAGTATGATATAATATGTCATTAATGATATTAGAATACTGCTGGTTTTACGATTACGATAACAGTTTTTTTTTCGGTTTTTCTGTTGAGCAAAATCTTTTATTATATCCTCAAAGTAAACTTTTTTGGAGGATATCACTTTCTATGCACATAATTGACAGATTACTCAGCCTTTCTTGTAACATTGTTGTTCGCAATTCCTTTTTTATTTTCTTAAGCTGCGAAAATTACCGCTCTCCACTACAATTAGGCTTATATTCTTGTAGCAATTTCCACGTTTGAAAAGTTTCTTCCAATTTATCTGATTTTATTAGGTTATATAATCTTGAGATATTTAAATCCGATGATTGCTTTGCTATGGTTTTTAGGTATCTAACTATAAAAGTCAGTTGGTCAACGTGGGACAGATCGGGCAGTATAATTAATTAGAAAAGTAATAGGCGCAGCCAGCGATATAATGGCGTAGTATATGCCTTGTAAATACCTTCTGATAAGATGACTGATTTGTGAAAAACGTGTGATGGTGCCCGACAAAAATGTTTTGAGAATAAATGTGTGAAGGAAACTGTCGGTCCTTCGGGGCCCTCTGAGAATGGGGGCCCTGGGCACGGGCCCCGTGTGCCCTTATGGTAAAGACGGCACTGCATGCAACAGTTGTCGGTTTCTATGTTTTTTCTGGAAGCCCGGATGGCCGATTGGTTTGGACCATTACGTTAGCAGTCTCGTGTTGTAACTTGTGAGGGTTCGATTCTCACTTTCGCCTTACGCGTACTTCCTTTTTCTGTGACAGCAAAAATTCTTTCTGTGTCTGTCTTACTTGACGAAGGCTTATATAAGCGGGTATCTGATCAAGCACACCTGGAATGTATGTGTACCTACCCCTTGGTTTTTGCTGTCACCCAGCTTTATGGAGTGAGAGTATAAGAACTGCACATTTAACTCCAGATCCAACAGTAATCATTTAAATATGTACTGATTACTGCCATCTGAAGTCAGACGGACAGATTTTTTTGTAGTCCACTCCTAAGCTAAATTGCATGAAAAAATATTTCTTAAACTTTTTTAGGATAAATTTTCATAGTGAAATGGCTGGCAGTATCTAGGTTTTTTTCTGTCTTCCAGCTTTACGGAGTAACATTACACACGGCCAAAATAGAGCAAGCTCACTATCGGGATTACTCTTGAACCGTATCCCTATTTTGCGGTGTAACTTTCTTCATAAAACTGGAAACACCTACCAAGCACAAAATGTAGTGCAAAGTGCAAGCACTATTATAATTAAATTGGTTAAAATTGGGAAAAGTATATTGCTTTACCTAATTTCAAGTCTTCCCAGTTTAAAGTCATGTTAGTTGCCGATTCCATCCTTCAATATGATAGGGATATATGGAAGCATAAAACTGCACATCAAACCCTGAATCTTCCAACAATCTATCCAATATGTACTGATTGATGAGATCTAGGGTTAGATGGACAGAATTTTTTGCAGTCACACCTAAGCTAGATTGCATGCAAAAATATATTTAAGATATTTTCGATATAAGTATTCAAAATGTTACTCAGTGAAACAGTTCTCAGTATCTAGGTTTTTGTTGTCTTCCATCCTTATGAAGTAACATTACACGCATTGAAAATAGAGCAAGCTCACAATCAAGTACAGTAGACTCCGTTTCATGTGATCACGGTTAATGTTATCAATCGTTTCATGTTTTCAAAATCTCTTAGTCTCGTCCGCTTATATCAGAATACATTGAAAAATCATCGTTTATTGTAATCAAATGTTCGTTTATTGTTACCAGTTTATATGCAAATTTTATTTTCCTGAAATAAATAAAAACAAAAAGGACAACTTTTTTTGTTTGTTTAACCCTTTCAGTCCCAGTGATGCCATTTGGCATCATCACCTTCAATATTTTTTTCAAAATTCTTATGTCCCGTTATGACATCCAAACACACATCGTTCGATTCTTCACACTTTGTTCTATCAGACCTTATTTTACATTAATCTCAATAGAAGTCAGAACTACTATTTTTTTTTATTTAGAAAATCGCTAACAAGCGTTTCTCCTGATTTTTGATCAGTTCACTTCAGTTCCACATATTTAAAACACAATTTAAACTATTTCAGTTAAAATAATAACTAATTTTTTTTTAGTAATATGGTCAGATACCTTAAAATATATAACTCGAAGTGTTTTTAGGTAATATATATTTTTTTTATTTCGTTGTTTTCCACAGTTAAAAAATTGTGGCATTGTTTCAAAAACCAGATAAAGAATTTAAATGGATTTTTTTTCTTATGGAATTCGTATATTCGACCTAAAATAAGCTTATTTTGTGAATATCAGATGTCTCTGTAGTGTAGTAAATTTTTGGGACTGAAAGGGTTAAAGTGTTTCTTTGAACTTACTTACCAAAAGTCCAAACGGGGCTCGTATTTGTATTATCTTTCAAACACGTGATGGGGAGGGGGGGGGGATTCTGCCATTTTCGGTCAAGCATTGTAAAATTCCGTATCCTCTGGCGTTGGGAATTAATGACTTTTCTAACTGCATGTGCATAAAGGGCTTTCTTATTGTGAATATCTAAAAAGAAGTCCAATCCCAATAGAGTTTTACAGCAACAACTCCTAATTTAAAATTAATTTTTATTTTAATACGTATGTTAAAAAAGTCATTTTTTAGTTTCAATTTTTTTTTTCGTGTATTGTAATCAATCGGTTATTGTTATCAAATCGCGTTGGTCCCGATGTGATCACATTAAGCGGCGTCTACTGTAGGATTAAGCTTGAACTTTATCCCTATTTTGCAGTGCAACGTTACTTCATAAAGCTTTAAACATTTACTTGTTTTATGAAGTAATACATGGTGTCCATAAAATAATGTCCGGGTTTCAAATTGTAATAGTATCAGTTGTAATTGTTCGATAGTTGTGGTTGAAGGTGACGAATTAAGAATAACTCCAACAGTTTCAGATAAGCGCATGCGCTTGTACCGCTACATCGTCTTCAAAATTGCAGTGTCATCTATCCATTACTTGCTTCCATTACTCCGGACTTACTGCAGACAATACGGGAAGTAAAACATTTTCATTTGGATGTGTGCCTTATCACTAAAGGCGCACACATTAAGCTTTTATAGGAAAAACTAGGTTACTTTTCGTTCAAATTCATGAATGATTTGTTATATTTAGTATAGAATAAATTCTTACAATATTCCATTAAAACTAGGACATTCTCTTACAGACACCCTGAATAATTCGAAAATTTTAGCAGTGCAAGTACAAACATTATCATAAAGGGAATCAATAAAATTTGGAAAAATAAATTACTTTACCTAATTTCTGTGCAAAAGCAAGTCTCTCCTGTGTAAGAGGATGTTAGTAACCGACTCCATCCTTCTATATGCTAAGGATATATGGCCGCATAAAACTGCACATCAAGCCCTGAATCTTCAACAATCAATCCAATAAGTACTGATTGTTGCGAGATATAGGGCAAGACGGACAGAATTTTTTGCAGTTCCCACCTCAGCTAGATTGAATACAAAAATATATTTAAGCATTTTCGGGGTATATATTCAAAATTAAAAAAAAAAAACAATTTTTTTTTTGTTTCGGGTATGTTATAATTTAAACTGTTCTTGTTAGAGTAAAGTTGTATTTCTGTATAATAGATAGCTTTATTGTTTTTTTAAAGGGAGATCACAGTTAAAAATAATAAAAAAAAATCGAATTTTTGAAACCAGTATTTTCTGATAGATGGAAGCCCGATCTAGCGAATGAGACCAATTTTGCATCAATTGGTTAATTATTTCTTATTAAAATTTTAAAAATTAACAAATATGCCACTTCCCCTTTAAATGGACAACTTTTTACATACCGTGAAATTTAATAAATACTGTCGAATCGGGTATCTTTGGCCATGGAGGGTAACTTTGGTCCACTCGTCGGAAAAACGATTTGTTTCTTAATTTCTTTTCATAAATTTATCCCAACTTAAATTGTTTAACATTTTTGGAAAGGTGAAAACATTGCTTTTCAATTAATGTTAAAAAAATATAATTCTAATTTCGGAAATACTACAAATGACGTTTGTATTCTTACGAGCATAAAATGACAAAAATCTATTTCTTCCAACTTTTGTCTGGGACACCTAAAAAAAATGAAAATAGCTAAATAAGAAAACCTATAATATTATTTTATTTGTGGAGACACCATTTTTTTTTTAAAATCTAAGTTGAATACTTTTTATGCTATATTTAATTATTAGTCATTGGGAAACTTTTGCCTATGAATGCCGGTAACTTTGGTCCGTGATGTAAGGATTTCTTTATGGAACTTTGCTCTTTCAAAAATGTATGTAAAAGGTATATTGTTTAACTATTTTTGAAGAAGTCTTTCTTTTATGATTACTCACTTTTGAGATGTTTAAATTAAGCGATTTTAAACATTAAAAAGATAATGAAAAAATGCAAGAAACGTACAAAATTCAAAATCGCTAATGTCGAAATGTAAATATTTTCGTATTTCTAATTATGAATATATTATTCTTTGCCTTCTATAATAAAATCGAGTGCTTTTTAAAAAGATATTTGCAATTAAATATTGTTTCCAAAAATAAGTTATTTCCCTTATTAAAATTGAAGTTTACTTCTGTTAAGCGACAATCAATGCTGGTATTCATAGTGTAATGTCATCCAGACACGCGTTTGGGAGAGATTCTTTGGCATGTAAGTTACGCAGGCCGTGTAAGATCCTTCCATGTGTATGGTCACTCATAAATGGAGGTTCTAGTTGCAAAAGTTACATGCTGAAAATGTTTTCACTGCTATATACTCACCAAGAGGTCCGGGCAAGATAGGACGTGTTCGGGACTTCAGATCTGCATTGTCACAGTATTTGGAAATTTTTTGTTCTGGCTCCATCCGGCTGAATTTTCATTCCTCCAAAGTGTCCTGAGTTGCCAGGTACGAGGTCACGTCTCCTCCGTTCCGGCAGACGGAGGCTTACACGACGTTAGAATTCATAGTTTTGCGTAATTCAATCCACTTTGGAGGAATGCAAGTTGAACAAGAATTATAGCAAGTGCTTGTTGTTATTTAACCCGGCAGCACTCGCGCTAACTTACCATAGACTAAGAATCTTCTAAACCAAGAACTCAATCTGATGCCTAGCGCCCCCAAAGTGTCGAACGGAACTAATACACTATTAATGATTGATTTGTGATTGGCATAATTGAACTTTCCGATTGCAAATCTACTGTTTCTTCGAAATGTACAGGGTGGTTATAAAATAACGCTCTTTATTCGGAGTGGTCTGCAGCTTGAATGAATAATCCAAACGCAAAAAAAAAAACTTTGAGACACTTACTGATCAAGAAGAGGGAAGGGACTAATCAAGAAGGAAAAAAAAAAAGAATAGAATCATAAAAACAAACTCGTCACTTGACCAGCGTTCTAAATTATGAGGCGTAATTGGATGTGTTGGCCGTAATTAGCCATAACTTGGCTATGCCTCGTAATTTAAAACCTTGGTCAAGAATAGAGTTTCGTTTTATGATTCCATTCTTTTTACAATAAAGGAACTTGTATCTTGACCAGGGTTCTAAATTACGAGGCGCAATTGACTGTGCTAAAGCTCCTAAAGGAGGCTAGAAAAGGCAGCCGTGAACCATTACATTAGTTCTCTTAGACACAATTGGGGGAGTTAGTGTCCAAGTCAATTTTAATATAGAAAATCTTTATAATGGTAATCCAATCAGAGTTTCAGATCTAGAAGTGTATTTAATCTATCTGGGGTCCATTAGACCCCAGGCGAGTGCTGCCGGGTTAAGACATCTGATATTTCAATTTAATGGTCTTTCTCTTCAATTTGTATTTTGTCACTGCATTGATGTCATGGAGGGTGACCAAGGAAAATTATTCTTCATTGATGTGTCTCGCTTTCTAGTCAAAAGTGTCTGCAGCCACATTCCTCTCTTTATGCTATGGACGCGTGGAAGCATAATACTGCACATCAAACTCAAACCATACAGTAATCATCTATATAGTTACTGATTACTGCACATTTGAGTAAGACGGACAGAATTTTGTGCAGTTCACACCTAAGTAAATCTTCTTCGAATTTGTCTTCATTTATTCATCGATTGTTTATCAATTTTCAGAATGAATAGCGCCACCTTGAACTTCATTTATATAGCAACATTTTTATAGGTAGTTACACTCTTAAAACAAACGAGCGATTTAACTCAGTCTGAGTTGATTTTCACTCCTTTCGGTGTCGAAATGCACTTCCCCGATAGGAGTGGATTTCACTCTTTTGTTTTGTTAAACCTCCAACAACCTTAACAATAAACGAGCAATTTTAAGTCGATTAAGAGTGATTTAGGACTATTACGAGCGATTTAAGAGTTAATTTTCCCTCATTTCCTGTGTCGAAAATGCACTTCTCCTATAGGAGTGGATTTCACTTTTTTGTTTGAAGAGTGTAGAAGAGCCTTCAGGCTCCAAATCGATTACATCAATCTCTTGTGCTGTTCGGCGATCCTGGCTTCATCCAATATAAATCCCTAAGATAGATTGCATGCAAAATAAAACAATATGAAGTAAAATTGAGTTAGTTAAGTAAAAAGGATTGTACTTTAGCTTGAATACTCTTTCTAAAAGTGGTCAAAAAATTTATGTAAGCCAAACTATTTTTTTACGTAACATTTATCTATTCATATACTATTTGGTTACATAAATGACACCTTTTGAAGCAAAAAAATTTAATTAGTTAATAATTCTATTATTAATAACTCTTTTAATTCTAGAAAATGAGCCGTTTACCATCTAGGATGTATAAATGCTATATTTTATTATAACTAAATGTAAAGGTGACTCATGATCTTTGTTGGTAAAAATTTTAACGTTCTTATTATCTAACAGTCTAAATGACGTTCTTTAGATTTAATTTTTTAGCATTAAAAGCGTCATTTACCTTTGTAACAAATTTTGATTTTATTGAACACATTGGTAAAAAAAATCTGTGACCATAAATGACAAGTTCGTGCTAAAATGTGCATAATATTGTAAAGAAAGCTAAACTCTTAACAAAAAAAAAGACCATGGAAAATTGAAGAAAATAAATGTTACCACGATGTTTTTACATTAAAAGTCTTTGTTGATTAAAGAACTAAATATAAATAATATTGTTTTGAATTTTAAATCCAAGCTAAACAACCGCATCAGAACTATTTATTTACTAAAATAACTTCTTTTTCAATGTGAGCAACATTTGAGTTTAAAAATTACGTATAATAAAATTAAAAATAACGATTTAATTAATTTGTAAAAGTAAATACAGAATACTGTCTTACCCAGTACAAATATGTGGGTGGAAGTTTGTATTTTGATAATTTCTCCTATTTAGCCTGTATCAGTTCACAAGGTGGAATGCAGAAACAAATTCTGCACGTCAAATTCAACTGGAAGAAAGTCGCATTGACACTGCAGCTAACTAACAGCTGAATTCGACGTGAAGGATTTTGTTTTTCAAGTTCAAACTTCATCAAGCTCATATCAAAAGGAGTCAAATCCTACAATACGGAATCATATTAAAAAAGAAGGTCAGTATATATAAAGCAGTAGTGCTACAAAGTCGATAAAAATTTTTGCGTTTATTTATTTAACATTCTGTGCTACTAGCTTAAATAAAACTAGAAGCAAGTGAATATTCTGTACTTCTTCTCTTCCCTACTCTGTCACACAACGAGTAATTAAAAGTTTTGCAATCTATTACAAGCATTTCTTATTAAAACTATACTCCTTTTCTCTCATTTGAAACATCACTTCCGGGGGTCTTATATTTTCGGAGTTATAATCTTGTCATTGAGTATGACCCAGTGAGAAGCAGACGGCAACCAGAACCGGACAGATAGCGTGACCACACAGCGCTTCTCTGACATTATTAGTTGAGTCATCCATGCCTTAGAACCAGAATAATGTGAAAATCAACAGAAGTACAAGCATTTAATCAAAAGATACATTAGGAAGATCATTAGTTTCGAAATCTAAGAATGAGTAATTAGAAGCATATCATATTAAAAATCCTTTCATTATATTGTCATCTTAAACACCACTTCCGGGGAGCTAAAGTTTTAGAAGCTATATCTGTTCATTGAATAAGCTCCGATGCGGTTGAGGAACATGGTAGTGTTACAAATAACCTTAAACTTTAAGACCTCAATACTGAGAAAATCGAGAGGAGTACTCGTAGAGTATTTCGAAATATACATTAAAAAGATCACATGTTTCGAAATAGTACAAATTCATCAAAGGCTTTTTAATCTGTTAAATCATATCTAATTAAAAAAACTATTCATTTTCTCTCCACCTAAGTATCACTTCCAGGGGTCTTAAATTTTTGGAACTACAATCTTGTCATTAAATAAGAACCAGTGTGGAACAGCCGACACTTCAAACCATATTATGACCACATTGAGTTTACCTGACATTATTAGTGGAGCCGACTTTGCCTTAGAATCAGAATAATGCAAAACTCAGCAGAAATACAAGCATTTATTCGGGAAAAGTATTAGGAGAGCATCAATTTCGAAATAATACAATGAGTAATTATGGACTTAGGGCTATTTAATAATTCTGTTTTTCTCCATAAGTTGATGTTATAAATAGAGTTATAACTGAGGAAGAATTCGTGTTCCTTAAATTTGATAATAAATCTTATATACGTAAATAGCCTTTAAAAAATGATTGGAAAAATATTTTTACTTAACGTTAAGTTCTGAGGTAATTTACCATTTATTGTAATTATTATGTTTTTAAAGGTATTATTATTTAAGTCCTAAAGTAATTTTTTTTTATTTTTATCTGTTGACCATTAACGACCATTAACTATTGACAAAAGTGATTTGAGGAAATAGAGAGCGAATATTTATGGATAGCCTTATACATATGGTATTACCAGCAGTTTTTAGTCCAGGTGTCACAATATCAAAAGCTCCTGTATTGGCTATATAATTAATTTATGAACACTACTTGATTAAACGCCGCAGTTATGTTTTTTTCCTCTGTTGCATGTAAAACTCTAATTGCCGTAGCAATGACACTAAGATCATTAGTCACTGAAAGTACGGTGACCATTACCGGAAGAGTTGCGTGTAAAAGGAACCTTATTTGATTCGTGTTCAATTTCCTCAAAACCAGATGACTGTTTACTAGGATGTCAAACCAACACTGTAAAACGGCACGGCTGTCACAGTATAGTTCAAAAAGTTTCGCAACTCACCCTAAATGAACGTTAATGAATAAGACATTTGGATTATAGAGAAACCGCATTTGCGTAATTAGATATGTCGAAATAACATATCAGGGAGAGGTAAATAGATTTTTAAGAATTGTGGAAGTATATTGAATGGAATTAATTAACTTTAATTGACTTATTTGTTGGTTGGGTTTATAAGCGTCCTAATGAGCGTTAGGCCCGAGTTTTCTTGTATTGTATTCACAAGGTTTTCGATTAATCAACATAAATGGGAAAATTTTAAGTAATGAATTTGTATAGGTATTTTTATAGGTGCTTTTTTCACTTGGTTTCGAGAGAGAGAGAGAGAGAAAGTAAAAAAAAAAGAGATAGAAAAAAAGAAAAAGTGAACGATAAAAGAAAAAGAAAAACGAAGATGAGAATTAAAAGATAAAAAGAGAAAAAGAAAAGTGAAAAAGAAAGAAAGAAAGAAGGAGATCATCTCTTAAAAAGACCCACCTAATTTTGATTATCTAAATCTAAACAAATATGCAATTTATAAAAAAACTAATTTTATAATTTTACCGAGAACACGACCATCCATCCATGGAAGCTTAAATAAAACAAAGTTTTACGTGTGTGTGTGTGTTTTTCGATGTAAAATTTATGTAATAACGGGATATAACTTAAATAATTATATTACTCTCCTAATGAATAGTAATATGAACTAAACTATAATAGCCCCTACCTGGTGGTCGGGTAAGATCAAAACTGACGTTTAGAGAGCGAGATTTTTAACAGAGGTTTTTTTTTTAATTACAGCATTGCCTGTAAAAATAAATTTTATGATTCGACATTTTTAAATTTCTTATAACATTTCAAAAGGCAAATATTAAGTGATTTTGGAATTGTATGAATTCAAATCGAATTTGTGATCATACTTTAATCATTACAATGATCACAAAACTAAATTTTCTATTAATAATCTCTGTAAAATAGAAAGAAAAAAATGCTCAAAGAAAAATACTTATTTTTTTCCTAAATTATTTATTTTAACGCTGACAATAATAAGAAAATTAAAATAATAAAAAAAACTACTTTGTGTGGTCTCATTATTACAATTATAAAACTTTTTATACAATATTTTTAACTTTTTAAGAACTAAATAAAACAAAATTGGCAAGTATTTTTAAAAATATTAATTAAATTTCTATAGAACTTGTTAGGTTTGTAAGATAAATGAAATTAAACGGTAATTACTCAAACAAATATTTTTTTAAATTGTTTGTTAGAGTGGCTATCGAATAAATAGTTTAAATCAAGGTTTATATAAAATCAGTTTTGATCAAGGATGGGGTCTGACCTACTAAACTACTTAATAACTAACCTATGGGGGCTAATTTAACTAACCTTTCAAGTTTCTAATTACTTAACTTATTCAGTATTTAATAATATCTAATTTGTTTAATTAATTTAGTATTTAACTACTGTATTTTATTTTCTATAAAACACTTAATTATCTTTTCTAATAAATTATTAAATAATCGAACTTTCATCTATTTATTAAACATAAATAAATCATGTTATTCATTATTTGTTTGTTATTCATGCGTTAGGGCTTCTATGAAAAAACTGTTATATGTGAATTCTTGAATATTTTGAATAATTAGTTAGATTTTGATTCTTAATTATTTTTTCTTAAATAACTATTATCATATGAAGTAATTATTCAGAGGTGGGATACAGGGGAAAGTGGTGGCTAATAGGACAAGCGGCTAAAAGTGGTGAATAAAATGATTTGATTGTGGTAAGATATTTGTTTACAAATAACTCTACATCCCAGCACAGGAACTGTTAGTGTCGAAAATTACCGACCTCGTTATTACTCTGAATTCAATTTGGAGTCATTCCACATCAAATCGACCAGCCCAAAATCTTCATGTCACAGATTTCAATCTTGATTTTATTCCAAGTACTAGAGACAAATTTATTAGACACTTATTTTTTATTTTTTCAAATATTTAAGAATTAAAAAAGTTATGGTGTTTTAAAACCGAAAATTTAAGCCTCATTTTTTTTTCATTTAGCATTGCGGTCTATGGGAAATTTAGTATTTTCGAACGAGTATAACTAAAAAGGGTAACCTGGGAACAAGCAAAAATTTTTGTATGGAATACTATTACTAATGGTAACATTTTGGCAAAGTGCGCTGTTGTTCCCAAAACTCCTTCTACCAAAATTATTTTTTTAAAAGTCAGAGGAGAATAACATTAGTTCCAATAGAGAAATGGGCACAATAGGTTTGTGTTTATGAAAGAATATGTGCAAGCGTGTTAAAATACCAAGCGCGTTGAAATACCATAGCAAATATTTTTAAACACCTTGTATTATTGAAAAATGTAAATCCCTTGTACCTTTGAAATTTCAATTAATATTTATATTAAATAAAAAAATATTATAAATATAAGTTAAAATTTGAAAGGAGGAAAAGACTTAAATTTTTCAATAACACGAAGTATTTAAAAAAATGTTTGCTATCATATGAGAAATTTTAGTATTAATACTTCATCAAAAAAATATAGTTGCTTGCACATATTCTTTCATAAACACAAACCTATTGTACAAATTTCTCCATTGGAACTAATGTTATTCTCCTCTGACTTTCAAAAAAATAATTTTGGTAGAAGGAGTTTTGGGAACAACAGTGCACTTTACCAAAATTTTACCATTAGTAATAGTATTCCTTTCAAAAATTTGTTAGTTGTTCCCAGGTTACCCTTTTTAGTTATACTCATTCGAAAATACTAAATTTCCCATAGACCGCAATACTAAATGAGAAAAAGTTAGGCTTAACTTTTCGGTTTCAAAAAATCATAACTTTCTTAATTCTAAAATTTTTGAAAAAAAAACAAAAAATACGTGTCTAATAAATTTGTCTCTAGTACTTGGAATAAAATCAAGATTGAATTCTGTGACATGAAGATTTTGAGCTGGTCGATTTGACGTGGAATGACTCTTTGAAGACTACTCAAAGTCACACATAGGACATTCTCTAATTCTAACTCAGTTAAAGTTTAATTAAATCTCCAATAAAATAATAACTTTCAGCATAGCTAATTTAACAATAAATATATATATATATTTTTCATCAAGCACTTAACTAATTTTTTTCTAATTTTCAAAAATTCAACTTCGTCTCAACTAAATTTGGTCATATGTAAAATCTAAATGTAAAAGGAGTCATGTCGACAGGAGTGTTTTTCGTAACGCTTCTTCTTTCAATTAAAAGTTGGAAAAATGGGAAAATGTACCACTTAGCATACATCGTTACATTTAACTATTTGTATAATTGATTTAAATCGGTTTTTTTTGTAAATATTCTCTGAATATAAAGTGTTTTTAGGACGAATAAGCTCATAAACTATGAAACCGAAGGTTATAAAACTGTACAAAAAATAGTTTTACGTTTAGTTATCAAAATCGAACAGATTTTAGAAGGTTTCACTCTATATTTTCAGGCCTTAATTCTAAAAACACCTTTTGGCAAAATTATTTAATTTATTGTCTTTGTTTTCTATTTGTTAAGAACTGCTAACTAGTTTATTATTATTGCTATAAAATGAATTTTATCTTTAAATTTTATACTACGATATTTCTTTATTCATAGCAATTGACAATTAAAAAAAGGATGTCTGTTCATTATGAAAATAATAATTGAATATTAAATATTTTGAAATTAATCAATTGAAATTAATTCAATATTTTGAATTAATCAATTTTTTAATAATTGAATAATTAAATATTGAATATTTTGGGATTGGAGGTACGTATAACTGATTAAAATTACGATCAAATTAACGATTTTATCAACAATATTAACTGCAAGAATATATCGTTATTTTTTAAAAAAAACTCGCATCTCTTAAATTAATTTATATAAATGTTAGTTCGTTCACAGAATCCAATATTTTGTTTAGGTAAATATTTCTTTAAAAAGAACTATTAATTTTATGGATTTTAAAGATCAGGTTTACTCAAAAACTATCTTTATCTTCGTATCCATTTATCCGTAATATTTTAAGAGAAATGCGAAAAAATGTAAGTATTGCAAAGTGCCTCAAATTTGTTTGATCTCTGCATCTGTCTGAAGGGCTGATTCCAAAAGGCGTTAGGTTACTTTTTTTATACTTTTCAGAAAATGTTATTTTGTTACAGATTTATTATTGATTTTTAAGGTAAAGATATTATTTCCCAGTTATCTATGTATGAGAGGCACTCTAAATAATGTGGTTAAAGAGTACTGACAGTGCAGTTATTTAAAAATTGAAAAAAAGTACTTACGCAGTTTGGAACAAAACTCATAATACACGCCAGTTGACACGGACAAATAATGAAATGAAATGACTTACCCTTCAAAAGTAATTGAAGAATATTAACTTTAATTACCTAATCAAGCTCAGCTCGGCTTGTTTCAGCTCAGCTCCAGCTTATCTAAGTTCAGCTCAGTCTCAGTTCAAGATAGTTCAGCTCGCTTCTCCAGCTCTGAGCCAGCCAGAGGTGAGTAAAGCTAAGCTAATTAACTGAACTCAGCTCTAGTTCAGATAATCTCCAGATCAGCTTTAGCTCCAGTATGGCTCAGCTTCGCACAGCTCTGCTCCAGCTTAGCTTCAGCTCATCTTAATTCAGTCAATCTCAGCTCAGCTCATCTCCAGCTCAGACCAGCTTCAGCAGAGCCCAACCCAACCCAGCCCAGTTCCAGCTCAGCTCATCTCCTTCTAGGCTTCGCTCGCTCAGTTCAGATCTAGTTCATCTCCAGCATAGCTCAGCTCAGCTTGCTGCTCCAGCTCTGAGAAGGCTGAAGCTGAGCTACTCTGAGCTGAGGAACTCGACTCAGCTGCAGCTCAGATCATCTTCAGCTCAGCTCAACATCCCTGCGTCATCTCATCATCATCCATCATCTCAGCTCAGCTCAACATCCATGCCGTATTGGGATTAGAACCCGGACCCAGAAGCTCCAAAGGCTAACATCTTAACCGTTGCGCCGCCGGGTCGGCTGATGTTATGTCTTTCATATGGAGTCTACGTTTAGTTTAGTTTGAAATATCATCCCACTAGAGCTACATGACGGCCATTGAGAGAAAGAGGGAGGGAGAGAGAGAGTTTATTGAAGTTCATTTGATTTTGCTCTTTTTACATGTCTATCTGTTACCTTATTCACCTGGATACCAACATGCTATTTAAACCACTGAAGGTGTACTGCATGATGTAGAGAAATTAATTTTAGAGAGTGTATAAATATAAGTATCATCATTCACCATGGACCAGTTGATCAGATGTATAACATTAGTCACACTTTAGATTTAGAGTATGCGAGTTTTAATTAATCTCTTACTACGATAAGATGATCGAAGTAAGTACATTTCACTTATAAGTCATTCCACTTCAAATCGCCCAGCTCAAAATCTTCATGTCACAGAATTCGATCTTGATTTTTTTCAAAGTTCTAGTGACAAATTTCAACGACCCGCATTTTTCATTTCTTCAAAATTCGAAGAATTAAGTTAGGCATAATTTTTTGAAACTAAACAGTGAAGCCTATTTTTTTGTCATTTAGCATTGCGGTCTATGGGAAATTGAGTATTTTTGATCGCGTATAAATAAAAAGGCCGACCTGGAAAAAACTATTAATTTTTTTATGGAATACTATTAGTTAACATTAGTAATAGTATTCCATAAAAAATGAATAGTTGTTCTCAGGTTGGCCGTTTTTGTTATACGCTTTCAAAAATACTCAATTTTCTATAGACCGCAATGTTAAATGAGAAAAGTTAGGCTTAACTTTTCGGTTTCAAAAAATCGTAACTTTTTTAATAGATGGAATTTTGAAATACCAAAAAATACAGATTTAATGAATTTGTCTCTGGTACTTGGAAAAAAAACCAAGATCGTAATCTGTGAAACGAAGATTTTGAGCTGGCTGATTTGACGTGGAAGGACTCTTATGCATGTTTTGTGAAAAATTACAACCTAGATATTTTTAGTGCTTTTGTTTATATCCTAATAAATAGTATTTAAAATAGACTATTACAGCCCCTACCTGGTGGTCGGATAAGATCAAAAATGACTTTTATAGAGTGTGACTATTTATAGAGTTTTCTATTTTTATTAATTTGCAGCATTATCTTTTAAATAATTTTAATATTTTGAGATTTTAAAATCGGACAACATTTTAAAAGGCAAAGGTTAAATGATTTTGTGATTGGATAAATTGAAATCGAGAATTTACCGCAAACTTATTTTAATAATTATTTTGATCGCCAAACCAAAAGCTTATTAATGTGAAATAAAGAAAAGAGAAAATGTTACCAAAGAAATCTTATTTTTTCTCAACTTTTTTATTTTTACGTTGTTGATAGAAAGAAAATTAAAATATATATGAAAAAGTAATGTGTTTAGTTTTACATTTACAATTGCAGATTTTCTTTGACTGAAAAAAAATCTTGCAAAAGAAATTTCTCTTGATAAAACTACTGTATAAGCGTCAGTAGATAAATTTCTGAATTAAACTATTGAATACAAAATAAAACAACATTTACAAATATAAGAATTTATTGAAACATCGAAATACTGTAGAACTGGATTTTATCAAATGAAAAAAAAAATAAACGATAATTTTCTAAAACCTATATTTTCTTTTTAAACTTGTCTAAGATTAACTAGCTAATAAATAGTTTAAAAATCAGCTTTAATCAAGGATGGGGTATGACCAACTAACTAATTAACTAACTAAACTAACTGCTCAAAACACTAATTACTTTTAAAGGTACTTACAAGTAGCTAATTCTTTATAACTTAAACTTATTTACTATGTATTTAATAATATAATTAAATATTTTTTTTTAAATTTAACAATCGATGTAAACTATTTTCTTTATAAAATTAACTATTTGCTTTATAAAATTAAAATAAAGAATTTAGATGTGCTTAAAAAGCAATAAATTCTGTTAATCATTGTATTTTGGTTTTAATGTAATTCAAGTTACATGTTATTTTTGGAAAACTTGAAATAAAAATAAAAATTTCCCTTTTTGTTCATTTATTTTCATAAATTATCCATTAAAAATATAAATAAGGTTTCACATTGATTAATTTCTAGCATTATTTCTTACACTTCATTTTATATATTTTAATTAAAAACTTTTCTTTAAAAGTACAAGCTTATCTGATTCAACAAACAATTAGATCGTTAAAATCTAAAATAAATTGACAACATTTTTCGTTTTTATATAGAGATAAAAAAATATTATTGTAAACAAAAAATAACATAGAACGACATTTTATTTTAACTTAAGAACTCAAAAACTTGATATTTTGCGAAGAAAAGTACTTTTCATTTATCACAAGCCGTGCGAAGATTATCTTGTGATCATGACACGGTGACAAAAAACGGTTTCGCAGACAGAAAATTGAATTAATTGGCGTCTCCATCGCGTTTTCCTACAACATGTCCTGAGCGAATTAATGAATGTTCAGTTTTAACTCGAATAATAATTTTTCGAAATTCAAATTGTTCACTACTAAAGGGAGTCAGATATAAATCTCTAAATGTAGATATAGTCATGTAAACAGGAATGTTTCCAGACGATTTTTTTTCTTTCGGTTAAATATTGAAATTATGTTTATGATACTTTGCATTATTTTCGACATTTATTTATTATAAAAACTGTATTAACTGCTTTTAACTTATTTATTGTAAATCAAATTTCGAATCTTTTATTTATACAAAGGCAATTTATTTTTTGCGACCAAATAGCTTAGAAATTTTGCTACCGAAATTCATAAAAAAAAGAGATAGTTTTACGTGGTTACTATCGAACAATTCTTAGAATTTATCATTCTACTATTTTTTAAAACTTAGTTTTTGACAGTCCAAAACATTAAAAACATTTTTTTTTGGCAAAAACCATTTTTTAAGGTAACAAGAGATTACTGGTTTATAATAATTAGAATTCAATAATCTCTTTAAAAATTCTTTTTTCTTTCTTTCTTCTTTCATATAAATAAACGACTATCAAATTAAAGAATGATGTCTATTATGAAATTTTTTTTATTATTTTTAGTTTTTCTGATGTGATGTTAATTTTTATGAGATTTGTTCTAAAGTTATTTTTCTTTTAATCGTTATTTTGGTTACCGTGTACATTTTACCGTGAACTACAAAATTTTTATAATTAAACATAGTTTTAAGTGTGTGCTCCATTTTTTTAATGGAAGTTCATAAAAATGTGCAAAAATATTGTTTTCAAAGTCCTGAAATTTAAAAACACTCTTTGGCAATAACAGTTTTATTCATAGTGTTTTATTTTCGTTAGTTAACTGATTACTTGTTAAATAAATGGATGATTACGTTTAGTTTTTTTTAATGTGATTTTACTTTTATAGAAACTTGTTCAAATTTGACTTTTCTTTTAGTTGTCAAAACGGTAGTGAGCGATGTCGACTTTTTTAACTTCAGAATTCTAAAATTCAAGATTATTTCTGTGAAATTTTATTACTTTAATTTAAGTAAAGAATATTTCTGTCAATAGAAAACAGGTATTTTTAAAATCTAATTTGTGTCGCTTTATGAAAAACTGTCGAATTTCTAAGACAGATTTTTCACTTGACAAAATTACTCTTTAATCAAGTAAAGAATTTCTAAAACAAGCTATTACATACAAAACGAAAACAAGCTAACACATTAAGGATTTTTAGGAATAAAAAATCAATTATTATGGAACTTGTAAGGTTTCTTAACAAAAATGCAATTGAACTATAACTTTCCAAACCGATTTTGTTAAAGTAATATTTTTTAATTTGCGTAGCACTTATTAACAAATAAATATATAGTTTAAAATTCAGTTTTGATCAAGGATGGTGTCTTACCTAATAACTGACCTATTAATTAAATGAATGACGAATTTAACTAAGTTTTCAAGTGCCTAATAACATAAGTTATTAAGTATTTACTAATATCTAAATAATATAAATAATTTATAATTTAACTAATTGAATATTTATAATAAATACTAACTTAAAAATTAATAAATTTTATTTACTATCGAACACTAACCTATTTCTTTCAAATGCATATTTAAATAAACTAACTTTATGATTATAAAACATCAATAAATAATTCTATTTATTGCGTTCGTATTTTAATATAAAATTTTTTATTTATATGTGAGTAACTTATTGAATATTTCGAATAATTGGTTAAATTTCGATTCTTCAATTTTAATTATTGTAAATTATCGGGATATGAAGTAGGTATTCAGAGGAAATATGCAACTTAGCAACATGATATATAAAGGATATTGTTGAAATAATCATGTTTTCCAAAGTATAACCAAGGTGTTGGGACCGGCCAGTGTATTGGTGACTTTCAGCTTCCACATTCCGTTTATAACGTAAAAAGTGGAAGGTATTATAATCGTTCAGTCCGTCTGTCTGTCTGTCCATCCGTCTGTCAACCACTTTCATAGCCCATAGCTACAAATGCCACAAGCAAGTGTAATACGTCAGAAAATTCAGCGCATCGAAATTAGAAGACAATGAAAATTTCAGAAAAAAATCGAGTTCGAAGAACTTGGTTACTATCCAGAGATCCATATTTGAACTGGCTACTTAGCAAAGACATTAAGGGAAATAGATGTGCATATGCATATTGAGGATTCTTAAGTGGATTTTGAAACATAAACATTATGATAGATGGCGAACCGATTCCATTACTAAGTCATCAAAACGACACTAAAATACGTTTTAAACACATTTTGATGAGGTTTTTCAGTGCATCTATAGAAGTGATTTTAACGTTATCAGATGGTAAAATCATATTTAAGATATATATTTTGAATTATTAGGGGATTGTACCATAAGTTCGAATATTTTGATACAATTTAAACCAATAAGCGAAAATATGGAATTAAAACATGTTACATATTTGCATGTTTTATTTTTTTATTCCTTTTTATTGAGTTAACGACGATTAAGAAGAAAATGAGCTATGCGAAAATTTGCTTTCTGTTTAAATTTATATAAATAAACAAAATAATGGATAAATATAAAATATTGTGTACTTCAAAATTTATGCAGAACAAGTTAAGTTACATAAGAAGCAAAAAAATCGTATGCATATAAAGAAATATCTGCAATTAACAATTAAAGTATTAGACACGCATAACAAATTTTTTTCTTACCACCGATTATTCCCAGCAAATAAGATGGCCATTCCTATTTCTGTGGTCCACGGTGGTGTAGTTGTCAGCGTGAGCCACTACTATGCTGTCGACATGGGATCGAATACGAGTCTGGTTGCGGGGCCTCCGACAAGAAGATAGAGAAAAATATTGTGTATTCTGTTTTTTCCCTCTATCTTCCTTGCGGAGGCCCCGCTGGAGGCTGGTCATGGTCCGGCCAAGTACCAATCGTGCTTGTTATGTTATCTAATAACGCGGTTATACCGCCTTGAGTGCTGACTTGAGCACTGATTTGAGCGCCGCTCAAGTCAGCTCTCAAGGCAGTGCAACCGCGAAAATCCAAGCTGGCGCTCGAGGCCACGAACCCATCTAGTTTGGGTTTCGCTCAAGTCAGCGTTCAAATTAGTGCTCAAGGCAGTGTAACTGTGGTATAAGGATTCTTCGGCTGGTCATGGTCCAACCAAGTACCAATCTTGCTTGGATGTTAACTAATAACGCGATTACACTGCCATGAGCGCTGACTTGAGCGCTGCTCAAGTCAGCGCTCAGAGCAGTGTAACCGCGGAAATCCAAGCTGGCTCTCAAGGTCATGAACCCATCTAGTTTGGTTTTCGCTCAAGGCAGCGTTCAAATCGGTGCTCAAATCAGCGCTCAAGGCAGTGTAACTGCGGTATAAGGATCCATCGTTGAACTAGCCACTCGGCATCTACAATCATAGGATTCGATGTGCATATCGAGGATTTTGGGTTCGGAGATGTGTCACTGTTTAAAATTGCACTTAATAACACATCCTGCGTACCCAAAGACTTCAATATGCTGATTTCAATAAACAAACACTCCTGAATCGATAAACAAATACCAAAGTTGCTTGGGATAATATCCAAAAATCCTCCGCCGAGCTGGCCACTCGGCACGGACATTCGTCGAATCATTTCTTTCAAAATTTAGATGTTGTATGTACAGGGTGGTTATAGAATAACGCTCGCTATTCGGAGTGGTCTGTAGCTTGAATGAATAATCCAAATGCAGCAAAAATTGAGATACTTACTAATCAAGAGGGGTGGGGGCGGGGGGGGGGAAAGAATGGAATCATAAAAAAACAAACTCGTCACTTGACCAGGGTTCTAAACTACGAGGCGTAATTGGAAGTGTTGGCCGTAATTAGCCATAATTGACGATGCCTCGTAATTTAGAACCTTGATAAAGAAACGAGTTTATTTTTTTATTCCATTCTTCTTGAAAAAAAACCTTGTCTTTTGACCAGGGTTCTAAATTACGAGGCGTAATTAGCTGTGTTGGCCGTAATTGGCCACAATTGACGACGCCTCGTAATTTAGAGCCCCGGTCAAGAGACGAGTTTCTTTTTTATGATTATTTTTTAGGACTCCATCTCCCCCCCCCCCCCTTCTTGATTAGTAAGTGTCACCATTTTTGATGCAGTTGGATTATTCATTCCAGCTACAGACCACTCCGAATAGCGAGCGTTATTCTATAACCACCCTGTACATTTTGACTATTGTGGATTTTCGGTTTGGAGGTGCGTAACTGTTTGAAATTCAACTTAATAACGCATCCTGCAAACCCAAAGACTTCAATATGCTGATTTCAATGATTTAAAGTCTTCATTATGCTACATAACTTTCAAATAGCAGCACAATTTTTATTTTTAAACATTCAAATAAATTCTTATTAAATATTACGTTTTATTTCTTTAAATTTCATGTGGATATAGCTAATAACTATAAATCGTCAAATTTACTTAAAGTTATAAAAATATTTGCAAATGCATTGTATTTCAATAAAAAAATTTAGTTGATATCAGGTGAGAAAATATATATTAAATTAAATATTTAGAAAATATACTTTTTTAAGAGATACGCTTTAATAGACCCAAGACTTTATTATTTTAAAATAATTGTATCAGAAAAGTAACTTTCTGTCTGAGAAATGTGTCGAGTCAAAAATTCAACAATTTCAAAAGTTGCGTCAAGAATGAGTAAAATTTTTCTGAATAACTTTTGTGCGTCACAAAAGTCACAATCGTAAATAATCTTAATAATAAACTTATTAAGTTAAACTTATTAAACTTATTATTATTATTAATCTTAATAATAAAATTATTTTCTTTGAAATTTGTTCAGATATTTCTTGTAAATTCTGCATTCCTATTCAGGATGGAAATGCAATTATTCTGAATATGCTGTTCTTGTGGTTCTGGACTCGTATGATCTTTATGACGAATGTGATGATGAATTAGAGTTTTAAAGGACTACACCCTCAGAAACAAATACTCAAAATCGACGAAAATTTCCTGAATTTCGACGAAACCGTTTACTGTTAAATGCTCCGAGTTTTTTATTCCTCAAAGTGAAATTTGATTCGTCAATTTTATAAGGATTCTAATTTCGTCAAATATAAGGAAATATTTCGTCATTTTAGTTTCCTTAAATTGAGGTTATTATTCGTTTATTTGAGAGTTTAGCATCCTAATTTTTTTAGCATACATATTTAGTTGTTTGGACCGCTCTAGTTACGTCGTTTTCGGTCTAGTTTCATCATATTTGAGCAGATGCATTTTTCTAAGAACATTTTAGGGTGTTTTGTAGGATTTTACTACATCATTTTGTATTTTTCACCCAAATGTAAGAAAGTTATAATTATTATTATTGTGTATCATTAATTATAATTATGATTAATTAGTCACAAATATGGTTTTTTTAACCCCCTTGTAACGAAGCAAAATTTTTCTGCAATGTTTGTTTTGTGTAATAAAGTGTAAGTTTGCTTATTTTCCACATTTGTCTTTTTTACGGACTCAAATCCATCGATGTAAAGCTTTTAAAATAGTTAAGGCATTTTATTTAATACAAAATTGTCTATATGCATGTAAAACTATAATATCTAATGTTTATAAATTATTTAATAAATTCATAGTGTTATTTCGGAAGCAAAATTTGCCTTGAATATAAATTATACATTTTATTAAAATCTAGCGAATACACTTTTAAATTGCTCATTTATTTTTAAAACAAAATAACATAATTTTTTTAATAAATCTTTATATTTATTTGTCAATATAAACACAAGCTTCGAATTGTTTATATACATATTGATTATATAATAACGGGTGCCGGTGGGCTGGGAACTGCTGGGCAGGCTGGTACTTTATTTTATAGTACCTCACAAACTGCTGCGTAGTTACCTGATACAATCGTCAGTACTTCAGTCATGAGTCATATTTTGTAGAAGATACAGCTGCTGAAATGTCCAAACAAGATTACAGCAGTTGCATCTTCTAAAATATATGAAGCAATAATTTTTTTATAACATAATTTTGCCAATCCTTATAAAGGTGAGTCTAAAAACATAAAAAAAGATCTAAAACAACAATTATAGGATTCGTTCAACTTTCAATTTTAAGTGGCATTTTAACACATCAAATTTATTGGAATTTAAATTTTAGGATTTTTTTTGGGTCAAGGGGTGGAACACTTTTCGTAGTTATAAATTTAAACAATAAAATAGCACACATAATTTCAGGGGGATAATCTTTTCAAACATAAATTTCAGAATTAATTTTTACAAAAGTTGACAAAATTTAAATGTTTGATTAAATTTTAAATATTTTCAAATTCCTTCTCCTCTTAGGGTTTCAAATTTTAAAAAAATTAGAGGTTCGTGGTTAATATCTTAATAGAAGTATACATTCAATTTTTAGTTAACACACACTGTATTGGAAAAAAAAAATATTAGCGAAAAAACACCAAGATTTTCATGAAAAAAAGTGAATTTTCAAGTTTGAACATTGTTTACGAAAAATCAAATGCAAAAATATGCCAAAGCAATGCATAATTTTACCATCTAGTACAGATTTACAGTTTTTTTTAGAGAATAAAGCAATTAAATTTTTAATTAAATTTTTAAATTAAAACTCATGTACTGAAAACAAGCTTACACTCTAGCCAATTTGCTTTTCCCTCAGTGTCTTAAACAATATTTTTTTTTATCTGGGTAAACGTATCAACATTTTTCATTACCTTCTTTTATCCCGGCACATATAATGGACATTCCTACAAATGTAGGCCGTGGTGGTGTAGTGATCAGCGCTCTTCACTGCTAGTTGGGCAGTCTGTTCATGTGTCGCCAAGCCCTAATGGGTCGATCAAGTACCCCTCTTGCTTGGGATATTATCTGGGGTTCCATCGTACACATCGTTTGCATATTTAGGCCCTAGTCGCTACACAACAATTGAAGCACTAAAAACATAAAATTTTTCCATACCTCCTTTTATTCTCTGAAAATATAATGGACATTCCGATATATCCCGCAGGATGGCAGAGGCGGTGTAGTGGACAAGCACTGCTCTGCTGTCGACACAGGTTCGAATGCGAGTTGGGTATTCTGGTCATGAATCTCCAAGGCTTTCGCCTCTCCTGGGTCGATGAACAAGTACCAATCTTGCTTGGGATGTTATCTGGGGATCCATCGTTAAGCTGGCCACTCGGTATGGATAATCCTTTCGTCTTGAAATGTCAAACGCTGTTGTGCATATCGATGACATTGGGTTTGGAGGTGTGATATAGTTTTAAAATGCATTTAATATCACACCCTATGAACCCAAAGACTTCAATGTGCTACGAAGTTTTAAATAGTGGCACAATTTTAATATTAAGGTTTCAGATGATCTAATGCTCTTGTTTTCAATTTCCTCTGTACTGGGATGTCATTGGTTGCTTGGGTTAAACTCTTAAAATGACCGTAGATAAAAATAATCTATTCTTCATATGCAAGCTTTCTTTAACAAATGTTTTAAACAATCAACAGCACATCAAATAGTTGCCATTAAAAAATTAATATGTAACATATTCTTACTCATAACTAAAATATTTTACATAATAAAACTCATTTTCCGATATCAAAATAAAAGTAATTCCATCCGACAACAAATTAAAATAAACCGTCTGAGCTGTTTCCACTCACGACGTGAAATGACTTCATTTTAATTCTTAGATTTGCCAAATAAATTCTTATTATTTATTTCCTTTCTTTTTTCTTCTGCGTCCAACTCCAACTGAACTAAATTAAACTCCAACAAAATCAACTCAACTCGACTGCAATTAAATTCAATCCCAACTCAACTTCATCTGCAACGCCAACTCCAACTCCAACTTAAACTGCATTTAACTCAATCACCTAACATGAAATATAGCAATGAAAGTATTCCTACTCAACTTAACACCACTTAACTATAATCCATTGCAACTCAACCCAACATAAACTCCAAATCTTACTACTTTGATTCATGATTTTGACAATGGTATTCTTATGGGCCTGGACATGTACAACCTTTATGATGAATGTGTTAAAGCATATTTTAATTTTTGTTCAATACACTCTTAAAACGAACGAGCGATTTTAACTCAGTCTGAGTTAATTTCACTCCTCCAGTTTGGAAAATGCACTTACCCGGATGGAGCGGATTCTTTGTGTGTTAAACCTCCGACAGGATCAATCCAAAAGAGTGATTTTAACTCAGTCTGAGTTAATATTCAATCCATTCCAGGGTCGAAAATGCACTTCTCCAAATGGAGTGGATTTCACTCTTTTGTTTTAAGAGTGTAGGAACAATCTAAAGATGGTCTGCATTCAGTTGCAAAAAAAAAAACCCGTCCAACTCAACTCCACACCACTCCAACTCAACAAAGCACAGCTCCAAAGACTCTGATTCTTGATTTTGACAACGGTTTCTTGTAAGCCGCTTCATGATGAATATGTTAATAACTAGGAGTTTTTTTAGGGTGTATGTTGCTCTTACAAGTATACAAAGCAGCACACCCCTTAAAACTTCCAAGTCATCAACATGTTACTTGTCCGCATATTTTAATTTTTGTTCAATAGGAACAATATAAAAATGGTCTGCATTCAGATGCAAAAAAGCTTCCTACTCCAACTCAACTCAACTCCACTCTACACCACTCCAGCGCAACTCAATTCCAACGACACTGATTCTTGGTTTTGACAACGGTATTCTTGTAATCCGGACATGTACAATCTTCATGATGAATAAGTTAATAACCAAGAGTTTTTAAGGTGTGTGCTGCTTTTACAATTATACAAAGCAGCACACACCCCTAAAAACTTTAAGTCATAAACATGTTGTCACTATTGTTACTTGTCCGCATATTTTAGTTTGAAGAAGAAAACTTTTTATTTCACAGAAATATATTGGTTGTCAAGGGGCCCCCGGGCCCTTCCAGACAACACATTAAATTAACAATCAAATCCCCCATTGAAGAAAATTAAAAATAATATTTCAAATTACACCCAAACAAAAGGGGAACAAAACATGACAAAAACACAAAACAAAAACTAACAAAATCTGGCAGATGATCGGACACACGAGATACACAAACATATTACAGAACGGTAAAATACATAACTTCACTATTGTTTTACAAAAAATAATAATAAAATAACAATATCTGTATAAAATTTAGTCGACACTTATTTTTTAATTATATCACAGATTGGAAAAGAATGTCGACATCAGTATTTAAGATGTGATGCTTAACTTCTTTTTTAAAAGCATTTTTATGAGTTAAACTTACTATTTGTTCAGGCAGAGAGTTAAAAAATTTTGGTGCTAAATACATAAAACTTTTACGGAAAATTTCTTTATTTGCTTTAGGTATATTGTAAAAAGTTGTGTTTCTTAAATTGTAGTTTACAGGGTCTTTAAGGGTGCAAAATGATTTGTTTTTATATAAATATAGAAGAATATTGTATACATGTAATTGTCTTATAGTTAAAATCGGGTTGTCAAAATTTTCTGGTTCACTGTTTAATATTCGAATCAATCTGGATTGAGTATTTATTAACGGTTTAATATTATTTAGGTTAGTCACCGCCCCATGAGGTTATGCCGTATTGTTTTTGTTCACTAAGCACAATGCAAAGAAATGGTCTGAAATAAGTTATTATAAAGCACGTGTCCACCTCGTATGCCAGAGATCGCGGATTCGAGCCTCGGCCGAGTCTTCGGATTTTCTTGATGGGGAAATCTTGGGCACGCATGTCATATGATTATTTGGCATGTAAAGGATCCCTTGGAGGGCCCATTTGGCCTGGGTTCTTTCAGCAAAAATACGTCTCGGCATACTTTAACTTCCACATAGAGCTCAGATTCCTTGTAATCTGCGCGTCAAAATTAGAAGCGAAAGTCGCCTAGATGGTGCCACAAAAATGGCTCTCAGTTATGGGGAACATGCCTAGGTTGCAAAGGCTTGACCGCCAATGTTGCAGACTCATCATAGAAAAAGTTTATTAAAAAGCGTCCAACTCCAACCCAATCAAATCATCTCCAATTCCAAGTTAATATGCAGAGCTTAATCAACAAGTCATATTATAACACGTAAGGAATTCTAAGTGAATGAAAAATATGATCAGTTTTTGATTGCCCTTTTGAATAACTTTTTCTCCAAATTTAAACCTTAGTTATCACACCTAATATTTAAACTACTAAAACAGTTAAAAAAAATGTCCTTACCTCTTATTATTATATGCATATATATATAATGACAATTCCTACAAATCTTGTAGGCTGGCAGCAGTGGTGTAGTGGTGAGCGCTCCTCACTGATATGTTGTCGACACAGGTTCGAATAAGAATTGGGAATTTTGTCGTGGGTGGACCAATACTTTCGTCTTTCATGTGTCGATGAAGTTACCAATCTTGCTTGGGACGTTATCAGGGAATCCATCGTGAAGCTGGTCACTTGGTCACTAGCATGTCTTTCAAAAAGTTGTCGTTGTTGTGTATATCGATGAATTTGGGTTTGTAGGTGTGTTACTGTTCCAAATTGCACTTAGAAACAACCCTGTTAACCCAAAAACTTCAATATGCTGATTTCAATGATGCCCAGACTTCAATATGCCGTGAATTTTTCAGTAGCCACACAACTGGGTTGGAGTATAAGTTTTTTTCTGGGTAGAGCTCATAAAATTTCTCTAAACATTCTTGTTATAGTAGTTACAAAATTAAATTATCTTAAAAATAAAATGGCTTGATTTGATTGTTCGAATATTTATTGAAAATTCTAGGATCTTCATACCACAACTCTAATGAAGATGCAATTATTCTGACAAAGGTATTCTTGAGAGCCTGTACACGAACTGGAGCGTAATAATCCGTCTAAGAAGAATCTATCCCTCTGAGGGCCGTCAATCTTCGTGATGATTGTGTTAATAAATTAGAGTTTCAAAGGTGTGCTTCTCTTGCAATTACACAGAGCAGCACACCCATAAAACTTTAAGTCATCAACATGTTGGTTTCTGTACATTACGTAGAATATAAAAAATAGTGTAAAAGCAGGTTCTTTTTTTAAAAAAAAGTCATACATTTTAGAAACTTTTATAATAGTAATCTTTACACTCTTAAAACGAATGAGCGATTCTACTTCAGTCTGTGTTAATTTTCACTCCTCCAGTCTAGAAAATGCACTTCTCCTAAAGGAGTGGTGTTGTTGTTGTTTGTGTGTTGAACCTCCGACAGGATCACTCCAAACGATAGATTTTAACTCAGTCTGAGTTAATATTCACTCTTTTCCAGTGTCAAAAATGCACTTCTCCTACTGGAGTGGATATCACTCATTTGTTTTAAGTGCGTAGTATTACGAAAGTAAATAATAGCAAATAAACAATAAAAAATATGACACCCCAAGGGGAAAAATTTCCCGTACAGGCGAACAAAATACATATAATTATAATTGAACACTAACACAGAAACAAATAAGATAAAACATAATGTGATGTGGCAACCAGCTGGCATACAGATGTGATTAAATTGCTTCAAATTAGAGTGAAAAATAAAGACCCAAGTCATCAATATTAATAAAAAACTCAAAAAGTTGTTTTTTAAATTGATAAAATTTATTTGTATTTTGATTTTCACATTCTTCTGGACTGATTCTCTATTGCAAATCTCTAAATAAAAGCAAAAATAACGGATAAGTTCTGGTTGCTTTCCTCGTGTCTTACCTTTATAGTCTAGTAAAATTACACAAAAAGTTACAAACCCAAACATTACTTGTGATGCACTTGTGCCGCTAGAGCATAAGTTTTATCTTATTGTAGAAAGCATAAAATTTGTTTAAACAACAGTGTTTTTGCAACAAAATTAAACTGGTCGGTGCCCAGTATACGGCAAATGTAAAATTGACCTTTTTCATGATCCTTTTTTCCTTTGAAACTAACATACAAAACAACACGAAAAAGTTACGTGCATTATTTGCATCTTGAACAATACACTGAAATGAGATTTTATCAATATATAAGGTAGTTTTTTAAAAATATTATTTAAGGTAATGTGTTATTTAAAAAAAAAAGCATTTTTGCAATACAAAATTATCAATAATTTTTTTCTCCTTCAAATTTCGAGAAATGCTCATTTCAGTATGCGATGACGAAAGGCAGTTATTCTGACAAAGTTATTTTTTTGGGGGGGCCTGTACCGAATCAATATTTCTGTTGAATGTGTTAATAAATTAAAAGTTTTAAAGGTTATGCTTCTCTTTCAGTTGTACAGAGTAGCACAACCCTAAAACTAAAGTAAGTCATCAACATGTTGCTTTGAATATTTAAATATCGGTACATAAAACTATTAAATTATTTCCTTGGTCCTCCAATCCCTTTATTTACCCTTTCAATCCCAACTTTATACTTTTTTTATTTTAAAAATCTGAAATTTGTGAAATACACTTATTATGCATCCAGAATGAAATGGTAAAAAGAAGGGGGATAAATCTTACTTATTTTTTTAACTAATATTTAAAGAATGTTTTTGGAATAATAAACTTCTGAGCAAACTTTAATAATAATGTTTCGAAACTTTGTTAAAATTAGTTTAAATTAAATTTTTAGGCATTTAAAAATGCAAGCATAAAGAATTATGGGCTAATTTATTTATTAAAACTTTTCCAAAAGAAATTTTACTTTTTAAAATAATTTTCATGTTTTTGTTTAACTACAAGAAACGTTATTATTTCTACAAAGGACATGATTCTACCATCTAATGATTCAAATAGAAAATATATTTTTAAAGAAAAATTTATTTGAAATTTAATTTATTTGAAATGAGTGCGAGTTTAATTTAATGAGGAAAAAATAGCAAGTTTGATGATATACTAGATTTTATTTCCTATATTGAAGGTCAGAATGTATTTTAATCACTTTTTTTTATTTCACTTTATTTGTTTCATCATAATCTGTATTTTTCTGAGTTTTTTTAGTATTGTTTGGGAGCATAGAGAATTTGTTTTTGTTTTTTTAACTTTTGTAATGAAATTAAGCAAAACGAATATAAGAAAAAATGATCTTTTAAATAATTAAAAAAAATGAAGAATAGGACGGTTGAAAAAGCAATTGAAAGATAGTTGGCGAGCAGACAACTGGGAAAAAATTCTAAATATATTTTTTAACATACCTTTCATGTAAAAAAAATAGTAGACTGTTAGAATAAAAGCTGAAAGGGGAACGGACAGATAGACGGACTGACAAAGATAAGACATGTGGTTGATAAAGAGATGTTCCAAATATATATAAGATAGGTCTACGTTGCCATTCCTTTCAAGCAACATATATAAGCTTTAAAATATAATAATTACAGTGAAATTTGCATAAGAGATGGTTGGACAGACAGGCGGACGGACAGAAATCTCTCTGACTAACTTTTCACTCGGTTGGTTAAAAATACTATGGTGTAAAATTGAAGCTAGATAAAAAAAATTAAACAATCAACTAAATATATTACTGGTTCAAAGCTTTACCATCATTTTATCTGTAAAATAATTATCTGATTACTGATCCCGCTATGCAAAAAAAAATGTTTTTTAGTAATTGTACAAAGAAATCACAAACCGTTTTGTAAATGTAACATTTTTTCTTAGAAACAATAAAAGTCAAGTTTATAAACTTACCTCGTATAATTCTTGCTTTGAAACTTGTTCTGAGACTCCTTCAGATTTCTCTTTATGGCCGATGAAAATGCCGTTTTGCCGAAACCTTATGTTTGTGAGCCTGGCTATGGACAGTCTTTAACTGACGAATTGGAGTTTTGTGAGATACCTCTCTTACGAATATACAGAGTGGTATATCACAAAACTGTAATTCGCCAGGAAGTTGTTTTATCTGAATGTTCTATAGTTTGTAAAAATAAGAATCAAAAATTTATTATAGTCCACTGTTAAAAATATAACTTTTAAATATGAGTACTTTGATGTTCGTATTTTATTGTGAGAGCTAAAACATGAAAAGCAAATACTAATAAATCTAAAATGTAATGTTATACGTGTTAGTAAAACTCAATTCATGTTGCTGTTTGTCTCAATTGTTTGTTCAATATGCATTGCAATCAGAATGTTTAGCTGTAATGTGCATTTTAAACTGAATGAATGAATATTAATAAATTTATCAGGGGCGATTCAATATACAACAATTTCAGATAGCCTTAAAAACAACTACTAGATATTTGCTACCGCATAGTGGGATTAAACCTCTTTTTTTGCATAACGTGGATCCTCACATCATGAGTTCGAACTTACTCGTCGCCGGTTACTATGAAGGATTTCAATGGATACCAGCTACTGCTACTTGCTTCACGATGGTTTGATTTGATTTTAATTATCGTCGCACTAGAGCTACACGAGGGCTATTGGCGACGGGCGTCGTATTTTAGAACCACAGTCAAGTGACGAGCCGGCACCTGAATAGGCACCCAACGCAACCGTTAAGGGCGACATCGTACGCAGCGTTGGGACTTTGAAGGATATTTAACGTGCACTCCCTTACACGGATATTATTCGTCGGACATTTTTGGCTGCACGGGCCGGTTACTTCACGATGGTCCCTATTCCACACAACTCCTACTACGATAAGTTTTTTTTTTTCAATGAGGCTGCTTTATTGGTGGCTAAGCCTTTGCAGAATCGGCGTCGGCATATTCCCCAGAACTGAGAGACATTTTTTGTGGCACCATCTAGGCGACTCTCGCTTTCAATTTTGATGTTCATATTACAATGAATCTGAGCTCTCTGTCGATGTTAAAGCATGCAGATATTTAACTTTTCTGACTGAACCTAAGGAAAATTTGTACTCGAGTGATCTTTTAAAAGCTACATAATCATGTAACATGCGGGCCCTCGACTTTGTCACCCAGAAGAAATCCGACGTCCCGACGTCTTAGACGGTGCTCAAACCCGCAAACTTGGGCTTATGAGGTGAACATGTAACATCTCTCAACCACTGATTACTTATGCATTTTGATCTTTTCACTCAATTATAAATTAGAACATGCATGATCTTCTCGCAATTCTCAAAACTTTTTCTTCTAAAAGTTGAGTACAATATATTTGGAGCTGTTATGAACTAACAATGCTCTAAAGAAAAGATAATGTTGTTCTGGAAATTTAAAACTCAATTTTACTGTGTAAATGATCTGAATTCATTCATAAAAACAGAAAACTTGAGGAAAAAATTCTTAAACTTTGGAAACTTATGTTTCTGAAACGGCCATTTTGAAAATAAAGAATCAGAAATATTTCAGACACCATTTAGTATTTCATAAACAATATCTAAAAATAGTTGTCCTGCACACTACTTCATCTATTTCTACTAAAATATGTTTCTTAACAATAACTTTTGCGAATTTTATTATGATTTAAAACAAAAAAAATATTACAGGTTTTTTCTTACAGTACAACAGTATAAGTAAGTAAACATACAGTTAAATACATTGAATATGTAAACATAAACTGATATTTAAAGGTTGCGTATTTTTAACAGTAGTGCATTAAAATTACAATTTAATGTACAATTGAGACAACCGATTTAAAATTTTCAAATGAAAATTATATCAAAACTTAAGAACGAAAAATTCGGAAAAACTAACAACACAGGCATTCAACTTAAAAATTGAAACAAAAAACTTGCCTTTAAAAATGACAATGAATGAACCCTCTAGAAGGGAGGAGCATGAGCTTTATAGTCCGTTACCCTACTTGCCAGAAGTGACACCGTCACAAGAGACAGACAAAGAAGGACGACACAAACACATAGACAAATAACAACATTTATTGACAAACACAAACATCCATGATTTACCGGGATTCGAACCCAAACCCGGAAACTCCAAAGGCTAGCTCCCTAACCGTTGTGCTGCTGGGTCGGCTATACTTGCCTTAATATGTTCTTTGATTTTTTAAAAGTCATTGCAACAATTGTTTTGTCTTGTCTTGCAATAGTCTTCTCTAACCCTTGATTAATCCAAAATGTAGCTGCATGAAATCTTCCTCCATTTTCGTATCTGCTTCAAATAGTTCTTTAATCGTTCAGGTGATTTGGGCAGGATAGTATAACCAAGATTTTTCTCATTTTTTTTGTTCTATTTAACAAAAATGAGAAAAATCCTGAGCACACTATTCCACCACTTTGAAGGCGGAACACATCGAATCACTATCTTTAAGTCTGACTATATTTTGAGCTTCTAAAATTTTCTTTTACCTTACAATGACAAACTTTTTCCTGTACTTTTTAAACCTATACAACTGTAAAAAAATGTTTATGGTTGATTGGTTAGTACGCATATATTTTCAGATTTGTGTGCTTGGTCAGAGACCCGCTTATAAACCTCCGTCAAGTAGGCAGACGCAACACACACGTAAGTGGATCCATCCAATTTTTAGAGAAATGGACCAACTAGAGGATCCCCAAGAATGGACTTGTTATACTCTCAGAAATAACACTTTCATTTTTGACGATTCATGAATCCTCAAGCCTCATTTCGTTAATTTTGAGGATTGTTTCGTCAAACTATCGCGTGACTTTTGAGCAAACGCGAATCCTCACTTTCACGACCGTAATTTGACGATTCTGTACCTTGATTTTGAGGAAACAGAATCTCATTGTTGTACTCACATGCTCAAATATGACGAAATATTTCTTTAGATTAGACGACATTCAAATCCCCATAAAAATGACGATTCAAATTTCCTCACTTTGAGGAAACGAAAACTCGGAGCATTTGCCAGCAATGGAATCGTCAATTTAAGGAAAATTTCGTCGTTTTTGAGCATTCATTTTTTATAGTGCACCTCCAGAGGTATTGATTTGGTTTGGAAACCTGGATTACTTTGTGACCACGTGAAATTTAACGTGCACCAGTCACCATTAGCGTACCCGGGGGTATTCAGAGGGCAGGGGGCTCGAACTCGCAACCTTAGGGATGCCAGTCCAAAACCTTACCAACCAGGCTATCCCGGCCCCATGTTTAAAGTATTACCGCTAAATAGTATTTTTTTTAAAATAAAAATGCATGGGTTTCCTCTGTTTCTCGTCCTGAGTCGCAACAGCTCCAGCGGCCTCGTTTTCATTTGCTTGGTCTTTAATTACTTTTGTTTTGGTATTAGAAAAAGTGTATACTAGGAATATTTAACATGTTAAGTTTTTTATATATCAACTTCTTGCAGTGCTGTTGGTTGTAAAAATCATTTTTTGAAGAAAAATTGCATAAAAAGAAAAGTTTATTTTTATCTATGACTACAACCAAGAAATTGCAGTGAGCGGAAAAATGAAATCAACTTCTGAAACATTCCCATTGAAGAGGTTAGTTAAAAAAACGTGCTAAGTGACGTAAAGGTGAATACGAGAGAATGAGCTTTAAAAATTTTAGTTTGCACTTTACCAATCAACCAACGTTTGAAAAACGGCCGGAAAAAAATAAAATTAATTTTAAGTTTTTGAAAAAGGGGTAACTTAAGGGATAGTATAATGTGTGTTAATTGAAACAAAATTCAATCCCATTTTTTTTCCTTTTCAAAAAAAGTTATGAGCCATTCTTCCATTAAGCTCTTCAATTATTAAATTAAATTGAAAATGTTTGCGTTAATTAAGTTTTAATTATCAAAAATAAAAAGTTTTTAACTCATTCTATTTCATTATGAGCACTGTTTTTTCAAACTACAGTAAAATAATATGTGTATACATGTTTATAGTGCCAGGGTGAGGTAAATAAAAATAGCCCCGGTCTAGAGGTAGGAATATGTTGAAATGCTTGTCGAGAAAAAAATCTTGAAGCCGCCTAAAACCCGTTTTTGCATTGGTTGGATCGGATTATCATCAGAATAGAGTTACTCATAGACTAGTGGTGAGTTTTGATCTTAGTTTGTATTGTATCAAGACGTCCCATAATGCAAATTTTATATCCTGCAATCAATTTATAATGTTTTGTATTAACAAAAACAAAAAGATCCGATTCTCTAGGATAAAAAAGACCGAAATTATCACTAGTGAGAACTTTTCTTGATCAGCTTATTAATCTTGCTTATATTTCATTTCTACTAGCTTCTCAAACCATAGCGTAGTTAAAGGCAAATCAGTCGCCAAGCTTTTGTTTGTTCTTAATATTGAAGCAATCAATTGCTTCAGTTAGCAAACCTGTTTTTGCATTTCTTTTTTTTTTTTGACTTGGCAACATTTCTGCCGTATTGTTATCTCCACATTGGGGCCACTTTTATTTGCCTCACCCTGTATAAACAAGAGATCCGGATGACCGAGTTTTTTGAACCAGTATCACACGAGAACTCGTTCGTTCAGCAACGTCCCTACGCCGTTTCAAAAACAAGTTTTTCGAGCAGCTTTTGCTGGCTGAGTTTTTTCGAGTCGACGTGAAAAAGTCCGCTACTTTTTCGCTGAGCGAACGGCTGCTCCAATCAAAAACGAGGTTCAGTCGTGACGTCATGACCGAGCCTCCTCCTTGTACCTCCTCCTCCAAAAATACCGCGATAGTACTGCTTTTAAGTCTGTGATGTCACGCATGTTGTAAGTGTAGCCAGTCCCTGGATGACGCGTTTGCTGTCCCAAAAGTTTCTTGACGAGCGATGTCCGTATCGTCTGCAAGGGCTTTACGTTAGCAGTCTGCTCGCCGTAACGGATACTGTTTCGATTCCCACCTTTCGCCCTGGGTGTACATTCCTTTCTCTGTGACAGTAAATTTTTTTTACTGTCACAGAGAAAGGAACTATGCTACACCCTACGAATGGTTCCTCTTGAGCAATTCAGTTTCAAAACATTTTGAATGCCTGTAGAGGTCATCCGATTTTGTGTAGCGAGAGAGAGCACATGGCGTCTGTCTCTCGCGGACAATCAAGGAGTACCCCCGATCAGTTAATCACCGATCCTTTAATTCCTCTTTTCAAAACATTTCTAACTGCACATCTAGAGCGTTTAACAACTTTTGAAATATTATTAATTGAAGCACCAGCTCCATTTAATCTCCAAATTTTGCGAATTTCGCTTTTTTTTAATTCTGTACCTCGTGGCATGTTTGCAAATGCTAGAAATCGGTTATCGTTTGCTTTAGTTAGCTGCTGACGTCAGAACAGCGCGGCGGAAAATTTGCATATTGCACATTATTTAGGGAGCATATTCACATTATTTAGGGTGTCTTATAGTTTCGCCCATGGTATTTTTTTTTTCAATTTAAATCTATAAAATATCATTTCTGTAATACAATTGTGTGAGATAATAAATTTTTTATGTTTTTATCGTATTTGACAAAGTATTTTTTAAATCTAAATCTTTTCTTTCTCAGTATAGTCAAATTAGGTAGGTGTCTTATAATTATATCCACCACTGTAGATGGATCCACTTATGCGTATATTGTGCCTGTCTTACTTGACGAAGGTTTATAAGCGGATCTCTGACCAAGCCCACAAACCTGAATATATATGTCAACCAACCATCCTTAAGGCAAGAGAAGTAGAGAAAAGCCTAAAACAACATGGCGGCAAACAATTGACAATAGAGTCAAAGAACTAAACAAAACATGGGAGAAGATATAACTTCTTAAGACCACAGAAAAATTTTACACGTATATTCTTAATCTAAACATACTTTTCATACAAAAATATACTAAAAAGTTTGTTTTGAAATTTTTTTTTGTTTTGAAAAAAATTGTTAAAAAAAATGGTTAATAGTTCCTGAGAGACGCACCTGGTCTAAAAATGCACACTTTTCGTGTTATAAGTGAAAAAAAGGCTGTATCACTTATTTGTAGTTAACAGTTTATTTTAACGTTGTTTTTAATGCAAAATACCTTTAAAATTAACTACGAAAAGAACTTTTCTAAAAGTTTAAAGAAAGAGCTAGTTTAAAATTATTTTTTAAAGAACTCTAATATCGTATTGACCCTCGTAAAGCTTCATTTTTCCATATAGAAATTAAATGACTGATACCTGTAATCAAAGGCTTGAAAACTGATTTTGGAATATTCTTCTATGTTACCAGGTCAATTGCGAAGCCAATTAAAATGTTAATTGTTTGTGGGGAGTTTTTAAAAAAATGTCTCCTAATAGGGACGCCATGTCGCAAGACGATAAAGAACATTGCTGTCAACCGATTGAGGTGGCAGACCATGCCGGAGGCCCTGTGCTCCATGTTAGAGTGAAGGAAGTATAAGTAAGAAAAAGGGAAATTTTCTGCATTTTCATACTTATTTAACTGTAAATATGTAGGTTTGTAAAAGAACATGTCACCTAAACAGCTTTCTCATAACATTTTTCTTCAACATGGATAAGGTAGAGTAGGTACATATGGCTTGCGTGCTTGATCAGAGACCCACTTATGAAGCCTTCGTCAAGTAATACAGACACAGAAAGAATTTTTACTGTCACAGAGAAAGGAATATGTACCCAGGGCGAAGGCGATAATCGAAGCCGCATCCTTTACAGCAATCAGACTGCATGGTTATGCAGACCGTTATGGTCCAAACCACACGACCATCCGGGCCCCTCAACAGGGTTAAAAAGATCCAAACGCAGTATTTAGTTATATGTTGACCATTTACACCCTAAATTTGGCAAGTGGACTAAGATTTTCGAATTCGTACTACATTTTTTATGTAATTGTTGTACTCCAAATTCAGTTTTTAATGTCTTCTACTTGTGATGCTTTGAATCCACCACACTTGTTTGTAGCATTTGTACTTCAAGCTATGAAACTGTGCTTTGCAATAATTACATTTCACTTTTTATACTCTTAGCTGTATGAAATGTATCTTTTTCTTGATGTAGCCCAGAATACTTCTGGTGTTTTTGTGAAACAGGAAGTGCATGCTGTTTTTCACTTTCTATTGTAATTTATAAAATAGAGAAGAGAAAAAGCATGATATCCTAATCCACATGTTTCCTCCGGCGAAGGACTTCGACGGCAAAACATAGAATTACAGCACTGACCGTTTGACTATCTTACGGTTTTCTTAAATACTCTTAAACCCTAAATTTTACTAAAATATACCGCATTTATATACTTATATAATTGTTACTGTACTTCGCAAGGCCGAAACAGCCTTTTATGCCCTCCAAAAAATCCTAAAATCTTCAAACGTAAAAAAAAAAAAAAGATTAAAATCTGACAAAAATGTGAAAGCAATTCTACTCTATGGAGCCGAAACATGAATCCTCAAAAAACAGACATTGAAAATTTGTTTTTCAGCGAACTGCTTAGGGAAGGTACATTTACAATTTTCAGACCAAAGAAAACATGGATAAATGGAAAATATGAGGATATAATAAAACAAGTTAAAGTTTGTAAAATTGAAAAAGAAGTTTCCTAGAAAGACTATATTAAGGACTGGCCATGAATTCAAGATTCCCAAGGAGAAGCTACCAAACATCTCACTCACCTGGGCTCCTGATGGAAAATGACATAGCAGAGACAGTTCCGAAAAGTAAAGTAAAAAAAAAAAACACCTTGAGATTTATCTGGTTTTCAGGGTACCCGGCTATACCTTCGGATACTGGGTACCCATTTTAGTCACCTTCTACGACACGCATGAGCTAGGTTGGGACTAGATTCTTACCCCCCAGTCACCACACGGGGCTACAAACGAAGGTTGGTGCATATATTTTCCGGTCTGTGTGCTTAATCAGAGGCCCGCTTATAAACCTTTGCCAAGTAAGACAGAGACCAACAAAAATTTTACTGACAGGGAAAACTGAACAGTCACTGAACAGGGTGAACACAGAATTTTTACACCCAGGTCGAAAGAAGAAATCGAACCCGCAACCGGTACAGTGCGCACTGAGCAGGCTATTAGCGTAATGGGCTGCTATCAAATTCACAATGTCACCCGGGCCCCGGTTATAAACGTAGTGTGGAAGCTGAAATTCGTCCATGGTTTTTTTCATGCTTCATGCCAGATGATGTGAAATTCAGGTACGGTGATCTTCGTATTTTCGTGGTTAGATAGTCCGTATGATGCTTGTGCGAATAAATTAGAGTTTTCATAGCTGTACTTCTCTTTCAGTTAAACAGAGTAGTGCATCCAGGAAAACTCTAAGTCATCAGCATCTGGGCTGTTCTCCCCTTTTCTTCTATCTTCACATGATACATAAGACTGCGTTTGAATTCATGCATAAGAAAGCCCCTGGAATTTTATTAACTTCAGTCTTCTGAAAATAATTATTTTTGAAAAAGGGGATTGACGGAAATCTGAAATTATTTTGGAAAATGTATAATTGAATTTAAATAATCAATTGGGGAAAATTCACTATTTCTCCCTTATAGTCGTGTTCGTAACTCCTACTTTTAAGACTACAGAAACACACAACTATTGAGTTCAATAACACCATGCGTCAGAAATCCTTTCAACATTTTAGCTACATCTTGCATGCAATCAATCCTATGGGAAAAATATTCACATGTTTTTAAAAGAATGACAAATGACAGTGAATGTGCCCTCTAGAAGGGAGATTGTAGGCTTTATAGCCCATTACCCAGCTCGCCAGAAGAGACAGTCACAAGAGACACACAAAGAAGGACGACACAAACACATAGACAAATGACAACTTTTATTGACAAGCACAAACATCCATGCCTTTACCGGGATTCGAACCCGAGCCCAGCAGCTAAAAGGCTAGTACACTAACCACTGCGCCGATGGGCCGGCCTGTTTTTAAAAGAAAGTCTTATATTGTATAATGGGGGGTGTACAACAACACTATAATATTCATTTCAAAGTAAGGTTAAATACATTTTTTTAAACTTGATCATATCTACTTATAAGAAACATTACAGAGCATATGCAAATCTACATTTCAGAAGAATGCATGGCTCTTGTACATTTGACACAATTATTGTACAAATCATACATAATTATTTAGTCGCAACACAATACATGTACTTTTTCTACACAACATTCAATAACTGGGAACACACAATTTTCTGTATTAAAAGTCAAAACACGTTTTTCTGAGCGTAATCCATACCTGAAAATCCATGTATCATTTTCGTTGCCTTATGAGGAAAGTTTTCAAACAAGTCAGTGTCTATTTAAAGAAAGGGTGAAGCTAAGCATATATTTTATTGCTTATCTTCTTAGGTAACTTAACCAGCCAGTTCGCTTGACTGGCTGAAGAAGAATCGCTACAGAAGCCGGGAACTGAACCTCTTCATGTTCTCTCTGATGACCAGGGTGGCCATTTTTATCCAGTACAACTGCTCCTCAAGTTTATATTCAGCCCCATGATGGAAAACAAGAGCTACCACCTGAACATTTATGAAGAAGATTTTTTCGAAGCCAGATTATGACAGATTACTGAACTAAAGAAGTATTGAATGCTACGTTTTGATGTCAACCTTTTCTTTGAAGGTGGCCGGAGTTCCCACCGGATGACAGACTTCAAAGGCAAACCCTTCGAATTCATACTTTGTAGTTCCGACTAAAGAGCCTCAAGAAAAGCAAGAAGTAGGACTTCCTGCTAGTACTAGTTCTTTCTTTTCTTAAGGCTCTCTAGTACTGGCTGTCCTGTGATTTTCCAAATAGCAGCTGGAGATCTGGGGACTTCAAGAGGTTATATGGCTTGCCTTGCACCGGAAAAAGCCTCCTGACTATACTAGAGTCTCAGGAAAAGCAAGAAGTAGGACTTCGTTTAAGTACTGGTTCGTTCTTTTCTTAAGGCTCTCTAGTACTGACTGTCCTGTGATTTTCTTAAAAGCATCTGATGGGCTGAGGAGTTCAGACGGTTATATGCGCTTGCCTTGCATGCCAAGGTTCGGACCCCGGATTGTAAAAAAAGTTAGTTTAAAATTAAATTAAAAAAAATTATTAATCAGATAAAATTTCAGTGTTTTGTTTGTGCTTATGTTTTTTTAACCAAGGTTTTCTTTGAAAAACTCTAAGGTGGTTAAATTCAAATTTTTAGCTTGACTTATATCTTTGACTTTTAGCTTCCAGTTTCTATAATTAGATCTGTTCGTATTAAGGTAACTGTAACTAGTTACTTTTACCTTTTAAATTGGGGTCCGGATGGCCGAGTGGTTTGAACCATTACACCAGCAGTCTGCGCGCTGTAACGTGTGCAGGTTCGATTCCCGCCTTCGCCTTGGGTGTAGTTCCTTTCTCTGTGACAGTAAAAATTCCTTCTGTGTCTGTCTTGCTTGACGAAGGCTTATAAAGTGGGTCTCTGATGATCAAGCACACAAGCTAGAATACATATGTACCCTGTTACATATCTACCCTTACCCCCTGCCTTTTAATTTACTATAACTGTAACAGAATTAAATTTTAATAAAGTAAGCGTAACTAAGACAAAGTTACTTTTTAAAAGTTTTTTTCTAATCCTATAATCATATCGAACTTAAAACACAGGTTCACTGACGTAGAACAGTAATCCCCTTAAACTCTAAATAAACAACATGATGTGGTTGTTGACATATCATACTTTATAAACTTAAAACAAAACTATATAAAAACAATCGTCTACAGACTTAAAAATTAAAAATAATGATAACGATGTACTTACCTCGTCCTAACTTAGGCCATTTCGTATGCCACATCAGGTAAAACGATTTTCTATCCGATATAACTAGACAATCAAAGTGAATTTTTTAGAAAAATATTTTTGTGTCATAAGCTCGCTACTAGAAGTATTTTTTTTTGTTTAGTTTAACAATTATCTCTTTCTTACTCTTACAGTTGCATAGAGTTCGATGCGCTGAAAAAAAAAACTTAAAGTCATCGACAAGTTTTTATCACATTAAATAGCCTCTTGGTAAATTTATATATGTTTTCAAGAGCACAAATTTAAACTTAGCAAACTTTTTAAAAATTGTGGACAAAAGTTATTCACCTATAATCACGGAGAAACAAACCACGGTTTTAAGGGTACAAACACGTAAAAAATCGCAAAGTAAATGTCAGTTTTTCTAGCAACATATTTTATTTTGAAACATTATCACTTTTTCTTTTAAATTTTAGGAAGTTTTGACAGGTATTTTTGTTTTTTAGCTTGAGTTCCTTGTCATAAAAATTATAATACAATTAAATGCAGTGAAAAAAAGTTTATACTGTGACCAAAAAGCATATTCCTCAAAAATGTAATTGTATCAAACATATTCGTGTTGCAATTTCAACAGAAATTTGTACAATTGAATAGTAATCTTACTTTTATGGTTTTGATGGTGTTTTTTTTCTATGGATATGGTAGCCGTGTCTAGTAACTGTCATTTCGAATTGCTCCACACAAGATTTATAGGTATTAGAAAAAATACCCAAATATAGTATCCAGTCGTAAATTTAAGTATTCAAAGGCAAATTAAACTATTTTCACTAATTTTCTTTCAAAACTTAAATTAATATTATTTGTCGCCTGCTTAATTTGTTCACATTTTGAAATAAAAAACCCCCGAATGAATAAGATATGTAACTTAAAACTAATCATATTTTTTCCTTGCAAAAAAATATAATGTCTTGTCTCTCTCTTCTAACTTTCTTTCAAAACAGATTTATGACATAAATAAACTTTGCTTCAAATATCATTTCGAAATAAATACAGTTTCCATGCTATTTTTAATGTGGCAACAGTAAATGACTTAAAATTAAAAACTAAGGCTAATTCAATGGGAAATTCGCAGACAGACAGACAGTTGACAGATGTCCGTTGACAGCAAATTGCCAGATACCTTTTGAATTCGTAAAGAGTTTCACTGAATCTTTTAGTAAACAGTGAAAGTCCTTACGAAAATGAAAGGGTTGGCCAAGCTACGATGTTATGGAAATCCTGTAAAAAATACATTAGACATTAGTTCTATAGAAGTAAATATATTTATAGGTATGCTGTAACGAATATTGATAGGATAGTTGACACTTACCTGTTGAAGTATTATGTTTATTTTCTAATACTATGTACTTAAAAAAGTAATTTTTTTTACCAAATTTAACTAGAGTATGATAAAAGAAACCAGAATTTGTGCATTAGTTATGTTTTTATTTCCATATTTACAACGGCGATCAGAAGTATGTTAGAATTCAATAAGACGATCAAGTGTGATGAAGTACAAACAACAATCAAGGACTGTGAGGAGAGAAAACAGAATTTGTACATTATTTTTCATTTTATTTCCAGATTTACAATGGAGAATGAGTCCAGAAGTATATTAGAATTCAATATGGCGATCAAGCGTGATAAAGCAGAAAGGACAATCAAGTGATCAAGGACTGTGCGGAAATAAACAGAATTTGCACATTATTTATCCTTTTATTTCCAGATTTACAACGGAGAATTTGTCGAGAAGTATGTTAGATTTCATTATGGTCTATCAAGTGTTCAAGGATTTTTTTCCTCTTATTGACATCAAATGGCCCAACACCTTCGTTATTCGTAGAGCACCTCACTGAATACGATTTATAATAATACGAAAATGAAGGGTTCGCTCAACTACGGTGGTTGGTTTTCAAAACGTGTGAACAAGGTTTTCTAAACATAGGAATTCATTATGGCCATCAAGTATTGAAGGATTTGTTTCCTCTAGTTGACAGCAAATCGCTCACGCCTTCATTTTTTGTAAAGCACCTCACTGAATTTGACTTGTGAACATGGCGAATCATGGAGGGGTTGGCTCAACTACAGTGGTTAGTTTTCCAAACAAATGAACAAGATTTTCTAAACATAGCAATTCTTTATGTAGATCAAGTGTTGAAGGATTTGTTTGCCCTCGTTGGCAGCAAATTGCCCAACACCCTTTTATTTCGTCAGGACACTCAGTGACTTTCACTTGTAAACACAGAGGATGTTGACGAAATTCAAGGTGTTGGCTCAACTACGGTGGTTGGTTTCTAAGCATAGGGACAATGTTTTCTAAACACATGAATTCGATATATTACGATGAAGTGTTCAAGGTTTTCTTTCTCCTCATTGAGAGAAAATTGTCCAACACTTTCGCATTTCGTAAGGACACTACCTAAATTGGATTTGTGAACAGGCAGAATCCTTACGAAAAGGAAGGGGTTGTCTCAACTACTGAGGTCCTGGAAAAATACATTAAACGTTAGTTCTATAGAACTTAAGAGAATTATAAGTATAATTTAATGAGTATTGACGGTTAACACTTACCTGTTGAAGTATTAAGGGTTCTTTTTTACTAATTTGATGTAATTATATAAAACAGTACAAAATGCAAACATGAATACATTCTGGAAAATTAATAAAGATAAGACTTACATCTCTGCCGTGGGCAGGAAAACTGCAGTAATTACAAGAATGAATTGTACCATATTTGATTTGAAATAAAAAATGTCCAGTATGTTTTCATAATTGTTAATATTTCTTAATTGTTGTCTAAGTCACTATGGAAGTTATTGCAATTTAAATGCCCATGGCAGATCTGTGGACAAGGTACGTCGGGCAAATGACAAAACCACGAATGTGCAAAACCACAGAGATGAAAAACTGGATACTGTCAAACCTGCAGCTTTCAAAAATCTCCAATTTCTTGAGTTTGCATATACGTGGTTTTGTCATTTGACCGAATTATTTGTGAAAACAAGCACTTTTTTATGGTAAAAAGAAATACTCACAAATACAATAGTATTAAAAAAATAACAAAATATTCTAGGTGTAAAAGAAGGTTTGTAAAATAAATACTCACAAATACAATAGTATTAAAAAATAATAAAATATTCTAGGTGTAAAAGAAATACTCACAAATACAATAGTATCAAAAAATAACAAAATATTCTAGATGGAAAAGAAGGTGTCTGCTAGAAATGCTAACAAATATAATAGTATTAAAAAAATTCAAAATAATTCCAGGTGTACTCACAATTTTGACTGCACTGTATCTCTTTAAAAGGCTAGAAGTTGTCAAAAGCAAATGTTATCCGTCTACATAGGTTAAACTGAGATACTTTCCGTTTTTAATGTAGCTAGTATTAGAGATGGTAAACTGTCAAGAAGTTCAATGACGTTTTTTTTTTCATCCTTGGCAGCAAAATTGCACAAAACTTTTTTTCCGCAAAGATTTCCACTGTACTAATCAAAGTGCGTTGGATGCCTTGCGAATAAAAGAGGTTATTGGCACGGTCATGGAAAGTCATTTTGAGATAATAGTGTTTCTTATTGATGAGAAGGTGGAGAAGAAAATATAGGAGAAAATTCAATGGAGAAGAAAATACTTTATCTGCCCCATTTCTCCGGCTGTATTGAATATTTTTACAAAAAGGATTTTTTTATGTGATAAATGTAGCTGACTTACAGATCCCGACAATTCCACTTTTTGAATTTAGTTCAAAGCCTTTTTTTAAATTTCGAAAAAAATAATTTTTCAAAAAATATTCGAAGCAATTTAAAAAAGTGTGATTATAGACACCAGCAAGTTATCTACATTTATTATTTTTTAAAAAAAAAACCTTTGTAAAAATATTCAATACAGCCGGAGAAATGTGGCACAGAAAATAGCTTTTCCCAATGGATTTACATTGAGGCACTTGAGTTTGGAGACCCTCATTCCAGAGCGCCCATTCCCCCGACCAAAATGTTAGTGAAATTGAGTTAGATAAGTCCAAGCAAATCTGAAAGAATTCCTACGACCTAATCGGCCATTTTAAGTTAATAATGTTGCTTACTTGAGTTTTTCGAATATTCACTGATGAGATTATGTAGAAGCAATCGGGAGACTCAATCAGGAGAACAATACTTTGGTACTAGACTTAAAAACGGCCTACCTCAAATGTCCTTCCTTTGAGCGTGGCAGGGAATTCGTTCACATGGGACTTATGCTTAAGATGTTTTGTAAATAAAATGTTCCTTGATTTTCTGTTCTATGACTTTACAACATATGTAAAACCTCATTGGCTCTCTGGTAATTTGTTTTGTAATTGGTATATCAAATTTATCATTTGATGAATTAAAATCCTACAGAGGCACATCTGTACTATGAGAAGAAATATTTGTAAAACCCCTTTGGTAGGGTGGGCCGAAAAAACCTTTTTATTATTTTTTATTTCGGATAGCTATAGTGCGGAAAAGTTGCCATTGATAAATACATGAAAAATGCACCAATTATTATTTTTATATTAACTTTATCTTCCGTTTGCGCAATGCCATCAAAGTTGCAAAAATTGCTAAAAAACGAAATTTTTTATGTATTTTTATACACGATAGATGTTTTTAAATGCGTTCTTATATCATGAATTAACTACTAAAAGTATATAAAATCAATATATATGCACTTATTATACATTTGTGTCAGATCTGCCAATTTTGAAAAAAACTAAGAAATTTCCTCATTTTGTACTATGTTGCGTGGCCGGAAGATCTCACACAAACGTATGATAAGTGAATATTTTGATATTATTAAGTACTTTTAGTAGGTAATTGATGATTAGGAAGATCGAATACAAAAATCCTGGCCAATAAGGAGAGTCAAAAGTATTTATTGCACTGTTAAAAATAATAGTTCAAGGTTGAACCAAAATACGGTTCAAATTTGCTGCAACCATGATTTGGTAGACTGTTGAACCATAAAACGGTATTTTCAAATTGCTTAACTATGGTGAGACGTTGAGCCATAAAAAGGTTCTCCCAATGCATAATAATAGTGAAAGGTGAAAAAAAGAAGCAGTATTTCGTAAGCTAACGCCGCCGGGACTTAAAACCCCACATATTTAACGAGAACGTCTGTCCCAGTAAGGAGATCCTATTTATAGGATGACTGGTAGCAAGTGGGATTCGAACCACTGAACTGAACTGAAACTCTGGAAGGAGTATCGAAACACTCGTCAAACGGGTCGGTGAAGCCCGGCAACCCTGTAAGAGCAACCCAACTTTTGCTGCCAATCCTATACTTTACCTGTTAAAATAAGCATTTTAAACCAACTTTTTCAATAATTTTTCAAATATAAAATTGATTGGTTATTGCTTTAGAAGGTTCTTTACATAATGAAGTTTCGGAAACATGTACTTTAAAAAAAATAGAATTGCAGGAATAATCTTTTAAACTTAAAATCCTTGGATTACTATTATTGGCGAGCGATTGGCGACATCCAATGCAAACTGTCAAGTCAAGTGTCCATTGTAATCGGCGAAATCATGCCAAATGTGGCACATATTCTCCCTAAAGCTGTCGCCAAGTGACCCAAAAATATGCTTCACCAGCTTATCATGGGATCCTTCTTCCAGAGTTTCAGTTCAGTTCAGTGATTCGAACCCCCGCCCTCCTGAGATGCTTGAAACTCTAGGCTGATTTCATAACCACTCGTCCAAGGACTTGTAAATTCTCATTTCTCAAGCAGAAACAGTACTACTCAGTCATGGCGCTGCGTTTGAGTAAACAGTTAAATTGTCGGATGGCGGTTAGTAGAAGTTGAACCGAACTATCGTGCTATTGGAGTAGAAGTCGAACCAATTTTTCGTGAAAGCAGATCTATTTCCAGAATGTTATAATTGGTTGAACTATTTTATGGGTGTATCTGCTAGAAGTTCTTCATTGTTCACTAATATTTGGTTCAACGTTGAATTGAAATTTTTAACAGTGTATCTGAAGACAGTTAAGTCTGTGTATTGTGGTTAAAATTGCAATTTAACTGATTCAGAACGGAAAATACTCAATACATTACTACTTCTTTGACGAACCTCACTCCGAATGCAGTTTAACTGATCGATTGAAAAGGCAAAGTTTATATCTATGATACTCTTAAAATTAAGATTGCAGTTTATTTTGTACTCACCAGTTTATTTTAGAATTAACAAATCGTGCGGAAAATGTACCAAAACACAAACAATGTTAATAAATGTGTTAAACAAAAACGACTTGTTTAATCATCAAACTATGCTAGGTTATTAAAACACAATATTATCTTCTAATAAACATAGCTGAACATATTGCAGCTCCAAATATACAAATAAACAAACTTTTTAGAATGTTCATTTAAAATTTTATTTAAAAATTCGGTAATTTTCCATTTAGCTGGATCAAAGCCCTCCAAATAGAATCTTTAGAAAACGGATTTTCCAAAAAATGGCCGACCAGAAAACAAAATCAAGTACAATCTGCGCATATAAAATATTGCAGTATACACAAATGGAAGTTTTTTCTCTAATTAGGCTGCAATATTAGCGATCAAGCCTTTGCAGACTCGGCAAATCCCACAGAACTCTGAGACATTTTTTGTAGCACCATCTAGACGACTCTCGCTATCAATTCTGACGCGCAGATTACAAATGAATCTGACCTCTCTGTGGATGTTGAAGTATGCCTAGAGAACCCAAGCCAAATGGGTCCTCCAGGGATCTTTTACCTGCCCCATAATCATTTGACATTGCGTGCCCAAGTTTTTCCCATCCAGAAAATCCAACGACTCAACCGTTGCTTGAACCCGCGATCATGGGCTTACGAGGCGGACATGTTTAACCTCTCAGCCACTGAGCCGCAATGAAAAAAAAAGTGACCCCTGAGTTTTATTGTAATGTAAGGGACATCTAGCCCAGTTGGTTCTCCTTTCTCAATACAATTAAATTTAGCAAAAGTCTTCACATTTTTTAAAAACTTCATTGACATCAAAAGGCCCACAACCTTTTTTTGCAAGGAATCTCACTGCCAGCATAAATGACAGTGTCAGTCCGTCCAAAAAAAGGAGTTAGTATCAATGAGGAGATACTGGAGAAATAAGAATCCTGAATAGTCAAATCGAAGACTTGTTTTTTTTATTTAAGATGTTTGAATGTTCACTTGTAGAAGATCTGAGAGGAGGATCTGTAGAAGATCTGAGAGGAAGACCGCTGGAGGCATCTTGTCAGTCATCCTTCAAATTTTCGATTTTTTTAAAAAAATTATTGATAGTAAACTGCACACTACTTTTTAAAGCATGAAATCTTACTGCCAACAAATGAATGGTTGTAAGAGCGCATACCAATAAATTGAGTTGGCATAAATATTGATGTACTGGAAAATAAGGATCCTGGATTGTCATATTGAAAATAAATTTTAACTTGAGGTGTTTGAATGTCCGATTGATGTTCACTGGAAATTTAAACATGACAGAGATGACTCTGAAGTATGAAGAGCCCCTTGTAAAACCCCCATTGGCTCTTCAAAACTTGCAATGCATTCAAATTCAGCAAAAGTTTTCAAATATCTGAAGCTCCATTGTTTGTCGTCCTAATAATACAATTTATTCAAATTCAATTCAAGATGATTTGTACCGGGCGGAGCCTGGTTTGTTTGTGTGGAAGACTTTATGTAAAAGACTATACTTGACTTAGCTATGTCTTACCCAGAATGCGATGCAGTATATAACTGAATCTAGTGAAAAACACTAAGTTAAATACATTACTATCACTTACCAGATAATTTTACAGCCTTGGCTAACTTCTTCAACTCAGCACAGAAGGAGTTGATGGTCTCTCCTTCACGCTGGTATCTGCGGTGGAATCGGAATCTCTCAGCGATAGTCAAGGGTGGAGGATCCAACTGATTCTTTAGAGCTAGCACCAGTTCGTCGAACGTCTTATCCTTCGGCTTGTCCGGAGAAACGATGTCTTTCAGCAAGGCGTGGATTCGGGACGGCAACAGCGTTATCATCGCAGAAACCTTCTTTTCTTCAGGCGTATCTGTAGCCAGGAAGTACATCTCCAAACACTCCACATACGTTGACCAGTCCTCGGATCCTTCTTGAAAAGGCTCCAACACCAAACCCACGTTTGGTGTTCTGGCAGGAACAGGATCAGACATCTTGTCTCTCGTTTCTCAAAACTTTCAATTATCTTTAAACTTTAAATTGTTTTTTACTTTTAAATAATTAAATCGCGCATCCTCGTTGCCAGAATTTGCTATGAATTAAAACAACAGCTAAAAATCTGAACGTGACTTTTATTCAGAGCAAACAAAGATCTGACAAAAATAAAACAAGATTACAAAAATAGGACAATCATCTCGAGAGTCAATTGGCTGCGGCCGGCTATTACGTCAATACCTTATTAACATAATAGTTCTCTTGACACAACAGCAATTACGTCATTCGTAATTAGCATAAAGTTACTCTTGTACACTACACACAGTTTGTTTTAGAATTGACAAATCGTTGCGGAAACTTTGCCAAAATATAAAAAAAACACTTTTAGTTGGATTGTAGAAAAATAAACGTGAAAAAAAAAACGTGTTTTGTGTGAAAAAGTCTTTCTATACAAAAAAAAAACACAACACAATGTGTTTAAGCATTAAATTATACTCTATTTTTAAAATAAATTATCGTCTGCTAATAAACGTATTTACACATTCGGCAGCTCTAATAAAATAACGTTTTAGAAAATTTACTGACTTTCATAATTCAAAACTATATTAGTAACTTGTGTCAATCTTTAGTATAGTTACCGGCAAATATTTGCCAAGCATTTGCTTGTTCCTAATATTGAAGCGATGAATGGCTTCGTTGACTAACCTGTTTTTGCATTCGGTTTTGACTTCGCAGCATTTCCTGTCTTATACCTACTTCTAAATCGGGCCACCCGTGCAGTCAAAAATGTCCGACGGATAAATAGCCTTGTAAGGGAGTGCACGTTAAATATCCTTCAAAGTCCTGACGCTGCGTACGACGTCGCCCTTAACGGTTGCGTTGAGTGCCTATTTAGGTGTTGGCTCGTCACCTGACTGTGGTTCTAAAATACGATCCCCTTCGCCTATAGCCCTCGTGTAACTCTAGTGCGACGATAATTTAAACCTAACCTAAATCGGGCCACTTTTATTTGCGCCACCCTGTAGAAAAGGAGAATAATCTTTCTCTACCTGAATTTTGTATTTCATTTCTTTTGCCCATCGATGACTGCAAGCTCGCAGGTGTAATTTGGAGTAATTTTGTCAACTGATGAATTGTAGGTTCAAATTTACCATTTGCATGAATAAAACTTTGACCTCGGTCAAGTTGTAGTGTAAGGTTACAACTATAAAACCCATTATGTTTTCCCAACTATGCAATGCAATCAAATTCAGTAAAAGTCTTCATATTGTTGAAACTTCATTGACTTCAGAGCCAACCACTTTCTTTGCATGGAACCTCACTGCCAGCAAATAAATGGCAGCGAAGTACCCTACAAATAAAGGAGTTGGTATAAATAAGGCGAAGCTGGGAAAATAAGGTTCCTGGAAAGTAAGATGATAGACTGTTTTTATGATGCACTAAAATTCAGAACAAAAAAATCAGCAAAAATGCACTCAAATTTAGCAAAAGTCTTTCACTTGAGGTGTTTGAATGTACACTGGTAATTAAATAAATCGATTTGAGCGAATAAAAAACATGACAGCGGCACCTCTGTAATCTGAAAAACCATTTGTAAAACCTCTATGGCTCTCGTTATATTGTGATGCACTCAAATTCAGGAAAAGTCTTCAAATTGTTGAAAGCTCATTGACAGCTAAAAGCCAACCACTTTTTTTGCATGGAATCTCACTGCCAGCAAATAAATGGCAGCGAAGTACCTTACAAATAAAGGAGTTGCTATAATTAAGGCGATACTCTGGGAAAATAAGGATGATGGAAAGTGGCATCAAAGACGTTTATTCACTTGAGATGCTTCAATATTTACTAATAATTTAAAAAAATCATTTTTTTGCGAATGAAAAACATGACAGCTTCACCTCTGTAGTCTGACGAACTATTTGTAAAACCTCACTGGCTCTGCTTATATTCTAAATTCAGCAAAAGTTTTCACATTTTTGAAGCTTCATTGACAGCAAAAAGACCATCAGCAAGGGATCTCACGATCAGCATATAAATGACAGTAAGAATCCTTCCACAGAAAAACGTATGGCATAATTGGAATATTGAGAATATATTATTTTTGACTTGAGAAGTTGGAACATTGATTTGATGATCTTGGGTTTAAGGAGAGAAAGCCTTCATAAGAGGACAACATTTGAGGTGCAGGGGCAACGCTTGAGAAGTCTTGTCAGTCATCCTGATAACTCGATTTATTGAAGTTCAATGCAGTGAGTGACCGGGATAGCCTGGTCGGTTAGGTCTTGGCCAGGCATCCCTAAGGCAGCGAGTTCGAGTCCCCCCTGCTTTCCGAAGACCCCCGTGTACGCCAATGGTGAATGGTGCACGTTCAATCCGTCGTGGTAACAAAGTCCTCCAAACTCCCATACCAAATCAATATCTCTGGGGGTGACAAGTCAATTCTGGGGATCTCCTAGTTGGCATCTGTCTCTAAAAATTAGATGGATCCACTTATGTGAGTGTGTGATGTGTCTCTCTAACTTGACGAATGTTTTTAAGCGTCTCTGACCCAGCACAAAAACTTGAATATATATGTCTACCAACCAACCATTGCGATTTATTCAAGTTCAATGCAATGGATGGGAACCAGGCTGGGTGTGGATTTTTTTCAGTGGGACAGAAGGCAGTTTTCGACGTTGATGTGAAGGCAAAGTTGGCATGGCTGGTTAGGTCTTCCACATTTCAAAAGTTTTTTTACTTCAATGCTGCAAATTGCACACTGCTTTTTTCGCAAGGAATCTTACTGCCAACAAATAAATGGTAGTAAAGATCCCTTGCCAATAAAAGAAGTTGGCACAATGAGGACGATACTTTTAAAATAATTATCCTGGAGAGTCAGCTTGATATGACTTTTTTTTCTACTTGGGAGGACACTTGATTATTCACTGGTAAAAAACGCTATAAAGTCTTCATTGGGGCCCTGATGGGTGAGTGGTTGCAGATCACAGACCACTACGCTAGCAGTCTGTGGGCTGTAACTGGAGCGGGTTCAATTAACGTCTTCGCCCTGGGTGAACTTTTTCTCTCTGTGACAGTAAACATTCTTTCTGTGTCTGTCTTACTTGAAGAAGGATTATAAGCGGGTCTCTAATCAAGCACACATGCCGGAATATATATGTACCCTACCCATAAGACTTCATTTTAGGGACAATACCTAAGGTTCTGAACAACTCTTGATTAAATTTTTAAATGCTAATGTACTCGGACATAACGAAAATCCGTTGAACCTTTTATTTTCGCGGAATTCATGTATTTATATTCTTTGCAATGATTATATTTTGTATGCTATAATAATGAAGATACAATTAAAAAACAACATTTCTTATAAAAAAATTGGAATTTAATTAGGATTTACTAACTAAAGCAGTTCACATGACGGTGAGCCACCCACTGACAGGATTTCACATAATCTTTTGACAAAATTTTTTACACAAAATATGTATAAATATATATAAGTATAACTTGTACTCGGACACGACAAAAATCTGTGGAACATTTTATTTTTACGGAATTTATGTATTTATATTCTTTACAATGAATATATTTAGTACTTTGTGTGCTGTAATAATGGAGATACAATTAAAAAAACAACATTTAAACAAAAATGGGATTTAATTAGGATTTACCAACTAAAGCACTTCACATACATGTCGGTGAGACAGTCCACTGACTGGATTTCACATAATCTCTGAATAAATTTTTTTATACAAAATACCCGTTTTTTTATTTATTAAACTATGGTAAGTAAATAAAATATTCATCACCTTAAATTAATTCAAGTTCGAGCATAACTTTTCTTCAAGTGAAAGATATCTTTCGGGGAGATGGTTTTGTACGTTTTGTGAGGAATGACCCAACTGTCCTTTTCAGCCACTCTAATTCAAATTCCTCACAAAATTTTCAAATTAAAAAAAAAAAAAAACAAAAGATTACTTTATGTCAAGGTACAATTATTTTTTTTCAATAAAAGCAAAATACGCAATGTAAACGTGAGAATTCACGTTTACTCAAAAGTCACGTGATAGTTTGACGAAACAATCCTCAAAATTAACGAATGAGGCTTGAGGATTCATGAATCGTCAACAATGAAAGTGTTATTTCTGAGAGTGTGAGTTGCAGGTACAAAATCTGAGCTACGAAGTTTTAAATCCAAAACTATGGATTCATTCAAGTTCAACTAACGATTCCATAGATCCATGCAAGTTAAAGGACAACTGTTTAGCATGGCAGGAAGGTTCTTTTCTTCGTGAACAGAAAACTGCACACTACTTTATTTTCGCAAGGAGTCTCACTGCCAGCTAAAAAATGGCAGGTGTGGACCCCTTACAAATAAAAGCGGGTGGCATAAATAGGACATTACTGGAAGGATGCCTGGAGAGTCAAATTGAAGATTTTTATTTAACTGGTAAATTGGTAAAAATTGGTAACTGGTAACTGGTAAAAATTGGTAACTGGTAAAATTTCTCACTGGTAAAAAGTCAATGATGTGTTATCGTTGAAGAATAATGGAATGATGGAAAAGAAAAAGAAGCAGGCGTAGAAGAAGAATGGAAAAACGGAATAATGACCTGAGGTGAAAATCGGCCGTCCAGATATAAGAATTCATGCAACTTTAGCACCAAATTTTAATTTTAAATGTAGTAGTGTAGTGGGTATAAGGAGAAGAGGCAGAGCAGCTACGAGGTGATTGGAAGGTGTTGAGAGGGACCTGAAAGTGATAGGAATAACCAGATGGAGAAATCTGGCTGCAAGTCGCCCTGTCTGGAGAAAGCAGACTGAAAAAGCCTTGGCCTGCACCAGGCTGTAGTGCTGTTAAAAAGAAAGAAGTGTAGTGTAATCGTTTCCGGCTGCATATTTCTGGCCTCCATTAGGAGCTTTAACACAGCCAATGACGCCTCGTAATTTGGAACCCTGGTCAAGTGATGAGGTCGACACCTGAGCGGGCAACCAACGGAACTTCGAGCGACATCGTATGCTGACGCCGTCGGGACTTTGGACTCAACAGATTTAACGAGCACGTCTGTCCCAGTGTACTCGGCCCATCCGTCACGAGTTGGATTTTCTACTCTTTCCCAGTACAAATATCCGATTTATAGGGTGACTGGCAGTAGGTGGGATTCAAACCCCCCCCACTCCTGAGAAGGCTGAATCCTGAGGCGGATGCCTTAACCACTCGGCCACAGACGGACAATTTTAAACGGACAACTAATTAGCAAGTAAAGTGTGAGGAATGTTCTTTTCTTCATTGGCAGAAATTGCGCAACACCTTTTCTCTTAAGAGCTCTCACTGTTCACACATAAAAGTCAGTGAGAGTTCTTTCCGGAGAAATAGGATTGGCACAGCTAAGGTGATTCTTGATGACTATGGATCCGGGAAAGATAGATTAAGATATATTTCACTTGAGCCGATTGGGTGACAGATGTGGAAGTTAAATGGCAACACTTGAGCTTCCAACATCGTGAGGCGAGGTGACCGGTGTTGTTGCAGAAGAATAAAGGTGAAGATGATCATAAGGCTTTTAAGACATTTAATTTGACTAACTACAGCACAAACTACAAATAATAATCAATAACAGGTAAATCATGACTCATGACATCACAGGTCCTTTTGGCCCGATATTAGAAGCAAAAGTGATGTCTTTTTAGGTTCGAATCTCACTGGGAATGATTTTTTCCCGCCCTTATGATGCAAGGGATCGGTTAAAAGAATATATAGGAATTTATACGATTGGGGGAGAAATTTGATTGACAGAACTTTAGTTTTAGTTCGTAATTTTGAAGGATTCGGGTGCAAAGATAAGTACCGTGTGCAAAGGTTTTACTTCCGAAATGGGGCTCAAAATGGGGTGCCGAAACAAAGAAAGTTAATAGAAATTAAATTAAATGAGATTCACCACAATCGTAAATGCAAATGTAAGGAATCTTTTTACTTTACCATAACATTTCAGAAATATGGACAAAGACATATTTTCAGGTTTGTGTGCTTGGTCAGACACCCACTTATAAACCCTCGTCAAGGAAGACAGACACAACACACACATACGCGACAGATGCTGCCATCTACCACGCGCCACCTCCACAATTTAGACATGTCCCTGAAGGAGAGAGAAATAGTCTCCAGGAACCTGCACGTGGGAAACTGCGCAATGACCACCCACAGGACTTTCGGACCCAACAGATTTAGCGAGCACGTACTCCGCATATACTCGACAAACACAAACATCCATGCCTTATTGTGATTCGAACCTTAACCCAGAAGCTCCAAAGGCTAGCACCTTAACCATTGCGCCGTCGGGTCGGCTAGAAATGTGGAAGTAAAGTGAAGTAGTGGAATGATCTTTTCTTCTTCAACAGCTAATTGCACACTACTTCTTATCGCAAGAAATCTCACTGCCAGCTAATAAATGGCAGAGAAAAAAAAAGCTGTTGGCATAAATGGGATAATACTGGAAAGCTGTTTTGAGAAAACATAAATGTTTTACTGGTTAAAGACCAATGACAAGCTGGCGTTAAAGAAAAGTGTAATGCTTTAATTGAAGCTGGTGTAGAAGAAAAATTGAATACAACTGAGCCTCCAATGTCGGATATACAGTCCTGCACAAAAGTTTAGACACAGACGCAATTCATGAAAAAATCGTCAATGTTACTAGTTTTCAGTAGTTTTTTTTAAATATATATTCTTTAGACAGCATGAAAAATAATTGGGTAAAAATTTTTGCCCAAAAATATAGATAAATTTGACTTCCATCAACAAATTAAAAATGTCCATACTTTCCTTGCCACAAAAGTAAAGGCACAAGTTTCAGTTTTATGCAAATTCTATACAGGATGTAATTGCGTCATCAAAGGGGAGGGGTTTTAAGTTGCTTTAAAAGGTTGAAGGTAATTTTCAATGCTTAGAACCATTCTGAAGTCAAGTGAAATTTTGTATGAAGAGATTTTAAGGATATGGACATTAAAATTCAGAGGTAAATCTGTTTCTGATATTTCTACTGAATTTAAGCGTTCAAAACGATGTATTTATAGTGTGTCAGCAAGTGGCGATCAACACCCACCAAAATCGCGGTCTGGAAGACCTCGAATCATCAGAAAACGAGAAGACAGACAAATAAGAAAATTGGCTTCAGACAAACAATGCTCTTCAAATCAAATTAAAATACCAATTGTGGCTTAACTTTCACCAAAAACTATCAGGAGGTGAATCAATGAATCTGGATACTTGATAAAATCCAAGCTTATAGCGCAACCTAGCTTGCTATCTCATCTTAAAGATGCAAGACCGCAATGGACTCAACAACACATGTCTTACAGCTATCCATTGGTTAAAGAAAATGGAATAATGGAAGAGAAGCATGTGTAAAAGAAAAATGGAAAGATGACCGGAGGTGCAGATATGGTAAAAGCGAAAATAAAATCCGCCATCCTGTTGTAAGGATTCATTCTACCTCTGCACCAAATTGAAATGGTAAATTGAAGCGAACAACGCATGGAAGGAAGGGAATGTAATTCTTCGTTAGAAGAAAATTGCACAACACCATTTCCTTGTAAGAGATCTCATTGTTCCCAAATAACAGTCAATGAGATTTCCTACAACGAAAATGGTATTAGCAAAGTTAAAGATAATTCTCAAAAAGTAAGGATCAGGGAAAGTCAGAATTAGATTGTTTCTCACTTGAGCCAGTTGAATTCCAGCTGTATAAGGAGGATAGGAACACTTGACCCACTAATGCCGGATATCCAGGCGTAGGGATATTTTCGACTTCTACACAACGCTTCAGAAGTATGGAAGTTAACTTCTTAGCATGGGAGGAATTTTCTTTTCTTCATTAGCAGCAGATTGCACACTACTTTTTTTTCTCAAGGTGATTCACTGCCAGCAAATAAATGGCAATTGAAACACCTGAAGAATAAAAGTGGTTGCCATTAGTTGGAAAAACAAGGATCCTATAAAGTCATATTGAGAAGACATCGTTTACGTCATATGCTTCATTTCGAGAAGAAGACTAGAAGGCCATTCTAGGCCACTCTAGAAGGCCATTGATGCACAGGTGCTAAATGGTGAAAAATGGAAAAGAAAAAGAGGTAGAAGAAGAAAACAAAAAGGGAATGAAGACCTGAGGTGCCCATATAAGGCCTAGACCACAAAGTCGGCCATGCTGATATAGACATTCTTCCCACTTCAGCACAAAATGCTAAAGGTATAAGAGAGTCAAAGAACAACTGCTTAGCATGGCAAGAGAACTGTACTATCTGCACAATACCGTTTCCTGCAAGAACTGCCTCGCTTCACTAATAAATGCCGATGACAGTCCTTACGAAAGAAATGTAATTTAGTACAGCCAAGGTGATTATTGAAATCCCAGGATACGAGAACGTCAGTATAGGATTGTTAATCACTTGAGCCATTTAAATGCCAGTTGCAGAAGGAAATAAAAACAACTGCGAATACAATGTCAGAGGTGTAAGGATATTTTCGACTTCTCAACACATCATAAGTGTGGAAGTCAAATGGAAGACAACATTTTGGCATGGCAGGGAAGTTCTTTTCTTCATTAGCAGCAAATTACACACTACTTTTTATCGCAAGTAGTATCACTGCCAGATTATGAACGGCAGTGAGATACCACTTGCAAATAAATGTAGTTTGCTAAGGTGTTTCTTGATTAATGAGGATTCGGGAATGTTAGATTGAGATATATTTCACTAGAGCAGTTTAAATAATAGATGTGGAAGTAAAAGATAACCCTTGCGATACCATTATCGGCCATTCGGATATAGGTATTCATTCAACCGTTTCGCAAGACTTCAGAAGTAAATTTAAGTCAAATGACACCTTCTTATAGCATGGCAGAAATTTTCCCTTCGGCTAGTCCGCGGACGATTGGTTAGAGCATCAGCCTTGAAATTTGACTTTCTCAGGAGTGTGTGTGTGGGGGGGGGGGGGTCGAAACCCCACTTACTGTCAGTCATCCTATAAATCGGATCGGTGCTGGAAACAGTAGAAAAATACTCAACTCATCACGGATGCGTCCCGAGTACACTGGGACAGACGTGCTAGTTAAATCCGTCGAGTTCAAAGTCCCGACCGCGTTAGCGTACGATGTCGCTCAAAGTTCCGTTGGGTCCCCGCTCAGTTGTTGATCTCGTCATTTGACCAGCGTTCTAAATTATGATGCGTTATTTTTTGTGTTAAAGCTCCTAAAAGAGGCTAGTAATAGGCAGCCGGAAATGATTACCTTACCCAGATTCTCTTCTTCATTAAGCATCTGTCATGTGTGTGTGTGTGTGTCTGCGTGTGTTGTGTCTGTCTTACTTGACAAAGGTTTATAAGCGGGTCTCTGAATAAACACACAAGCCTGAAAATATAGGTATACCAACCAACCAAAGTCTTCATTAACCGCAAAATGCACACTACGTTTTTTCGCAAGTAATTTCAATGCCAGCTAATAAATGAAATTGAAGAAAACTGGCGAATAAAAATGGTTGCTATAAATAGGACGATACTGGAAAAATAAGGATCCTGGAAAGTCATCCTGAAATGCCAGTTGTAGAAGGAAATGAAAGCATTTGAGTCTTCAATGTTGGATATCCTGGCGTAGAGATTTGTTCAACGTCTTCATAACATTTCAGAAAACAAATGACAACTTCTTAGTATGGCAGGAATTTTCTTTTCTTCATTAACAGCAAACTACACACTACTTTTTATCGCAAGTAGTATCACTGCCATATTATGAACGGCAGTGAGATACCACTTGCAAATAAAAGTAGTTGCTAAGGTGATTCTTGATTAATGAGGATCCTGGACCGTCAGATTGAAACTTATTTCACTTGAGCCGCTTAATCTAGATGTAGAAGTAAAAGATAACACTTAAGCTACTACTATCGGCCATCCAGATATCGGAATTCTTTCCACCGTTTCTTCATTTCTTTTTTCGACTTCTTCAAACATTCAAGTCAAATGACAGCTTTTTAGCATGTCAGGAGTTTTCTTTACTTCATTAGCAGCAATCATGGCTTCATAGTCTTCAAATGAAGAATGTCTAGGCGTAATCGTAAGAAAAAAAATTTATTACATGCATACTATTTTTTATTACATTATATATATAGCTATGTTTATAACACATAAAAGCCATTTTTTATTAAAATTATAGGGGAGAGTGGGAGCTATTGGGACACATTTTTTTCAACCTCTTTACTTCAGCAAAAAATAAGAATTTTAATTCATCTTTTTACAATCTTATAAAGTGATTATTCGTTTGCTTAAAAAGTCATTCGACAGGCGTTAAAAAATCACCAGATTTTGGTTGCTGAGCATTTTAAACAAACATGCAAATGTTGCCCCCATATGTGGGGTCCAAGGACAGGGTGAAGGGCTGCCTTAATTAAATATTCGAAAAATGGAATCAGAAAATGATGAGAAAATAAAATTTTAAAGCAAAAACCATTTACATAATGTATTCTTAATAAAATTTTACTTTTTAATCAATTAATCCCATTAAAAGGGGAAATATCAAAGTTAAAACTCAAAATCGCTATTTACTAATCGCAAGTGAGGCTCAAGGAATGCATTTCGCTTTGAGACGAATTGTGTAACACTTTTGACACAAGGCTGTAGGGTGTTCAGAAAGCAAATACAAACTCAACACTATAGAGCCTTATGCAAACGGGTTCACATGGAAAAACTCCTTGGACAGCTTAGGACTTCCAAGGGAGGATCTTTACTCTTCTCAACTTCTAGTAATAGATTCTCGAAAGGTCACTTACGGGTCTAGTCCGAGTCGGTCAGACAGACCAAAGATAGGTCAATACTAGGGATGCACCGAATACCAAATTTGGCGTTTCTGCATAAACCAATTTTTTTGTCAGATCTCAGTAAGTTGTATTTATTATTCATTAAATTTAATTCAACATAAACATATAAGTACACAATATTTCAATAATTTTAATACAATATAGCTATTAATTTTTTTTAACTAAAGCAAAACACAATAAAGTATTACTTGTTTGTCATTAAAACAAGTCTTTTAGAAAGTGTTTGAAAATTGGGGAAGTCTTAACACGAAAACGGAAACGGAATAAGAAAACTAAAACAGAAGTACCGCTGTAGAATGAAAACTAGAAAAAAATAAATAAAACAATGGCTTACAATAAAATTATAAACATTTGTGGATTCTGGTTTACAAAGAAAAGTCCGTTACGAAAGTATTAGGATTATCATGTCTAAGGTGAATAGAATTTTGTCTTTTTTTATAAGTTGTCTGGTAAAAAAAAAAAAAACTTTTGCCTTAGTATTGTAAATCACATTCGTATAAATAAACAGATTTTCTCTGAAAATTTCAAGGTATTTTTTCTCTTAGTCTAGCTGACGGTTTTTTGGTCTTGTCTTGTAGGCTTGTTGCTTGGCTCTGTAATAGCCTATTTCCATCGCTATTTATTCATCGCAAGTGTTGCTCAAGAAATGCATTTCGCTTTAAGATGAATTGTGTAACACTTTTGACACAAGGCACTCCAGTATTTAGAAATTTAATAAACACTAAAGACTGCAGAGCCTTATGCAAACGAGTTCACACTGGAAAAATTTTGGACTGCTTAGGACTTTCAAGGGAGGATCTTTATTCTTCTTTCATTACTAATAGATTTCGAAGGGGATCTTTATTCTTTTTTCATTACTAATAGATTTCGAAGGGGATCTTTATTCTTTTTTCATTACTAATGGATTTCGAAGGGGATCTTTATTCTTCTTTCATTACTAATAGATTTCGACGGGGATCTTTATTCTTCTTTCATTACTAATAGATTTCGAAGGGGATCTTTATTCTTCTTTCATTACTAATAAATTGTTAAATTTTATAAATTAATAAAAAATTGGTATTGATTTAAAAAATTAGGACACTGTTAATAGCCAGGCGGGTAACGTTGGCCACCCATGAAATTCATAAGAAACATACTTTTTAACATCCCTAAAAACTGTGTTAACGAATTAAATAGCAATATTAAAACTTTGAACCTAAAAATAACAAAGTTATAAGACGTATAGTTATGAAAAATGGTATATAACATAACATTTACATTGCAGTGCAGTGCATCGTGGAATGGCATTACACGATAAATACCAGTATTGTTTGTAGCTTAAAAGAAAAATAAACTTCTATTTTAATTGCGGAAAAAGAACTTTTTTGAAGCAAGATTTAATACCAAATATATTTATAAATATCAAACGATTTTATTACAAAAAGGGAAAATAATACATTCATAATTAGGAATCTGTAAATGTTTACCTTACGACATTTGCGAATTTGAGTGGTATACGATTCTTGCATTCTATCTTTATCTTTTTAACGTTTAAAATCGTGAGATTTTTTTAAAAAAAATATCGAAAAAAAATGAGTAATTATAATAGTAAGAATTTTTAAAAAATAGTTAAACAGAATACACTTTTAAATACATTTGTTAAAGTGCAAAGTTCCATAAAGAAATCTTTACATCTTTGGCCAAAGTTACCCGCATTCATCGGCAAAAGCTTCCCAATTACCAATATTTAAATACAGCAAAAAAAATTCAACTTAGAATAAACAAATGGTGTAATATTCTTCACCATAAATAAAATAATCGAATAGAGTGTTTTGTTTGAATATTTTCAATATTTTTAAAAGTGTTCCAGACAGAAGCTGGAAGAGATAGATTTTTGTCATTTAATGCTCGTAAGAATGAAAACAGAATTTGCAGTTTTGCCAGAATTAGAATGAGATTTTTTTTACATGAAATGAAAGGCGAAGTTTCCACTTTTCCAAAACTGTAATACAAAATAAACAGATTTTCACTGTAAATTATACGGTACTTTTAATATCATACTAGCTGACAGCTTTTTTGTCTGCAAACCAACATACTTTTTTAGCATTGTAACGTAGTGTTCGTTTGAACCTTAGTATTCCTTAGGCAGGTTTTTCAACATTAGTTTAGCATGGCAGAAATTTTCTTTTCTTCATTAACAGCAAATCGCACACTACTTTTTTTCTCAAGGTATCTCACAGCCAGCAAAATAAATGGCAATTGAAACACCTAAAGAATAAAAGCGGCTGCCATAAGTAGGACGATACTGGAAAATTAAGGATCCTGGAAATTCATATTGAGAAGACATTGTTCACGTCATATGTTTCATTCTTCAAAAGGCTATCGATGCACAAATGTTTAATAGTGACAAATGGAAAAGAAAGCAGGTAGAAAAAGAATTTAAAAATGGAGTGAAGACCTGAAGAGCGGATACAACCGCCGCCAACCAAATAAGAAACGGCAGGGATGGCGGTTTTTCGGAAAAACCGATGTTTTACGACGGCGGTCCACCTCTAAAGTGTTTCAAATAAGGGTGACGGGAACTATAGATCTTTTATTTTTCTCGCAAGTTATATTGAGTCCAAGTGTTTGAGTGTGTGAGTAGCTCTTTAATTTGATTTCAGTATTCTTTTTCTTCTTATAAGTGTTAAGATTAAACGAATATACCTCACTTTTTGACAAAATAAACCATGTATCATTCATAATGTAGAGTTAACTATATTGTTTAATTCTTTTAGCCTCGGTGTACCTCCAGTACGAGGTTAATCAAACTTCTTTTGACATTGGTATTTTTAAAGTTGTTTTCTTCTCACAAGGTATTCGGTGACAGATCTTATCCTTAGAGTCAATTACCGATTTCGAATTAACTTAGTATTCTGCTTTTAACTTCTATTATCTTGTATTCTGCCGTTTTTGTTCTTAAAAATTATTTCCGACGAAGCGAAGGTGTTTAAAAGACCTAGTGTGCAATATCTACCTACAAAGCACCTATAACTGATTTAGAATAAAAGCATAATCAGTTTTAGAACTTAGTGGAAAGTGATTCACACGAAAAAGCTGTTCCATTAGAAAGAAAATGAATTACATCAGATGTGGCCAAGACTTGCTATGTAGACTAGACTCATCAGTAGTCTAATTGGCTTGGTAAATGAAGAGTCCAGAGGAAGAACCTTTTAATTGACTAGTAATCGTCCCTTGCTATGATCTTTTTAACAGGCACTGCTGTCAGAAAACCAGTTTCTCTCTTGGTTCTTCTCTAGTTTTACAAGCGTGAGATTTGTGTGAGGTAAGAATCAAGGTTGCCTCGAGAGAAGAGCCAAGTCAGAAACCAGTTTTATAGCAAACCTTCAGGCAATAAATGGGATTGACGAAAACTGGCGAATGGTGATACTGGCCCTTGCGACTAAGTTAATTTTATGGTCGCAAAATTAAAAAAGTAGGTCGCATTTTTCGACTAGAGACCGGGAATTTCGAGCCCTGCTCAAGACTGTAGAGCCTTATGCAAACGGGTTCACATGGAAAGAGTCATTGACTAATTTGGACTTTCTTTGAGGATCTTTACTTTTCATATCGCTATCGTCACCAAAGAGACCTTATGCAGACAAACTCCTAGGTATTGTAGGAGTTTTCCCCCTGTACTTGTGAATATTCGATCGTTTTTCAAGGAATGCGTGTTACTTACGATATGAGTTGTGCAACGTTTTTGACGTAAGGCCCTTCAGTGCTTAGAAAGCAAATGTAAACTAAAGACTGTGGAGCAATTACACAAGCGGGTTCATATAGAAAAAGTCATCGACTTCGGGACTTTCAAAGGAAGGATCTTTAATCTTCTTCCCTTCTAGTACTAGATTTCCTAAAAGTCAATGATCTAAAAGGTTTTGTCCGACACCGTCAGACAGACCGAGGATAAGACAACAACAACAAAACGATCAGTTTAGTTTTAATTATCGTCGCACTAGAGCTACACGAGGGCTATTGGCAACGGGTGCCAAAACTTTTAAACACAGTAATAGATGGATTGACTAAATTTTTATGTTCTTTAAATTTTGATTTTATACTAGGGGGCAAAGCCCCCCCTGCTCGCTACCACTCGCCAACCCCCGAGAATTGCTACGCGTTTCCTCTTTGTTTGCTCCGCAAACAAGCATATAAGACTGAGATATATTAATTAAAAGGTCCCGACCAGCGGGGGAGTTCGCAAGACGAAAAAGGGAAGATGTCTTAGCTTCGGCTGCTTTTACGATGCGTGACTGGAAACTCGAGACCGATGCCAACAGCTGAAAAATAAGCTAGTTTCCGTGGGAATGCTCCAGGGCATCAAGTAGCTCTAGCGCTAAGCAATAATGATCTCTACCAAAGCCACGGGAAGCAACGAGTTTCTGAAGCTGTCCCGGTACAAAAACAAGCACATCGCCACACTTACTTTCAGCGTTTTGAGCCGCGTAAGTCACATGGCTTTCAAGGATCCGACAATTACAATTTTATATTATATAGAGAAATAGAGATAATGAAGTTTATTGTGTTGTGGTTAAGTGACATTGCGATTTAATTGCCTTTAAAAATGTCCGTCTACTTTCAAAAAGCGATGATGATAAGTTTAGGAACAGGAAACTGGAAATAAGCAAAGCTTCATTCGATAATGGATGAGATCAGATAAGAGATAATATAAAAAGCTTTGAGAGGTTTAGAGTTTTCTCTTGTCATTTTATCCTCTTATTATTTAACTTTTAACGTTTTCCAGACTTTTTCATTCAAATTGATCTTATCGTATTCATCGATTATTTCTACGCTATTGTTCACACAAACTTTCTGACATCTACTATAAAATTCCTTGTGTGTGTGTGTGATGTGCACTAGTAGAATCAATGCTTTCTAGACTTTACATGATTTAGAATTTTTCATTTTTTAACATAAAACATAATTAAAAAAAAGTATTTAATTTTGATCAACTTAATTAATGTAAAAAATTAAAATAAATTAAGTTAAAGACACCCGTGTTATACAAGTTCTGCAGAAAGTTGTACAAGTTGTCATTTAGTGCTAAAAATGAGCTATAAAACTAGATTTTATTGCATAGAATAATAAATAAAGCTTTTGACAATAAATTTTTTACATGTTATTAAACTATATGCAAACAAATGTATGATTTATTTTAAATACAGACTTTTACAAATATTAAAAACATTTATGCTTGTTAAAATACAAGTGGTATTCAAATTTTACATAGATTTTCACCATCGTAATTTCACGTTATCCTAACGAACACAAGTACTCTTGCTTATTTCTCAGGTACACTACACTGTTATAAACCTTATTCTTGGTTTCCTTAAAAATATGGTTCCCGTAGCTGCAACGGCTGCGTGGTAAAATGTTTCATCATATTTTATGCATTCAGTTGAACCACTTTTTCTGGTTTGGGAAATAAAAACCTGAAACATTGAATAACCTAATACCAAAAATTTGATCAAACAGTTTTTCATACACAGCCGCTGCAGCTAAAGGAACCACATTTTTAGGGAAACCAAGCGTCAAATTTTTAACCATGCAGTAAATCATCTTTATAGGTGATAAAATCAAAAAATTAATGCTGCATTGCACATGGATGCCGACAAATGTGATATTTAATTGCAATGAAGTATCATATTCACATTCAAACAAGTAGGTTCGTAACATAAACTGTGACTTAGAACTGCCAAACATGAAATTTTCTTTTATATTGAATTTTCAGATGTCACAAACAAACCTTTTCATCGAAAATTATTAGCTAAATAGGGTTTTCTATTTGCATTTCGAAAAATTATATCTAATATTGCACATATTTAAATCGAAATAAAATATCTCATAATAACCCTTTCAGCCCCAGTAATGTCATTTGGCATCGCCATGTTTCTGATCATAATTTAAAAAAAAAACAATAGGGCTGACATCTATTCGGATGGATTAAAAATATTTTCCAATAGAATCCAAGATTCGAATGATGTTCTTTTTGATAACCTAAATTACTATAGACGATCAGAAAATTAAATTCTAAAATGATGATGCCTAATTGCCATTAGGACTAAAAGGGTAAACAACTACTAAACTATCTAAAAGTATCAAAACATCTAACTAAATTAATTAATTTTTAAATTCCATTTAAAAAAAATAATGAGAAAATCCGCTTGAGTCATCTGCATGCGTGCTTGAGTGTGCCCTGTTTGCTCAAAGTATTAGTCATGAACTCTTATTCAGAAAAACTAATTTGCTAATTCCACACAGTTAAAAATTAAACTCTCAAAAATGAGTACTTTAATTCCCCAAATCTGAAGCCGGCCCGCCGGAGCAGTGGTTAGTGTTCTAGCCTTTGGTGCTGCTGCGTTCGGGTTCGAATCCCAGTAAGGGCATGGATGTTTGTCTTGTCAATAAATGTTGTTATTTTTCTGTGTGTTTGTGTCGTCCTTCTTTGTGTGTCTCTTGTGACTTTCTCTTCTGGCCAGCTGGGTAATGGGCTATTCAGCCTACATTCTCCCTTCTAGAGGGCGCAATCATTGTCATTTCTCAAATCTAACATCATAGTTTTTATTAAGAGGATACGGTACCCTAAAATTGGTCAAAGTAACGATTTTTCAGTTTTTACTTTTTATTGTTCACAATATATTTAACCTTTACAGAAAGTTTCATAATGATATCTTTTGTAGAAAAAAAATTATTAAATATTTTCTGAAGCCAATTCCTATAAGTTTGAATGCGTATTTTGCCTGCTTTTAATCTCTTCTCTCTGTTTCGCGTTTTTCAATTCGTGTGTTTAGTAAACCCAAAGGCTTTTTTTGCTAATTAAGGCAGATTTTTGATATTTTTAACCTATGTTCTTTATGTATGATGCATAAAATGGAATAAGGTCTAATTCTACTATATATAGTTGTTTTTTAAAAAAAAATGTTGAATTCAATAATTTGTCATTTTTTTGTGTGATTTTTTGAGATTTTCAGCATAAATAATGTTACTTTTTAACTGTAGCTCACATTTTAAAATCCATGTTCAATTCTTGAACAAATAGTTCTAAAAACAAATTATCAAAGTTTGGTGGAGTTTTTCTCAACATTGAAAGACTAGTAGCGTTCTAAAAAAGTTCAAAAATTTCGACTGAAAAAAAAATGAAAAACTACTTGCACATACTTGTTTTCATTGCTAGAAAATGATTATTTAGAATGAACATTATATAAAACCCCTAAAGTTTACAAGTTTATGATATATATCTGGAAATAATGTTTTGAGGTCCCATTAATTCGTCAATTTCAAATAGTGGGAAAAGTATTACACTTACTGTAGATCCTCACATCCCGGGCCCGAGTAGAAGATGTTTTTTTTTTTTAAACATAAACGTGCATGTTATCAAATTAGAGAACATTGTATTTCAAGCAATTATAAACTTATGATGTTATCGAAAAAGGAAGAATTATTCTCATAATTGAGAAGCTTATGGAAAGAAGGTGCTAAGGGACATTTATGAAAACAATTTATCTCTTTATATCAATGAGTATGTAAGCAACTTCGTTAACGTTGTATAACAATAACAAATTTCCATTTCTTTCATAAACTTTAGGTTTACTCTATTTTTTAAGGATGCAAGTACCTTTTTTTAACAGGTCTGAGGGCCAACTAAGAAAACTTTTTGTCACTTAGCACGTTCCACCACTAAGCTATTTAATTAAGAACCCATTTTAAACAGTGGATAATTAGTTCTATAACTAATGAAGATCGCTTAAAAGACGAAATCTTCTCCGACGTTGAATTTCCTCGTTCCTGAACACCCGCGCCAAACAAGGGTAATCTTCGAAGCATTCCCAATTACAGACATGAATCTTCATGAGTTCTGCCTTGAAGATCCTTTTTAGATGAGGCCCCATGTCGCCAACGTGGTTCAAAAACATGTCCAACAGTATCTTTTCCGTGTTCCAACACTCGTCTCCCGTGTTGTTCAATTCCTCATCGTCCGTCACATCGTCATCGTCGTTTTCTGGGTATTCCAGATTGATTACGTTCCTTATGAATTTCACCATGACTGCGGGATAGGCTTGCTGGTTGGCATCTAAAGAGAGTTTGAAGTGCAACAGGGCTCGCTTTCTTATATCCAGCCTTAGGGTCCCCAGCTCGAAAATGTCGGGTTCTGAGAGGTTCACCCTATGGAAGTAGGGTATGCATCAAAAAATAATTCTACTCTTTAAAAAAGCCGCTATAAACTAATCGCTTAACCTACAAAAATCACTAAACAACGCTGTAATCCAAAAACTTAACCTACAAAATTATCTTAAAAACGCTGTAAGCTAAACGCTTGACCTCCAACCCCCCCCCCCCCTAAAAAAAAAATGCAATAAACTAAACTAGAAAATCTCTAAAAACGCTGTAAACTGAACTTGGTGGTGCAATGTATACTGCCGTGGGCAGGTAAACTGCAGTAATCGCAACAATGAGTTTTACCATTTTTGATCTGAAATAAATTTTATTTCCCTTGTTGTACCATTTATGTTACAGTAATTGAGTACTTCCAACAGGTCCAACAACTTAAGGAAGTTGCCCACGGCAGTATAGAGGGTTAGGGGCGTTTATACCTATTTGAATATTTCAGTTAGCGAGATCTGCGGTGTTGTAGTTGCTAAGTGAAATGTAGATCATTAAAAAAAATGACAATAGACTAAGATGAAGTGAAGACCCTAACAGATTCGAAGATAGATGTTGAGAGATGCTTTTGAAAGAGAAGAATATGTGCAAAATGCAAACATGATGAAAAGTAAATTTTATTAGGTGTTTAATTTAAAACTTCAAAAAAATCTGTAACTAATAAATTTTTATAATTTAAATAAACATGTCCAATTGAAAACTACATATGAACTTTTAAGTGAAGTACTAGCTTAATTTTTTTTCGTTGTGAGCTTTGTTCTAAAATTACATTTTCTTATGCAGCTGTGAAAACAAGGTTTTGAAATAAATTATCTTATAATTTACCCTATGAAGTTGGTTAACAATTTCATGAAATTTAAACAAGAAATGTTCTATAAAACCATAGCTTTTCGCAAAAGACCCGTGATGCTTAATATGTAAAAAGCTTAGTGAAATAAAGTATCATAATCTCTTGCAATCTGGCGTCCCCCATTTGGGGACATTAGTTAAAGCCTCCCCACAAACAATTAGTATGTTAATTAGTTTCGAAATTAACCTGGACCGATAGAAGAAGATCAAATTATAAGTTTTCGGACTCTGATTAAAAGTATCAGTCTTTTATTTATATAATAATTAAGTTTAACGGTGGATAGTAGAGTTTTTAAACTTAATTTAAGCATTTTTTTTCCAAAACTTTTCAAAAAGTTCTTTTTGTAGTTAATTTTAAAAGCTTTTTGTCTTCAGACAAATATTAAAATAAACAACAAATAAGTGATAACAACAAATAAGTGACAACAACAAATAAGTGACAACAACAAATAAGTTATACTGACATTTTTGCATTTTGAATTATAGCACAAAAAGTGAGTATTTTTAAAGCTTAAGGCGTGTTTCTCAGTAACTATTTAACATAATTTTTTAAAAAATTACTTTGCAAAACATACTTTTTGGCATATATTTGTATGAAAAGTATGTTTGGATAGAATATATACCTGTGGGATTTAACTCGTTTGTTTCAAGAGGTTAAAGAAACTGGTAAAAACATACCTAGTAAATACATTTTAAAAATATCGGCGAAATGCTGTTTAGTTTCCCAAGTATTGTCTTAAGACAAAAAAAAAATTGAAGTCATTATAACTGTTTCGTCGATAGGAGTCCGCCACACATTCCAAATTACAAACCTCAAACATTATCTTTATTATATCAATATTTTTGTTCCAAATGTGTGATTAAAGTTAGTGTGTATTTTTATTGGCTACACTATGTCTGAAAGTTTTGTGAACTGAAATCCTATTTTGGTATGCAAAATTCTAAAGGTTCTGTGTCACAAATTAAGCCATATCTTTGCAACGACAAAACCTTGTATATCCTAAATGGTTACAAAGATTTAAGGGGGTTCAGTACCCCAAAATCAGTGAAAAAATAAAAAAATAAAATTATTGGCTTAAAATACTATTACAACCTTTATTAATAATGTCACAAAGTATCAAGACGATTGGAAAATTATTTGTGACATTAAAAGTCATTTTTTTAACCCTTTCCTTACTGAAACGGGTTAACAATATAAAAACTTTAAACGCGTTTTTCTCAGAACTTGATTTTTTGAACTTCGATGTACCTTTTCTCAAAACCTATGCTATGTTTTCTCGTAAACTTTTTTATATGATGTAATACATAGTATAGATTAATCTGAGGTTATAAATTTTAATAAAACTAAAGTAAAAAAATTCATGGGGCAAAAAAGTGAAAAATTTCATGATTTTTTGGGTGCTTTAACGCTCGTATTCACCAGGCAAGATTAAGCGCAGTTTAGTCTCTGAACCGGTTCTAGTTCGCGATTAGCCTCGAAACGGTATTCACCAGCACTTAATCGTAAACATAATCTCAAATTAAGTGTTCGAGATTAAACCCCCTCTCGTGGTGGTTTAATCTCAAGGAGTTTTGGATTAACCAATAGCGTTCGAGCAGCATTTTAGTAAACAAGAAGAAAATGGCAGATCGCTACGAAGATTTCGAATCTTTGATTTCAATAATTTACAACGCCTAGAAACGGTAGAAAGGAGGGAAAGAAGTTTGAAAACAGAAGTTTTTCGAAAATGTGGAAATGGCCAGCTATTTATCGGCGATTTAGGAGCACGTCAGCCAGCAATAAGCAGAATCAATAAGATTGAGGCTGATTTTCATCAAATTACCGCAATCGGACCTAGAAATGCAAGAGGTAGGTGATATTTCAATCATTATTATGATAATTATTTTTTTGTTTTATCCTAGTTTATGGTCCAGAGCCTTAAGGGAAAATTCGGCGACATTCAAAAGGGGGATAAATAATTCTACTCTACTACCAGTTCCACTGTCCTTCGACGATCTTTATGGTTTATCCGTATATTTTATGGTTTTACTACAAGTGATTTTCGCTTCCTTTTGTTATAATAACTTTCGATTCGTATTTTCCTCGATTACGTACCACTCTTCCGCGATGTAGCTAAATTTGGCGACCAACGAAAAAGTCGCTGGGCCATTAACTAGGATTTTACCTTGTTTACAGCCAGTTGAAAAAAATGCTCTAGGCTATAGGCGGTATTCTTGATTTGCCCTTGTGCAGCCAAAACAAACGTATTTTTCCAACCAGCCTTTATTGTTTAAACTAGTAAAGCTTAATACAATAACTTAATAATTCTTCCAGCAAAGTATAAGGTTAGAAATCAAAAAGAAAAAGAGTCTTTCTCGTAACACAACCAGAAACAAAGTTTGGTACTAGCTCATTCAATATTCTGTCAATCGGCTAAGGAAGTTGTCTTTTATTAGTGTTCACAGTTTTGGTGTGAGTCCTGCTTCTGGCATTCCTATTCTGAATCTCTTTAAATCCTTAGGCACTGATGTGATTGCCTCTAGTGTAGCACACAAAAAAGACTACCATTACCAAACATAATTTTACTAATTCATTCATTATACAAGAGCTTAGTTCCAGTAAATGTTGTTAAGATGTAGGAACAAGAAGGGTTTTTTTGTCAACACATCTGATAATTATTTAACTCAATGTATCTTGATTTTACCCTAGACCCTTACCTCCACCCCTCCCACACACAGTATAAAGTTTACAAGGTATCCTTAAAATACACTTTCCGTTCGTAATCAAAGGTTGTATATCGATTATTAAGTATTAGTGACTATACGACGACTTTTCCAGGTTAGCAACATCCTGAAGTTGTGTAGTTTCTGGATGTTGACGGAGCTATTAATTTTTCAGAATCATTAGGAATCTGTGTTATCTTGATAATTTTATTCCTCTTTGGGGTTTGTTTACATGATTGCCAGAAATGTTTAACGCTTGTTGTTGAAACGTTTAAAATTGGGAAAAGTTTCAACATGGGAATTTATCTTGTTTTACACATCTCTCAATGTTAGAAAGTAAAAAATTAATAGTTATAATTTTATTATATGTATTGCTAATAAATTACACTTTTACCTTCAAATGTTTTTTTTTTTTTCCTAGGTTAGCCAAAAGTGTGATACAGATAAGAAAATACGCTCTTTGACTTTACAATAACCTGAAAGTGTACACTATTTCGGACCACTCCTACCTGAGAGCCATCTTGCTGATGGATGTGTCGAACAACTACCATGTTCTTGGAGACAGCGACTATTCACTGAGAACATACTTGATGCCATTTTTGAACCCAACAAATGATAGGCAGAGGAGGTAAGGAAAGGAATCGTATTGTTTATATACTCTTGAATCATCACACAAACCTATTTAAAATGAACCTGGGTACATCCCAAAATCATTGATTTCTGAATATGCTTCGATTTCTAACGACAATCATAAAACAGGTTGGGATGCGTGCTACGATAGTGTTGTAACCCTACCTTGGCTTAATATACTGGGTTGCCAGTAATAATTATTTATTGTTAATTGAAAAATCACTAAATTTTGTCAAGTAGTTCTGGCCCACCAAGTAAGATTTTATCTGAAATATTTTGATTTTACTTTTAAAATAACATTTCGTTATTTTCTAAAGTAATTAAAAGAATTAACTAGATTTTGTTAAATCCTCTCTGTTTCTAATTACATATATTTGTAAATAATATTTTTTTTTAAAAACTGATTCTTCTGGAAGATAATTATGGTACATATCATCGGTCAAATGACAAAGCCATGAATGTGCAAAAACACAGATATAGAAACACAAACACTGTCAAGCCCAATGTTTACAAATAATGTCAATTTCAAGAATTGGCACATTCGCAGTTTTGTTGTTTGACTGTTGATATACATGTTTGTGTATCACAATTTTTTTATAATTTTGTTAAAAAATGCTGTATTCAAAACTTAAAAATAACTTTTATCTATCATTTTACTTTAGTTTTCTGCCAAAAAAAAACAAGTTTTTTAATAATTCCTACCCAGGCTTGGTTTTATTTACCAAAAAAGTTTTTTTGCAACCCTGAACTTACTTTTTTTATTATTCACATAATTTATTTTATGTTTAAAAAAATATTAATTTTCAAAACAAAGTTCACTTATAGAAAATCAATTTTTTTCTGGAAGTTTTATGTGAAATATTTCGACCCACTCCTCGAGTTTATATTCTCCCTAAGTTTATAATAAAAATATTGTTCAGAATAGCAAGCCTATATTTCTTAAGATGACCAAAACAATTAATTTCTAAACAATTCAATTTCGTAAACAATTTTATAAAGCATACAGATCTAGCAATAGTTCAATACAGTTGTCGACATTTGTAAATTTTGCTGATAACACTTTTTTTTAAGGTACAATGTATCTCAAAGTTTGGTGAGAAAAGCTGGAAACTACTATGGCAACAACTGTCCTTCACAACATAACCATCAAGTTGGAAGATCTTATTGAAGAAGACCTTATCTGAAGATGATACTTCAGCGATCGACATTCCAAATTCTATTGATGGAACAGCTAACAGAAATTTGATTGTTAATGATTCTTTTTAGTGATGAAGGATATTTTATTTATAGGTCCTTAAAAAATCCAGAAGAACTAACATTAAAAATTTTATTATTTCAATTTGACTGATTCCATTTTTTTTGTCTGTAAAAGTTATGCATGGTCCAACCAAGTACTTTATTTTAAAGTTATATTTTTAGTATTAATTAAGCAAACAAGTTCAGAAACTTTTTTCCCTTTAAAAAGATTAAACAATTATAATTTACATACAAAAAATTTTAATACTGCATTTGTTGTTTCCTCATGCTGTGTATACATGCTTTTTAATGTTTTTAATCAAAAAAATTTTAAGTATTATTGAAGGTTAAATATTGTGTCATATACATATTTGAAGTGTATAATTATATATAGTCGGTCAAAGGACAAAACTACAAATGTGCAAAAGCACAAGGTTGGCGAGCCAAAGGCTGTTGAGCCCACTGTTTTCAATAACCTCCAATCTCTAGAACTGGCACATTTGTAGTTTTTTCCTTTGACCAACAAGATGAATATTGATATATTTATTTTCAAAATGTTCTAGGCAATTCATCACTCTCTCACTTTTCTCGATCAATCTGTGTATTTGTAATTTATTTATAGACTGTGTGTGATTACATTTGAAAAATATTGTAATATGATTGACTTTGATGTCTACCCTTTCTTAGAAGAAATAAAACGTGTTTCACATAATTTATTTTTCAATTTGCAAATTTATAAATATGTAAATTATTAATATTTATTCACATACTTCTTTTTTTTAAAAACATGTTGGTGGGATTTTCCAACTAAAGTTTCCATTTCTAGTAAATATATATTTTTTATTTTGGTGGCATTCAAAAATATGTATATACATGTGCCAAGATGGGTTAAAGTGATGTCTCGACTAGGTGGAGATGGTGTAGGTGGAGATGAACAGGTAAAAAAACAGGACTTTAAAACAACAAATAGTGTTTTAAGGGTTGAAATTGGGTTTTTTTCATGTACTGATGCTTTGCCGCACAATAAAAACCACATTTCGAGCTGTGTGCTTAAGTGCGCTTAAAGATGGTCATTGTGACACATATAAAGATCCCCCTAGGGTCTAGAACAAGAATACCACAACAGTTTTGGCAGCATATATGTCCCCAGGGAGTATTTTGTCCCATTGTGTGTTTTAACACAGGCTATGAATAAAAAAAATCAAATTTCAGCAGGAAGCTTAAATACTCGCTCAAAATGGGAGTGTGTGGTATCAAAATAAATATATTGGCCTCTACAAAAAGGAAACACCAAAAGTTTGGGCCTCATATGGTCCAAATTTGTCTTCTCTTCTAACATTGCATCTCCCGAAAGGCGACAGTTTTCACAAAGATACAGGCCTTCATTAAAAAATATGCATATACATGTGCCAAGATGGGTTAAAAAAAAGTTAGGATTTGAGTAGGTGGAGGGTAGAAGAAAAAAAAACAGGAATTTCAAACAATAATTAGTTTCAGGGGGTGGAATAGGTTTTTCATGTTAAATCTTTAAGCTTGCACATAAATTAAATAGTAAGCTGCCTATTCACCTAACAATTAAAAATATTTATTATGCCTTTAAAAGACAACTTTTGAATATATTTTTTTAATAAATATCGATGACTTGAATCTCTATTATCTATTTTTCACATTAATTTGCAGTATATTAGGCATATCTGTATGCCAGCTGATTGCCAATTATGTTCCACCTTATTTTTTCGGTGTTTTTTTTTTCATGTTCGCCTGTACGGGATTTTTTATATTATTGTTATTTTGTTTCTTTCCTTTAATTAACACAATACTATTGAAAATAATAAGGAGAGCTAGGCTACCAGTTTATCTTGCTGGGATGGCAAATATTAAGTTTTGGACGGGAAAAACCCAACCCTATGTGTGTGCCTTGCCTTAGTTACAGAATGCTGAATAGGATTATTTTTCAATCCTATTAATTTGTTGGATGAAACTTTTATTGTTGTCTCTTCGATCATTTCATACATCTCTAGTCTCTAAGATCCGATTTTCAAAATTCTATTCACGAAAGTATTATACATCGTTTTGTTTACATTTGGCTCAAGCGTTCAAGTAAACAATAATGTTTATTTCACTTCGTTTCTTTTACTCTACAAGTGGCTCGAAAATAGCACAAAATAATTTTCAGCCAATGAGAGACGACTTCCGGAAGTTCATCTCTGGACAACTTGATCGGGAACTGGTGAATACGAGTTTAGGATTAAAGTCGGATCAAGAAGTTGCACTACCAAATGTGGATTAAGTTGTTCGGGATTAGTCTTGTGACTGGTGAATGCGACCGTAAAACTTACTTTATTTAAAACAAGTTGGTTTGTTACAGAACGTGTCACTAAAACCGCTTCTACACCATATTTATGCTCACAGGAAACACACTTATTATACACATCAGAAAGAAATTCGCCTAACAGAGACTTCTAATTTAGAATTGTAAATGCCAAAATTAACTATTTTCATTAATATACTTTGTCAAATTAAAAAATACTCATTATCGTTTGCTAAATTTGTTTGGAATTCGTGGAATAATAATGCAAATTTTTAATAAATATAATTCTTTTAGTCGCCGGAATTTAATTTACAGTTCGAAAAATCTATAATTAGTAAAAATGATGCTTTAAAAATAAAAGAGAAAGTTTGCATATATTTTATGCAAAATTAGAATTCTTTATACATCTTTCTTCAGACATATATAATGAACCATCAAAAGAAGTCTATTGTGATATTTCAACAATCCGAACCGAATTATATCACATAAATAAATTTTCTTTCAAAGTTTTTATTTTTATTTTAAATAAAGTTTCTCGTACGTTTGACGAAATGGCAACAGTGAAAATTTTGAGGGAAAATGGAATTTGCATGTTATATCAATGTAGATTAAATTTTTAGTTATTTAAATTTTAAATATACTTCTAATTTAAATTTTTTAATGAAATTTGCGATGTAACCTATCCCGATTTTTGCTTTAAAATGACGTATTCCAATTGTTCGTGCGACTTTTGGTTCGCTCATTGAATGAAAATGGAATTTGCATGTTATTTCAATGCAGATTAAAATTTTAGTTATTTAAATTTTAAATATACTTCTAATTTAAATTTTTTAAAGAAATTTGGGATGTAACCTAGCCCAATTTTTTGCTTTAAAATGATGTATCCCAATTGTTTGTGCGACTTTTGGTTCTCTCTGTGAAAGTGGGTGACGGACAGACGGACTGAACGATTATAAAACCTTCCACTTTTTACGTTATAAACGTAATGTGGAAGCTAAAAACTAACAGTTACTTAAAAAAACTTTTAACCTCAGATTAATATATAAGGTTGGTATAACACACACAGAAAATTTTAAGATGATCTGATCAGTAGTTATTGTGAAAAGGTACATTGCAATTGGCTAATTTAACATTACCGATATGCGACATACCGATCCCCCTTAACGGATCTATGTCGAATATTTTGTGTCTCAAGGATGGTTCAAATTTCGAGTTTTTCTCTCGATAAAAGATTGACATCTAATTGGTAGTTGATAGTGGTTGATCGCAAGTTAACAATAAGTTAAAATTTTGGCTTATCATGACATGCATTTTCTTGGGTACATAAAATAAAAATCTTTATTTAAGGGAACACGGTACCACTTAAAAAAAAAAAGGTTTTAATTTTGGTATATTCACTATACAATTGAGTTTTTATTAGTTCAACCTATATTTAAAACAATATGTGACAAAAAATTACAAATTAGTATAATTTTTATGTTATTTAATTAAAAAAAAATTGTTTGCTTTTATTTTAGTATGCTAAGGCTTTTTTAAATACAAATAGTTTAATCCAACTTCCTTAACTCATGTACTTTAAACGGTTTTACACAAGAATTCGCATCCAAATTTTATTTATCTTTAGTAGTTCTTTATAAAAAAATATTTATCTAGTAAATCCCAAATTTTTTAGCATATTTTAAAAAAATGTCAATTTTAGTATTTTTTAATAAAAAATGTTTAGCTTTTGAAATCAATTTTGATGCAAATTCTTTAGGTCAACATAGTTTACAGACTACATTCAAAATTACTTAAACTTTTATAAATAATTTAAAAAAAAAAAGGTGTAACGTTTTGAAAACCTTGTCATCAAGGAAAAATTAACACCAAGAAAAACGCATTTAAATTTTTCATTCGCTTCCATTTTCATTCATGATGTAATTTCCCATTAAAAATATGATTGATAAAACTATTAAATAATTTGCTTTCTCTGTACTAATTATCTATTGATAAAATATCGTATAATAAAACAATTGTCTTATGATGAAAATCTAATATTTCACAAATGTTGGTTCATTTTATTTATTGTTTAAAGTGTTTTGAAATGTACTGTTCAAACCCTCACATTTTAATTTTTTATTACGCAATCTTGGACACAAGTGGGTATCGTGGAACTTATTATTTTGATGATTATCTATATATTTTACAAAATATGTTTGTAAGGACGTTTAGTTTATTCGGTAGTTCTAAGGATAAAGCTTAGCCATTACGACGGAATTCAAAGTCAGTGAAAAGATATGTTTGAATTTTGATGGAAAAAGTTTCAATAAAATATATGTGAAAAAATTGTTTTGTAAGTGTTTTAAGGGGAATTACTTTTTAAAAATCTTAAATTTTTACAAATTCACTGTAAAAAAATATTTTATTTATTATAATATATGTTTAAAAGCAATATATAACAAAAAATTAATTTTTTAAAAGTTATTAAAAAAACTTTTTTAAAAAGCTGAGGCTCTTTTAAATATAAATATTTTATTTTTTTCGCTTATGTACTTTAAACTGTATTACATTAAATTTTTATCCAAATTGGATTTATCTTCAGTAGTTGTTTTATAAAAAAATATTTATCTAGAAAATATTAATCTATTTTAGCATATTTGAAAAATTTCGACTTTATTATTTTTTTTATAAAAAAAAGTATTACTTTTGCAAACGATTTTCATGCCAATTCTTCTTAATGTTAACATATTTGACAGACTGCATACAAAATTTCTTAGACATTTATAAATAATTAAAAGAAATGCCATAAGCATGTTGATAAACTTGTCATCAAGGAAAAATGAACAACGAAAAAAACGCATTTAAAGTTTTCATTCGTTTGCGATTTTATCTTAACTTTCCCCATAAAAGTGGAATAACTTTTTTAAAAATAAAGCTACAGTTTTAAAACTTGGTAGACTTATTAAGAAGATTCCAAATTTTAATTTTAGCAAACAAAAGAAATCGCATTTTTTTGCCACATTTTTGAGGTACTGTATCCCCTTAATTAAGATATTTTGGTTAATTTATCAAGCTCATTTTGGTTAATTTAAGGGGAAATGCGCGGTAAGTAGGGTTTTAAGTCTGTGAAAGTGTAGTTTTAAAACTACCCCAAAAACATTAAAATGGTTATTTAAAAAAATCGTGATATTATTTTGCAATGCAATATCTTTAAATTGGTGGAAATTTTTGCATAGATTTGTGTTTATTTTTTTAGTTTTGATGGCCATTTTACCCATTAGGAAAAATTATCAATCGGATGAACTTAAAAAATATTTTAAAAAACTTTCAGAATATTTATTACAACTTGAAAATAAGTAAGGCAAAATTTTACATATATTAAAAAATTTCAATATGTTTATAAAAAAAATAGAATAGGTTTTATGGATCTTTTTTTTCCTGGACTTTCGAATTGTTCCTTTATTTTTAATAGACAAACTGCGGTTTATCAAGATTTTATTGGGATAAATATTTAATTTTCTTAACAGTGCATATCATATTTTTTTTTAAAATTATAAGTTAATTGGCTCTTAACTTTTGAAAATTATATTAGTGAAAAAAAGTTTAAATGTTTTCCTAAAGAATCAAAAGATCTCTTTTAAACACTAATAACATATTTTTTGTCATTATATTCAAAGAGAATAAGAGTGCTTTGCATTTTCTTAAATATTAGTAGCCAATTTTATAAGAGGTATAGACAAAATGAGTTTTTAACAGTAAGTTTCACTTTCACTAAATTAAAATTTAAGGAAAATCCAACATATTATATCTCGGTTATGTATTTAAAACATAGAAGGAAAGAAATCTTTTACTTTTAAGACTTTTTATTTAAAAAAAATCATTATTACTTACTATTCATAGTAATTCTAAATACTATGTCATTTGCAATTAAAAATTATATTTGAGAGAGAGCCACTAAATGTGAACATACATTTCATTACTGAGTGAATATTGGAAACCAAAGGATCGTGCATTTGCAACTGAGGAATTATGGATTCTGAATTTTTGAAGTCACATTTCGACAAAAAAAAAATCCCAACAAAATTGTTTTTCAGGAATGAGACTAATAAAAAATTCTTTTAAAAAATGAATTAAAAAAAAACATTTAAGCAATTCGAATTCGTAAAGTTTAAAGCTAAATAGTATCAATCGGTGGCCCTTAAAACAATTTATTCATGAAATTCATGAAATTAAATGTTCCAACAAAGAATTTAATATGATGTCATACTTTTTCGTATTATAAAACGAAGAACAATAATTGGGAATCGCAAAAAAATGAAGTTAAAATTTGTCTGGGGAAGGAAAAAAAACTCAATCAAACTATGCGCAAAAAGCGACTGCTTATAAACTTTCATTACCACAAAAGTGGATTTATATTAACATTCACAATCGGCTGGTTTTCCATAACGTACAATTATTCCTAGATTTTATTGTGGTTTCAAAGATTGGTGGACACGGTAAATTCCGTTCCCTACATTGATTAAACAATCAAAAACATATTTTCATTCCTGTGGAGTTGTTGCCACTCAAGACACGAAATATTCTCTTTAAAAGTGATTAAGATATATGCTATTTAAAACTATTTAAATAAATAAACAACTAAAATGTTCACTCAATACGTGTTTGTTACTTAAATAAATATGAAACTTTACATTATTTACCCATCATTAGAAGAAGCAAATACTTCTAAAAGCATGCGTAAAATATGCGCATCTTGTAAGCGGGAAATTAAGAATTCATTATTTACATAGCGTCAATATTCCTACAAATTTTTGTTGTGAGTACTTAAATTTTAATTTAAAGGATGCTTATATTTTTATGCTAAAACCAATTCATTACTGAAATACACAAATTATAAAGAAAGTATTGGAGAAAACATAAATTCCATTTTAATCATTTACAAATCTTATATTTCTACTGATTTTCTTTGAATATAGAATGTAAAATGAAGAAAAGCACAACCGAAACGTTAAACAAAACACTGGACCTGAATTTTTTTTAAAAGTTTGAAACATTGAAAATATTAAAAGTTTGAAAAAGTTTTACAACGAACAAAAAGGAAAACGACGTTTTTAATTGACGAATGATCAAGAATAATTTTTGACCAAACACTGACATATTATCATAATTTCTCAATCGAACCTGTGTTTGTTTCAATAATAAAATTCTAAATCTTACCTGCAATACGGGCATGTGTCATTGTTCTCCGTCCATCTGGCCAGGCACCCTCTATGAAACAGATGACCACAGTCCTGCAACTGATGAGAAGTCCCCATTTCTTCCAGACAGATTCCGCAATTCATATCTTCTAAGCAAAAGTCACCAAGGCAACCAGGGAACCTTAGCCCGAGAACCTTCGAGCAGCCAGGACAGACAGCATGCTTGCTGCAACAAGTCATGTTTACCAGTTCCGAGGACTGAATATTGCACGATTCACACCGAGAGGATATCATAACTAGTTTATCAGCTAGCTGTCAGTTCATCTGTTACAGTTCCGATGATTTCATACATTGACAATTCACATCTGTTCCGTGGATTGAATATTGCACAATTCACACCGAGAAGATATCATATAACTAGTTCATCAGCTAGCTGTCAGTTCATCTGTTACAGTTCCGATGACTTGATACATTGATATCTCACACCGGAAACATATCATAGCTATATCATCAGCTAGTTGTCAGTTCATCATTACCAGTTCAAAAGACTGAATATTGCACGATTCACACATAGAGGATATCGTAATTAGTTCATTAGCTAGTTGTCAGTTCATCTGTTACAGTTCCGCAATGACTTCATACCATGCCAACTCCCACCGGAAACATATCATAACTAGTTTATTAGCTAGTTGTCAGTTCATCTGTTACAGTTCCGAGGACAGAATATTGCACGATTCACTCAGAGAGGACATCATAACTAGTTCATTAGCTACTTGCCAGTTCATCTGTTACAGTTCCGCGATGACTTCATACATTGACAATTCCCACCAGAAGCATACCATAACTAGTTTACTTTGTCTCCTAAACCTTGCCTCTCCAAGGTCTTTCACTCTTTATAACTTGTATTGTTAACTCTATTACAGTTTCGATGACTTCACACGTTATGGAGTCGCACCGGATCAAAACAACCAACAAGATCTTGATGATTTCCTCTCCTCCAAAGAACCCATTAAACACAACCAACTGGACTGTCGTATTTGCGTATCTACTCGGCATTTTATAAGTCTTCTCTCCCTCCCCCTCCCACCCCACGAGGGAGGATGGAACGTTTGTTTCTTCGGTCCATCCCTCCTCTGACCTTGGAGGGAGATTTGGAGATAATAATACCTTCTGAGGGGATTTTTGGATGAATGCGGATCGCTCCCTTTTAAAGTATTTGTTGTGTTTTCTCTGTGACTTCCGCTTTCAACCCTTTCACTCCCAGTGATTCCATTTGGAATCATCAGCTTGAGATTTGTTTTTCTCACTCCCAGTTAAACTCGAACTTATTTCAAGTAAACTTCATCAAATACTCAATACATTTTTTCTTCAAAAGTTTTATTTCCTTTTCTTATTGTAATATTTAAGAACCATGGTTATTAAAAATTAAATAATGTTTGTTTTTGTTGAATGAAAATGCGGATCGTTCTCTTTTGAAGAATTTGTTGTCTTTTCTCTGTAATTTCGGCTTTTAACCCTTTCACTTTCAGTGATTCCATTTGGAATCAACAGCTTTTTTCTCACCGAGCTAAACTCGCACTTATTTCAAATTAATTTTATTAAATTCTAAATAATTTTTTCTCTAAAAGTTGTATTTTCATTTTGTATCGCTATATTTAAGAATCGTGTCTTTTGAAAAATTAAATACCGTTTGTTTAAGTTAAACGAAAATGCTGATCGGTTTTTTTTTAAAGCATTTGTAATGTATGCTCTGTGATTTTCGCCTTCTATCTTTTCACTCAAAGTGATTATATTTGGAATCATCAGCTTGCGATTTGTTTTTCTCACCAAGTTAAACTCGCATTTATTTCAAACAAATTTTATTAAATTCGAAATATTTTTTCTTTAAACTTATATTATCTTTTTGTATCGTTTTATATAAGAATGATGTTTTTTGAGCAACTAATATTTCATTGTTCAAATGGCACCACTTTTAACACTTTCACTCTCAGTGATTAAATTTAGAATCCTCATCTTGCGTTTTTTTCTAACTAAGTTAAACTCGCACTTATTTCAAATAAATTTTATAATAGTCCACATAATTTTTTCTATAAATTTATATTTCCTTTTTGTATATTTAGATGCAATAAACAATTCTTTTTAACAACTAAAAAAATGTGTTTTAGTCAAATGAAAGTATAAAACACATTGGGTAAAATAAAATTCATTCTGAAATAAATTTACCCAAAATTCTTCATGACTGCAGTTTTAAATGCTAAAAAGTTGAGTTTCAATATTTTCCCTGGTTTTTAACATTTCATTTTCACAAATTTTAGATTTTTAGAATAAAAAAAATAAAAAGTTTGGACTGGAAGGACTTTTTTAAATTTTGGAGTTAAGTTACTAAACTCCAAATCAATGACGAATGAGCCCGATAGACCGCGGGTCTCAAAACTAGAGTGCCTCTGTGTTAATCCAGTTAATCCACATTTTATTTATACTGTTTACGCGGAAAAGTGACCAATAGCACAAATTGACTTTTCAAGTTGTAAATGCTACAATAGTCACATTTTAAATATCTAGTTATTAAATTAAAAATTAAATCAACTGCTAGAATAGTTGGAATGCAGTAAGCGAATCGTTATTTTTTCTTTTATGCAATGCAATGGAGGAAATAAACTTCAGAAGATTTTTCTTTAAAAATTTATTTTTGCGATAGGTCTCTTTTCCGTTTACAGTGCGGTTTCATGTCAGGTAGTTGAAAGTAAAAAGGGAAATAAGGGGGATTCACCAGGGCTCGAAAAAAAACTCATAAATTTTATCCGTCCAAGAGGACGGCTTGTCGAACAATGTACCCGTCCTCCTTTGAAACTGACTCATACATAAGTTACTATACTCGTCGTACATAATGACTTTATTCGTCATACATAATGACTATATTCGTCATACATAATGACTCTACTCGTCATACATAATGGCTATAATCGTCATACATAATGACTATACTCGTATACATAATGACTATACTCGTATACATAATGACTATACTCGTATACATAATGACTATACTCGTATACATAAAATTACTCGTATACATAAATGACTATACTCGTATACATAAATGACTATACTCGTATACATAAATGACTATACTCGTATACATAAATGACTATACTCGTATACATAAATGACGTATACTGACTCTTATTACATAACTAGCTTCTGAATAAAAATATCATTTTTCTTATTTATCAGAAACATTTATATGCATTGCACAATGAATACGTAGTTACTAGAATAACATTATACAGCATTAAAAGAAATACTATGTTACTAATATAGTAACCTAGTGTTCTTTTTAGGAAATAATTTTAAAGGTATCACGAACGTAAACGGGGAAATGGCAGTCCACGAGGACGTCGGATTTGAGAAATTCATTTTCCATTGGGAATTTTGGACCGCCGATGATGGAAGGGCGGGCGGTTTTCCGAACCCTGGGATTCGCCGGAACTCGAAAATGCCGCCTTTACTCTAGAACCGCCTGGTGCGGCCGCTTCCCTGCATCATATTACCACACGGTTCTGGTAGGTATCGTGCGAGGAAGGAGGCGTCTTCACTGGCGGTTCTCGGCTATACCATTTCTAGCCAGAATGTAAGCTTCGAAAAGACTCTCTTCTCCCATACTGGGTTTTCTACGAAAAAGGAGGGAACATCGCTTATCTAATCCTAGCGCGTTTGAGGTTTACGATCAAAACAGTTGGTATTTCCCCATGTAGGGTGGGGAAAAAATCGGAACAGCAATAAATCATCCCGTTTCCAAGAAAAACGCACTCGTGGATGGGTGAGGAAATGCTTTCCAACCTTACATTTTTAACAGGCGCACCCGTTACAGCGAGCAGACTGCTGGCGTAATGGTCCACACCACTCGACCCTCCAAGCCCTTTTATGATGGTTTTCTTGAAAATTTCTGAAAATTACACTATAATACAGTTGCACTAAAAAAAGAGATTTCCTCAGAATGTCGCAACAACATTCAGAAAGCAGTTTCACCAAAAATAAGAACAATTAAAATATATTTGCCTTCCCTTATTTTGCGTTGCTTTTCCGAAAAAAAAATATTCTAATGCCTATTTCTATGAAACCCATATTGCTATGGAAGTGACTTGGAAAACACCCTCATAGAAATATAGGTAACACAGAAATCGGTCGAATGCAGTTCACATGGAAGCCCTTTAATTCAAGTCATTTATTAGCAGTGTCTTCATTTCTTCTTTGGTTTACTTCTTTACGTTATATTTTAATGTGGAAGCCGTCTAGTGTAGCCATTAAGCTACCGTTGTTTTCATTTATTATTGTATTTCTTTTTTCCAGAATAATTTGACTTGGAATCCCATTTAATGTAGTTGTAAAACTGTGTTTATTTCAAATTAATTGAAATTATATAGTTTAGCTGCTATTTTGATTTGGTTTCATCAACACTACGCTACTACAAAAAGTTTGTTATTACACAAAAAGTCATCAAGCCAAAATATTACCGTCAAATTAACAGAGATAATCTATCGATTTTATACTAATAATTTTTGACTTTTACTTTAAATATTTATTTCTAACAAACAAATTATAAAGAAAAGCAAAACTTTTCCTCTCTCCGCTGACGAAATTTTTCTTCTTTTTGATTGTATACTTTTAGCTTTTATTTAGTTTGCAGAAAATAAGATAGCATTGCTTTCCTCACTTGGTTATGCAAAAAGTAGCGTTACTGCTTTTCTAAAAAGTCATTGCACATTTTGGCAGCGAATGGTTAAATGCAAACACGTTGAGCTTTAACAATCTAGTCTAGTGCATAGGGGAGAGTGTTGTACCTTGGGACAATTTTTACATTTTAATTTTTTTCTTAGATAATTATAGTCAAAATAAAAATTTAAAGCAGCATTTCACCACACCAATATATTCCTCGATAATATATATTTTTTAAATTCTGGCAGCTTGAAATTAAAAAAATGCCACTCATTCAAAGTAGAGAGGATAAACTGTCCCAAGGTACAATATGATGTTGTACCTTGGGACATACTTTATAATTCAGTCAACAGTCATACAATTGAACTAAGTTGTGTCAGGAAACAAACTTTATCTTTTTTTCAAGGAAATACACAATTAAAACTTCATGGAAGGAAAAAGATTTATCAGGTGTTGCCAGAATTACATTTTCAAACTTCAATCATTATAAAATATATCCAAAACAAAGCTGAGTTGTATTTTACATGTTTTGTGGAATTGCTCTTAAAATAAAAAATAAAGATATTTTTATTTATCCAAATTATTAAGAAAATAATCAAATTATTAATACTGTCCCAAGGTACAACACACTACATGGTTGAAATAAAAGCAAGATAGTGGCCAATCCAAATGCATTATCATTATTTTCTCATAACCAAAATATTTTAAAATCTTCTCTTTTGTGTAGAAAATAAAATGCAGTTGACTTTTTGCAAAAGTACAAAGGTAAAAAATTATATTAGAATGAGAAAAATATTTACTTTGGGGTTTAGAAATATTATTTTTTGTCACGAATTCATCAATTCAATGATGCTAATGTTAAATTTTATTATGATGGTGTCTGTTGGTTAAGGCTACTATTAGAAATAAACAATGTATGAATATTGCCAATAGATTCTTAGAAATTGTCAGTGTCCCAAGGTACAAGCGTCCCAAGGTACAAGCGTCCCAAGGTACAACACTCTCCTCTACTGCTGCCGTGCTTACTTATAATTTCTTCTGATATACATTGTACCTTGAATTTTGCTTGAATCTTTTTCCAGAAAACCATTTCGTCAAAAACGAAATAAGTTCAATCATTATATCTTTGCCTTCTTTTATTCTGCATTGTTTTTCAGAAAAAAAATATTCTAATTCTTCCTATAAAAATATTCTTCCGATTTCCATGAAAACTATATGATTATGCATGCCATTTAGAAAACGCTTGCATAGAAATATAGCTTAAGCGGAAATCGGCCAAATGCAGATTTTCTGAAAAACTTTTATTGCAAGTTATCATTAACTGTGAGTTCATTTCTTCTTTGGTTTATTTCTTTGCAGTTAATTTAAATTGGAAGCCTGCAGGGTAGACATGAAATTACAAATGTTTTATTTCTTCTTGTTATTTTTTTTATTCCAGTATACTTTGTTCTGGAATCCATCAAGTGCAGTCGTAAAATGTCTAGGTCTTCATTTTTTTTGTCAACATAATATTAGATAATAATTTACTTGATTAGATAATAACAAGATATAACTTTTTTAATTGTGTCAATGGACAATTAAATGGTCCCTTGTGTCTTTAACCTCTTGCGACGTGGCGCCCCATTTGGGGAAATTTTTTTAAACCACCCCAAAAAATTATTACATTAATTAGTTCTAAATTTGATCTTCTCCGATAGGAGAAGATCCAAATATCAGTTTTCAGACTTTGATTACAAGTATCAAACATTTATTTTTATTAAAAAAAATGAAGTTGAACGAGGGTCAATGCGATATAAGAGTTCTTAAAAAATTATTAATTTTTTTTTTTCAAATTTGTCAAAAAGTTCTTTTAGTAGTTAATTTTAATGGCATTTTGCAAAAAAAAAATGTTAAAATATTTTGTTAACTACAAATAAGATATACGGCCATTTTTGTTGCATTTATACCACACAAAAAATCTGTATTTTTAGAGTTTAATACGTGTCCCTAAGTAACAATTAAACATTTTTTAAAATTTCTTTTAAAAACATACCTTAGCATATAATTGTATAAATTTTTTTTAGATTAAGAATATAAGTGTAGGACTTTGCTCGATTTCTAAGAGGTTAAAATTGCATCCCATAGTTTCAATACATCTGTGCTGTAGAGGACTTCTCGAAGTATTGAAGTCAGTGCATATCTCTAGTTGTAATATATGGGGTAATATGAGGGCTGGGGGCACTCGATATTGTGATCAGGAGTGCGTTAGGCATCGATGTACAATCAGGATCGATCAGTACATGCAAGAAGTAAAAGTTATTACTTTACAAAACAAACAAATATAACAAAAAGTCTGTTGATTTTACAGAAAAAAACTGTCAGCTGGTGTGCACAAAAAATAACAATTTACAAGGTTAATTTATTTATTTTATTCAAATAATTGTGGTAATTATAGCGCAAAAGCTGTTTTTCAGCAAATAAATTATCGAGACTTTGGAATTATCGAGAAACACGAAGCTTTGTCTTCCTCAGTCACAAGCGGGAAAACGAACAACAATATAACGAGGAATAATAAAATTCCTACCCCGGATACGAACTACGGACCTTTAGATCTTCGTATAAAGATTTCACAATCAATTGAAATATCTCTTTGGTTGAAGTCTAATACGTTTGACGAGTCGAGCGTTTCCGCGGTCTTGTGGGATTTTCGGTAGCGACCCGAGACTTCGAGGTTGGCATCGAGAGAGGAAATCTCCCAGGACCGGATTTAAAGATTTGCCGCCGGTTGGCTACACTCTTAAAAATGAATGCTCAAAAACGACGACATTTTCCTTAATTTTGACGATTCGTTTACTGGCAAATGCTCCGGGTTTTCGTTTCCTCAAAGTGAGGACATTTGAATCGTCATTTTTATGAAGATTTGAATGTCGTCCAATCTAAAGAAATATTTCGTCAGTTTTGAGCATGTGAGTACAACAATAAGATTCAGTTTCCTCAAAATCAAGATATAGAATCGTCAAATCACGATCGTAAAAGTGAGGATTCGCGTTTACTCAAAAGTCACGTGATAGTTTGACGAAACAATCCTCAAAATTAACGAAATGAGGCTTGAGGATTCAGGAATCGTCAAAAATGAAAGGGTTATTTCTGAGAGTGTACGATTCATTTACCGCCCCTACCACAATATTCTCCACCGTCAAGAAAAGGTGGTTGGTTAGTTGCAAAATAGGGTGGTATGTGCTGTTTAAAATAGATACACATATTAGAATTATCTATGTACTTTACACACTAAATCGAAAGCGAAATAGGCGAATTTTTTTAACTGTTCCTTTTTTCATTCAACTTTGAAATCCGAGAAGAGGTCCCTTGCAGCTACCATGTTTGCTACGAAATATTAGTGCTATACATACGCATTAATGTAAAGTATTTGTTTTCTTTCTTAAAAATTATCGTACCTTTATGATATTTTTTTAATGTTAGATAACGCTTTAATTGGTCGTAAAATTTGCCACCCCAAAAAATTCGCCGCTCTAGGCTACTGCCTATTTAGCCTATTTAGAAATCAGGATCTGCACTCCAATATAAACAAATATATCCAAGCCACATTTCTTCATCTGTGTTGAATAATTTTACAAACGGTTTCTTACATGATGGTATGGTACATATTTTATATTCCAGCTTTTGTGCTTGTTCAGAAAACCGCTTATAAGCGTTCTTCAAGTTTGACAGACACAGAAAGAATTTTTACAGTCACAAAGAAAGGAATAACACAGAGACAAATAACAACATTTATTGACTGTCACAAACATCCATGCCTGACCGGGATTCGAACACGACTCAGCAGCTCCAAAGGCCAGCATCCTAACGATTGAGCCACGGGGGCGGCATTCTTCTTACATGATAAATGCAGCTGATTCACAGGTCTTTATAATCCCAGTCAAAAGGGAATTTGAAAGGTTTGTGAATAATTTTTGAAATTCGTTTGAATATTTTGTGTCAATTTTTTTTATTAAAGATTAAAAATATACTCATCTCAAAGAGTGGGATAAGAGGGACTCGCAGGCACTGCTGTATAAGTACTGCGCGCTAACCAGTTGCGCCACTGGGGACTGCGATAAGAGGGACCCACCTATCAGTTGCAATTATCATATGAAAAAAAAAGCATAAAATATTTTATTCACCTGGAGAAATGTGGCTTAGAAATGACTTTTCCCGTGATTGAACAAAGAGGAAATTTGGCTTTAAAACCAGCGGTCATTCGGGCTCATTCGCAATTAAGTTGTCGTTGCTTTGACTTAGGTATAAATCTCTGAAAAAATTCCAGATGTGTGTAACACTATAGTTAAACTCATAGTTTTCTTGCACAGAAGCCACAACCATGGACGGAGCTATAAAACGTTTGGAACAATCATATGAAGATAAAATTTCAGCCGCTTTATTTTGTCTTCATCTGATTGCTTCGCGCGTTTTATAGCTCCGCCCAAGGTCGTGGCTTCTGTGCAAGAAAACTATGAGTTTAAATATAAACGACTTTCACTTACCACTCCTTAAATTAATACTTTTAAAGGCAGATCCAATGTTTTTAAAACAAAAACTTCCTATGGCAGTTGTCCTTTGCCCTTGATTCATTTTTTCCAAAACCTTTATTATTGTAGGTATGAAGACCCCTTTACCCAAAAATTTAAGTTTGTAGCTATTTTAGTTCGAGCTGTAAAGTGTTTTGAAACAGATTGTATGACAGCTGGACCAATGTCCAAAAACTACTTTTTTAATCACATTACCCTTCCCATACCTATACATTGAATCTTCTCATCCAGTAGAAGTCCATTTCTTTAATTTATGAAACGCTTACTTGAAGCAATTTTCTGGTTACAGTTTCGTCAAAAATGAAATAAATCATGTGGCAAATTGTTTGCCTATTTCCTTATTTTCATTATTCGTCAGAAAAAATATTCTCATGTCAATTTCTATGAAAGCCATATGACCATGCAAGCAAGCCCTTTAGAAAACGCTTGCATTGAAATATACCTTACGCAGAAATCGGTAAAGTGCAGTTATCTTGGAAGCTTTCTAATACAAGGCATTTGCCATTTGTGTCTTCCTTTCTTCTTTGTGTTACTTCGGTTGATTGGTTGATATACATATATTTTCAGGAATTTCAGGCTTGTGTGCTTGTTCAGAGAGCCGTTTATAAACCTTCGTCAAGTAAGACAGTCACAACACACACACTCACATGCACACATATACGTGACAGATGCTGCCATATATCACGCGCCACCTCCACAATTTATACATGTCTCTGAAGGGGAGGGAAATCAGAGACATAACATAGAGTGGACTGCGCATTGGCAAACCTAAAGTGTCCTAAACATCTAACTTACACAGTCACATGACTGTGTCACGTTTGGCTCGCATCTATGGCGAGTTTACCATTTGGCGAGTTTTTCCACAACGACCTGAACACAGAGGCCGACAATCTAATGTTATGATAAAGAAGCTTGGAAAGGAGCAAGGATGAATCGCTAGTATTTTAAGATCCTCTTAAGATTATTTCTTTGATTTTGTGCGTCTATTTAAGATTGCTTGAACAATTGAATGTGGACTCTTTATTAAAAATTAATTTAAAAGAACATTAGAAGGTTTATGTAGAGTGTTGCTGTAATATAAGTTGGTATTGACATGGTGAATATTTTCTGCCGTCTCTATAACTTTCGTTCTAACGGTCCGATTTTTTAAAAAAAAAATCAAATATATATATATTTTTTGAAATATTGCTTCTTCCTTTATTTCACCTGGAATAAATCAACTTTCTAAAACACATCAACATATTCCAAATTCAACAAATGCTCTACTTTTTAAATATAAATAACTCAAAAACTACGATTGCAAAAACAGGTTTCGTTTTGACCAAATTGTAAAAAAAATATTCTACTTCTAAGCTGTCAATGTTCAGACCATTAATTTAATTGACTTGGCCCAAAATATTTGTTATAATTAGAGTTCTAACAACGTTGATTTAATCATGAATATGATTCTTCAGTATAAAAGAGCTTTTAGAATAAATTCCCTCGATAGAAATTATAGTTTATGACGAACACACAATTACTAAAAGTATGCAGGACTAAATAAATTTTACCCGTGAAAGTGTGACTAATCCTTTTTTTTTACCCCTCTTTACAATTAGGAATTCACAACATTTGGCATCTTGCACAAAACGTTACTGAATTAAGAGTACAACATTCACGATTGTTAACATGCTCAGAGATTAAAAGAATGTAATTAAATATTTATTATAAAAGCCAAAAGAGAAAAATACCAATAATGCTCAAAAAATCGTCTGCAAGAACATTAAAAAAAATTCAAGTGCCGTGATTGGTAGAAACCCACGTGACATGGATATTGATGGTAGTCTCCACTTCGGTTTGCTAGCTGATATTCAGGTCTTGCAAAAATTTGAAATAGTTCGTAAAGAAACGGTAGCGTTAAGTTGCCATATGTAGCAACCTTTCCCCTCTTGGCGATTTATGATGTTTAGGACATAATGCTAATCTGCAAGGGATGGCGTTTTTTTTAGAAAAAACCGGTTTTCCATTTTCCATCGGTTTTTCCCTAAAAAAACGGTTTTCGGTACCGTAGAGCCTCATACAAAATAACCGGTTTTCAATCAAAACCGGGACCACCGGTTTTTTGAAAACCGGTTTTGGTTTTCCATCCCTAAGCTGCTTTACTATGAATGCGCAGTCCACTCTATGTTATGTCTCTGAGGGAAATAGTCATCAGGAACCTGTACCCGTGGGAAAGTACGCAATGACCACCCACAGGACTTTCGTACCCAACAGATTTAACGAGCACGTACTCCGCATAGACTCGGTGAGTTTTCAGCGACCATGACTCGATCGCGGGATCTTCCGATTCGTAGCTCGCGACACTGACCACAGGGCACCTCACTGCCCTATGTGTTACTTCTTTACAGTATATTTTAATTTGAATGCCATCTTGTGTAACCATTACACTACAAAATGTCTTTATTTCATCTTATCAAAAATTATTGTTATGCCAATTTCTATCAAAACCATATGAACATGCATGCCATTCAGAACACGCATGCATGAAAATATAGCTTAAGCAGAAATTGGTTTACTTGTAGGTTACTCAAATGCGGTTGTTCTTTAGTCTTCACTAGTCTTGTCTTCGTTTCTTCTTTTAGCTTTGGTTGGTTCGTATACATATATTTTCAGGCTTGTGTGCTTGGTCAGAGACCCGCTTATAAACCTTCGTCAAGTAAGACAGTCACAGCAAACACATACACACGTGACAGATGCTGTCAGCTATCACGCGCCCCCTCCACAATTTAGACATGTCCCTGAAGGGGAGGGAAATAGTCTCCAGGAACCTGTACCCATGGGAAACTGCGTAATGACCGCCCACAGGACTTTCGGACCCAACAGATTTAACGAGCACGTACTCCGCATATATTCGTACTCGGTGTGTCTTCAGCGACCAGGACTCGATCGCGGGACCTTTCGATCCGGAGATCGAGGCACTGACCATCGGGCTCCACACAGCCCTTAGCTTTACTTCTTTCCAATATATAATAATTTGGAAGCCATCTACCTTAGTCATTAAACTACAGATGTCGTTATTTCTTCTTATTTTCCTTTTTCCAGCATAATTTGTTTAAGAATCCATCAAGCGTAAGTGTAAACTGACTAGGTCTTCATTTCATTTTAAATGAATTTCTAATTTAAAGTTTTTTTAAAAAATCATTTTGTAAATAAAATACTATTTATCTACTAAAAACGAATTTTAATGAAGGCATTTGAGATCTCATATAAAACGTTTATTTTGATTAGGAGTTAATTAAAAATTGTGACCAACATAATAGTATCGTACTAACTAAAATGAATTAAATTGAAATAAATGATTTAAGGGATTCATTCCTTGGTGTAAGTTCAAAATGCTTTATGAAGGAACATTATTCCAAATGTACATGCTGGATCGTTACTTCAAATTTATAGCGTTGAAATCTACCTATTTAATTAATCAAATAGTAAAAAAATATTTATTGACTTATGATGTACATTGTGTCTGCACATAACTGTAGAAATCAATTTGTAAAATGTTGGCTTGTAGCAATTTCCAAGAAACAGATTCGTCAAAAACGAAACAAATTCATTGAAAATATATCTTCCTTCTTTTATTTTGCATTTTTGTTTCGAAAAAAAAATCTAATGCCGATTTCTATGAAAACCATATGACGCGTGTACTGAAATATAGCTTAAGCAGAAGTCGGTCAAATGCAGTGCATCTGGAAATCTTTTAATGGAAGTAATTAATCATTTGTGTTCATTTCTTCTCTGTTTTATTTCTTTATAAAATATTTCAATTTGGAAGCCATCTAGTGCAGCCATTAAACTACAAATGTCTTTATTTCTTCTAGTTTTTACTTTTTTCATTAGACCTTTTGTTTTTGTTTTGGATTCCTTCTAATGTAGGCGTAAAAAGGTCTTCATTTTTTTTCTTTTGACAGAATAACTTGTTTTAGAGGTCTGAAAGTATATGTTGATTTCATTATCTCCACTTCTTACATTTAACTCTACTCCTAGTCATTTTGCATTATTGCTGTTGTTAGAGTGAGGATTCGTGTCCTCAAAGATGGTTTGACGGAATAATCATCAAAAACAACGAACTGAGTCTATTGATGAATCGTCAAAAGTGAAAGCATTATTTCTAAGTGTGCATAAATCGTGTATTGAAGCGATTCTTGATGATAGTTAATGTTGGAACCTACTTGTTTTTATAAGAATTTCAGTAATAGGACAATATGCTATTTTAGTACACTTCTTGTTAGCTACACAATTAGATGAAATCTATAATATTTCTGTATGTCACTAAATTTAACAAGATTGTGAAGCATTTAGCCACTGAATGAAATAAGGACAAGCAGAAAGCATTGGGTTGACAAGAATGAACAGATTTATTGATAAGATAAGAACACGTATATATACAAGTAGAACTAAAAATAAATTTACATAAATTCATCCAACTTGATGCGGTTACAGTTATGAACTTATCTTATGAACAACAACTTATCGCTGACAAACGGCCCCATCATAAGATAATCATTTAAAGTTTCTGAAAGAATAAGTCTTTACAATATTTATTAAACTTGCAAAAATCAAGTGCTTTCGTGAGAATATCAGCAACATTAGTCTTCCCAGGTACAGCTGTGGAAATAAAAAAGTACCCACTTGAGGTTATTTCCTCCGTTATTCATCCTAAAGAATCGGACCTTTTTGACATTGTGAACAATTAACATTCTGAGTTAATTGCATGACACAAAATTTGCATAAGGGGCCATCTTCATATTAAAAATGTTACTAACTTTAAAATTTCCAATAGCAACACCCCTTTTTGAATCCATATTTCAAATCTCTGACCTATGTTAATACGAAATGCCAAATTGTGTTAGTTTTTGAGCATTATTAGATGAGTAAGAGACGTGCAAAGTTTAGGTCCCATAATGTTAAATGAGTTGCACATAAAAAACTATCCCGATTTATAAATAATTAAGATAATGAAACAAATTTTTTACTGAAAAGAAATTATAATAACCCAAACAAAATGCATTCAATATTGGGGTATTTAAAACAATTTTTATATTTTTTTATAATTATTATATTAATTTTTTAAAAAAATATGAATAGAAACCCCTAAATATTTTTACAGAAATAAATTTAAGACAGGAAGTTTAAGCGAAATCCCAATTTTTAAAAATGTTTATTCATAATTTGCTGAGTAAATCACAAAATACTTTATAATTACTCTTTAGGGGACTGTATAAGATTACGTGTGTAATTGATAAATAAGGACGGCTTTGCATGCATGCTTGCTTGTCATTTTAGAGATGGTCCCCAAAAGGTCCACAAGTGATTCGATTGAATAACTCGTCAAATATTCATCCAAATGTAACAAAAACTTAGATTTAAGGGTTTTCAAGAGTGCTTAACATTTCTAAGTTATTAAAATTGGGTGTTGCTATTGGAAATTTCAAAGATCGTAATATTTTTAATATGAAGACGGCCCCTTATGCAAATTTTGTATCGTGCAATTAACTCAGAATGTTAATTGATCACAATCTCAAAAAGGTCCGATTCAATAGGGTGACTAACGGATGAAATAACCTCAAGTGGGTACTTTTTTATTTCCACAGCTGTACATGACACAAATTAAACTCTCCTTGAGACAATAAACTTTTAACAAAATGAAACCTTACATCTATATGCTTAGTTCGTTGATTCTCGTTTAAATTATTTGAAAAATGTATGGCACTTTGACTATCAGAAAATATTTTAGGTAAAGGCAAATTTATTTTAAACTTTTTACATGCTTTTAAACTTTTAGCAAGCCACATTATTTCTTTCACCGTTTCCGAAAGAGCTATAAATTCGGCCTCCATGGTCGAAAGAGCCACACATTTTTGTTTCTGAGACTTCCAACTAATTGGTATTCCTCCTAATAAAATAATATAACCGCTGAACGATTTTCTATCGTCCTGGTCTGATGCCCAGCTGGCATTTGTATAGGCAACCAAATCAGTATTAGCACACTTACTCAAATTGATACAATAATTACTTGTACAGAAAACATACTGCAGAACTTGGCATAATAATCGCCAATGCATTTCTGAAGGATTGCTGCAATACTGAGATAGTAATATAACTGCAAACAAAATATCAGGCCTAGACCTTTGGGCTAGAAATAAAAGTGAACCAACAAGATTACGATAAGGTACGTCCCTTACAATCATACCCGAAATCTTAACATTTTCTACAACAATACCTGGACTCATCGGCACTCTTCGATGACACATAGGAACGAATAAATTTCTTTCATTTTATTTACATAATTGGTTTGATGCATTAGTATTTGACCATTGAAGTACTCAAATTGAACACCTAGAAAACATGATAAAATTCCAAGGTCTTTAAACTCAAATTTACTACCAATTAACTTACAAACTTTATTCAATACTTCCTGATCCTTTACAAACAAATCCAGATCATCTACGTAAATAAAGACAATTGCAGAAGAATCTAACATGTAAACACAATTACAGTTTAACAATTTCTGGAATCCAAGTTTCATAAAAGTTCGATCAAGTTCATTGTACCATTCTTTTCCAGATTGATGTAGTCCATACAAAGCTCTTTTTAGTTTCAATACACAACTGTCATGCTTTTTAGATATAAAACCTTTTGGTTGTTCCAGATAAACTGGACTAGATAACTTACCATACAGATATGCATTTTTGATATCCAAATGACGGGATATCCACCCTTTCAATACAACCAATAATAGCATAAACACTCTTACCAAAGTAAATGAGACAACGGGAGAATACACATCTTCCTCGTAGTCTACACCTTCAATTTGACGAAACCTTTGAGCAACGAGACGGGCTTTAAAGCGTTGGATATTACCCTCAGAATCCTTTTTAGTAGTATATACCCACTTGTTACCCAGTACTTTTACATCAACTGGTTTGGGTCCTAAATCAAAAGAGTCTCTACTTTTTAATGTATTTAATTGAGTTTTCATTGCTTTAACCCACTCGTGTCTCTCGGGTGATGCCAATGACTCCTCAAAAGAATTAGGAATCTTTACCTCAACTAGATTTACCTCTGGATCAGAATCGGTAGATGTGGTTTCACTACATGCAGTATAATTTGCGTTTTTAACTTCAAAATCAAAATCTTCAGGATTAAATTTAATATTGTTATCCGAACAATACTTAGAAACGTCATTGATATTTCTTAACCGGATACTTTTATCCCGAATTTTCGGCAAGTAGTAAACATCACCACGTCTAGTTTTCACTCTTTCCCAATTTTTAGTGTCCGATTCTAATTCAGAAGTATAATCTTTACATTTTGGTTCTAGTAGCTCAAACTCGTCTTCACTTGTTTCCTCATCAGTATTACTGATTATTTTCACGGCACTTTTGTTAACTGACCTAGTTTTAAGTCGCTCCCTTAGGGTTTTACTATCGGATCGGTTATTTGTTTGACTATCAAAATTATCCCCCTTTTCCCTCAAGTTTTTAATGAATTTCAATGCCAATTTTACTTTCGTCAAATTTTACATGCACGGTTTCAACAACTTTTCCCGTGGCCGGAATATAAATTCGATACCCACGAGTTTTATATGCATAACCAATCATGACGCCTGGTTCTGATCTTGGGGAAAGTTTATTACGTTTTTGTTTTGGGATATGAGAAAAGGCCAAACATCCGAAAACTTTTAGATGTTTTACACTGGGTTTTGATCCATACCATAGTTCCAAGGGGCTTTGAGTTTTCGTACCAACAGGACAACGATTCCTGATGTGAACATAAGTAAACAAAGCTTCTAGCCAAAATTTCTTATCTAACTTCGATTCGATCAGTAAAGATCGGACCGCATCAAACGCGTATCCGTTAAAACGCTCGGCAATGCCTCCCATTTCAGGGGTGTAAATTACAGTTCTTTCGTGTTTAATTCCAAGGTTTTCCAGATAATTACCAAGTTTTTCGTTTACATACTCTAACCCATTATCTGACCTTACACACTTTAACTTTTTCTCGGTTTGTTTTTCAACCATAGCCAGAAATATTTTAAATTTTTCAAATACTTCAGATTTACTTTTTAAGGGATATATCCAAACCCTACCTGAATATTCGTCAATCATAGACACAAAATATTTAAATCCACTACTAGTTTTAACAGGCGCTTCTCCCCAAACGTCGGTATGAACACGCTCTAGCACATTTTTCACAACTGTATGATCCAATTCGGGAAAGGAAGCACGTTTAGACTTTGCTTGATGACAAGTCTCGCAAGTTATTTTACAATTCGGAATGCAGGGCAAATCTCTAACGGCCCCATTCCTAGACATCCCTGACATTTTTTGATAATTGCAGTGTGCAAGTCTACGATGCCAAGTTTTAATTTCCGAATCAGATATTAAATTCGCACTTTCATTACTACCTAGTTGACCTTTTTCAGGGTCACTCTCCCAAATTGGACACAGTTCATAAAATTGATCAGCAAGATTAAAAACAATCAATTTTGAGTTATCTGGCGAGAAAACAGTTGCTTTACTATTACCGCAAACTGCTGTATAACCATTTTTATCCAAACGTATACCAGAAAATAAATTACGCCTTAAATCTGGTGCGTACAAAACATTACCCAAGTTTACAATATTTAACACACCATCACAATTTACCAAAAATTTCATATTACCAACACCTTTTATGGGAGCACACCCATTACGAGTAGCAACAGACAAATTACCATTTTCAATAGGTTTATAATTTAATAAACTGGTACAATCATTAGTGAAATGGTTCGTTGCTCCCGTATCAAGTGTAAAAATGAATTTAGATTCCAAATTACTAGTCAAAGCAGATTCATATTTAAATTTAACAGTTGAGTCTTTAACTTCTAAATGCGCTTCAGTAATACTAGAATTACAATACTTTGGATTTAGTTTATTACGTTTCATATTAGAAGTCTTAGGTTTGTTATTACGTTTAGTACAGTCATATTTTAAATGACCAAATTCGTTACACGACCAACACGGTCCAATTTTACTTTTATTAGAATTTCCAGCATTATACTTATATATATTACTATTAGAATATTTTCCGCGTTTAGTTAATAACACATTACTAGTTTTAAGTGATTCTTTATTACAATCATATTCTGTTAAATTAAACGGCTGTTTTCTAATAGTAAAGCTTCAGAAATCTTTTCAACAGTAAAATCTTTATCATCAACAGTGTATAACTTTTGAACTACACCATTAAATTCATCCGGCAATTTTCGGATTAGTTGACAACTAATATATAGTTCATCAATCTTGTGATTACTCTCATTACACCGAGAGGCAGCTTGTTTTACTCGATTGATAAACATACCTATAGTTTCTTCTCCCGGTTCAAACTTTATGCTGAAGAACTCGTCCAGTTCTCGAACCAGCCTGGCGCGGCTGTCCATGTCGAAGTTATCTTTTAATAGTTTCCAAGCAGCACTACAGCATGTCACGTCATCCAGAAGCATTTGGTACCGCTCCTCTAGGCAGGTGTAGATAAGGGCAAATCCCTTTTCGTTGACGCGCTGGAAAGACTGCAGTTCCTTCGGCAAAGCTGACGCTCCCGGGTCTTTCACATCACCTGTGATAATCCGCCAGGCTCCAATTCCCATCAGAGCTGCCCGCATCTTGGCCGACCACCGCCGGCAGTCACTCCCATTGAATTTCGGGACAGCAAACCTCCCAAGACCGCTTTCAGATTCATACTCGTCCATCTTATTTTTATTTTAAACTTACTAATTTTAAATTACTATTAAACGCATTCAGAGGCTGGGCTGGGCCCATAACCTCTTGTCACTAAATTTAACAAGATTGTGCAGCATTTAGCCACTGAATGAAATAAGAACAAGCAGAAAGCATTGGGTTGACAAGAATGAACAGATTTATTGATAAGATAAGAACACGTATATATACAAGTAGAACTAAAAATAAATTTACATAAATTCATCCAACTTGATGCGGTTACAGTTATGAACTTATCTTATGAACAACAACTTATCGCTGACACTGTAAGATAGCTTGGCACACAGACTCTTAAAATTGAAATTCCATTTTTTACTTAAATATGATACAATTATACACGAAATAATAAAAGCAATTATGTCTTATTTTTTGAATAGAAACAAAGAAATTCTTACTTGAATCACACATTAGTATTTTGTAATCTTGATGTGTAGTATATTCTAATAAGAATAACTATTTAATAATAAAATAATTATTAAAACAATTTAAATTTATAGTAACATTAATTTATAAGAGATTCGTAATAACGTTTTTTTACTACTTCTTTATCATTTCAAGAAGTAGCAATCCATTATATTAAATTAAAACACAGTTTGTAAACTTTCAACCAAAAAATTAATTATTTGATTAGATACGATAAAAATTCCTCATATATTAACAAGTTCAATTCGATGTGATGAAGCATTGGATGAATTTCTCCGCCAAGTATATCTCCTCAGATTGTATAACCCTTTCCGACCAGGCTCGCACGATCGTGCGGTTTGTGAAGAGAATGTTCAAGCTCTTCAAAAATATCGATACTGAAGCAGCTGACTTGTACCATTCGTTATTTGTATAAAAAAATGACTTTGTTTTTAAGGAGTTGCTGGGGGCATTGATGCTGTTTAACGCATTTTTTTTTCGATAAAACTTCAAATTTAGTCCCATAATTTTAAATCAGCGCACCTGACCGCCGCCGGTCGAAAAGGGAAAAACAAAAAACGAATCTTTACCTCCCCGTATAGTCACCCCAGTTGAAAAGCGGGGATGCGAACCAGGGCCGAATTTCTAAATAAGCTAAGTATGCTGTAGCCTAGAGCGGCGAATTCTTTACTGCGGCAAATTTTATAACCAATTACAGCGGCATTCGGAATGCAAAATTATTATAAAGATACGAATATTTTTTCAGAAAGAAAACAAATAATTTACATTAATGCGTAAACTGTAAACATATATGTAGTATTCATATGAAGAGCTGAGTGGAAGAACGTGCTAAGTGACATTTTTGAAAAAATTGAGATTTTTGTGATAATGTTTATGTTATTACCTTCTTCAAACATAACAGCCTTCAATTTTTTTAGAAAACATTCGGTTTCGTACGTTTTTCGTAAACGAAGTTGGTAGGTGCACGCGTTTTCGTCACTTTTTCAATGGAAGAAAGTGCTAAGGGCTGTTAGCATTTTTTTCCTCCGAAATCGTCCGATTCCGGAACGATCGTTTAGTGGAAGAAAGTGCTAAGTGACATCGTTCGCGGAAAATTTCGACTTTCGCTTGCATTAATAGCAAAACTAATGGTTCTTTTGTAGTTTTAATCGAAAATAATTTAACAAAATGTAATGAATATTTACTAATTAACTTTATTTATTAAATATAACCAATGAAATAAAATTTATGTTGCTTAAAACCTGGTTTTTAGTGCATTTAGCATAGCAGGAGAAAATGCATTTTTATTTTACAATTATTCGGTGTTAAAGGTTTCACATTTTAGAAAATATCGTCTGATTTTATTGTCTTCTTATTTTTATTGTAATAAACATAGATAATTTAGCAGCGAACAGATGGTATAATTAATACAAAGCTGCACCTGCTCTATGGAGATCGCAGTTCGCGTTTAAACAACATTGCATCCATGAACATTCAAAGCATCTGGCTTCTTAAAACAATGAATTATGGGTACAAAAATCATTTAAAGCCATCTTACGTTTGATCTCTAAAGCTATCGAACGCATTTTGTGGAATGTCCTAAACTCCTAAAATTATTAAATTGTAATTAAGAAGCAAGCGGAAAGCTTAATTTTTGCTTGAACGTGCATGCGAATAGCAGCTTGTATGGTAAGTACAAATTTAATTCAGATATTGCTTTTTTATGTGAAACTAAAATATTTTTAGTATAATTGATGTAAAAATAAAGTAACAAAGTATAAAACGTTATAAGTTCTTAATATTTACTAAAATATCGATGACTTTAAAAAAGTACTATGCATCACGATTGTAAAAATAAATTGTTTAAACGATCATGTTCTATTGCTGTAGAAATGCTGTAATTTAAAGTATCTTTCTTAAAATTGATTAAACCCTTAATTGAAAAGAGAAAGAAAAACGTAAATATCCAAATTAACTATATATTGCCACACAACTTGTTTTAACTTTTATTTAATATCAGAGTTTGCTTTTAAATTCAATTATTCTAATCTAAAAACTATTTAAAAATTTATTTTACGAAAACTTACATCTTTAAATTTAAGATTTATTTTATTCACATGCATTTATGTTTCCTTTACTATCTTTTTGTAAACTTTTAAAAAAAGTTTACTTGTATTATTATTATATTAATTATTTAGTTTATAATTTCAGTGATGTTTTTTCTTTTTTAATATTTTCAATTATAAACTTACTCATCTAACATTAAGCAAGAAGTTCTAAAATAACCTATATAATTACAGATTAATAAATCAAAACGCTCATTTAAAAGTCATTATATACCTTATAAAGTATTTTCAATAACTTTCAAACCTAAAAAGTTCTTTGGCAGCTACTCCGTTCACATGCATAATATTGTAGAATACTTTATTTTCACGTCCGACTAGCACAGGCAACAAGTGTATCAAATTTGAAATCCCTATTTTCGTTATTCAGCAATACGTTTAACACCAAAAAAAAAAAAAAAAATAGCAGCCTCATCTTGCACATGCGCAATTTTTTCGAAAACCTTAATATGACTTCCAACATGAACTAAGAACCTGTGTACCAAATTTGAAGTCCGTAGATCTTTTATTTCGAACTGTAACGTAGTTTCAGACAGACAGACGGATCAATGTAAAAAAACAATATTTTTTAGAATGTGCACCCTCCCAAACGTGTAGAAAGCAGAAAACCTTCATTTTGTATTATGAACCCATCGCAATACTTTTATTACCTTATATTTTATAGTAGGTAATTGATAGTAATAACTTTAAAAATTGGACGGGTATACAAAAGAAGAACGGGGGGGGGGGGGGGTAGCATGACTTACGGACAGAAACAAAATAACAGTCAGACGTACAGGCAGGTGGCCAAACACTTTTCATTGTGGTCATCTAAATTTTTACGTTCGAACAAAAAAAACAGAATTTTCACAATCAGGCACTTTGGATCGGAAATTGAAAGAGGTATGGACGGACGGACAAACTATTAAAAAGTATAAAAGATATCTGTGAAGATCTGTCTTCCAAACAAAAAAAGAATTTTGAAAATCGGAATGTTAGAACAGAAATTATGAAACTCGTATGCATCAAATTTACCTAAAAAATGACACTTAGCACGTTCTTTCACTAAACGACCGAAAAGATCTGAAACATTTCGGAGGAAAAACATGCCAAGTACAGGAGGCGTCACGCGAGTTTCGCAAATGACGTGTTATTACGTAACGTACGGCTAAGCCAAAAGACAACAACTATTTTGAAGAACTAAACTAAAATATCATGTAGAAAAAACTATGATTTTATTAATGAGAGAAAAGTTGCAAACTAAAAACTTTGAAGCTAATTATCTCGTTTTCACCTTTTTGTCACTTAGCACGTTCTTCCACTAAGCTCTTCATATTTCGTAGCAAACATGGCCGCTGCGATGACATTTGCACCCCCTCCTCCCTTATTTCGAGGTTGAAAGAAAAATAGTAGAACAGTTTTTAAAAAAATTCGAATGGTACAAGTCAGCTGCTTCGTTATCGATAATTTTGAAGACCTTGAACATTCTTTTTGATACCCGCACGATCATGCGAACCCTGTCGGAAAGGGTTGAGTAATTTCCAGGAAACACTTTCGTCAAAAACGAAATAAATCCAATGAAAATCTCTTTGCCTTCTTCATTGCATTCTTCGTCTTTGCATTGTTTTTCAGAGTAAAAAAAGCTTTTTAAGCCAATTTCTATGAAAGCCATATGACCCTGCAGGCCATTTAGAATACGCTTGCAAGGAAATATAACTTAAGCAGAAATCGGTCAAATGCGGTTCACCTAGAAAACTTTGTCATTCATCATTCTCGTCTTCGTTTCTTTTCAATTTTACTTCTTTAAAGTACACTCTTAAAACAAACACTCCTAATTTAACTCAGTCTGAGTGGATTTCACTCCTCTAGACTGGAAAATGCACTTCTCCTTTTGGAGTGGATCCTTTGTGTGTTAAACCTCCGACAGGATCACTCCAAACGAGTGATTTTAACTCAGTCTGAGTAAATATGCATGCCTTTACGGTGTCGAAAATGCACTTCTCCAACTGCAGTGGATTTCACTCTTTTGTTTTAAGAGAGTGTATATGGTTGATTCCACGAAAATGGGCCATGGACATCATTTTTTAAATTTCAACTTTTTAATTTTTCACAAATCTGTTCGGCAAAAATTCTTGACACTTTATTTTCTCTTTTTATACCTCAAAATAAACAGTTTGTAAAAAAATCGAAAATTAAATTTAAAATTTGAGTGAAATATAGAACATCAAACTTTGTCATGTCCGTCAAGCTAATAAATATTTTATAATATTTTACTATTTATAAATTTCTAAATTTTTTTCTTTCTGGTTGGCACATCAGAATCTTATATTGATTCCAAAAAAAATTCTATACCTGAAATGCATACCAGTTAAGAGCAAATGGTAATATTATAAGGTCACTCAAAATCTGTGTCTCAATTTTGTCATGTCCGTCACGGCATGTTTTAACCCAATTAATTTTAAGTATTTCCTCTTGAATGTAAATTTCAGTGTTTTTTATAATCAAGACCTTTATTTGCATCATTCCACGGCAATTTTTTTAAAAAGTCAATTAACATTTAGTACTTTTTAAGAGCCAAGAAAGTTGTCTTATGTCATGTCTGTCACGAATGGAATTAGCCAGATTTTAATTTGGGAGCTCCCTATTACAGATGTCCATAGAACTCAAATAGTATTTCAGCTAAAAGTCAAAGTTTAGTGAAGCGGTTTTTCTTTGCTTGCATGCTCAATAAAAATAACAGTTTTTCGAAGAAAAAATCGTAGAGAATTTATCTGGAATAAATAACGTTACACTAGAGCTATTTAGAGCTATAGGTCACGATCCATGGGATTGATAAACAAAACCATTAGTTAAATTATTGGCCTCGTTCAGAAACCAACTTACCCACCTTTTTGACAACGGAAATTCGACGTTGTTTGTTAGCGATACTTAAACAAAAGTCCAGACTGTTTCTACGAATCCGAAGAGTAATCTGGTAGGAATGCTTTAATATCTCAGCAAATAATGGAAAATAAATACTTCTTTTTTATACATGGAAAAGGGAAATATTTAGATTGTGTCTTTTCAAAACGACCTGCTAACAAAATTGTTAACACAATCTCGCCAACGGATGGTAGCCATTTAAGTAGAGATGTTCATAGAACTCAAATAGTATATTATCAGCTAAAAGTCAAAGTTAAGTGAAGCGGTTTTTCTTTGCATGCATGCGCAATAAAAATAACAGTTTTTAAAAGTAAAAAAAATCGTCGAGAATTTATCTGGATGGAATAACGTTACACTAGAGCAATTTAGAGCTATTGGTCACGATCCATGGGATTGATAAACAAAACCATTAGTTAAATTATTGGTCTCGTTCAGAAACCTATTTACCCACCTTTTTGACAGCGGAAATTCGATGTCGTTTGTTAGTGATACTTAAACAGAAGTCCAGACTGTTGCTACGAATTCGAAGAGTAATCTGGGTTTTTGTTGTTGTTCTGCCTCGATGCTCTTAGGAGAATATTGAAGTTGTGCAAGGATAGGGGAAAAAAGCGATAGAGATGCCTTTCAACGAGAAAGTAGGATCATTTCATTGTTTGTGTCATTCTATGATGCGTAAAAACCAATGATTATAACACAACACGACTTTCATGCAACTACCATTCAATCATTCAATTAACGCCCTGGGTGGGCACTGACTTTCTCTAAAGGTCCTTTCCAAGCAAATCTGTTCTTAGCGACTGTCCTAGAACTAAAACCCAATAAATTAATACATTTAAAGGTGATTATAAATCCAACAAGGTAATTTTAATAACTTTAAACTATTTTTAATGTTCTACAACAGCTGTTGTTTTCGCATGTACGATTTTGTTAAAAACCTTATTTTAATACCCAACAAGTGCGTGGGAACTTGTGTACAAAAATTGAAGTGTGTTGTGCTTTCCTTATTTTAGCAATACCTGTCCAATGAAAAAGTTCTATGGCTCTACTATTTTCGAATGTGCTATTTTCTCGAAAACCTAATTATACCGTCCAACAAGTACTAGGTTCTCGTGTATCAAATTTAAAGTCATTAGCAATTTTAGTTCAAACTCTAGAGAGATTTCAGACAGAACAACGGACTAGTGTTCAAAATACACTTTTTTTAATCAACCCTCCAAAAACACGTAAAGATTATTCAAAATCTCCATTTCGTATTTTCTTTGCAAAACTTTCGTTACTTTACTTCATGTTGAACAAATATAAAGTAATAAATTATTACATGCATGGTGCTGAAAAAATAAGGAGTTGCTGAAACCGGTTAACCGGTTTAACCAGAACAGGTATGTAAAGTTAAGTAATAAATATAAAGGTGTAAATCAAAGGTTAATTTCAGGTCAGTTCAATTTGAACAAAATATCACATGACATCGCACTTTCATCTGTCTTTCAAAACCTCCTTTGTGTGACCTCCTTTGACCCGCAGACTCCTCTCAAAAATTCCATTCTAATTTTATTTTCACGACCAGCATGTATATTTGAGTTGCAAGAAACCTAATGAACCAACACAAATCGATTGTTTTTTATCAATGTTTTCTTTAAGACAAATTGAAATTCGACCTTCCACGACATTACACCCTCACCTGCCTTCTAGGACATCCAGTGTCACCTTCTTTGACCTTGGTGTTAGGCTCTAAAAGATTTCACAAAACAAATTTCATTGTATTTTATTCCCACGATCAGCATGCAAAGAATCGCACTGTTCAAACACAAACCTATTGTTAAATCATTGTTTCTTTTGTGTTTTCAATGAAACTGGAATTGATCTCCCACGAAATTGTCCTTTATTTGCCTTTAAAGACACCTGTGTAACCCTTCATTACCGGTTGTGGTAGACTCCGGACGTATTTCCAAGACATCAACGGTCCTCTTCGATTTAAATTTTTTCTATTCGATACACTTGATAAGTTTAATCGAGAAAACCGAATTTTTCGGGGGTTGTGGGGTAATTATTTATAAGATATATGGATTTGGGACAATGAAATTGGTTTTCTGGTGCGATTCTATTATAATTACACGATCTTGCCGACTGCCTCTGAAGCAAATAAAACAAACAATTTTCCATCATGTATGTTGTTCTTTCCATCATGATACCCTTTACTCTTACCAGTTTTTAATAGAATTTCTCTTTTTCGTTTTTATCTGGAAGGTTATGTAATTTTAATGTACCGCTTGATCAGATTATTGTGGGCGTAGTAGGTTGTAGAATTGAATCTACAGAAGTCATTTCAAAGTAAACATAAATTTGTATAATTAAAGTATCGGTATTTTTCAAAAGAAGTTTGGACCACTCTCTCGTGATATCGCAATGGTTTCTTTAATGCTGTAATTTGGGTTTAATTTTTGTTTTGATGCATTTCGATAATTGTAGGGTATTTGCCGTCTTTTCTGAAATGTCGTTTCAAAACAACAGGACTATATAATTTTTTGTTTAATGCAAAAAAAAAATTGCACTTTCTTTTGCATAAAAGATAAATCCGTGTGACTGTTGCTAGAGACATATAATAACTGGTGGAACCTTTGAAATTTTCCGACTATTTTAATAACTAATTTTGATAGAAGCAAACCATGATGGAAAAGGCTAAAAATAGCTAAAGTGAATAAGAATTCAATATATTATTACTACTAACAATTTAAATTTTTCTATAACTCTAATTTTAGTATTTAACAGTTATTCTTATAAGAATGTGCTAACTTTAAAGATTTCAAAATACTATTGTGCAATTCAAGCACTAGAAAGAATTTCATTTGCCCCGATTTAGTTTCAAAATTTGTTGACAGGATCCCCTTGAAATATAAATAGGAGAACAATATCATATCTGAAAAGTTCGTTAATTTATATATTAGCCGAGTAACAAATTCACGGTTTTTCTTTAACTAGATTCTTTAGTACGGCTTTATTCATTCATTCATTGTGAGTAAAGGATAATAACAAGTCAATTTAGTTGACAGTATAGAAGTATTCATCTAGATTTGTTTAATAACGTAGTAAATATCGACTAAATTATCATCTGGGATCTGACCATTCATGCCATAAAACCCATGAAGTTTTCCACAAAAGACGCAAACTATACGAATTGAACTACATTATATGCTTCTCCAAGTGGTATTGAATGTAGGAAACCTTAGATATATCTACGACAATGATGAGTTCGGTATCTCTCTTAATTGTTCCACTGTGTGCACGCTATTTTGCTTTAATGGGGTTGCAACATTGGCGTTCAAGCCTTTGCAGACTCGGCAAACCCCACATAAATGAGAGCCATTTTTTGCGGCACCATCTAGGCGACTCTCGCTATTATTTTGACACGCAGATTACAATGAATCTGAGCTCTCTTTGAGTGTTAAAGTATGCCGATATTTAATTTTGCCGAGAGAACCCAAGCCAACTGGGCTCCCCAGGGATCTTTTACATGCTATATAATCATATGACATTCGTGCCCAAAATTTTCCCATCCTGAAAATCCAATGACTGAACCGGGGCTCGAATCCGCGATCTTGGGTTACGAGGGGGACCCGTTAAACCTCTCTCAGCCACTGAGCCGCTCAAGCTAGTATGTATTGCATATTAAGGGTATGTAATTTTGTTGGGAATATGTGGAAGTTATGAAGTTGGGCATATAAAATTTACCCAAAGGAGTTATGCTTGCTGAGGATTACTAATTGAGGTTGTCAAACGGTTTCAATGACAAATGAAGAGTGCACGGGAAGAAGCGATTGATTTATTAGGCAGGAGCCCGCAATTGTCTGCTTGGCGGCATAAAACCGGTTTCTCTCTTTCTTCTTCGCTTGGTGATTGCCAATTGCCTGAATCTGGGTAGCTAGGAACCACAGAGACAGTAGTTAAAGTACTACAGTGGCATATCACGTGACCTACAACACTGGCTTCATTGGGGCTCTTCTGGGAGCTCCTTGCGCGTCCCGTCAGTAACATTGGAGGTCACGTGATCTGCCACTCAATTAATTTAACTATGATATCTATGGTAGGAACTGGTTTCCTTACACAATTTTTGGCAAATCACTCGCTATCATCGCCAAAGTGTCCTGCTAAGGAAACTTCTCTTAAAAATCAATTGGTTTTTCCCGTGTACTCTTCAAATATCTGTGATTTATAAGAATTTGGTCTTAACCTTATTCATTCATTTATTGAAGTTAATATTTTTCTATTACTTGGGCAGAAAATAAGGGTTTGTGGTTGGAAAAGAGTGTGGAAATGAAGAGAAAAAAGTATTGAAGAAGATGCTTTGAGCGATGAGATGTAAAGATTTTGCTTTAACTTGAATTGTCCTTGCATATGGTAGTTCTTTTTTAACACTTTACCTCCGGGCGTCGACTGACCCGTAGACTAAAAATCTTCTAGACCAGCAACTTAATCTAATGCCTAGCTCTTCTAACGTGTCGAATGCAACTAAAACACTTTTAAAGGTTGATTTGTTGATTGGCATAATTGTACTTTCAATTGTAAGGCTACTGTTTCTTCGTAATGTTCTCTGTTAAAAAAAAGTTACCCACTAGTGATTATTTCAGCCGTTAGTCATCCTTTTACATCGGACCTTTTTGACTATGTGAACAAATAACATTTTGAGTTAATTGCATGACACAAAATTTGCATAAGGGTCCGTCTTAATATTAAAAATGTTACGAACTTTAAAATTTTCAATAGCAACACCCAATTTTAATTACTTAGAAATGTGAAAAACCCTCGAAAACCCCTAAATCTAAGTTTTTGTTACATTTGGATGAATATTTGACGAGTTATTCAATCGAATCACTTGTGGATCTTTGGGGGACCATGTCTAAAATGACAAGCGTAGTCAGTCTGTAGGTTTATTAATGGAGAAAAAGAAGCACAAGGTCAAATATCTTGAGGATGGGCCTACGAGGGATATAAAAGTCAATGAGTAGCTGTATATATTCAAAAATAAAGTCGAAAATAAGTAGTAGTAAAAAATAGATCCCTATCGTCACTTGATAAGGGTTCCAAATTACGAGATGTCATTGGCTCTGTTAAATCTCCTAAAGGTGACTGCAAATAGGCAGCCAGAAACCATTACATTAGTTCCCTTAGACACAAAGGGGGCGCGCTAGTTTCTATGTCAATTTCAATGTAGAAATTCTCCAATGAGAGTTTGAAACTTAGAGTGTTCTTAGTCTATGGGTCAGTCGACGCCCGGAGGTAAAGTGTTAAGAGAATTTGTAGAATGTTATTTTTCTTACTTACGCATGACTTGTCATTTTGACTTAGACAAAAACAAATTGGCCAAATATAGACTGTGACAGCTTCAAAAGTAAAACAAAACACAAAAACTTTAACTAATTTAAACTTTTTAAAACTAATTTTATTAGAACTTTCGGAATTCCGCTTTAAAAAATACCCACGAAGTAATTAGAATTTCGTAATGGATAAATTTTAATAACTTTACACATGGTTTAGTCTAAACCTTTAGAAATTATTTGGAACTAACAAACAAGGATTTTAAAAGAAAGTAAAATGTGTTTTGAATACAGAGTTTTGTTTAAATATAATTCGAAAATATATTTTAAAAAAAAACAAAGAAACAACACACAAAAACTTTAATACATTTTTGTTGGAGTAATATTTTCTGTAAACATGCATCAATTTAATGAGGCTATATTGAATTCCTTAAAAAATCATAAATAATAGTCTCAAATTTTAATTTTTTGTTCTTTTACAACTTTTCAACGGACATCATAAAAGCCATAAGAAGTGTATTTCATCAAAATAAAAAAAATTCCTTTAAAGGTAGGGTCAAGTGGGGTAAGTGTGAGAGGGTTTCTGCATTTTTCATTAAGAAAATTCGTTCTCTGCTTCAAGTAAATTCCAAATCCTAAAATTGGTAGTGAATTATTATAAGAAACATACATATGTAGAAAAAAAATTATATGTTTGAATTCCAATTTTAAGTGTACAAAATTTGCATTTAAAAATCCATTGCTGTTTTATCACCCTTACCCCACATAGGAACCCCCATATATTTGAAAAAAAAAAAGAAGACACTTGTACTTAAATTCAAAAGCTCAAAACTTTCTTTAAACAAAAAATAAGGACAATATTTCTTTTTAGTTTAATTATAAGTGGTCTAATGTTATATATTGCAAACTTTCAGATTTTTAGAATGATTTCCAAAGTTACAAGAGCTGATGTTTATCACACTTACCCCCAATCACACTTACCCCACTTGACCCCAGGGCCGGCCCTAGACATTTTGGCACTCCGGGCAAAACCTTAATTTTGCGCCCCCGCCCAGTTTTTTTTTATTTAAATCTCATGCGACCATAACAGAGAGTCAAGGAAGCATTGAAAACAAAAAAACTTTTATTAAAAAAACTCAAATATTAGTTAACAAAATCCCCAATTTGGCACTCTAGGGAAAAAATTAAATAAACTAATATCCCATATTTTAAATAAATTCTAACTAACCAAAGTAATTAAAATGCCCTTTTTCTAACTTTTCCTTCTGCAAACTCACGAACCAGTGATTTCAAGTCTAATTTGTCACTAATTTGGTGTTCTATAGCTATCATTGCCAATCCATTAAGCCGATTTTGCGTCTCCATCGTTCTGTGATTTTTTATAATAATTATTTGTTTTTAAAAACTTCTTTCCCCTGAAGTCACAGTGACTGGCAATGTAAGCAGTAATGCCGACCGCTGAAGGTTTGGTGCGAATTTGAGCGTAGCGATGAACTAAAAAACTTCAGCAGGGGTTTCCTTTTTTTGTTAATAATGACGAAACAATCCTTATTTCATCGGCTAATTCCAGGCAGGGCGTTAACACTTTACCTCCGGGCGTCGACTGACCCGTAGACTAAAAATCTTCTAGACCAGCAACTTAATCTAATGCCTAGCTCTTCTAACGTGTCGAATGCAACTAAAACACTATTAAAGGTTGATTTGTTGATTGGCATAATTGTACTTTCAATTGTAAGGCTACTGTTTCTTCGTAATGTTCTCTGTTAAAAAAAAGTTACCCACTAGTGATTATTTCAACCGTTAGTCATCCTTTTACATCGGACCTTTTTGACTATGTGAACAAATAACATTTTGAGTTAATTGCATGACACAAAATTTGCATAAGGGTCCGTCTTAATATTAAAAATGTTACGAACTTTAAAATTTTCAATAGCAACACCCAATTTTAATTACTTAGAAATGTGAAAAACCCTCGAAAACCCCTAAATCTAAGTTTTTGTTACATTTGGATGAATATTTGACGAGTTATTCAATCGAATCACTTGTGGATCTTTGGGGGACCATGTCTAAAATGACAAGCGTAGTCAGTCTGTAGGTTTATTAATGGAGAAAAAGAAGCACAAGGTCAAATATCTTGAGGATGGGCCTACGAGGGATATAAAAGTCAATGAGTAGCTGTATATATTCAAAAATAAAGTCGAAAATAAGTAGTAGTAAAAAATAGATTCCTATCGTCACTTGATAAGGGTTCCAAATTACGAGATGTCATTGGCTCTGTTAAATCTCCTAAAGGTGACTGCAAATAGGCAGCCAGAAACCATTACATTAGTTCCCTTAGACACAAAGGGGGCGCGCTAGTTTCTATGTCAATTTCAATGTAGAAATTCTCCAATGAGAGTTTGAAACTTAGAGTGTTCTTAGTCTTTGGGTCAGTCGACGCCCGGAGGTAAAGTGTTAAGATCACTTGAATTTCCATCAGTTAAAACTACTTCCAAATTTTTGCAATGTGTCTGTAGCTCATTTCTGGGCATGTCTTTTAGACCCAAAATATTATACAAAAGGCTGAAATAATTGCTGTGAGTATTTAATAAATTATATCTGGTTTACAAGGAATTTATTGCTTGGATCCATACTGTGAAAAATATCTATTTTATATTTTTGTTTGAGGTCTTGAACGGGTTTATCCGGGCCCTCATACAAAAAAACTTTCTTGTTTTGCTTCTTACAGGATGACGTATAGTAAACTCCCGATTATCCGCGGGCCACGATCCCCCTTTTTTTTAACCTTCAAATATAATAATTTAACAAAACGCTGAGAGAAGAAATTTATCTGTTTCAAAACTTGACAGAATGCATTCCAAGAACAACGAATTCATTTCCAGAACGACGAATACATTAAAAAAAACTGCGAATGCACGTAAAATAGTTTGGTTAGGTTTGAATTATCGTCGCACTAGAGCTACACGAGCACTTAAAATAAGAATGACTATAGAAAACCTGGTGTGTGCCAAAATGTGTTCGGCCAGGTGCACATCAAGAGCTATTTGTCATAAAGAGTCACTTGTAAAATAAACTATCAGCGATTTTAATTGTACAGCGTTGCATGGTTGATTTAGGCGTTGCATTTTTGATTTTAGGATAGCCTGTGACTTAATTTTTTTTTTTATTAGTTTATTTTCATTTTCCGTGATTTTGGCGCCCCTAGATCATTGCGCTCCGGGCGGCCGCCCGGTCCGCCCTGCCCTGGGGCCGGCCCTGTTGACCCTATGCCTTATAGCACACCTTAAAGTAAAATCTATTTTTGTCCTATAAATCCTATGAAAATGGAACCAGAAAATTTTGCACAAAGTGAGTCTGTGGAAATAAAAAAGTACCCACTTGAGGTTATTTCATCCGTTAGTCACCCTATGGAATCGGACCTTTTTGAGATTGTGTACAATTAACATTCTGATTTAATTGCACGATACAAAATTTGCATAAGGGGCCGTCTTCATATTAAAAATATTACGAACTTTGAAATTTCCAATGGCAACACCCAATTTTAATAACTTAGAATTGTTAAGCACTCTTGAAAACCCTTAAATCTAAGTTTTTGTTACATTTGGATGAATATTTGACGAGCTATTTAATCGAATCACTTGTGGACCTTTTGGGGACCATCTCTAAAATGACAAGCAAGTATGCATGCAAGGTCGTCTTTCTTTATCAATCACACGTAATCTTATACACAGTCCCCTAAAGGGTAATTAAAAAGTATTTTGTGATTTACTCAGCAAATTATGAATAAAATTTTTTAAAAATTGGGATTTCGCTTAAACTTCCTTTCTTAAATTGATTTCTTTAAAAATATTAAGGGGTTTCTATTCATATTTTTTTAAAAAATTAATATAATAATTATTTAAAAATATAAAAATTGTTTTAAATACCCAATTATTGAATGCATTTTGTTTGGGTTATTATAATTTCATTTCAGTAAAAATTCGTTTCATTATCTTAATTATTTATAGATTGGGATAGTTTTTTATGTGCAACTCATTTAACATTATGGGACCTAAACTTTGCACGTCTCTAACTCCCCTAATAATGCTTAAAAACTAATAAAATTTGGCATTTCGTATTAACATGGGTCATAGATTTGAAATATTTACTCAAAAAGGGGTGTTACTATTGGAAATTTTAAAGTTAGTAACATATTTAATATGAAGATGGCCCCTTATGCAAATTTTGTTTCATGCAATTAACTCAGAATGTTAATTGTTCAAAATGTCAAAAAGGTCCGATTCTATAGGATGACTAACGGATGAAATAACCTCAAGTGGGTACTTTTTTATTTCCACAGCTGTACAAGAGTAACTTTATGCTAATTACGAATGACGTAATATCTGTTGTGTCAAGAGAACTATTATGTTAATGAGGTATTGACGTAATAGCCGGCCGCAGCCAATTGACTCTCGAGATGATTGTCCTATTTTTGTAATCCTGTTTTTTTTATTTTGTCAGATCTATGTTTGCTCTGAATAAAAGTCGCGTTCAGATTTTAAGCTGTTGTTTTAATTCATAGCAGATTCTTTGAGTGTTCATTATTGTTTGAAAGAAACGATAAGGCTTTTCATTTTTGCATAAAAAAAGCTGCTTAGTTTTAATTTACTCTTAATAATGCAATTTGATAACAGTAATACAATTTGGAGTAGATTTATACGAGGCTCGTACTTTTTTACTGCTTAATGTTTTGTAAAATATCCTGTATTTACAAATTTTTATGCACGTGGTAGTTGTTCTTTTTATGTTTTTGCCTATAAATTGTAAAAAAAATGTTAATCTTACAAAAAAAATACACAATATATTTGTTGATACATTATGTTATTGTCTTTTAGTAGTTTTTTCTGCAACAATAAACTGTGTTAAGTAAAAGGAAACAGATTTGTTTCTGTATTTTACTGTGAATACAGAAACAAACAGTGTGTTTTGTGTGAAGTATATTCATATTGTTCTGGAATCTCCGCCGTGCCTTGAAAATCTAACTAAATAGTTGAGATTTCCACTTTTTGAATACGATTCTATATAAATCGCTAAAAAAAACCTTTTATTTGGAACTAACAAACAATAAAATTTCAAATAACTATAGCCCAACTTCGTTTTAAATACCCCCCCCCTCCCCTTAATATTTTTGATAATACAATTCAAAACTTTATTTTTTAAGAATGTGTTCCCAAGTCAACGGAATGGATGCTAGGACTTAAACCGAGCAATATACATATCATGATTATTCTTCAAACAGCAGAGAAGTTAAACCAACTATAAAGGAAACAAATAAAATTTTTAAAGGGAATATTAATTTTTAAAAAAATCAAACATTGTTTTTTAAAGGGGTTGATTACAACTAAATGTGTAGTGATTTTTTTCTAAAGTATATAAGTATGATAGATTATGCAGGGTGGTTATAAAATAACGCTCGCTATTCGGAGTGGTCTGTAGCTTGAATGAATAATCCAAATGCATCAAAAATTGAGACACTTACTTATCAAGAAGGGGGTAAAAGAATGGAATCATAAAAAAGAAAGAATTATAAAAAGAATAATCATAAAAAACAAACTCGTCTCTTGACCAGAATCTAAATTACGAGGCGTCAGTTATGGCCAATTACGGCCAACACAGCTAATTGCGCCTCGTAATTTAGAACCCTGGTCGAGATACGAGTTTCTTTTTTACGAAAAAGAATGGAATCATAAAAAAGAAACTCGTCTCTTGACCAAGGCTCTATTTACGAGACGAAGCCAATTATGGCTAATTATGGCCAACACATCCAACATCCTCGTAATTTAGAACCCTGGTCAAGAGACGAGTTAGTTTTTTATGATTACATTCTCTCCCCCCCCCCCCCCCTTTCTTGATTAGTAAGTGTCTCTATGATTTTTGCATTCGGATTATTCATTCAAGCTACAGACCACCAGACCGCTTCGAATAGCGAGCGTTATTTTATAACCACCCTGCACTAATTGAATTAGTAAAGGGAATATTAATAAAAAAATAATATTAGCAAAGGGTTGATTAGAACTAAATGTGTGGATCTTTTTTGAAAAAGTATAAATTTTCCTTGCATGTTATAGATTGCATTTACTTTTACAAAACTTGTTTTTCTCCACAAATTTTTTAAAAATCTATGAATAAGAAAGTAACAGAAAAGTACGCTATTTTAGATTTTTTAAATCTTCTCGTCATTCTTTTCGCATTCCGTCAGCTCTTGGTCAAACATACGACTTTTCTAACAAACTTGTCATTGCACTCTCAGAAATAACACTTTCATTTTTGACGATTCATGAAACCTCAAGCCTCATTTCGTTAATTTTGAGGATTGTTTCGTCAAACTATCACGTGACTTTTGAGTAAACGCGACCTCACTTTTAAGATCGTGATTTGACGATTATGTATCTTGATTTTGAGGAAACTGAATCTCATTGTTGTACTCACATGCTCAAAAATGACGAAGTATTTCTTTAGATTAGACGACATTCAAATCCTCATAAAAATGACGATTCAAATTTCCTCACTTTGATGAAACGAAAACTCGGAGCAGCAGCCACTAAACGGATCTTTAAAATTAAGGAAAACTTCGTCGTTTTTGAGCATTCATTTTTGAGAGTGTGTGTAGTGATTTTTTTTCTAAAGTGTATAAATCTTCTAGATTATATATTAGGTCATAGATTGCAGTCACTGTTACAAAACTTGTTTTTCTGCACAAATTTTAAAAAAAATCTATGAATATGAAAGTAACAAAAAAGTACGCTATTTTAGATTTTTTAAATCTTCTCGTCATACTTTTCTGCATTCCGTCAGCTCTTGGTCGAACGTAAGTCTTTTCTAACAAACTTGTCATTGCCTGACACTAACAACGATCAACTTGACTTTACACTACAAATCACTCCACCAATTTCCGTTTCAAGAAACCAAATAAATTCTCTTCAAATCCTTAATAAATTATTCACAAATAGCAGTGTTTATGGTCCCTTTTCCCTTTCCAGCAGCTAAATCTTTTATCACCTCCTTCTGTTTTTTGATGTAACTAAAACTCTGCTCTCCAAAAACAGCAAGCACCTAAACTAATAATCCCTTCCGTCACCAAATATGGTGCGGACTAAAATTAACGGCAGGAACGTCCACTCCGTACCGGAGAAAGATGTAATAACATTTTTCTTTAAAACAGAAATCAGTATTTATTTTTTAAAAAAGGAACGTGTTATAAAAGAAATGTGTCTAAAACTTGTAAATTACACTGTTCGACAAAAAAAATGCAAGTGTTTGTCCCGAAGCTACTTTGGCGATTTTTTGCTCCTTTGGTGGTCCAATAATAGAGAAATGACATTTTTAGCCCAAGTTTAATAGGGGGATTCATCAGAGATCAAAAAACTGATTTTTTAACGTTTTTTCATAAAAAACGAATTTTCTGACATTTTTTTGGCTACAAACAACCTGCAACTGGTTCTTACCTCTATATGGGTGTTAAGTGAGTACCGATGGGCCATTTTGGAACTCAAACACCGCTCCAAAACTGTCTTAATTAGCGATATCTGGCCCAAAACGCAATTTTTGGATGTTATTTCATGTTTTTTCGCGAATGTAAGTATGATTACGTATCTATGTATGTGTTATGTGTCTATATAAATGCTATCATTTTATTCGGTGTTCATAATTTAATTTTATTTATCTCAATTTAATTTTATTTATTACAACATTTATTGACGGTCACAAACATCCATGCCTGACCTGAAATCGAACCCGACTCCAGCAGCTCCAAAGGCTTTGTTACTAGTTGAAAGATTTTAGAATTGTCTTTCTAAGTAATGCTTTAATTGTGATTATCTCTTTCGTTAGGATTTTTGCTTTTTTGCATTTTCTGAATTAAGCTGATTTCTGATGAGGGTACACTCTTAAAACAAAAGAGTGGAATCCACTCCAGTTGGAGAAGTGCATTTTCGACACCTTAAAGGCATGCATATTTCCTCAGACTGAGCTAAAATCACTCGTTTGGAGTGATCCTGTCGGAGGTTTAACACACAAAGGATCCACTCCAAAAGGAGAAGTGCATTTTCCAGTCTGGAGGAGTGAAATCCACTCAAACTGAGTTAAATTGGGAGTGTTTGTTTTAAGAGTGTATGATTCCCTCTCCCCCCCCCCCCCCCCTCCCAAAAAAAGTTAATTTCCCAAGAAAAAAGTTTATTTCTTTACAACACACATAGAAATTTGTGATATAATATTTTATACTACCATCGTGCAATCCATATTTTTTTAATATTGGTTTCAAGTTTTAGCTTAATGGCATTTTTTACTTTTGAAGATGTTTCATTCTACATTTGGCCGTAATTTTCTTTGTCATCCTTATTCTGGGGGCTGAGGAGCCCAGTCGTTTAGGCATACGTGTAGCATGCGGAAGGTCACAGGTTCGCGTCCGAAATAACTGCCGAATATAAAACGGCCGTGCAGGCAAAATGCCAATAATACCCCGTGTGGAGGGAGTGTGTACGTTAAATATTCTTCAAAGCCCTAACGCTGCGTACGATAAAGCCCTTAACGGTTGCGTTGGGTGCCTACTCAGGTGTCGGCTCGTCACTTGACTGGGGTTCTAAAATACGACGCCCGTCACCAATAGCCATCGTGTAGTTCTAGTGCGACGATAATTCAACCTAAACTAAATATGAAAAACAAAACACGACGAATTCTTTTAAAAATACCAAATACAATGGACTTTTAAGTGAAAACAAAATTATTGCATCTCATCTCTCAAAGCACCGACTTCAGTACTTTTTTTTTGTTTCTTTTCCATAATTTATTCCCAACAAATAATTCTCATTCTATGAAAGCATTAAAAATATTAACTTAAACAAATAAATGAATATGGTTAAGACTGGTTTATGGTTATTGAATATGGTTAATTCTCATAAGCGAAGCTATTTGCCTTCGAATCCATCAAACAACCTCAATCAGAAATTAAATTCTCAGCTAGAATAACTTCTTTTGTTAAATATTATTTCCCCAATTTAAATTTAATACACGCTCTCAAAAATGAAGAAATTTTCCTTAAAAATTTCCGAACACATTAATGACAGAACAAACGGTGTGTTGGGTCTGTGGGATGCTTGCAACCCAAAAATGCTGGCAGACAGCGAAAATTCATTTGAATGGAACGTAAATTTATGGAGAGTCATCTGGCGGTTAAGGGAGGTCACACACACACCCTAAAAAATGAATGCTCAAAAACGACGAAATTTTCCTTAATTTTGACGATTCCGTTACTGGCAAATGCTCCGAGTTTTCGTTTCCTCAAAGTGAGGAAATTTGAATCGTCATTTTTATGAGGATTTGAATGTCGTCTAATCTAAAGAAATATTTCATCATTTTTGAGCATGTGAGTACAATAATGAGATTCAGTTTATTCAGAATCAAGATACAGAATCGTGAAATCATGATCGTAACAGTGAGGATTCGCGTTTACTCAAAAGTCACGTGATAGTTTGACGAAACAATCCTCAAAATTAACGAAATGAGGCTTGAGGATTCATGAATCGTCAAAAATGAAAGTGTTATTTCTGAGAGTGTATGCACCCTTTATGTGTAATGTTCAATAATATAGCATACACAGAGGAACAATGAGGAAAAGTGACAAAAACTCTCTCTCATAATAGTCCCAGTTATATCTGAGGTTTCTTCCAATCAATACCATATGGAGAAGTTTAGGTTAGTTTAATTCCCAATTCTGTGGGAAAACTTTCTATGGTTTTACTGCATAAATGAACAAACAATACTAGACAATTTCACCGGTATTTACTGCGTTGTTAAACAAGTCGAGACGGGTCCATATACAATCAATTAAATAAATTTACTCTTATTATAGTCAGGTCGCCAAGGGGGGGAACCCTGCACTGAGAGGTTAAGTTTTTTTTATTGATGATTCGTATAGATTCGAGGGTGTAGATTACGAATATGGAAGGTACTTTTTTGGTACCCTTGAGCATTTTTAGTTATTCAAGATGGCGTCTCCGCCATCTGGAATTTTGTAATCTTAATATTTGACGATCTAATCGACAAAAGTGAATAGTTTTTGTCTTTATAGATGCATTTAATAATAAAGATTCACAATTATCAAGAAAATTTCAAAAATAAAAAATTCAAAATGGCGGAATCCGCCATATTGGATTTTTTCACTTTTAATACTTTCGCTTTATATTTAACCCAACAAAATATTTATATTTTAACTATATTTTTTTATACCTAGTTACTATAGAACATTATTTTGAAGAAAATATAAAAAATCAAGATGGCGGCATCCGCCATATTGGATTTTTTCACCAGCGATCCATAGGTCCTAAATTAAAAATTCTTTTTATTTTAGTTATATCTTAATTTTAGTTTCTATTTCAGTTTTAATGTGTAGATTATGAATCTAGAAGATATTTTTTCGCTGGATTTGAGTATTTTTTATATTTAAAATGGCGTCTTCCGCCATATTGGATTTTTTTTCCTAATACAATTTTTCGGGTTCTTTTAGGCCAAAATTAATATTTTTTTTCTTTTATATGTGCATTTTGTCGTAAATAATTACTTAAAAACTCAAAAAATCCGAAATCAAGATGGCGGCTTCCGCCATCTTGGATTTTTCAGATTCTAATATTTCGTGATCCACTGGCTCGAAGTTAAAAATTCTTTCAGTTTTACTTGTATATTTTATTATAAAATGCATTAAAATTATCATAAAGTTTTATTTTAACACTTAAAAAACCAAATTCAAGATGGCGACATCCGCCATCCTGGATTTTTCACCTTCTAATATTTCGTGATCCACTGGCTCGAAGTTAAAAATTCTTTCTTCTTTAGTTCTATTTTTAGTAACAAATGGTTTTAACTACATAAATGGGGAACACAACTGCAAAATATCTGAATTTATGGCCATTCAAGATGGAATCTTCCTCATTTTTACTTTTTTTAACATTAGTATTAGGCGATCTGTTAGCTAGAAATTAAAAATTCTTTCTGTGTTAGGTGTATTTCTACTACAGAATTATCGCCATGCTTCTTTCTAACTGAGTACAAATATGTAAACTCAAGGACCAAGTTGCTTAGAGTTGCTGGCTTTAAAGTTTTTCTGACAATCCTTTTTGGACAATGGCCTATGCTTTTATGTAGTTTCAATCCACTATTAATTCATTCAAAACTCCGGCATGTGTCTCATATAACGAGATCCGAGTTTTAAAAAGTTCTTTAACACATTTTCAGGTATTTTTTTCCATTTCTCTTAAATAAAATGCAGGTAGAATTGGCGAGCAACTTCAATATGAAGGGACCAATATCTTGCCCTTCCAGCTCCCACATCCCTTGAAGAAAACTGGTTTCAATAAACAGTTCTCCGATACTCTGCTAGTGTTGCAATTCGTCAAAACCCTTTATTTTTAAAACTGACCAAAGATCTCCGCTGCAGTTTGGCTGAGATTCTTCATATAAATCCCGCATGACTTATTTTGCAAGCATTCTTGAAGTCCTGAAGTTTTTGGAAACTTCTTCCCTTTCTGCATCTGTTGGACTCCTACAAACACACTAGGCATAACTTTGGATAGACCACTGCCCAATATTAACCCCACACAACCTATAAAACTTATCAACATGATGATTTGCAAAGCCATCCTACAAAACTGATGATCCCAAGTAAATGGTAAACTCTTGACCAGCTCATTTAGTGAGTCCCTGGGCTCCTGCTAAAGATGTCATGGTTGTATCTGTATTCTGGATATGAATCAGGTATCGCAGGGCCGGATTTAAGGATTTGCCGCCTGTAGGCTACGTTCGATTTGCCGCCCCTGTCACAGTATTGGTATTCTCCCCATTCGCGGAAAGATAGCTGGTTAGCTGCAAAATAGGGTGGTACTGATAGGTGGTGTTTACACTCTTAAAACAAACGAATGATTTTAACTCAGTCTGAGTTAATTTTCACTTCTAAAGTGTCGAAAATGCACTTCTCCTACAGGAAAAGATCTTTTGTGTGTTGAATCTGCGACAAGATCACTCCAGACGAGTGATTTTAACTCAGTCTGAGTTAATATTCACTCCTTTCCAGTGTCAAAAATGCCCTTCTCATACAGGAGTGGATTTCACTCCTTTGCTTTAAGAGTGTAAAATTATCCCAACGAATATAAAAGAGGAAATATACACTACTTTACTTTACACTCTAAATCGAAAGTGAAATAATAGGCGTATTTTTTAAGCTGTTCTACTATTTTTCTTTCAACTTCCAAATCCAGGTGGAGAGGGTGCAATTTACCTCGAAGCGGCCATCTTTGCTACTAAATATTAGAACTATACGTTTATGGATTACGCACTAATGTAAATTATTTTGTTTTCTTAAAAATATTAGTTTCTTTATAATAATTTTTTTGTGCCGAATGCCACTTTAATTGGTCGTAAAATTTGCCGCCCCAAAAAACTTGCCGCTCTAGGCTACAGCCTACTTAGCCTATTTAGAAATCCGGCCCTGAGGTATCGTGTCTAACAGTGGTTGATACTTTACAGCAGTTCCTGGCTGAATCTGAAATTCATATTTTCAGCCAATTAAAGTATTTATTCAACTCTGGATAACGTTCTGAGAATGTCTTTGAATAATTTGAAATCTTTATCTCTATAGCATTGTAAAGAGAAACTTTTCCATCACATAATAGTCTAAGCTGTAACTCTGTTATATTAAAGAACATTCAAGAGTCAGGTGGTTTATTTTCAAGATTACATGAACGATCTTTAGGTTGTAAGGTATAGGGATTTTGACATTTCTTATTTTTTTGTATTGTTGAAATTGTATCCCTCTAGTTTTCTAATAAATAGATTACCACTTCTTCTGGTTGAATACATTATTCCTTCCAGAGTCTTCTGAGTGTTTACTAACTCTTGAACCCATATTTTTATAATTGTACCACTCCACGAGATCTCAGCAAGTCCAAAGCCATTACTTTGCTTTATAAACTCCTCCTGCCATTACCTAAGAGTATTCTTGTTTGAAACGAGGAAGCATTTTATACGAGTAGAGCTCTTAAAAGAGCTTGTGGTAGTAATTTTGCCGGATGAATAACAAAATATTTAAAATACTTACTTTAATATGGTGGAAAACATCTTCAATATTTTTCCTTCAACAATCATGGTTTTAAAGTATTTTAAACACAATACGCAAAAAAACTGAAAGAATTTTTAATTTCACTCCAATGGGATTACGTAGTATTAGAAGGAAAAAAATCCAAGATGGCGGAAGCCGCCATCTTGAATTTGGTTTTTTAAGTATTTAAATAAAACTTTATGATGATTTTAATGCATTTTATAATAAAATATGCAAGTAAAACCGAAAGAATTTTTAACTTCAAGCCAGTGGATCACGAAATATTAGAAGGTGAAATATCCGCCATCTTGAATTTGGTTTTTTAAGTGTTAAAATAAAACTTTATGATAATTTTAATGCATTTTATAATAAAATATACAAGTAAAACTGAAAGAATTTTTAACTTCGAGCCAGTGGATCACGAAATATTAGAATCTGAAAAATCCAAAATGGCGGAAGCCGCCATCTTGATTTCGGATTTTTTGAGTTTTTAAGTAATTACTTACGACAAAATGCACATATAAAAGAAAAAATTATTAATTTTGGCCTAAAAGAACCCGAAAAATTGAATTAGGAAAAAATCTTCTAGATTCATAATCTACACATTAAAACTGAAATAGAAACTAAAATAAGATATAACTAAAATAAAAAGAATTTTTAATTTAGGACCTATGGATCGCTTTATATAAACGGTGAAAAAATCCAATATGGCGGATGCCACCATTTTGATTTTTTGATATTTTCTTCAAAGTAATGTTCTATAGTAACTAGGTATAAAAAATATAGTTAAAATATAAATATTTTGTTGGGTTAAATATAATGCAAAAGTATTAAAAGTGAAAAAATCCAATATGGCGGATTCCGCCATTTTGAATTTTTTATTTTTGAAATTTTCTTGATAATTGTGAATCTTTATTATTAAATGCATCTATAAAGACAAAAACTATTCACTTTTGTCAATTAGATCGTCAAATATTAAGATTACAAAATTCAAGATGGCGGAGACGCCATCTTGAATAACTAAAAATGCTCAAGGGTACCAAAAAAGTACCTTCCAGATTCGTAATCTACACCCTCGAATCTATAAGAATCATCAATAAAAAAAACTTAACATCTCAGTGCAGGGTTCGGCCAAAAATCGGGGTTTGGCGACCTGACTATTATTTACTTATAATATTGAAGGAAACCAAAAAATAAGTTAATTAAATAACAGCCGAAAGGAGTTAGTGGAGGATTGCGCTAAGTGGGACATTTTTGGAAAAATTTAGATTTTTATGCCCCCCCCCCCCCCCCCCCCCCCCCAACGAACATATTATTCCATCCTTCAAACATAATGAGTTTAATCTTTTTCATATACTTAAAGTAAAGTATAGATTTTACAACGGGGCTCAGTGGCTGAGAGGTTAAACGTGTCCGCCTCGTAAGCCCAAGATCGAGGATTCAAATCTCGGCTTAGTCGTCGGATTTTCTGGATGGGAAAATCTTGGGCGCGCATGTCATATGATTATGTGACATGTAAAGGATCTCTGGTCCCATTCGGCTTGGTTTCCCTGTGCAAAATTGAATTTAGGCATACTGTAACATCCCCAGAGAGCTAAGATTCATAATAATATGCAAGTCAAAATCTTTTTGAGAGAGTCGCCTAGATGGTACCACAAAAAAATGGCTCTCAGTTCTGGGGAATATGCCGAGTCTGCAAAGGCTTAATCGCCAATGTTGCAGCCCCATTAGAGAAAAAAATATTTTGTTTCGTTTGTAAGTACTGTTTTTTACGGATTCAAGTGCAAAGTAAAAACTTTAAAGCTCGTTTTCTGTTTTTGTCACTTAGCACGTTCTTCCACTACGCTCTTTAGTTATGACCTGGTAATTTGGCTAAGATATAAATTACAGAACTATTCATACGTAAATGTTTCATTAAATTAAGGGGACGCAGTACCCAAAATATTATTTCTAGAAATAATAACAAACTAATAAGAACTTGCAAATTATATTGGTTTTGTATAATGGTTCACTCTAAATAAAAAATTTCTAGCAATGAAAATTAATATTTACAAGTAGTTTTTTATTTATTCAAAAAAAGTCAAAATTTTGAACTTTTTTTAAACCCTACTCCTCCAATTTTAAGAATAACTTCACCAAACTTTTATAGTTTCTTTTTAGTACTATTTGTTCAAGAACTGTGCATGGATTTTGAAATGTGAGCGACAGTTAAAAAGTAATATGCATTTACAGTGAAAATCACAAAAAATACACAAAAAATACAAATTATTGAATTCAACATTTAAAAAAAAATAACTATACATAGAAGGCCTTATTCCATGCACAATTTTATGCATACTATATGTAAGAACATAGGTAAAAAATTTCGAAATTCTAACTTAATTAGCAAAAAAGCCGTTATTAAAGACAATAATTGTAAAACGTGAAACAGAGAAAAAAAAAGGTTGAAAGCAGACGAAATACGTATTCAAACGTATAGGAATGACTCCAGAAAATATTTAATAGCTCTTTTTCTACACAAGATATCATTATGAAACTTTTAGTAAATGTTTAGAAGAATATTGTGAATAATAAAAAGTAAAAACTGAAAAATCGACATTTTGACCAATATTTGGGTAATGCGTCTACTTAAATAACTTGGTTTTTTTTCCCGAGTTGATCCAGTAGACATATTTTGTCTTATATATAGGGGAGGAAATGAATTTATTCTCATGCGTGAATTGCACAATATATTTTGAAATCTAGAAAGCTAGCATATTCTTATAAGAAAACTATTAAATAATAAAATAAGATTGAAAAATAATTTAAATTATCATTAAAAGTAATATGGGAATAATCTTTTAAAAAGAATTTCAATTATCTTTCGTAGAAGTAGCCATCTCTTACATTTCAGCAGAACAGTTTTTTTATACTTTCTAAATAAAAAGTGATTATTAACAAAAATGACAAATGACAATGAATGACGCCCCCTAGAAGGGAGGAGCGTAAGCTTTAGAGCCCGTTACCCTACTCGCCAGAAGTGACTCAGTCACAGGAGACACATAAAGAAAGGACGACACAAGCATATAGACAAATAAGAACATTTATTGACAAACACAAACATCCATGCCTTATCGGGATTCGAACCGGAACCCAGGAACTCCAAAGGCTAGCTTCCTAGCCGTTGTGCTGCCGGGTCAGCCGTAATTATGCGATAAAATAAAGATAAATAAAAATGCCTCATCCATGAACAAGGTCAATTGGATGTGATGATATTATAGACGATTCCTAATTGTTTTAACTTTTTATTGTTTTTTTAGGAATTTGTAAAATTGAATAAAACAGATTCTTTTCCACATCTTTGTTACCAACTTTTCATTATTTTTCGCTTTAAATTTTTAAACAATTATAAAAACGCGAAAAACAAGAAGTTCCAAAAGTCATAAAATTGAACTAAAAGAGATAAATTTCATGTTACTTTAACACTCGCTGAAACTTTCAAAGTATGGTACATATATATTCCAGCTTGTGTGCCTGTTAAGAGAACCGCTTATAAGCTTTCGTCAAATGGGACAGTCACAGAAAGAATTTTTTAGAAAGAATTTCTTACAGTCAAAAAGAAATGAATAACACATGGACAAATAACAACATTTATTGACGGTCACAAACATCCATGTCTGACCGGGATTCGAACCCGACCCCAGCAGCTCCAAAGGCTAGAGTCCTAACGATTGCGCCACGGCGGCAACTCTCAAAGAGAAACATTTTATATAAGAATTTACCCTTAAGTTCACCTAAGTCTTGCAATTGATATTTTGTGTGTATATGTGTGTATTTCCAACAATAGAATTCTGATAAAAGTAGTTTCAAGTGTTGTTTTAACACCTAAACAAATAAAATAAGACATTATGTTTCAACAAGAAGGTTTCTTATTTTTATTATTAATGTGTTTTTCAAAATCCTACACCATCTACGGATTTAAGAAATGTTAGAAAATCTTTTTAAAAATGCTTTACTTAGACACTTAATAAAAAAAATTGTGGGTGCATTTAGAGATAGCTTAATAAATATTTTGTAAAGGTGTTTGTTCAAACGTATATAATATAAAAAAATATATAGTGTAGAAAATATATCATAGAAAATATATTTTAAAGCATAAGTAGAAGAGTGAAGTATATATAGTTAGAGAAATATAAAAAAAATTAAATTAATTTTGTCTTGTCAAATCGACCAATTTTTATGTAAAAAACTAAACATAATCGACCTAATTTCACATTTTCTTAAACGATTGATATGCCGATGCAGGGAAATAATATTTAAGCTAAAAATTAATTTTTCAAAAAGTATTAATGAATAAAATATCTTACTATCTGAAAAAAATTAAACTGAAGAAACTGAATTAAACTGAATTGAAGAAAACGTTTTTTTATATTTATTTAGGGCAAACACTTAGCAATAACCAAGAGATATGATAAGATATTGATAAGATAGTATGAATAATAATTTTTACTAATTACTATATAACTCTCTAAAATACATATATTTTTCAAAATATTTTTTACAAAAAAATTGCTTAATGTGGCAAAACAAGGGAAAAGGTGTTTTCAGGATATTTTGTCTTCCACGGTTTGATAAATTATTAAACTTTTGCATTTTTTTTCCCACGCGGGTAATAACAAAACCATTAAAACTGACCATTAAAACTCAATTTAGAAATTATAGACTAATGAAGAGTCACACATTTATTTTATGATATATTGGTTGAAGCTTACTAAAATCTTTAAAAACAAAGAAAATTTATCCTTTTTCAGTATTTTGTGGCACTTAGATAATAATCTTAACTTGTAGATTTTAAAATCTTAAATAATTTTAAATTTTAATATTCTGAAAGGATACGTATGCAATTCATATGCTAAAGATATTTTCGATATAATAGGTTGAATAGTGTCAAAATACGTTCCTATCAATCAAATTTATATTTTCAAATGACCATCTTAGTTATATACATAACTTCAGTATAAAACACGTATTTTTAATATTTAAAATTAATATGTTAATGATTTTTTTAAAATCATTGTTAAATTTTTAATTCGAAGTTTTAAAAAATATCATAGAATGCTATTTGCGAGATTTCACGAAGAAAACAACGTAGAGTATTGGCGCAAATAGTTTAGTTAGTACAAATGTCACATGTTTCGGCGAGTCTCAAAACTCCTTTCATGTTTCATGCGCAACAATTTTTCACTGATTTTTATCGAAAATATATTTTAAATAACGGATAAATCGTAGGACTTTAGAAAACGACCCGAATTAAATCAACAGGTGGGAAACCTGTTGCATTTATTCGAAGCGTTTAAGAAACGCTGAGCTGAAAAAAAATGCAACACAGGCGGATTGTGCTACATAAATGTTTTGTACTTCTTTATAATAATGTTTTTGTACTTCTTTGTACTTTTTTGTACTTCTTTATATAAATGTTTTGTACTTCTTTAGCTGTATTTATTCAATGGTTAGCACACAAATTGCGTTGAAAGAACCTCCAATATTCATGAATGTAGTTCAGCATTCAGATAAACAGCTATTCTAAAGCTTCAAATCTTTATATAAATGCATAACAGACTTAAGGGGTCACAGGAGTCTTAAAAATGTGCAAAGAAGGTACTACAAAGCATAGTTTTCAATTTCATATATCTTTTTAACTACTCAATATGTAAATATAATTTTTTATATGTAATTCTACAAGATTCATTTATTATAAAACAATTTTTTAAATTTATGAAACTTTAGCCAAAACTAAAATAAATGATAACAAACATAAAACTATTTACACAATTTGAAAACATTGGGATTAGGCCTGCACGCCACATTTTGAGGTCAAAATTGAAGAGATGACCAGGAAAATGACTTAATATTGTTCAAATATGTACAAACAAAGACTTATACCTAATTTCTAAGCTTTCTTCAATTTTGACCACAAACTGTGGCGTGCAAGCCTAATCCAAATGTTTTCAAATTGTGTAAATAGTTTTAAGTTTGTTATCATTTATTTTAGTTTTGGCTAAAGTTTCATAAATTTAAAAAATTGTTTTATAATAAATGAATCGTATAGAATTGCCCCCATATAAAAAAAATTACATTTATATATTGAGTATTTAAAAAATTATATGAAATAGCAAACTTTTTTTGTAGTACCATCTTCACATTTTTAAGACTCCTATGCACTCTCAAAAATAACACTTTCATTTTTGACGATTCATGAATCCTCAAGCCTCATTTCGTTAATTTTGAGGATTGTTTCGTCAAACTATCACGTGACTTTTGAGTAAACGCGAATCCTCACTTTTACGATCTTGATTTGACGATTCTGTATCTTGATTTTGAGGAAACTGAATCTCATTGTTGTACTCACATGCTCAAAAATGACGAAATATTTCGTTAGATTAGACGACATTCAAATCCTCATAAAAATGATGAATCAAATTTCCTCACTTTGAGTAAACGAAAACTCGGAGCATTTGCCAGTAATGGAATCATCAAAATTAAGAAAAATTTCGTCGTTTTTGAGCATTCATTTTTAAGAGTGTGACCCCATAAAAATGAATATTATAATGTTGTTAACCATAGTTTAGGAAACATTATTGTTTACGGTTTTTTTGTCAATCGAACATTGATATAACAATCATTTCTTATCGCAATCGTTAGTTGTACAGAAATTAGTGTTCGTTTGCCATTAACACAATTATTGTACTATTGAAAAAAAAAAACAATATTGTAATGTTGTCATTTTCACACGATATGTGTGTTCCACTTGTGTTATTTAAACACAAGTTGTTTTGGTATATCGTCTAGTATTTCTTATCATGGCATTTTTTTTTCTCTTGATGGAATATTGAAATTAACCAGAAGTTGCAAGTTATGAATTATTATAGTAAAATCAATTAAGCAGTTTGAATTCTAATACCGATATACAAAATTAAATTTAGTACAATTATGTAGCAAATAATCAATTATAAATAAAAATGAAGCTTGATCCATTTGAAATAATGTGCAATATTTTTATAGAAACTTAAACAAAGAAATATGTACAGAACATCAAACATGGATAATAATTATTGGACCAATAAAATGTTTTGCTAATTTTATGAAAGTGGAACTTTTGTTTCCAAAATCTGTATTTGTTCAGATTTTGAATCAAAAATGTTAATATACAGCTGTAATGAAGTGGTAATGTACAATTATTGCTTCAAATAGATTTTATTTTTTCAAAACTGCTAGTGTTCGTTGCTATCAGAGTCAATAAATATTACACTAATATCGATAAAAAGTTGGTCGCATCGCTTTTCTATCGATACAAAATGCTGATCGATTCATAAATACCTATTGACTAAGACTTGTTTACATTTGACTTCCAACACCTATGTTAGGAATATAATAATCGAATTTACAAAAATATAAAAAATAATTATTATATTCACAGTAATAGCATACTCGTTTAAATCGAATTATGAAATAATTAAAAAAATAAGTAAACATATTTTTTTGATTTATTGTTTCGCAAAATAACTGTGTTATATGCAACTAATATTAAAACAATACCGTTAATAGTTGATACTTAACTTTCTCTAAATTTAATTCTTCAAAGTTATTTGTTATGTTAGAAAAACAGAACACTAAAACACTAAAAACATACCTGTAAGTTTGGCACTCATTCTTGTCCACTGTCGCTGCTTGTCTAAGCACAGCTCAAACAGTCGCAGCAAAAGTTTTACTTCACATCTTTATGCAATATGATAATTTGTTGACAAATTGCATATCCAGTTCTGACATTGCGATATGCATCAACATCTCTCTCTTGTAAATTATTTCTACACTCAAAAAATTATACCTCTTCTTGTCCAAGAAAAAAATCGGTTCAGTCGTTAGGTGTCCACTCAGATATCGCTCCCAAAATTTTTCTAACTGTTCTTCAGAAAAAGTACGAGAGTCGATCATCGCATGGCATGCAGCATTCGCGCCGATCTAATGTGTCATTATGTCAACCAAATTATGAAGCCTGTTCCTTCATAAGAACTGTAAGTATTTACAATCATTTTAACTTTTGCAGAACCTGAAGCCGCACCTTATGTCATTATCAACTTGCGTTAGGTGTCCGCTCAGGTACCATCCCTTGTTACCTGTCCACAGGCCCCAAAAAAACGAGACCGTTGCCAATACCATGCAGCTGTAGTGCCGATCTTATTATTATTTTTTTAGTTCTATTTCCATAAAATTGTTCCATTACACGAGCTTCACTTTATTAAGTGTGAACTCACCAAAAAATATTTCAGAATACTGTTCTGTCAAAAGAGCTTCATTTTCTTAAGTGTGAACTCACCAAATAACTATTTTAGATTATTGTTCCATCACAAGAACTTTACTTCATTAAGTGTCCACTCACCAAAAAAATATGTCAGATTTGTGTTCCATCACACGAACTTCACTTAATTAAGTGTCCACTCACCAAAAAAACTATTTTAGAATATTGTTCCACATCACAAGAACTTCGCTTTATTAAGTGTCCACGCACCAAAAAACTCTTTCAGAATATTTTTCAAATTCACTTTATTAATTGTCAACTCACCAAATACTATTTCAGAATATCGTTTCATCACACGAACTTCACTTTATTAAGTGTCCAATCACCAAAAAAATATTTCAAAATATCGTTCTATCACTTGAACTTCACTTTATATAGTGTCCACTCACCAAAAAACTATTTCATAATATTGTTCCATTACACGAACTTCATGTCTCCTCTCACCAAAAAACCTCATCCGTAAGCCGTTGTCTAACTGTAATGTTGTCCATTGTCGTTAAACTAATGTCTTATAAAATTAAACCATAAAAAAACAAACCAAAATTACCTTCCAATTCAGGAATCACGAGTGTCTACTTTTCACTTCTGCCAACCAACGTTCTGGACGAGAGAATGACAAATCACCTCAGTTTACGATGGACTATTTTCCTTTTCCTTCCGTCGAGTCACGCCTTCGAAACAATTTTCAAAACTTAGCGGCCTTGAAGATATACTACTGAAGCTTTAGACCTGCGGTGAAGAAAAAAGTTGTTTTTTAGTGGGTTGTATAACGGTGTGTTTGTTGTAGCTTAAAGAAAATTTCGTATTGGGAGGTCGGATTTGTTATGGTAGGTTTTAAAAAACATTGCACTTAGATTTTTAAAGTGATTCCAGTTTGGTTTTAAGCAGTTGATCTTAAGAGAACTAAATATGATTAGTGTAGTGCTGTTTTAATTACAATTGAGTTAAAGTGCCAAAAAATATATCCTACCAAAAAAGGTTGTCAAAAAGAGTCAAACATGCTACATGCTGTGAAGGAACCAGATTGTTTTAAGGGGAGTTAAGTAAGGGGGCTTAGACTTATTTTCAACCCTTTTAAAGACAAGAGCTAATAAATTATCCATTGAAACTCTTCAATTTATCAAACATGATTTAAATCTACAACTTATACATTTTAAAATTAAAATCTATGAATTAACCATTTAGTTAATTCAAATCTAAATTTAATATACATGAATCAAATGTCATTTTATTTATTACCCCCATCCCTCTGATTCTGCTACTGCTTCCACCAATACAATACATTTACCTGATATCACCTGACTTCCTATTTTCATTATTGCTTCAAAATTCTACCACCCAGGTCGCACCTGAAACGAAGTCCAATAAGCCATAGGAAGACTGCAGAAGCCATTACTATGATTGCACGCCTTCTATGGGAGGAGCTAGACAAAAGATCATTAGCGCGTGGAACATTGCGGTAGCACGCGAAATTAGTTTTCTTTTGTTTGTGGGGGAATGGAGTGATGTGATTGGCTGAAGGGGAGGGATGGGTGTTGTTCTTTGTTACTTTGGATTTAACGCTCGTTGCGAGGAACAGGTTGTTTATTTTTTGTTTTTTGGTGAATTTGTTTCGGCTTCGCCCCCGTGAAAATGACGAGGTGAACAAAGAGCGAAAATTAGATTTCAACCTTTTTAAATCCACCAATTAAATGAATTAAATAAAGTTAATTAATACATAAATCAATGGAATCTTTAAATTTCAAGCTAATAACAATGGAGAAATTGCAAAAGAATGAACACATTGTTTAATGCACGTATTTTTACAAATGACATGACAGTGAATGCGCCCTCTAGAAGGGATAGTGTAGGCTTTATAGCCCATTACCCAACTCGCCAGAAGAGACAGTCACAAGAGACACACAAAGAAGGACGGCACAAACACATCGACAAATAACAACATTCATTGACGGCCACAAACATCCATGCCTTTACCGGGATTCAAACCCGAGCCCAGCAGCTCCAAAGGCAAGTACACTAACCACTGCGCCGATGGGCCGGCACGTATTTTTACATAACTTTTAGGGTTAAGAAAAACTTGCATTTTACTGCCGATTTCTTGTAAATTTGTCGATCGTTAAGTGTTTATTCTTTCTTAATTAATATTTTATTTTTTAACTTATAGTTTATACACTTATTAAGTTATGACGCCAGTGAACAAGCATTACGGTATCATAAAGTGTACACTTACAAGCTAATAGGTGTAATTTCTATTATATCTTAAAGGAATTGAACCTTCAAATATAAACTTTTGAAGACATTAATTTCAAAAGTGCATAGAAAGATATTTTAGGATATCAATGCACGAATTTTCACCATTATTTAATACAAAAAATTTCGATGATAACTTCATGATTTACAAATTAAAATTTCTTTATAATATTGAAAAACAGGTAACACAAGTAACATTGCATTATTATCTTTTGCATCCCTTTTCATCCGTTATGGCGAAATTAAAATGGAGAAGCCCTTTGGTGGCGCAATCAACGCCCACGCCACAATATTTTGAGCATACGTAGAAAAGCCGTCCGCATGAGGAAGCACAATCTAAAAGTAGAAGAAAAAAAATGGGTAGGGAACAAGGATTCAGTAGCTGAGTGAAGGACAAAATTTAATAGATATTTTTGGTAATGTATCCCTGTTCTTTAAGTGAAAGTTAAAAAAATGAAAAGATTTTTTATTCTGAGAGTTTTTTTTTTAATAAAGTTAGTCAAAAAATAGATCATACTAATATTTTGTAAAACTCAAGAAAAATATTATACTATTTATTACTCTTATAAATCTAAACCAGGAATTCCTGTCAAGTTTTGATAGATTTTTTTTTAATTGCAGTTATTTATTCAAGTCAACTGGCCTTCAATTCAATTAGCCTTACAAGCATTTTTTTTTTTTTGCAACAGGAACTGCCACTTAGATCGTCGAACAATATTTAGTGTATACGCTGAAAAGCTATCCGAATGCTGAATTACCGACAATCTAAAAGTTCAAAAAAAAAAAAAAAACTTTGAGTAAGACAAGAACTGGATTTTATCGAATGAGTGAAAGAACAAGGTTTACAGATATTTTTGGTAAATTATCGCTGTTCTTTATGTTAAATTCCAAATGACAATTTTATTTCTTGATTTTTTTCAATCTATTTTTCATCAAAAATCACATAATTATTCCTTATCATTTTAAGTAGATACTATCATCCTTTTAAGTAGATACCATCATCCTTTGCAAATACCATCAAGGAGTTTCATTATGCCAAATATTATGGCATCCTTTTCAAACAGATTTATATCACAAAAATAAATGTCCTTTAAATTTTTATTTATTACTAGCAAATTTATACCCGTACTTTGCACGGATTAAATAAATATCAAATCGATCAAGTATGTGTACCATATAACCTGTTACAAAATCATAAACTTAAGTTATTCTCTTCCCACTCGTTATCAAGTAAAAAATCTCAATTCATTGCCCTAATATTCTAAAATCAAAAATACACTGTAAAATGCACTCATAAATGTCATCACAATTCCCTCATAAATACATAAAACCTTTTAACTCTTTTGGCTCGTTTTGGGAAATAATTTGACGAGAAAATAGATATAGCTACAAACACATCCATTATACAGCTCTAACACAACGACCTTATCACTACCAACCAGCTTATAAATTATTTTTAAAAAACATTTTGCCCATTTGGCGAGTTTTAATAAATAATTTGGCGAGATTGGCAACATATTTGGCGAAACAATAAAGACATAATACCCTTATAAGCAGCTCTAAGAGATGGCCTTTATTAAACATCATAGTTCAGTAATAGCTTAACAAACGTTTTGCTCATTTGGCGAGTTTTAATTAATGAATTGGCGAGTTTGGCAACGCATTTGGCGAAAAAGTAAATACATAAAACCCTAATATGCAGCTCGTGCGATGGCCTTTATTAACCATCATTGTTCAGTAATAGCTTAACAAACCATTTGCCCATTTGGCGAGCTTTAATTATAATTTGGTGGGATTGGCAACGTATTTGGCGATAAAAAAAAGACCTAATGTCCAGCTCTAGAACTTATAGGTTAACTACACATTTATTGACTGAATATGCATATTTGTAATCAACAGAACAATCATTGAAGAAATCATCAACTAAACCCATAAATAAATCCAGGAACGAAGGCTTGTCGGAAATACGTCACTTGAAACATATCAATTAATTTCAAATAATGAATTTAGTTTCTGAAAGTTATGGCAACACAATAAAATAAACATTTTCAATTTTATTTATTTTCGTTGAAAGTTTTATTTAATTCTTTCAACAGATGGCATCAGGAAAGTAAAAAAATGATCGGATTTGAGCCAAAGTGGTATAGTTTTTTCAGAAAATTCGAATTTTCTCTAAAAATAGAACATTTTGAGCTCTGAAAGTTCTTATTTTGTAACTCAAGTATGAACTACGCATTTGTGCCAAGTTACGAGTCAAACAAATGTCTAGTTTGTGAGTTTCGGAGAGACATACACACACACACACATACATACAAAACTTCATTTTTATTATTATAGATAAATAAATTTTCGTACTATTTTGAGTGGCAATGGGGATTTAGTTTCATTAAAAATAGGTTTCTTATGCCCCTCAACTGAAATCAACAAATTATCTGACATTCTTAGCGTAATTTTTAAAAACTTATGGTTCGGGGAAAACCATATTGAAAAATAAAGTTAAAGCATAAAAAAAAAATGTAAACACCTTTTTGAAGAATGTTCTATATAATATGGAATTTTTGTTGTATTTCAAATTATATATAAGTCGAATTTATTTTTAGACTGTAATTTAATTCAATTCTAAAAAACACATTTAATTTCCCAAAGTGCATATTTATAAGTGGTAAACAGATAAACGGATTACAGCAAAATTAAATAACCTTAATATATTCTCAACTTAATATGTCACTTTCAATATAAGCCTTAAACGTTATAGAATGTTAAACTTGTTTTAAAGAAGTTGTGTTAAGTAATATGAAGTTTTTGTCGTATTTAGATAGTAATTTCTTCTTCTATTGGTTGGTTTTCAAATTCATGTTGTTCAATCAATTTTCGTTAAACTGATATGTGATGCCATTAACCCCTTAAGAACCGAGCAAACCACTACACGTATATTCTTAATCTAAACATACTTTTCATACAAATATGCATTATATAAAAAGTATGTTTTTCAACGAAATTTTAAAAAAAATGTTTAATGGTTTCTAAGGACAAACCTTAAGCTCTAAAAATACACATTTTTTGTGCTATAAATGCGACAAAAAAGGCCGTATCACTTATCTGTAGTTAACAGATTATTTTATCATTGTTTTGAATGCAAATTACCATTAGAATTAACTACTAAAGGAACTTTTTGAAGAAAAAATTTTAATTAATATTTTTAAAAACTCCAATACCGTATTGACCCTCGTTCAACTTCATTTTTAATAGAAATAAATGGCTGATACCTGTAATCAAAAGCTCAAAACTGATATTTGGATCCTCTTCTATCGGATCAGGTCAATTTCGGAACTAATTTAAGCTTGTTACTCAGTTCATTCATTCATTGCATTATGTGCCAACGTTAATTATTTATTAACCTGAGATCTTTATTGATTCTATTATTCAAAAGCTTTTCTAAACATTTTAGTTTTAAATTCGATTTTATATGTAGTTTTCAAATTATATAAATTCAGGACAAAAAAAAAGTATATAATTTTTTCTGCTGTTTTGAGTTTTAAATTTATCCAACACGCTATTTTCAAAGTAAATTACGTTTTAAGCGGGGGGGGGGGGGGTATATATTAAAAAAAGATATTTTTTTAAACTTTAAAAGTATAGTTTAGAAGACCTTAAAAATTCTGGAAAATGAACGTTAGTCATACAGTTGTACTGTGCTTGGCGATTTTGATTCTTGTCTAGGGTTTACAAATCGTGTGTGGCGGTTAAAGGTTACTGTTACGTACATAATAGACAGGGGAGCATCTCCTTTTATTTGAACGTTTATGGTAACAAACCAAATGAAAATAAAAATATTTAAAAACTTTTAAACTCATGCAATGAACAAAACCAAAGACTCGTTTATCTTAACCAGGAATTCCTGTCAAGTTTTGATAGATTTTTTTATTGTACTAGTTTTTTAATCAAGTCAATTGACCTTCCATTCAACTCGCCTTTCAAACATTTTATTTTTTAATTAAATTAAAATATCCAATTATTTCCACTTCCTGGAAAAACAAGTATTCTACCTTTTCAAATGAATCTTAAAATTAGGATAGTTTCGAATAACTTCTTTTTCTGAAGTAAACGATATTGAGACCTAAAACCATCGCTGCGCAAATGAAGATTGCAGTAACCTTTTTATTTCATAAACCCACTTATTAAAACAACAAATCACTATCCCTTAACGGCTTTGTGAATTAAACCTTTCAATTAGAGAGAAAAAACCTCTTCAAAGATAAAGGGTGGTCAGCTTACAATTCCGGGTTCTTATTGGTACATCTAATCCCGATCACGTGTAAAATGGCGGACTACTGTCCAATCACATTGCGACACGCGGATGGTGACGAAACACCTCAAAAGACGAAAATATGTGCACGCTTTTCGATTCTAAGAAGTTGCGTAAATTCTTGGAATGATGATAAATTAAATAACAATCAATATGGTTCTCCTCGGTTATTTTAAATTAAGAGAGACATTTGTTACCTAAGGATTTCGTGTTTGTGTGTAAATGATTAAATTTAAAATAGTTCTTGTAAAGTATAAGCAATTTTTAATCAAAACAACAGTTTATAAACTAATAATGCAGCCCCCCCCCTCCCCCCAAAAAAAAAAAAAAAAAACTGTAAAATATTTCCCAATTTGGGTGGGCCGAAAAAACTTTTTATTTTATTTCGGATCGCTATATTGGGGAAAAGTTGTCATTGGTAAAGACATGAAAAATGCACAAGTTTATTATTTTTTATCACTTAATCCTCCGTTCGATAATCAAGTTGGAAAAAATTGTCAAAAAACGATTGTTTTAAAAATATTTTTTATAGACGATAGATGTTTTTAGTTGCGTTCCTATATCATGAATTAACTACTAAAAGTACGTAAAATCAATATATATGAACCTATTATACATTTTGGCAGATCTGTCGATTTTGCATAAACTAAGAATTTTCCTCATTTTGTACTACGTTCATGGAAACGTTGGCCGAAATATATCTGACACAAGTGTATGATAAGTGCATTATATTTCAATTTTAGATACTTTTAGTTGGTAGTTCATGATCAGGAACGCAACTAAAAACATCTGTCGTGCTTTAAAAACAATTCGTTTTTTGACAATTTTTTCCAATTTTGATGGCATTGCACGAACGGCAGATAAATAAAAAAAGAATAAAAATTTGTGCATTTTTCATGTCTTTACCAATGGCAACTTTTCCGCACTATAGCTATCCGAAATAAAATAAAAGTTTTTTTTTCGGCCCACCCTACCCTACGGTGTATAATTGAGCATTTTTAGTAAAATTGAAATCTCAGTATACCTTATTATCCCCAGTGAGCACGGATTTATTGTAATCTGAGCGCCGAAATTGGTAGTGGGGGTTGCCGGCATGCTTAATCAAAAATAACTCTCGATTTCAGTTAATTTAACGAGCCCACTAATAACACCCAATTTGACAAAATCCTATCCGATAATTTTGGTTTGTGTCACATTATATTCTGAAGATGACGAAGCAATTATAAGTTTTCTAAAACATGCCAATGCCAATCCACTAAAACTGACCATTTTTTTTAAAACCTTTGTCGATGCAGCAGAACAACTTTGGTTATCCGAAAGTGGTTGCGTCAAAATTGGCTTCGGATAATTTAAGCTCTACTGTTCCAAAATTGTTCCTGTCTGAAGATTTTTGTACAGGGTTAGTCAAAATGAATAGGATAATGAAGCCCATTTCACACGGCGCCCCTTCTGCATGGAACTTCCTTAGGAATAACATGGAGAACCGCTGTGGGGAAATTTTCATGGGATTTCTTCGTGCTGGTACGAAAAAGTTCTGCGACGAAATATAGGTAGCCAATTAGCATCAAGTATGGCTCTGACTTCTTGTTGGCGAAATCGAGTTTGCCAAATGTAAAAAAAATCTACTTTATGCTCGCCAATGGGAATTGTGAGGAAGAAAAGTATCGTATGTTTCATTTATGTTGCTCAAATAAAAAAGAAAATAATTTGAAAGTCGGTGCATGTGAAAGCTGAAAGAAAGTGGTACACGTGATAAGAAATTTGTAAACAATTTCATATTTAAAAAAAATGTGCCAATATCAGCGATAAGTATCATTCACATCAACCCCTCCAGGAACGTGTGACATCAGAATCTGGGCAGTCGGACGACCCTGTCAGAGCAGTTCCGTGCAGAAGGAGCACCGTGTGAAATGGGCGTCAGAAAACTATTTTTTTACGAATGTAATGTTCATTGTAACCAAACTTCAGCTACCGTATGGACAGATAAACTATCAACCTATCAATTATTGTCCGATTAATTTTGACTACCCAGTATTTTAACTTTTGTTGATATTTTTATAGTTTATATATTAATTTTTCAAAACTACTTTTCGTTGGATGATGGTTGAGTTGACATCGCACTAGAACTAGTTATTCAACTGCACTTCGCATTGCAAGGCTTTCTTCATAAATTTAAGAACCTAGAATTTTTTTCCAAGTATAAAATGAGCAGTAACCATGTCTACCTGTTCTCTTCAAGATAACCTACCCCATCTTTTGGTCACCCATCCTCACCAAATGTGAGGTCAAACACGTGGAGAAGAAATTTGAATCATCCAATTAAGGTCCCATATGCCAAATGATCCGTATTATTGAATAGACGAATTTAATAAACATCTTTTTAGGAAATATCCTTGAAAAAGCTAAGTGGGGTGACTCTTCCACGAAACCTCATGTAACGCCCAATTAAGGACCATAGAAGGGTGTCAAATTTGAAACCAATACGAGATTGTTATGATGATCGTGGTTCATTTAATTTATTCACTAAATGATCCTATAATATGATCTAGTTCAATCATTAGTCCCGATAGTTGGTGGTGTTAGGATCCTTTTACATTTTAATGACTTGCTATTGTAAGTAGTTCGTTCGATATGTAATACTATCCTCATAAAATGGTACTTGTTTTTCCAGGTCAAGCCTTTTTGCCATAATGTCGAATATTTTCTTCAAACACAGTATTTTCCCAAACAATAATTATTATATTTATAGAAATTTTATAATTTCTATTAAATATAATAATTAATAAGAATTATTAATATAATGATAATTATTTGAAATAACACTCATAAAAAACGTTAAAAAAATTAGAATAACTAATAAAAAAATTGGTAAGGGGATTTAAAGAAAATAGTTTTTATTTTTAAAGATTGGTATGGCTTTAGACAAGTCAATTGAATTTTCACCATAATGTCGACCATTTCACGAATCCGATATATCTTTGGATTAAAAAAATTTTATGTTCATCTAAGATCTGTACACAAGTGTAACGTTTTTTATTATTCAATTATTATTTAATTTAATATGCATTAAATTAAATATCCACCAAAAAAACTTCGTAAAGGTAAACAAACGCCAATCTCAAAAAAAAAAAAAAAACTATTTATTTTATAAAAAAAAGTCATTATGAGAATTGTGGCTAAAAAAGCCGTGATATAAAATGAATGCCAATCTCTTGTGTAAAACTTCCTGGTCATAATAAATAGTATAATTTAAGTTTTGCTGCTATAAAAAAATTGCACTCTTTGAGGTTGGTGCCCATTTTACTTCCCGTAAAAAAATTCAATCACGCAAACGAACTTGAATTACTAAATCAGAATAACGAAGTACACTAAAAAAAAATCTTTAACAAATGTATGATCTCAATACATTTGTAAAGAGGTATAAAGGGTGGTTAAGATGGGCACCAACCTCAAACAGTGCACTTTTTTTATAGCAGCAAAACTTAAATTATACTATTTATTATGACCAGGAAGTTTTACACAAGAGATTGGCATTAATTTTATATCACGGCTTTTTTAGCCACAATTCTCATAATGACTTTTTTTTATAAAATAAATAGTTTTTTTTTTTTTTTTTGAGATTGGCGTTTGTTTACCTTTACGAAGTTTTTTTGGTGGATATCAGTAGTTTTTTTTTTAAATTTATTTTATGAGATTCTTTATAAGGTAGGGAGGATTACCAACATGTTTTATGAATTAGTTCGAAGGATACAAAGGCAATATGACTACAAAATAGAACACATAATTTCAATGTCTATGAAAAGTTGTATAACCACCGGGAACAATGCCGAAGGGAAGCTAAAATGGTTCAGCATCAATATTGTAAATGGTGAAAGTGATTTGCACATCGATGAAATTAAATTAAAACTGTCATCGTCATCTAGAAATAAATTTCTAGATGACTTTTTTTCTCTAATGGTGCTGAAACGCTGGCGTACAAGCCTTTGCAGACTCGGCATATTCCCCAGAACTGAAAGCCATTTTTTTGTGGCACCATCTTGGCGACTCTCGCTACCAATGACGCCCAGATTACAATGAATCTGTGCTCTCTGTGGATGCCGAGATTTAGTTTTTCCGAGAGAACCCAGGCCAACTGGGCCCTCCAGAGATCTTTTACATGCCACGTAAGCATTTGACATGCGCGCCCAGAATTTTCCCATCCAGAAAATCCGACGACTCAGCCGGGGCTCGAACCCGCGATCACGAGGCGGATGCGTTTAACTTCTCAGTCACTGAGCCGCTTAGATGACGTTTTTTTTCCCGATCATTGTTTTCAACACATTTCGAGCTTACATTGCAGTTTTTATTTTTTGTTTACCGAAACAGTCTGTTATGCCTTGTTTCATACACTTTTGAAGGCATATTTATTTCAATTTTCTTTTATTAAAACTAAAAATATATAAAGCCTATTCAACGAAAAACAATAACCAAGTACAATTCTTGAAAAAAATAAACTAATTTTTTAACCTTTATAAAACCTTAAACCTTTATATTAAAAAAAAGATTAATTTCTTGAATGGTATTGGTAACTGAATATGGCAACCAAATAGGCAAATATGTTTGTTTACATTCATAAATCAATTAGTCCATCCATTCATTAACTCGCCTTAATCATAAGTTTTCTTATTAAAATGCCAAAAAGTTTAAATGATGCCTTTCGTTTATTAATTAGACATTTTTTTCAATCTGTTTATTTAGATATTTGGTTAATCATATATTTTACAAGCTGTTATAATCCCTCCAATAGTTAACGGCGCTACTAACTGCTCTTCGCCGAAAATATAGCAAACCTTTACGCGTTTTCAGAGATACCTGGCCGCCAGGATGGCTTGTTTATCGTGCAACCACACCGCCAAAGGTAATATAGATTTTAATTAATTAAAAATAGAAAGAAGTATTTTTGAAACTTCAAACTAACGCAGAATGTGAATTGGGGAATTCTTAAACGTTTAGTAAAAACCGCTTCGAGATACATGGTCTAGTAATAGCTGTAGGTCTCAGCAAAAATTAGGTCAAAATTTGACTAAAACTGCTCGAAAGATTTCATTTTCGAAAATTTCCATAATTTTTTTCTCCACTGTTTTCTATTCTAGAATAACCAAATTTTTTTTATTTAAAGCAATCCAAGAAACCTCTCTACTGTATTTTTTAAGTTGTTCTAGGAAGTTTAGTTTGGCTGGTAAAAATTAAAATCGATTTCGCTGTTAACATAGCGAAATATTTCCTGTATATATACATAACTGCCGTTTGCCCTTGGCGTCATTTTGAGATTGGCGGGCGGAACGACCGTTCCGTCTGATTAATATTTAATTTAAACATACGATAGATATATTTTTGATTTTTTTAATGTGTAGTTAAGTAATCTTAAATACCGCTTATCAAAATCTTGAGATTTTTTAAAAAATCTATCTGTCTTTTATGTCCGTCATTTTTTTTTAAAAAAAATGGAGCATTTGTTTAAATGTAATTAAGTAGTTTCTTCATTTAAGAGACCTCCATGATTATTGAAACATGATTTTGCGTGTGGGGGCAAAAAGCAATTACGTCCAGAATAAAACATTTAAACTTAATACTGCGTCATTAGATACAGTTAGTTTCTAAGACAAAATGGTTATGACATTGAAAATTTTGTTTTATATCTTGAGTTACCAATGAAAGGGTGCAGTTGCACATACTTCAAAATATAACTCAGATGGAGCATGGAGGAATAAGTAATAGGGAGAGGACATTGCCTATTCCCCGCCATTGAGCGGGGTGAAGTAACTGTAAGGTATAGCAGGGAAGCTAAAAACAGGGAATGATTGGCAAACCGCGCGTTTGACGCCATAGGAAGTAATAGGAATTTTCAGGAAAAGTTACTTTTGGAGGGTTTAAAAAAATATACTGCAGCTATAATTTTAGATATACATTCATGTACTATCAACTACTTGGAAACACAAGCCAAATAATATTGTTTTATTTTCATTTTAGAGAAAATTAGGTTGTTTAAAACTATCCTTAAACTTCCGAAACAAAAATATATAATCAAAGCCACTTGTATTTTTTTTTCTTACCTGGAATGCGTTCAACATGTTCAATTAATAAAAAAAGGTTTTCCATTAAGAATCGTAAGCATATATTATAAGCTGGCTGTACATTATGTTGAATAAAGCTTTGGAATATGGAGTAATTAAATCTTACTAAATGTAGAGAAAATATCTTATTTTTATTTTACACAGACAATTACAACTTTTTATATGTAGGAAAAATGTGTAGAATTTAATAAGAAGCATTAAACACACAAACAAACAATCTTTTCTTAAAAAATAAATACATTTCGTTTCATGAAAATAAGTACAATTTGGTGAGTAAGAAAAGTACATTTTGGTGAGTTCACCAAATCAGAGTTAAAATTTAGGATTTTATTGTCCTTCGAATAGAATGGCTTTTGTGTAAAACCGTCTAATAGATTGCTTTGTGTTTAAATTTTTATATTAATGGGTTAACAGGACTTTCATATACGTTTGAACAATTGCCCGAATCAAATGAAGGAGATGGTTGTCCGAAGGATCAGAGTCAAATTGGTGTTAAGTTCGGAAAAAAGTTTTAGGAACACACATGTTTGACACTACATTTGATGGCTGCATTTCTTTCCGTTTTCAGCAATACCTTTAAAACCAAAAAAGCGCTACAGCGGCCACTACTCGCAATTTTTATTTCCGAAAACTTTATTATGACGAGTAGCAACTACTAGACATCTAACGGCAGTTAAATGGAAAGAATAAATTAGAGTTATTTGGAAACAAATAGTAGTTATAGTTAATATAGACTCGGTAGCAGTTTTATTTTTTGATTTACTAATAACTGAATTTTTATCATGTAAGACTCGTAAGAATAATAAAAATAAATAAGGATGTTAAAATTTTACATAAAACTCACATAAAAGTCGACTGAAATAGTGAAATAAAATTTATTCAATTTGGAAAACAGAATTACATTTTAAAGTGATGCAAAATATTGAAATCTAACTTCGTGCAAATTTTAGTTAAAATAAAGGCAAATTAAAATATTATTCACCCAGAAGGAATTGGGAATGAACAATTCCTTTGATACATTAAAATTGTTTCAGAATCTTTCTTAAAATATGTAATTAAAACGCTATTATATTGACACAAAATCGCATTCGACTACGCACTCCCTTCGTTTTTTTGCCAATCACAAGGTGGCGTAGCGGTTACAGTGACGGCTTCACTCATGTCGACTTCCCTTTAGTCCTTCCTCCATGAGATGGAGGGTCCAGTGTGTTTATTAGAGACTTTTGATAATGTTAAATTCATTTGGTTGAAATCGCCTATTGATGGGCTGAACCTTATATATTAGTTTTACATGAGTGAGTGTAAGTTTTGCAACTAAGACACTTCAAGCCGTTTCCATTAGTAACAACAATTTTCAATTTGCTTATGATATTTACTTTTTATTCTTTTACTACTTGCATTTGCATGTAGATAATTTGTATCCAAAAATCAATAAATCCCTTTTTTTAAACAAAACTTTCCTACGTTCAAATGATTTCTAATAACTCCAGTCAAACACCTACATGCACATAGACATTTACATAAATGTTAGTTCATTATAAATGCAATTTGTGACTGATCCGTACATTATATAACTTACAATATTTTGATGAATTTGTAGTTTAATAAATCCATTGAGGCGGACTGTTTTTCTTGTTTTTTTTTATTTTTGCCGTTTTAATCCATATTTCTTAATACTTAATTCATATGAACTTTTTATTTAGGTAACAGCAAATAAATACACTGAATTCATTTCATTTATATATGATAAGCTAATAAAGACTAGATTTATATTCTAAAATTTATATAAGTCCTTTTCAATCATTTGTTATTTATGCGCATTTAAATTGCACCACAAGTACTCCAGAACTAAGCTTGATTTATGATAGATCTGCTCATAAATTCACGAGTGACTAGAAAAATACTAAATATGTTTAAAAATAAACCTTTTGAACTATAATTATTTTTGGTAAGACAATTACTTCGTATTTAGAACTAATATTATTATACATTGAATACTGCCAAAGACGTAAATTCACAACTGTTAATAACCTCACTCTTTAATTTTGAATACACTTTTACTACAGTCATTTATGAGGGTTATTATTAACTAAAACTTCAAAATGGAATGTAATAGATGAAAAAACACAGATTTGTCGAGAGGGAGCTCTAGTTTAATCAAATAAAGTGGATTATGTTACTTGTTGTCATATGGCAACAGTATGCAGAGAGGTAGGCAGTATTAGAGGGTTTACATTACCTCTACTCGAGTAAAGGTTACTGACGAATCCGTAATTAAGATATTTTTTCTTGTGTGTGAAAGCTAAATTTAACTTAACATTTCAACTGTAAGTATTATTATAGGAATCTGTTCTGCGATGAATAGTTTGTACTCATCCAACCTTATGACTAGTTTACCGTTATTATGACTTTTCTGTGACAAAGGTACCTCAAAGGAAAAACGCGTTTTACAGAACGCTTTTTAACACTGGAAAATAAAATTCTGTTATTTCGTATTTTATGGATAAAGTGGTTAAAAACATGTACTTCTGTATATTTCTATTGTTAACGATTACTAAAACCACTTAAAAGTAAAATATATGAACATCGTTAGTTTTAATTAAGATTATTACAGCTCACCTAACTATTTTGATCCCTTCTACTAATTGAGTAATATTTAAAATTGAAAAAAAAATAACACAATAAAATAAAATAAAAAATATAAAGTTCATAAAAAAAGAAGGGTAAAAAGGTAATGAATATAGTTATATATAAAGAAAATTTTAATTTATTCATCTCAGATTGCAGCTCTGATATTGATAGTCGGAAAAAAAATCAAATTATCTTAATTTTAGATTATATGTTGGGGCTGGGGAGCCCAGCCGGTTAGGTACTCGCCTAGCACACGAAAGGTCCCAGGTTCGGGTCCGGGCATCGCCAAAATAACTGCCGACCTATAAACGGCCCGTGCAGTCAAAAATGTCCGACGAATAATACCCTGTGGAAGGGAGTACGTTAAATATCCTTCAGTGTCCTAACGATGCGTACGATGACGCCCTTAACGGTTGCGTTGGGTGCCTATTCAGGTGTCGGCTCGTCACTTGACTGTGGTTCTAAAATGCGACGCCCGTCGCCAATAGCCCTCGTGTAGCTCTAGTGCGACGATACTTCAAACCTAACCTAATTAGATAATATGTTTTACGGTCGCAACGGATTAACAAAGAAAGAACCTTCGGTTAAAACAACTGACTTCCACTTCATTCCTCTTCCATTCGACAAATATTTACTTCTTAAATATGACTAATCCTTTTAGTAAAAACTCATTAAGTAAACCATTCCGTTGACATAATAGTTTGATTAAACTACACAAACAACACCGCCCAAACTAAACGCCGATAAAGTGCTTTACTTTCAATGAAATCCCCCTTTCTAATCACGCGACACTTTACTGAGATCATTTTGCATGGAGTTGAGAAGGAGATGGAGACGCGGTCGGGCAAACACCAATACAAAAACCGGGTTGCCAAGTGAAGGTATCTATCTCTTTGTAGTAAGCCCAAGCAAACACTCTCGGCGAAGTACTTGGCGCTATTCTGTAGTGGAGTTTGCATGGGCATATAGCAGTGTTTGGCAATTTTAATTGCAAGAACAATTAATTAATTGTTAATCTTTAGCTACAACAACTAACAATTCATCAATTGTAAGTGTGGAAAATTTCAATTAACAATTTTTAGTTGTAATTGTACTAGTAACAATTAATTAATTTTCAATTTTTTAAATTTTAATTAAAAAAACAATTAACCAGTTTTTTCATTCGTCTTAAGTCTAAAACTTGCAGCTAAATTTACCTAAATCTTTACTCATTTGTTTTAATACATAAAATTAATTGCTCGTTTTAATTGTTTCATAAAACATCTAAAAATTTAATTGCAATTAATTTAATTGTGAGTTACAATTACATACCTTAATCAAATTAATTTAATTGCAAGGTGCAATTAAAAGTTCAATAGCGATTAATTTAAATGTAATTAATATTTAATTGCAACTAATTTTTTATTCAATTAACAAGATAATTGACAAACTAATTGGTTAATGCCAACACTGGTTTCAGCATTAACAGTGAGCGAGTTGTTTTGGGGGCTTATTGGGGTTGCTTGGCGACTTTCTGGCGGCTTCACTTTGTTTTTTCGCCAAGCATCTCAATTTCTTAACTCTATGTCATTATGACACCAGAGACCTTAGATAGAATAGGCTGCACATTGACAAACGTAAAAGAGGACCAACACCAATCACGTGTTTTAAGCATAAGTCACGTGGTTTGTAGGAATTATGCAAACTATAAATGATCATTGAATTGTGTGATAAATGAGGTATTTCAAGAAGACAGTCAAATGTATTTCTCCATTTTTTACAGAAATACAAATTCAATATTTAATCGTATTTATTTTATGGAAAATACTAAAATAAAAAGCATTTGTAAATATGAAACTGGTCTTTAAATTTCTTTTTCACGTTTCAAAGAAAATATCCGACTAAAATGTTTTTCATATTAATACTTGAATGCAGTGAATCGATTACTAAAGACACATTGGCTATTAATTTTGGTCTCATGTCTTACTTTAGGTAACATTGAAGCCCAGAAAAAGCCAGCTAAGTAATGAACATCTGGAATGACCACGCCTACAGTGACACTACAAAACGTCAACCGATGGCGTAAACCACACTGTGGCCAAAATATTCAAATTTGAGCGGTGATGACAACAAAAACGCCACAATTACATCACGCATTGTTTTCTTTCTCACAAGCAAAACACGCTTAGTTCGAATCGTCTATTGGATATGTTTCTAAAGCTTTTTGGCTCAGCTTTCACTTAGATTGTTTGCGCTCATGGGAACATTTCTTTTCTATTGCTGTCTTGGATTATTGAGCTTTTTATTTCGTTACTGCGCATTGGATACAAGTGAAGAGCTTATTGTGGAAGAAACGGTGCTAAGTGGAAAAAATTGAAAACGTTAAAAAAAAAAGACCTTTAAAGCTTTAGTTTGCACTTAGGTGTGTTAAAAACGGTACTTACAAAATGTAAATATGTACTTAACTTAAAGCTCCTAATACAGGGGGATAGCGCCCGTCCGTGGCCAAGTGGTTAAGGCACCAGCCTCAGGATTCAACCTTCTCAGGTTCGAATCACACCTACTGCCAGTCATCCTATAAATCGGATCTCTGCACTGGAAAGAGTAGAAAAATCCAATTCATGACGGATGGGCCCGAGTAAACTGGGACAGACGTGCTCGTTAAATCTGTGGAGTCCAAAGTCCCGACGGCGTCAGCGTTCGATATCGCACGAAGCTCCGTTGGGTTCCCGCTCAGGTGTCGACCTCGTCACTTGACCAGGGTTCTAAATTACTAGGTGTTATTGACTGCGTTAAAGCTCCGAAAGGAGGCTAGAAATAGGCAGCCGGAAACGATTACATTACCATTACAGGGGGATACTGTGATCTTTAAAAGAGGGAATAAAATGTTTATAGACACAAAAAAACTTTTTTTTTTTTCAGAAATGCCACTTTGCAGGTTCATCTACTAAGCTCTTCGATTTTTTTTTTTTTTTTTTTGTTCTTGTGATTTATCGAAACAGAAACACCCGTCTGTTCATGCTCTTTCCCCCTGACATAGTAGTATGAGTAGAGTGATGTTTTGATTTTTATTGCTTATTTTTGTATTGCTTATATTTTTCAGGTTGTTTGCAAACATCATATTTAAATCAATCATTAAATTACATTATGTTTCTTAAATTTGCTTTGTTTTGTTTGTAATTTCACTGGGTTTTTTTTCATGTATGGTGTCTAAAAAATCATAAGGCATTTGTTTTTAAATGTATTCTAAATTGGACGTTACAAATTTTATCAAATTATATTATAAATCTTTTTGTTGTTTGGCATCATAACCCTAAATGCCAAGTCGAGATTGGCCATTATATCATAGCTGTTCTCAAAAACGGTAGCGAGTTGAACGTGATGAGAGTCGCCAAACATGGTAAAATTTGACTTCAAATTGGAGACTTGGCGAGATTTCTCTGAAACTCCCTCAGCGGCGTTTTACCATTGCACCATCTGTGCATTCAGTTTAGGTCGATGCCAGAAACGAGAGACATAAGTGCATTTTAAGTAATTACTTTTACAAAGATGGGTGATGCCCCTTTTTGGGCGTTAGACCGACAGTTAGGAGACCAATTAAGGTCTCTCTCTCCATATGAAAATAGGCAAAATTTCAATTCAGTTGAGGGACTCATCAAACTAATTCAAGTGATATTGCTGATATTCTTGGAAGTGTGTATTTATAGGCGGTATAGTTGAGTGGTGAAAAGTTTTGGTCGTTTTCGAAACTAATGTACAGTTAGATTAACCTCTTAAAACCCGAGCAATATCCTACAAGTATATTTTTATATAATCTAAACATACTTTTCATACAAATATATGCTAAAAAGCATGCTTGGCAAGGAATTTTTTAAAAAAAATTATGTACAATACTTACTGAGAGACACGCCTTAAGCTCTAAAACTACAAAATTTTTGTGCTATAAATGCCACAAAAGGCCGTATCACTTATTTGTAGCTAACGGTTTATCTTAACATTGCGTTTAAAACAAAATGTCTTTAAAATTAACTAATAAAACAGCTTTTTGAAAAGTTTGAAAAAAATTACTATTTTTGCTAAAAACTCTAATATCGTATTGAACCTCTCGTAGGAAATATTGGTGAAAATAATTATTAAGCAGGGGAGGGGGGGAGAAATATAATGGGAAAATCTTGGATCAACAGCCCATTAGTGGGCCAATGCCTACCGTTCCCAGTTCAGCTTACATGACGAAGGGTGATAGGCAATTGCGGCAAACTTAAAGCGGAAGCCTAGTTTTTTTTTGGTTCCCAAGCACGTTTGGTGCTCATTTTATTGACCCACTTATGGGATAAAAGGATGAGTCAACCTTGTCCAATCCGTGACTCGATCTCCCTGTAGGCAACCCCTTAGCTACCAATTGTGACGTACAGATTACAATGAATCAGTGGATGTAAAAGTATGGCGAGATTTAATTTTCCCGAGAGAACCCGAGCCAAATAGGCAATCCAGGGATCTTTTACATGCCACATAATCATGTGACATGCGTGCCCAAGATTTTCAAATCCAGAAAATCCGACGACTCAGCCAGGGCTCGAACCCGCGATCTTGGGGTTACTAGGCGGACACGATTAACCACTCAGCCACTGAGCCAAGCCGCTTTCAGCCACCACGTCCGCCTGTCAGCCACTCAGCCATGAGGTCTCGATAATCCAACTGTTTGAAATTGATACGAATATTTTGTGTCAAATTATTCATTGAAAATTTAGAAAAAAATAGTCGAACCAATAAGAAAAAGTAGAATGTGGCTTAGAATTTTTTTCTCCATTGGATAAGGAACTTTGGTTTGTAGACCCGTGGTAAAGTAGGCTCTTTCCTGCTTGGTTAAACTAAGGAGGAAGGAAATGTGAAAGAATCGTGGCCGGATATTTTACGCCAAATTTGGGAACCCCAACATATTGGTATTATGGCATCCTTTGGCGAAATTAGCAATGGGAAAGTTTCTTATCATGTCACGTTCTCCATACTGCGGTCATTCATTGGCTGTATCAACACGGTGGGGTTTGTTTTTATTCGACCATGCGATATTTTTGAAAAGACGCCAAATACGGCCACGATTATTTAGTTTAACATCCCCCTCAAGCCAAAATTACACCAAAGTTGCAATTCCATTGTCTAAAACCCGAATGTTTTCTGTGTAACTCCCCCACCCACGGTGACTGAAGATTTTCTCACTCAAACCCATCAAGTGTACCGAAACGAAAAAGTTTAAATCAAATTAGAATTCGATTTCGTGAAAATTCTTCTGGAAACTGGCGCTAGTGTAATGAATGGTTACACAGGTGTCTTCAAATTCAAATGAAGGGTGATGTCGCCGGAGACCAATTTTTTATGAAAACACAAAAAAAAAACACAATGATTTAATAATAGGTTTGTGTTTGATTCTGGCAACTCAAATATGCATGCCGATCGCGGGCACATAATAAAAAAATGTTTTTTTTTTGTCTTTCAAATCCTCTAGAAGACCACGGTCAAAGAAGGTGGCGTTGAAGACAGATGATGTTGCAAAGTCGTGGGAGAGTTAATTTTAATTTCTCTTTAAAAAAAACATGAAAGGTAGAACAATAGGTTTTTTTTCTGTGGGAATCTCGCCACAAATATAAGCAGGCTGACCGTGAAAATTCATCGGAATGGAACGTAGATTTTAGTGAGAGTCATCTGGAGGAAAATCATCTGGAAACACACACAAAAAAAAAACCCCAATAATTTAACAATAGGTTTTTTTGGGTAAGATCAGTGCGATTCTGGCAACTCGAATACGTATAGCGGTAATCTAAATAGTTTAATTAGGTGGGGGTTTTTTGGATAGTGGGGAGCCTAGTGGTTAGAGTCTCGGTCTCGAAATCGGAAGATCCCGCGATCAAGTCTCGATACCACTGAAGACCCACCGAGTACATGCGGAGTGCGTGCTTATCAAATCTGTGGGTATGAAAATCCTGTGGGCGGTCATGACGCAGTTTCCCATGGGTACAGGTTCCTGGAAACCATTTCCTTCCACTTCAGGGACATGTCTAAATTCTGGAGGTGGTGATGGATGGCAGCACCTGTCACGTATTTGTGTGTGTTTTGTCTGTCTTACTTGATGAAGGTTTATAAGTTTTTTGGTAAAGTGTCTGGAGCTGGCACCTAAGTACAGAGGAGGTCATACACGTATCTTGAAATACAGATGAAGTTGCGATGTCGATGGATGTTGTAGTTCAAATTGAACTAAGGAGAAAAAAATTCGTTGATTTATCTTTTCCCCTCCCCTCCAGAATCCGTTTCTGTACCGATGATATAACTGACCGATGATATAACTGTACCGATGATATAACTCACAGATGATGATATATGGTTTGTTAACCAATATCATAGACCCTAGCCAACAGCCCTAGTTCAACATAAATTCAGCCGGATAATTTTCTTGTCTCTGCGATTCTTGTATATCCAATTTACTTCGCTGACTAAAACAGGGGATATGAGAGAATTTTAAGCAATTTCGTTTGAAATAAAGATGGATGATGACCAATTTTGGTCGGTAGACCGACAGGGAAGCGATCCATTAAGGGTCCCCAATAACCCTTTAACACCGGGCTATTACGATCGTGTTGGTATAAAAGAGAATGTACAAGATTTTCAAAAATATTGATATCGAAGCAGCTAGCTTGTACCAGTCGTCATTTGTATAAAAAATGACTTGGTTCTAAGAAAGATACTAGCATTGATGCTGTCTAAAGCAACTTTTCAATAAAAACTTTAACATTTAGTCTCATAAACTTAACCCTTTAAGGGGGGATCATAGTAAACAAAAACCAAAAAATCGAATTTTTGAAACCAATATTTTCTGATAGATGGAAACCCAATCTATCGAATGAGACCAATTTTGTATAGATCGGTTAATTATTTCTTATAAAAAATTAAAATTATAAAAATAAACAAATGTACCACGCCCCCTTTGAATTACTAATTGTATGCTTGTATTATTTATGTATTACATTATAAAATATGATTTTTTTGTGTTGATATTTGAAAACCAACCACTGGCTCAATTTTAAAAAAAAATTCCCGACGATTTACATGAAATTCGGTTAACAAGAAATGTTTCGGTGGTCATTTCGAGTTCGTGTTAACGGGATCGACTGTATTTGTTTTTCGCGTTTTACTCAAAACTATAATTTTCAACACTTAGGTACACTTTTCTCCAAACCTATCGAATATTTTTTAATAATTTTTTTTGTGTGTTATAAAACCATTTTAGATCTATTTAAGTCACCTAATTTAGTCTTACAAATTAAAATAAATATTTTATTATTTTACACTTTTCTTCGTTGAAAATCAGAATTTTTATGAATGTTGAATATAATGTTTTAAAAATAGAATTTAAAAATTATTTTAGGCAAAAAAAATAGGTGACTTGATTAGATCTAAAATGGTTTTATAACACACAAAAGAAATTATTCAGAAATATTTAATAGATTTGGAGAAAAGTGTACCGAAAAAGTACTTGTATTTTTGAAAATTCGTAATTGTATGTTTCAAAAGATGTCTTTTTTCAAAAATAATAATTTTTGAAAATAAGATTCTTAGGAGTAAATATAATAATAAAAGTACAATTTATAATTTGATACAATTTTTTTATTGTACCATCATTTTTAAATGATTTAGAGCCTTTCGAAATCAATACTAAGAATTGGTCATTTTTGCTGTCGTTTACTATGATCCCCCCTTAACCTCGAAACCGGCCCAGGACGGCTCTACCAGCAAACATCGGGAAGGCCGGTTTCGGCCGTTTCGTTTCACAAATAGGGGTGTTGGGTATGTTAAAAATTAAGCGTGCTGTGGAAAAAAAAGTATCCGCTAGTGATCATTGCGGTTGTTAGTCATCCTATATAATCGGACCTCTTTGACTTTGTATAAAAATAACATTCTGAGTTAATTGCATGACACAAAATTTGCATAAGGGGCCGTCTTCATATTAAAAATGTTACTAACTTTAAAATTTCCAATAGCAACACCCCTTTTTGAGTCCATATTTCTAATCTATGACCTATGTCAATACGAAATACCAAATTTTGTTAGTTTTTAAGCATTATTAGGGGAGTTAGAGACGTGCCAAGTTTAGGTGCCATAATGTTAAATGAGTTGCACATAAAAAACTATCCCAATCTATAAATAATTATGATAATGAAACGAATTTTTTACTGAAGAGAAATTATAACAACCCAAATAAAATGCATTCAATATTGGGGTATTTAAAACAGTTTTTATATTTTAAAATAATTATTATTTTAATTTTTAAAAAAATTATGAATAGAAACCCCTCAAAATTTTTACAGAAATATATTAAAGACAGAAAGTTTAAGCGGAACCCAAATTTTTAATTACTTTTATTCATAATTTGCTGAGTAAATCACTAAATACTTTTTAATTACCCTTAAGGGGACTGTGTAAAAGATTATATATGAGCTTGATAAGCAAATACGGCTTTGGAAAGGAAGATAAACATCATTAAACCAACAACCTTGAGATGGTCCCCCATAGGACATCAAGTGATTCGATGGAATAACTCGTTAAATATTCATCCAAATGTAACAAAAACTAAGATTTAGGGGTTTTCGAGGATGCTTAACATTTCTAAATAATCAAATATGGGTGTTACTATAGGAAATTTCAAAGTTGTTAACATTTTTAATATGAAGACCTCCCCTTATGAAAATTTTGTTTCATGCAATCAACTTAGAATGTTATTTATTCACAAAGTCAAAAAGGTCCGATTCCATAGGATGACTAACGGCCGAAATAATCACTTGGGTATTTTTTGATACAGGACGATTCCATTTCGCTTTTTTCCTGCCTAGAAAAACTCGTATTTCGGGGATGAGAAAGTCTCCTACCTTGTGAGGTTAAAGGGTTAAACCAGTGCCATCTGAAGGCCGGTCTTAAAGGGATATAAAGAACAGGCAAAATTTCATTTCAATTAGGCGACTGCTCAAACTAACTCGAGTAAACATCGCTGTTGTTCTAAGAAGTGCGGGGCCCGGATGGCCGAGTGGTAAGCATCGCAGGCCAGCAGTCTGCGTGCTGAAACGGGCGCGGGTTCGATTCCCGCCTTCGCCCTGGGTGTATTTCCTCTCTTTTGTGACAGTAAAAAATCTTTCTGTATCTGTCTTACTTGACGAAGACTTATAAGCGGCTCACTGAGCAAGCACACAAGTCGGAATATATATGTAAAATACCCTACCCTAAAATACCCTTCTAAGAAGTGCGCATTTATGGGCGGTTTAGTTAGGTGATGAAAAGTTTTGGTCATTTTCAAAATTATTCCCAAGTTAGCAGATAGTATAGGATAGTGCTAGTATTGAAGACAAATACTTGCACTAATACTAGCAATCGTTGACTTAAATGGGGGACATAAGGGCTTTTTAAATAATTACTTTTCTAAAGATTTGTGATGCCTCTTTTCGGGTGTTAGACCAATTGGGTGGAGGCCAATTAAAAGTTCTCCATACGAAAAACAGGCAAAATTTCATTTCCCTAAAAGGATTCATCAAACTAATTCAAGTAATAGCTGATGTCTACGGAAGTGTGTATTGATGGATGTTTTCGTTAAGTGATAAAATGTTTTGGTCCGTTTTCTCAAAACTATTCCAAGGTTAGATTATGGCATTCAATAAGATAGGAAAAGAACACAAGAATAGGTTATTTTAGAATTTTATCTTTACTTTTCACAACATATCAGTTTTAAGTAATGAAGTTTCCTGTCGTCAGTTTTTCCAGAACGTCCTAAACAATAGAATTGATTCCAACTACATAACTAGTACTCAACCCCTTTATTCCCAATAGATTTAAACGCAATCGTCGTATATTTTCACATAGCTCTTCCCATTACAACTATATTCGAAATTTCTGCTTGTATAAATTTAATTATTTATAAAATTTACAATAACTATTCTCAGGACAAAAATATTTTTACTATGTCTTTTAATGTCTTAAAAGTTAAGAGTTTCCAACTTTTATCTGTGTAATCTGTTTGTCTGCTTTTATACTCAATTTTTTTTTATGTTTGTTTTATTTCTTAATTGTGTAGTTCAATGTACATTGCAATAAGATTTTTATCTGTAATGTGCATTTAAAGCTGTTTAAATAAAACAAATTAACAAAGTCAAACTTCAGCCATTTCTAATAAACTCTACTTATCGCAACGCTAATGCTAACAATGACCAAATTTACTTTTCACTACAAATCACTCAACCCACTTCAGTTTCAAGAAGTCAAATGAGCTGTCTTCAGAACTTAAATAAGTTATCCACAAATAACGATGGTTATAGTCAAAACCTTCCTTTCCTCAATGCTAAATCTTTTGTCACCCTAACTCATTTTTTAAAATAAGTAAAACTCAGCTTGCAAAGTAGCGAGCACCTAAAGCAATAATCCTTTCCGTCTCCAAATACGGAGTTGACTAAAATTAACCCCCTTCCTTCTCGCTCCTGGCAAAGTGGCGGGATAAGGTTTCGTCTTTTATTTCTCGCACCGGGGCCCGGATGGCCGAGAGGTTTGGACCATTACGCTAGCAGTCTGCGTGCTGTAACGGGTGCGGGTTCGATTCTTGCCTTCGTCCTGGGTGTAGATTCCTTTCTCTGTAACAGTAAAAACACTTTCTGCATCTGTCTTACTTGACAAAGGATTTATAAGCGGGTCTCTGACCTAGCACACAAGCCGGAATCCCCCCCCCCCTCCTCGCTCCTGGGATATTTCCAGGCTGGAGGAAATAGTAACGCCCCAAAATGATTATAATAACCAAAATCCACCAATTAAAATGAAAATCAGATAAATTAACTTTGTTATATTTCACTAGGGGGCTCCGCCCCCTGCTCGCTATCGCTCGCCAACCCCCGGAATTGCTGCGCAATTCCATTGACCGCTTCGCGGCCGGTAGGGAACTTCGCCCTTGCTCGCTTCCGCTCGCCAACCCCCTAGAATTGTTACGTAATTCATCTTTGTTTGCTCGGCAAACAAACATTCAAGACTAATAAGTGGGTACTGCCAATGCAGGAATGCTCATCTATACAATCTGCATTGAATAAAACATGTTTCCTGCTCATTAAACATAAATTATTCATCAACAATGAAAAACGATTTGATTGGTCGATGCAAAGACGTCAAACTCTTAAGCTTATTTAGTTACCAACTTTGGCTCAGTGCGTTTAATCATCACAAAAAACACAAAAAACATTTGAAGAACTGAATTAGTGATTCATTCACTGTTTACTAATTTAATTTCTTTTAATTTCATACTGCAAAAATTAATTAGAACAATCGGGAAGATATTTTAGTTAAAAGGTCCCTAAAAGCGGGGAGAGTGCGCAAGACGAAAAAGGGAAGATGCATCGGGGCTTCGGCTGTTTTACCATAGAGTTAGGAAATAGGAGCATAGGGGTCGATTTAGAGACATTAAATAGAAAGGACTGCGCATTGGCAAATCTAAAGTGTCCCCATCATCTAACTTACACAATCACATGACTGTGTCGCGTTTGGCTCGCATGTAGGGCGAGTTTACCATTTGGCGAATTTTTCAACAACGACCTGAACACATGAGGCCGACAATCTAATGGTATGTATATAACGAAGCTTGGAAAGGAACAAGAATGAATCGTTAGTTTTTTTAAAGAACTTCTTTATAGATATCAATCATATCAGGTTATTCCTTTGCATTTGTACGTCTATTGAAAATTACTCGAACAATTGAATTACGTGGACTCTGTATTAAAAATTAATTTAAAAGAGCATAAAGTAGGTTTTTGTAGAGTGTTGCTGTAATATAAGTTGATGATTGACATGGTGAATATTTTCAGCCGTCATAACTTTCGTTCTAATGGTCCGATATAAAAAAAAAACCAAATAGGTTTTTTTGAAATATTGCTTTTTCCCTTATTTCACCTGGAATAGGCTCAGCTTTCTAAAACGCATCAATATATTCCAAATTCAACAAATGTTTGACTTTTTAGCCCTTTCCGTCCCAAAAATTTACTACACTACAGAAACATCAGATATTCACAAAATAAGCTTATTTTAGGTCAAAAATAAGAGTTCCATATGAAAAAAATTCACTTTTTTATATGGTTTTTGAAATAATGCCAAAATTTTGTAACTGTGGAAAACAATAAAATAAAAATATATATAATACCTAAAAACACCTCGAGTTATATACTTTAAGGTATCTGACCATATTATTTTTTTAAAAAATTGTAATTATTTTAATCCAAATAGCTCAAATTGTGTTTTAAATATGTGGAACTGAAGTGAACTTTCAAAAATCAGGTGAAACGCTTGTTAGCTAATTTCTAAATAATGAAAAAATAGTAGTTCTGACTTTTATTGAGAATAATGTAAAATATTGTCTAATGGAACAAAGTGTGAAGAATCGAATGATGTGTGTTAGGATGTTATAACGGTACATAAACATTTGTAAAAAAAATATTGAAAGTGAGGATTCCAAATGGCATTACTTTGACTGAAAGGGTTAAATATAACTCAAAAACTACGATTGCAAAAACAGTTTTTTTTAACCAAATTGTACCAAAAGTATTCTACTTCTAAGTTGTCAATTTCCAAACCATTAGTTTGACTTAGCCCAAAAGATTATTATTATTATTATAATTAGAATTCTAGCAAAACGTTGACTTAATCATGAATATGATTCTTCAGTATAAAAGAGTTTTTAGAATAAATTTCCTCGATAGAAAGTATAGTTTATAAAGAACACAATTTCTAAAAGTATGCAGAACTAAATAAATTATACCTGTGAAGTGTGACAAATCTTTTTTTTATACCTATTTTTTCAATTGGGAATTGCAAAAGCATTTGGCATATTGCACAAAACGTTACTGAATTCAGAGTATAACATTGACGATTGCTTACATGCTCACAGATTAAAAGAATGTAATTAAATATTAATTTTAAAAGAAAAAATAAAAAAGTATGCACAAAAAATCGTCTGCAAAAACATAAAAAAAAACTCCAAGCGAAACCCACGTGACTTGGAAATAGATGCAAGTCACTACTTCGGCTGGCCAGATTCAGGTCTCGCGACAATTTGGAATAATTCGTATCGAAAAGGTAGCGTTAAGTTGTCATATGTAGCAACCTTTCGCCTTTTGGCGATTTGTGATGTTTAGGACCTAATGCTAATTCGCAAGGGGTGGCGGTTTTTGAGAAAAACCGGTGTTCCGGTTTCCGTCGGTTTTTTCCCTAAAGAACCCGGTATCCAGTTCAGACCAACCTCATAAAAAAAGTTTTTTCTGTCAAAACCGGGGCCAAGACACCGGTTTAAAAAAAAAAACGGTTTCAGTTTTCCATCCCTGAACTGCTTTACTATTGAAGCGCAGTCCATTATATTTAATGTCTTTGGGTCTATCAATTCAAATGTATTGAAGCAGGGTTGTCAGGTTTTTCGAGCTACTGCTCATAAAAACGGTGCTGAGGTAGCCCAAGAATACCGCTTTAGCAGTTTTTTCAGCTACCGCGTATAACATAGTATCCGAAACTATAGAAACTGTCACTGAGTATCCCAAGATGCACCGCTCTAGCCTACTTCTTTTCTGCGTTACTACACACATACATATAGACCGCTCTATTCTCTTTCCTAACTCTATGGTTTTTGCGATCCGTGGCCGGAAACTCAAGACCGATGCCAACAGTTGAAAAATAAGCTAGTTTCCGTGAGACTGTTCCAGGGCATCACGAAGCTCTAGCGCTAAGAAACTTTTTCTACCAAAGCCACGGAACGCAAGCTGAAGCAGCCCTGGCACAAAACAAGCACACCACCACACTTACTTTCAGCGTTTCTGACGTTTCTGATTGGTTGAAGCCGCGTAAGACACGTGGCTTTCAAGCGTACGACAATTACAATTTTATATTACTCGTATATAGAGAAACTTTTAAAAAATTAAACATGCATGCATTCATATACATATTTTTAAGTAATAAGTTGGTTGGCAGACATATATATTCAATTTTGTGTGTCTGGTCAAAGATTCGCATAAAAACTTTCGTCAAGTAAGGGTGGCCCACTGGCGTAATGGTTAGTGTACTAGCCTTTGGAGCTGCTGGTCTAGGGTTCGAATCCCAGTAAAGGCATGGATGTTTGTGCTTGTCAATAAATGTTGTTATTTGTCTATGTGTTTGTGTCGTCCTTCTTTGTGTGTCTCTTGTGACTGTCTCTTCTGACGAGCTGGGTAATGGGCTATAAAGCCTACACTCTCCCTTCTAGAGGGCGCATTCACTGTCATTTGTCATTTCGTCAAGTAAGACAGTCACAATACACACACGTTAGTGGATCCATCTAATCATTAGAGACAGAGGCCAACTAGAGGATCCGCAGAATTTACTTGTCGCTCCCAGAGGTATTGATTTGGTATGGGGACCTGGATGATTTTGTGACCACGATGGATTTAAAGTGCACCAGTGACCATAAGCGTACACGGGGGTCTTCGGAAGGCAGCGGGGCTCAAACTCGCAATCTTAGGGATGCCAGCCCAAGACCTTGCCGACCAGGCTATACTGGCTTTACAGTTGGGTAGTGTCTACCAACCACCAATATCGATCGGTACAAGCGTTTCAGGGTTGTCTCAAATGAAGTAGAAATTGAGAAATCGGTTTCCTTCCACTAGTTTACACTCTCAGAAATAACACTTTCATTTTTGACGATTCATGAATTCTCAAACCCCATTTCGTTAATTTTGAGGATTGTTTCTTTAAACTAACACGTGACTTTTGAGTAAACGCGAATGCTCACTTTTACGATCGTGATTTGACGATTCTGTATCTTGATTTTGAGGAAACTGAATCTCATTGTTGTACTCACATGCTCAAAAATGACGAAATATTTCTTTAGATTAGACGACATTCAAATCCTCATAAAAATGACGATTCAAATTTCCTCACTTTGAGGGGAAAAAACTAGGAGCATTTGCCAGTAAAGGAATCGTCAAAGTTAATTAAAATTTCGTCGTTTTTGAGCATTCATTTTTTAGAGTGTAGGCGGTGACTCTCTACACTCTTAAAACAAAAGAGTGAATTCACTCCAGTTGGAGAAGTGCATTTATTTTCGACACTGGAAAGGAGTGAATATTATCTCAGACTGAGTTAAAATCACTCGCTTGGGGTGATCCTGTTCGGAGGTTTAACACACAAAGGATCCACTCCAAAAGGAGAAGTGCATTTTTCTGACTGGAGGAGTGAAAATCAATCAGACTGAGTTAAAATCGCTCGTTCGTTTTAAGAGTATAGGGTTGTCAAAGGGGCCTGACATGGAGGGATATCCAGTCGACGAAGCCCTCTCCCTCCTGGACGCTTTTTATACTGATATACTTCAAAGGTACCGTCAATATACTATACGCAGCAGTAGTCATATAAAATTTCCCTGTATGGGAAAAAAACGCGAAAGATTCTTTCAATAAACACGAAATAATAAAATACTGTTGTTTTAGAAAACAAAATTTCGGGAAAGGCGACCAAAATCCTGCAATTACTCTAAATTCGAACTGAAATTGCCGTAAAACCTTTGAAGTGAATTGAAATAAAAATAATATTTTCAAATTACATATCGAACAGGAAGAAAAAAATTTGCGATATCGAGATACCGTGGGATAAAACTTCTTTTGAAAAACACCGAAACTATAATTATACAAATTTATGTGTACATTGAATGACTTCTGCAGGTTCTGTTCCACAACGACTACACCCACAATATCTCCTAGCGGTACTATAAAATTACATAACATTCCGGCTAATACTTTGGAATAATAAAAAAATTACTTTTCAAGAAATTCGATTAAAAAAACTGGTCGGAATAGGATGTTTGAACACCACATACAATGGAAAATAATTTGTTTTGTTTTGTCAGAGACAGTCTCCATTATAATTATGCAAAGATCACACCAGAAAAGCAATTCCATTGTCTTCGATCGAAGTGGGTATTTACCTACACTTCCGATGACGGGAGATCTTCTCACACAAACCCATCAAGTGTATCTCGAAACGAAAAAAAAAATTAAATCGAAATAAAATTTCGATTTCTTAGAAAATTGTCTGGAGCCTGGCACCAAGGTTACACAGGTGACTTTAAAGGCAAATAAAGGGCAATGTCGTGGGAGAGTTGTTTTTAATTTATCTTGTAAAAAAAAGTTATTTAACAATAGGTTTGTGTTTGATTCTTGCAATTACATGCCGATCGTGGGAATAAAATACTAAAAAACTGTGTTTTTTGCTTTTGAAATCTTCTGGAGCCTGGCACCAAGGTCAAAAAAGGTGACATTGAAGACAGATGAGGTTGCAATGTCGTGGGAGAGTTAATTTCGATTTATCTTGGTAAAAAAAAACCTTGATGACAGAACAAACGGTTTGTGTTGGTTCCATTGGATACTTGCAACCCAAAAATGCTGGCTGACCGTGAAAATTCATTTGAATGGAACGTAAATTCATGGAGAGTCATCTGGCGGTTAAGAGAGGTCACACACGTGTCTTCAAAGACAGAAGAAGATACGATGTCGTGCGAGATTTAGTTTAAATTCTCCTTGAAAAAAAGTTGATTTATTCTACATTGCTCCTAAATCCTGAAGTTTTAGAAGTCCTTCCTCGAAGTCATCAATTGCATCAGAGCCATCAAGTGCAAAAGACACAAAATTCAAATAAAAAAATAAATGTATTGCTAAGTTTAAGACTCTTTACGGCTCCAGTGGCGCATGTGGCCATGACTTTCTTCCACCTCCTCCTTTCCAGGACAGCTTCTCTGGTTAGTCCCCAACTTGCAAATGCTTTTCTCTCCATTAGAATCACGCAATAAAAAACCAAAAAAAAACACACCACGACAATAAAACAAAAACTGTCAACTAATGCGCGCGCACACATATACAATTTGTACAGGCATACGCGCGCACCTACATCTATGCGCGAACATACCTGTACAAATTGTACGTGGATGCGCGCGCATTTGTTGTCAGTTTTTGTTTTTATTGTTGTAGTGTGGGCATAGCATAACCAAACCTCCCCATACTTCCATGTTATCAAAACTACCAAAGCGCGTCACACACAAAAATTAAAATACTAAATTTCAGTTAAAATTCGCAGAATACAGTCTGGAATTTTGTATCAAGAATAATACACTCCTTGCCAACCTAAGTTGGGTAAATAGAAATGTGCTATGGAGAAGATCCTTCCGCGGATGTAAGGAGTTCCATAAATTATTTGTGAATCCATCCAGAAAATATTTTAAAACATTAATTTCATTTAAGGTCAAACAGTTTTGAATATTATTTGAGAAAATTTGTCAATTTTATCAGAATAAAAGTGTATTTTGGTTAAATTGTATTCAGATCATTTTCTTATCTTTATCTTAATCTTCTCTTTTATCTTACTTCTTTTATCCTTCTTTTTATCTTGTTGTTGTTGTTGCTTATCTCCTTGGTTTAGCAGAGCTAAACCAGGTCTATAATGTTTGTCACTCGTAAAAAGTCTAGGACCATGACCGGATTTTGGTCTTTTTATCTTAAAAGGTAAATATTACCTTTTAAGAGTTTCTAACGAACCAATCGCGCTTTTTCCCTTTTAGTGTAGAAGGTCCGACTTTCGGATGTCTGAAAGCGCTGTAGCGTGGAACAAACAGACTTCTTCAATGGAATTTGTTCTGAAAGAAGACCGATGGCTTTATAATTATTGGTTTGGTGTTCAATTTCAAGATAATACAGTCTGGAACTCAGCTTCTAAGATCAAAAGGTCAGGCTTCTGATGCTAGTAAGGAGCAGTAGCGTGGGAGTGGGAAGATCTGAAGAAGGCCGCTGGTGCAATTATTGTATGTTTGTTTTTCATTTCCCTGGTGGTCTGGACACCTGAAGATAACTGTTTGCTTTTATGCATCTCTGATCGCAGAAACACTGCGTCATTAAACACGAAACAGACCGTTCTTGCATCGCCCCTTTTCGTCAACAGCCGTTAGTCATGTAATACCTTCTCCGTAAATGCCAAAGTTGAAAAACTAACTGTTCTTGAATCATCCGTTTACTTAGAGCTGTTCTCTAGAGATTTAAAAATCGTACCCTGCTCTTTTCTGAGAAAGTCCCTTTATTTGAGCCATAATTTAGGTTAGGTTTGAATTATCGTCGCACTAGAGCTACACGAGGGCTATTGGCGACGGGCGTCTTACTTTAGAACCACAATAAAGTGACGAGCCGGCACCTGAATAGGAACCCAACGCAACCGTAAGGGTGACATCGTACGCAGCGTTAGGAATTTTATGAATATTGAACGTGCCCTCCCTTCGTCGTACATTTTCGGCTGCACGGGCCGTTTATAAGTCGGCAGTTACTTTTGGCGATGCCCTGACCCGAACCTGGGACCTTTCGCATGCTAGGCTATTGCCTAACTGACTGGGCTTCCCAAGCCCTCCCCATAATTTTGTCGTCATATGCATCAATATCTAGATAATAGTTACAGGTTTACAGTTAAAATGTTGGTTCAAGGTGGCAGTGGAATCGTGGAATTTTTTAGCTGCCACCACTATTTGGAACGCTTATTTACTAATTTTGCGGCATATAAATTTTGCGGTTTTACCCCAAAATCGGTGAATTCATGCGCTAAATAGTGAATGAGATCTAGAAGGTTTCACGGTTCCGATGCAATCTTGCACCAAACTTTTCGACACCCAGAGTAGGTCCGGAGTTAGATAAATATTCTCCCCGTTATTACACCTCCGAAGAAAATCCGTTAGAATTTGCGATAAAAATTTCAAACTTGTGAGAGTCATCATCATAACTGGATAATGGGTAATGTAATCGATTCCGGCTGCCTATTTCTGGCCTCCTTTAGGAGCTTTAACACAACCAATAACGCTTCGTAATTTCGAACCCTGGACAAATGACGAAGTCGACATCTGACCGGCACCCAGAGTAGGGTAGAATACTGGTATGTACATATATATTCCGGCTTGTGTGCTTGATCAGCCTCCGCATATGAGGCCATCGTCAAGTAAGACAGACACAGAAAAAATATTAATTGTCACCGAGAAAAGAAAATACACCCAAGGCGAAGGCGGGAATACAACCAGCAACCGTTACAGCGCCCAGACTGTTAGCGTAATGGTCCAAACCACTCGGCCATCCGGGACCCACAATATCGATAAAGTCTTGTATAACCTCGCTGTTAAAATTCATTGCTCTGTGAGCAACTTTCCTTAGCCCAACTACGGTTTGGTTTTTATTTGTCGTCTATCTAGTCTACCATAATCTTTTCTAATCCATAGTAGTCTAAGGATCTTTATAAACATCAAACTGTTTATGTGAAATCGTTATTAAATTTTCCCTCAATTTGAATTTGGCAAATGCATTTGCTTCTTAAGGTGCGTTTACATGAACAATCGAATCCATGTAATCCCATAATCCTCCATTAGGTTAAAAAGTGGTCAAGCAGGATTTCTAACCCAATGTGGCAGTCTGTGGCCAAATCCATGGAATGAAGCGTCAAAACCGTCTTTATTGGAGGGTTTGCGAAACCCCACAATGATTCCTGCAATTCCGGTTCTGCCTGGGCGAAAATCCCCAAGAGGGAAACATTGCGGTGTTTGCTCTTCATTCCATGGATTCGAAGCCACATGTAAGTCGCTTTTACATAAGCCATCGAATCCATGGAATGCCAAAATCCTCATTAGGGGAAAAACAATTCGAGCAGCATTTTTAACCCAAATGATAGTCTGTGGCTAAATCCAGTTTAAGAAACATCAAACCCTCCTTCATTTGATTGTTTGAGGAACCCCCCAATGAACCCTGCAATTCCGTTTCTGTCTGGGAGAAAATCGCCGAAATGGAAAAATTGCTGAGTTTGCTCTTCAATCTATGGCTCTAATTCGATGGCTCATGTAAACGAGCCTTTAGTTTTTAGTTCTAGAAACAGTATGAATACTTCCTTTAGTTTGATGAAAAAAACTTTAACAGGGAAGTCTAACTATTCAGAAACAACTGCAATTTCGAATATCAATGTCCCCACCCTACCAAAACCCTTTCTTTTCTTGAAATTTTCTCTTTTCTACCTTACCACACATTCTGTCCAAGTTTACATCACTTTTAGCAAGCTGCGTAAACTTTCCCTCTGCAGGTTATAATAACGGTCCGCCGGTTTTCGCTCATTGGGTGGTCCCAGAAGTAATCGAAGCGGATAGATTTTTCTTATTGGTTGTTTTTGTTCAAAGAACGTGTAATTATGCAGAACAGGAAACAAAAATCCGCTTCGTGAATTGATTATGTGAATCGGAAGTTTTGCGAGGAAAAATAGCGGTGTTTAAGACAATGGCTTCGTTTTCTTAGGTGGTAAGAAAACGCATCATTAAACAGAGATACAGGGTGAGGCAAATAAAAGTGGCCCCGTTCTAAACATTGGAATACGTTGAAATTCTTGATGCGAAAAACTCTTGAAGCCGCCTGAAACCTGTTTTTGCTTTGGTTGGATCGGATTAGCTTCACAATAGAGCTGCTCATAGACTAGTGGCGAGTTCAGATTTAAGTTCGTATTGTATGAATACAAATACAAAAATTGTCGACCAACAACAGGCCAGAGGCCCAGCAAGGTTGGTCCAAAATATATCTAATTCCTTACCAGTTTCCAATAGTTATCGAGATTCTTCTTAACACTTTACCTACGGGCGTCGACTGACCCATAGACTAAGAACACTCTAAGTTTCAAACTCTCATTGGAGAATTTCTACATTGAAATTGACATAGAAACTAGCGCGCCCCCTTTGTGTCTAAGGGAACTAATGTAATGGTTTCTGGCTGCCTATTTGCAGTCACCTTTAGGAGATTTAACAGAGCAAATGACATCTCGTAATTTGGAACCCTTATCAAGTGACGATAGGGATCTATTTTTTACTACAACTTGTTTTCGACTTTATTTTTGAATATATACAGCTACTCATTGACTTTTATATCCCTCGTAGGCCCATCCTCAAGATATTTGACCTTGTGCTTCTTTTTCTCCATTAATAAACCTACAGACTGACTACGCTTGTCATTTTAGACATGGTCCCCTAAAGATCCACAAGTGATTCGATTGAATAACTCCTCAAATCTAGTCCAAACTCATCCAAATGTAACAAAAACTTAGATTTAGGGGTTTTCGAGGGTTTTTCACATTTCTAAGTAATTAAAATTGGGTGTTGCTATTGAAAATTTTAAAGTTCGTAACATTTTTAATATTAAGACGGACCCTTATGCAAATTTTGTGTCATGCAATTAACTCAAAATGTTATTTGTTCACATAGTCAAAAAGGTCCGATGTAAAAGGATGACTAACGGTTGAAATAATCACTAGTGGGTAACTTTTTTTTTAACAGAGAACATTACGGAGAAACAGTAGCCTTACAATTGAAAGTACAATTATGCCAATCAACAAATCAACCTTTAATAGTGTTTTAGTTGCATTCGACACGTTAGAAGAGCTAGGCATTAGATTAAGTTGCTGGTCAGAAGATTTTTAGTCTACGGGTCAGTCGACGCCCGGAGGTAAAGTGTTAAAATCTTCCACTCTCTTCGAATACACAACATATTCTGGTAAAGCATTCCACTCATTGACGACACTATTGTAAAAATAATGTTTTCTAACCTCCCTTCTAAAGCATGATTTATTCAATTTCTGGTCCGGCTATTTAAGGTAAAACCCAAGCCCTCCATGTCTCCCTGTTTAATGAACTTGAACAACTGAATTAATTGAATGAAGACGTCCCATAATGCAAATTTTGTGTCTTGCAATCAATTTAGAATGTTTTCTTTTTACAAAAACAAAAAGGTCCGATTCTCTAAGATAAATAACGACCGAAATAATCACTAGAGGGAAATTTCTTAATCAGCCCTACAAACCTTGTTTATATTTCATTTCAACTAGCTTCTTAAACTATAGCGTATTTGCCGGCAAATAAGTCGCCAAGCGTTTGTTTGGGCTTAATAATGAAGCGGTAAATAGCTTCAGTTAGCAAACCTGCTTTTGTATTGGTTTTCAACTTGGCAACATTTCTGTCGTATTCTTATCTCTACGTTGGGGCCACTTTTATTTGCCTCACCCTGTTTTAAACAATTCTGTGATTTATTCTAAGCAAAGGAAGAAAGGTAGTCAATGACGAATCTTTTCGAAAGTAAATGTGAATAATGAAACATTTTATTTACCATTGTGTACAGCTGTGGAAATAAAAAAGTACCCACTTGAGGTTATTTCCTCCGTTATTCATCCTAAAGAATCGGACCTTTTTGACATTGTGAACAATTAACATTCTGAGTTAATTGCATGACACAAAATTTGCATAAGGGGCCATCTTCATATTAAAAATGTTACTAACTTTAAAATTTCCAATAGCAACACCCCTTTTTGAATCCATATTTCAAATCTCTGATCTATGTCAATACGAAATGCCAAATTTTGTTAGTTTTTAAGCATTATTAGAGGAAGTAGAGACGTGCAAAGTTTAGGTCCCGTAATGTTAAATGAGTTGCACATAAAAAACTATCCCGATCTATAAATAATTAAGATAATGAAACGAATTTTTTACTGAAAAGAAATTATAATAACCCAAACAAAATGCATTCAATATTGGGGTAGTTAAAACAATTTTTATATTTTTAAATAATTATTATATTGATTTTTAAAAAAAATATGAATGGAAACCCATTAATATTTTTAAAGAAATAAATTTAAGACAAGAAGTTTAAGCGAAATCCCAATTTTTAAAAATGTTTATTCATAATTTGCTGAGTAAATCACAAAATACTTTATAATTACCCTTTAGGGGACTGTGTATAAGATTACGTGTGTAATTGATAAATAAAGACGGCTTTGCATGCATGCTTGCTTGTCATTTTAGAGTTGGTCCCCAAAAGGTCCACAAGTGATTCGATTGAATAACTCGTCAAATATTCATCCAAATGTAACAAAAACTTAGATTTAAGGGTTTTCAAGAGTGCTTAACATTTCTAAGTTATTAAAATTGGGTGTTGCTATTGGAAATTTCAAAGATCGTAATATTTTTAATATGAAGACGACCCCTTATGCATATTTTGTATCGTGCAATTAACTCAGAATGTTAATTGTACACAATCTCAAAAAGGTCCGATTCTATAGGGTGACTAACGGATGAAATAACATCAAGTGGGTACTTTTTTATTTCCACAGCTGTACCATGATGATTCAGTACAAATTGATTCTATTATTTTGGTTCTTTATTTTTTAGTTTGCTATAATAACGGATTGCAAAATTTTGTTGGCCTTTAAAGCAAACTGTCTTAAATCTGAAGGTGACACTTGTCATCCCCAGGAGTGAATGGCAGTGTCCCGTCAGGGGCGGATTTAGGCTTAGGCCCGTGAGGCCCGGGCCTAGGGCGGCAAATTTTGAGGGGCGCCAAAATTTTTAAGATAATTAAAAATATTAATTATGTTAAAAACATAAATGTTTAATTAAAACCTGAATCAGATTTCCTATTATTATTGCTATCATTTCCATTATTGCACATGCATACAGGGTGGTTATAAAATAACGCACTCTATTCGGAGTGGTCTGTAGCTTGAATGAATAATCCAAATGCAACAAAAATTGAGACACTTACTAATCAAGTAGAGGGGAAAAGAATGGTATCATAAAAAAGACAAAATCCTAAAAAATAATCATAAAAAAGAATCATCATAAAAAAAACTTGTCTTTTGACCAGAATCTAAATTACGAAACGTCGTCAATTATGGCCAATTACTGCCGCCTCGTAATTTAGAACCCTGGTCAAGAGACGAGTTTCTTTTTTGCGAAAAAGAATGGAATTATACACAGGAACTCGAATCTTGACCAAGGTTATAATTAAGAGGAGTAGCCAATTACGGCGAATTACGGCCAACACATCCAATTACGCCTCGTAATTTAGAACCCTGGTCAAGTGACGAGTTTGCTTTTTATGATTCCATTATTTTTCAAAGCGTTATTTTATAACCACCCTGTATATATATATATATATATATATATATATATATATATATATATATATATATATATATATATATATATATATATATATATATATATATATATATATCGTCTCGGACCTAGGGCGTCCTCAAACCTAAATCCACCAGTGTGTCTCGTTAGAGACACCCAAAGGTATGCCAGAACGGCACCCCGAGGTAATTCACAAGCACAAGATTCACCAATCACCGACCCCAAAGAGATCTAGAGATCTATATTAGGGTAGAGGAACGACTCGTACTGAGCTGCTATAGGCAGACATGGCTGACTACGGAGCCCGAATAGAAGGGCAAAAGTGCTAGTTAATTTATAATTTAGATACTGAGAAAGGAAGTACACCCAAGGCAAAGGCGGTAATCGAACCAGCCCTTTACAGCGAGCGGACTTCTAGCGTTATGGCCTGCGATCCAAACCACTCGGCCATCGGGCCCCACATGCCACCCTATATTGTCTCCATGTTGGTCCATGGTTCTGTTGGTAGGTTCAGTCTCTATCAAACTATAGAACTTTTTGATCGTCCCAAGGCGATTCAAAGCCTTGGTCGCCCCGGTGGCGCAATCGTTAGGATGCTAGACTTTGGAGCTGCTGGGGTCGGGTTCGAATCCCGGTCAGGCATGGATGCTTGTGGCCGTCAATAAATGTTGTTATTTGTCTATGTGTTTGTTTTTTCCTTTCTTTGTGTACGTCTCTTGTGCTTGTAAAAACTCTTTCTGTATGTCTGTCCCACTTTGACGAAATCTTATAAGTGGTTCTCTGAACAAACACACAAGCTGGAATATATATGTACCTACTATACTATCAAAGCCTTGGGGTGCCAAATTGCTCTACCTTTTAACCCCGTGCAAAGAATGGCACCCATCTGTCACTTTCGGTACTAACAGTTGATAACCTTTCAGAACTTACATAGCTCGAAACAATGGAACAATGCCTGTTTGCCTTAATTTCTTTTATTTCTTCTTGGGGGGAAAATTGAAGTTTCATTTGCTTCTTCATTGTATTTTCTCAAGGCTATGTCCAGACGGCGACAATTAAAACAAAAACTTGGCGACCGCCAAACGAGGCTATAGCGAACGGTTTTTTCGCCAAATCGTAGGTTTTTTTCGAAACGCATGCGTCTGGAGGATCTGTTTGGTCTGCCCAATGCCGGTGTTGTGCTAGAAAAGTGGAATGGGATGAAAATCGCTTGTTTTAAACTTTAAAGCGCGACCTTGATTTCAATATTGATACGAAAACATTAAATTTGGTTAGTAATATTAGAACGTAGCAAATTTAATTGTTGGTTTATAACATAGATTTTTAACTTTTATAACATAATTAAATTGGATACTATCCGAGATTTTTTAATTAATTTATCTGGACCCGTATACGATCTCGGGTCTACGGAATAAGATCAAGAAGAGCTGACCATTAAGCCAGAGAGATAGGGCATAATAAATTTATATTAAGAGTTAAATAAAAAAAATCATTTTAGTTAACATTTAGATACATTATAATATAAATGCTAGATTCGTAAATAGCTTCATGGGGCCAGTAGGTTCAGTTAGATTTTAAATTAACTCATAAGCTAAAAGTATTGGAGAGAAGGATATTTAACGAAGAATTATTGAAGGATATTTAACGTGCACTCCCGCCACACGGAGTATTATTCGTCGGACATTTTTGGCTGCACGTGTCGCTTATAGACCGGCAGTTATTTTAGCGATGCCCAGACCCGAACCTGGGACCTTCCGCATGCTAGGCGAATGCCTAATCGACTGGGCTCCCCAGCGACTAGACACTTTCAAGTCTTTAAATATTTACATTTATCCACCATTATTTTATTTCGCTTTATATAACATTTTGACAAACCAGTATCAAAATCATCAATCATATCAAACCAGTTTCATATCATATTGGACAAACGTTTTTGTCATAATGCATAAAAAACGCAAGAAAAAAAATTAAACACATCAATTTAAATGGAGACAAGGTTCTCAAAATGTAATTTAAATTCAATTGATTAAAAATAGTTCTGTGCACTTCAACTTCAATTACCCTTTTTTTTATTTTTTCCCTTTTATTTTTTTTTATTGACAATAGCAACCCTACAACAAATTAACATGGCTTTAAATAGGAAAAGTTGTCGGGATTTTCGATTGTCGCTGACAACTTTTTTCCGGTTTACTTGGCGAGAGTGGAAATTTTAATTGCTTTTTTGGCTTTCGATTTGATTATTTTAAAATTTCCAATGATGAATTCGGTTTTTCTCTCAGAAGTTACCATAGCGCAAGACGCACCGAATCTGAGTATTCTCGTAGACATTTAAGGCATGCGTTAATAGCTAAAACACCGTGCGTCACAATTGAGGTGCAGTCACCGTACGTCAATGTTTCCGTTGACGCACGGTGTATGAGTTGCGGTTGTTTCATCCTCCAAGCGCGCGCATCACAATACAAATTGTATGGGGATCACGTGACGTGACGTGCGCATCACGTGACACATCACGTGACATTTTTGTTTTTATTGTCGCCGTCTGGACATAGCCCAAGAAAAATAGGTTGAACTATAGAATCGTATCCGGATTTGGCGGCTTTTCGAAATAGTCGCCAATTCGAAATGAAAACGAGGATAACGAAAGCCGGCACATTCCAAAATGGTTGCCATCTTGAAATGACCAAATATGCAAAAAAAATACACCAAAACACACCATAAGATTGCAGCATTAAAATTTTTTACGCGGAGGAAACTCGCGAAAACTAACGGAATTTTGCCAATCTGATTGGTCTTTCCTACGCGATACGCCAGGTCCTGATATTCGTTCACCCTGTAACGTCAAAATCGAAGGAAAAAATAATTAATATTACAATCGAACTGAAGCAAAAACAAATAAAAATAATAAAATATGTCTGGAAATAACGAATAAAGTGATTTATTGAATGTGAAAAACCTTTTTTTTTATTCGATTCTCGCAATCGGAAATTAGAGCTATTTACCCTTTTTCCCGTAGAACATTTGTCTACTGCATACTTAACCCTTTAACCTCGAAACCGGGCCAGGACGGCTCTACCAGCAAACATCGGGAAGGCCGTTTTCGGCCGTTTCGTTTCACAAATAGGGGTGTTGGATATGTTAAAAATTGAGCGTGCTGTGGAAAAAAAAGTATCCGCTAGTGATCATTTCGGTCGTTAGTCATCCTATATAATCGGACCTTTTTGACTTTGTATTTAAATAACATTCTGAGTTAATTGCAGGACACAAAATTTGCATAAGGGGGCGTCTTCATATTAAAAACGTTACTTACTTTAAAATTTCCAATGGCAACACCCTTTTTTGAGTCTATATTTCTAATCTATGACGTATTTTAATACGAAATGCCAAATTTTGTTAGTTTTTAAGCATTATTAGGGGAGTTAGAGACGTGCAAAGTTTAGGTGCCATAATGTTAAATGAGTTGCACATAAAAAACTATCCCAATCTATAAATAATTAAGATAAAGAAACGAATTTTTTTCTGAAAGGAAATTATAACAACCCAAACAAAATGCATTCAATATTGGGGTATTTAAAACAATTTTTATATTTTAAAATAATTATTATTTTAATTTTTTTAAAAATTATGAATAGAAACCCCTTAATATTTTTACAGAAATATATTTAAGACAGGAAGTTTAAGCGAAATCCCAATTTTTAATTTCTTTTATTCATTATTTGCTGAGTAAATCACAAAATACTTTTTATTTGCGCTTCAGGGGACTGTGTATAAGATTATACATGAACTTGATAAACTAATACGGCTTTGGAAAGGAAGATAAACATCATTAAACCAACAACCTTGAGATGGTCCCCCATAGGATATCAAGTGATTCGATGGAATAACTCGTTTAATATTCATCCAATTGTAACAAAAACTAAGATTTAGGGGTTTTTGAGGATGCTTAACATTTCTAAATAATCAAATATGGGTGTTACTATTGGAAATTCCAAAGTTGTTAACATTTTTAATATGAAGACCTCCCCTTATGAAAATTTTGTTTCATGCAATTAACTTAGAATGTTATTTATTCACAAAGTCAAAAAGGTCCGATTCCATAGGATGACTAACAGCCGAAATAATCACTTGGGTATCTTTTGATACAGGACGATTCCATTTCGCTTTTTTCCTGCCTAGAAAAACTCGTATTTCGGGGATGAGAAATTCTCCTACCTTGTGAGGTTAAAGGGTTAAACTGTGGTGAGTTGTAGTACTTAATTTCAAAATAAACGACTAAAAACAACTAAAAAAATTCATTAAATTGCAGACCAGATTTATAAAAAAGTGGAGAGTTAAAACGCCGAAGAATTTATTAAAAAAGTTAATAATTCTTTAAAATAATTAAGCATATAATTAATAAAAGATTAGTATAAGAAAACTTCATAATAAATTATATGCATTTCAGATTTAAATATATTAACAATTCGAAATTGTCAATGCAATTGTGCTAATTTCACCAAAGAGTGCCATAATATCAATTTTTCGTGGTAACCAGACTTGGCGTAAAATTGCCGGAATTACATCAAATTTTAAAACGTAAATTGGGCTGGGGAGCTCAGTCGGTTAGGCACTACTAGCATGTGGAAGGTCCTAGGTTCGGGTTCGGGCATCGCCAAAATAACTGCCGTCCTATAAACGGCACGTGTAGCCAAAAATGTCCGACGAATAATACCCCGTGTAAGGGAGTGCACGTTAAATATCCTTCAAAGTCCTAACGCTGCGTACGATGTCGCCCTTAACGGTTGCGTTGGGTGCCTATTCAGGTGTTGGCTCGTCACTTGACTGTGGTTCTAAAGTACGACGCCCCTCGCCAATAGCCCTCGTGTAGCTCTAGTGCGACGATAATTCAAACCAAACAGAGGTAACAAAGGCTCAAAAAAATAAGAAGGTAGTGGTAGTGTAGTCGTTTCCGGATGCCTATTTCTATTCTCCAATAGGAGCTTTAACACAGCCAATAACGCCTCGTAATTTAGAACCCTGGTCAAGTGATGAGTTTGACACCTGAGCGGGCATTTAACGGAACTTCGAGCGACATCGTACGCTGACACCGTCGGTACTTTGGACTCCACAGATTTAACAAGCACGTCAGTCCCAGTGTACTCGGACCTATCCATCACGATTTGGATTTCTTTCTACACTTTCCCAGTACAGATATCCGATTTATAGGATGACTGGCAGTAGGTGGGATTCGAACTCCCGCACTACTGAGAAGGCTGAATCCTGAGGCGGGTGCCTTAACCACTCGGCCACGGACGGGCCAAATAAGAAGGGGAAGAATACATCAAATTCTGGAAGAGTGGTAAGCATCGCAGGCCAGCAGTCTGCGTGCTGTAACGGGCACGGGTTCGATTCCCGCCTTCGCCCTGGGTGTATTTCCTCTCTTTGTGACAGTAAAAAAAATTTTCTGTGTCTGTCTTACTTGACGAAGACTTATAAGCGGCTCACTGAGCAAGCACACAAGTCGGAATATATATGTAAAATACCCCAAATACCCCACATCAAATTCTAATACGTAAATTATATATATTTCTCTAACTTTGTGGCTGAATGAAACTATGGTCTCTGTAATTACCTGTCAAGAACGTCTACTGTAGCCGTGGCGTCCAATTTCAACCCTAGTTTGATGGGTGTAAATGATGCCGCAAAAGGCGATCCAAGTACGATCAATCATAAAAATTACCCAACAGGCACCATAATCAAAAGTAAATGTTAAGAAGCATACTTCAGAGACATATGAGGTTTAAAAGAAAGAACAATATGTTGTTTCTTTCAGTTACCTAAGATGAAATGAAGAGTACACGGGAAGAACCGATTGATTTATTAGGCGGACGCCCGCAATTGTCTGCTTGGCGAACATTGGCGGCAGAAAATTAGTTTCTCTCTTTCTTCTTCGCTTGGTCCAAGCGTCGGGATAGTCAATCGCCTGAATCTTGGTAACTAGGTACAGCTGTGGAAATAAAAAAGTACCCACTTGAGGTTATTTCCACCGTTATTTATCTTAAAGAATCGGACCTTTTTGACATTGTGAACAATTAACATTCTGGGTTAATTGCATGACACAAAATTTGCATAAGGGGCCATCTTCATATTAAAAATGTTACTAACTTTAAAATTTCCAATAGCAACACCCCTTTTTGAATCCATATTTCAAATCTCCGACCTATGTTAATACGAAATGCCAAATTTTTTTAGTTTTTAAGTATTATTAGAGGAGTTACAGACGTGCAAAGTTTAGGTCCCATAATGTTAAATGAGTTGCACATAAAAAACTATCCCGATCTATAAATAATTAAGATAATGAAACGAATTTTTTACTGAAAAGAAATTATAATAACCCAAACAAAATGCATTCAATATTGGGGTATTTAAAACAATTTTTATATTTTTAAATAATTATTATATTGATTTTTTTAAAAAATATGAATAGAAACCCCTTAATATTTTTAAAGAAATAAATTTAAGACAAGAAGTTTAAGCGAAATCCCAATTTTTAAAAATGTTTATTCATAATTTGCTGAGTAAATCACAAAATACTTTATAATTTCCCTTTAGGGGACTGTGTATAAGATTACGTGTGTAATTGATAAATAAAGAAGGCTTTGCATGCATGCTTGCTTGCCATTTTAGAGATGGACCCCAAAAGGTCCACAAGTGATTCGATTGAATAACTCGTCAAATATTCATCCAAATGTAACAAAAACTTAGATTTAAGGGTTTTCAAGAGTGCTTAACATTTCTAAGTTATTAAAATTGGGTGTTGCTATTGGAAATTTCAAAGATCGTAATATTTTTAATATGAAGACGGCCCCTTATGCAAATTTTGTATCGTGCAATTAACTCAGAATGTTAATTGTACACAATCTCAAAAAGGTCCGATTCTATAGGGTGACTTACGGATGAAATAACCCCAAGTGGGTACTTTTTTATTTCCACAGCTGTACAGCTGGAAGCAAAGTTATATTGATATTAATTACCAAATTTGCAAACTCCAGCCCCATATTCAAATGCACATCATTAACGTTTTTTCGTAAATATTCAGTTTGAAAGTTTAAATGAAAATTCGATATTTTAGAGCGTCGTTTTGTTCCCAGTTACCTTAACCATTCTTTAACTCGTACTAAAAAAGACATACACGTCAAATTTTTTACAATCCCTAGAACCTGTCGAACGTCAAAATAACAAAGATTTTGAGAAAATGGCACATGCGCCAATGGTTGCTGCCCATGAACTTTTTAGGTTTTACAAGTATTGAAACTACATTATAAGGTATATGATTTTTTAAAATCTTTTACAGTACACATTACTAATGAGAAAAACAAGATTATAGTAGTTCTATTTAGAATGTAAGCTTGGAAAGCATTTCCTTCCCCATCCACGAGTGCGTTTTTTTTTTTTTTATTTATTTGGAAACGGGGTGATTTATAGCTGTTTCGGTTTTTTCCCCGTACATGGGGAAATGCTAACTGTTTTGTTTGTAAACTTGAAGCGCGCTAGGATTGGATAAGCGATGTTCCCCCCTTTTCCAAGAAAACCCAGTGATGGATGGGGGAAGAGAGTCTTTTCGAAGCTTACATTCTGGCTAGAAAGGGTATAGTTGGGTGGCAAGGGAAGTGGCTGGCATTGGAGGTTGCACTTCTATCAATTAGATTATTAGATTCTTTGTTTATGCTTTCTATCTTTTGAAAGGAGTTCTTAGTATTTCTTTTTTGAAACAATTATATTTTTCTTGGATTCAAGTCAATAATTCAATATGGTATACTTTCATGGGGAGGTGACTATTTTAATAATATTAAGCCTTTATTAGATCAAAATGATAACTTTCGGAACTGAAATAAATGGAAATCTCTTTTTAAGTGTTAGAAAATTGTACATTTATAATATACTTCTTTACTTATATAAAAATAGATCTGTTTGTAAAATAAAAGACCCTGTAAATTACAGTTTCAGGAATAGACCTATTTATGACATTCCAAAATTAAATAAAGAAATATTTCTGAAAAGCTTTTCATATTTAGCACCCAAAATTTTTAATTTATTACCTGAAAATATACAAAATGCAGTCAATTTAGCAAATTTTAAGTGAAACCTTAAAATGTACATTTTAAACTCCAACGAAATATCCTCGTTAAACTCTAAGTTAAATTAAATTACTTATTGTCAGCAACATTGTTATGTATTGTTTTATTTTTTATTTTTGTAAATCATGTAAAATTTTAAAACATATGTTTTCTTTAATTTGTTTCATGTTTATATTTAATGTAAATTTTTTAGTTTCATTGAAAATATACAGCTGCTATGTGCCTTTTGTTTTAAATTTCTATAAGTTTGTCCGACCTCTTTCTGTTTGTTACATTATACTGTTTTATATTTTTGTTGTCACGCAAGTGCCGTGATTCTTTGTTCATGCTAAAAATATTTTAATTCCTCATTTATGTATTTTTGAGTCGTCCGGACGGGCCTCGGGGCCCCTGGACGGCCAACATCATGTGTTAAGTTATTTTTCTTCTTCAATCGCTTGATTAGTGCACCACAGACAGTGATATACTTGTATCTCTTTACCACAACAATATTTGACTTAACAACAATTACAATTACATGTAACTGCAATAATAAAAAAAAACTTATCTTGTTTCCCTTAACTCCCAGGCTCCTTATTTGAAAAAATGAAAAACATAAATTAAAGTTAGTTATTTCGCAAAAAGAACATAGGCATTTCGTGCACCAATTGAAAGTGACAAGAGTAGTCTGTCTAGTACTGGTGATTTTACGAAAATAAAATTCAGTTTGCTGCACCCAAAGCACACCATACGATAAAGAGTTGTGGAGCCGGAATATTTTTTTAATAAAAATTATTATAGTAGTAATAGTAAGAGACAAATTATGTAGTGGGAGAAGAAAATTGCGGTGCTACTCGGATAACAGATTTTTAGAAAGCTATATCATCTTCGTGAGAATTTTTTTTATGTATAAAAAAGGCGAAAGGCAAGGCCATTTTCTGTCGGAAAGATTTATCACTTTGCAGTTGACGCTTCAAAATGAATTATTACAAAAGTATAGAGCAGATCTCTTTAACCGGTTTAACGGATAAAACGGTTAAAAGGACATCCCCCCTCCTCTTTAAAAGGTGTGGTTCCAAAACCGGAGGTACACTGGTATAATATTACTACTGCAGCCGCTGGATATACATACAAGCGAAATGCTACTGATAGTTGCCCTTTGCAAAGAAAGTCGCAATTGTAGCGATGGCTTTAGAAGCAACCTAAATATTGAAATGGGATATTACTTGACTAGACAGAAAATTATATGCTAGAGGATACAATTTAAGTGAGTTTTCTTCTAAACCTTATGATAAAAGACTAGATAAGGACTCTCAAGGATCTTCACCAATTTTTTTAAAGAACAGTTTACGATTAAACTAAAGAATCGTTGCCGGTTATTTTGCGCCAAATCTTGGAACTCCGACTTATTGGTATTATGTTGGAGACTCTTGTAAAATATATTGTGTTTATTTTATATATATATATTATTTTTGTATATCTCTCGGGTTTTACTAAGGTTCAAATGTTGAATATTCGCCAAATTCATGGGTTTTCATTAATTAACAAATCCAGGGCCGAACTTCACATGAAAACTGTATACTTCGGAGAATTTGAGTTTTGCAGTTAGATTAGCAAACATTATGATGATATGCTGTTTTTATGTTATGAAGGTGATCGTTTCAGAAATATAGGATTTTTAAATAGTAGTTCCATGATTCATTAATTTTGTTAACTTGCTTCTTTATCGTGTTTATAACAAGTAAGCTATGCATTTAAAATGTCTCACCAAAAAACTTCATGTTTCTGAAACTTCTAGTAATAATCCAACCAAATACAAATACCAAAATTGTCGAAGAACAAAAGCCCAGAGGCCCAGCAAGGTTTGTCCAATATAAATCTAATACTTTACCATTTTCCAATGACTATCAAGATTCTTCTTAAAATCTTCTACTCTCTTCGAATGCACAACATAATCGGGTAAAGCATTCCACTCATTGACAACTCTATTGTAAAAATAATATTTCCTTACCTACCTTCTAAGGCACGATTTATTCAATTTCTGATCATGTCCTCTGGTCCGGCTATTTAAGGCAAAAACATCTACCAGAAGAATAACCCGACAACAACTTATATAAATCTAAAAGGAATGAATTACGAAACAACCTCAAACAAATTCTATAAAAATAAATCCATCTCCTTTTTGAATTCTCTCTTCTCAATAGAATTCCTAAAATAAAAACACCAAAGAGGCTTATAAAACACCAAAGATTTTTTTAAGTAAAGAAAGAGGCTCCATTTGAAAGTTCTAGGAATTTATTGACGCGGGCAGACAAACTGCAGCATCTAGAATAGTGTTGGGAAAATTTTAATTGCAAGAACAATTAAAGATTAATTAATTGGTGAAACCAATAATTCATCAATTGTAATTAAGGAAAATTACAATTAACACCTATTTAATTGTTAACTCTAATAGTAACAATTAACAATTAATTAATTGTTAACTGTAGTAGTAACAATTAACAATGGAATAATTTTTAAGTGTTTTGTTAATTTTAATTAAAAATAACAATTAACTACTTTTTTATTCGTCTTTTATCTAAGACTTACAGCTTAATTTTCCTAAATCTTTACTCATTTCGTTTCTCTATGCGATATAAAATTATATTTGTCGGATGCTTGAAAACCACGTAACTTACGCGGCTTCAGCCAATCAGAAACGTCAGAAACACTGAAAGTAAGCTTAAGAGTTGACGTCATCGCATCGACCAATCAAATCGTTTTTAACTGATGATGAATAATTTCTGTTTACTGGTATTAGGGCACTCGAACTTTTTAAATGTTTTGAGTTTTGGGACGTAATTCCATTTATTACATTCCAAGAGCGATATAACGAAGTATTTACTGTACTTAATAAAAATTGGTATTTTGAGTAAATAATGGACAGCTATAATGTAATGGAATGCGTAGTGATTGCAGACTTTTAGTGAAATGGAAAATGTAATGAAGGTTTGCTATACTTATCGAGTTGTATGAAATATGAAGTGGAAGTTTAGGATGTTTGTGCATTTCGCTGTTTGGCAAAGAAATTTAAAACTCCAATTATGTGTTAAATTCTTCGTTTTGAACTGATGCATGCAATGATCCTCTAGAGTTGCATACAAATTACAAGAAAAGAAGTTATTAAGAAAAATGTTATAAATTAACCACACAAAAAAAAAGGATTTTTTTCGATTAACTTACACTTGGACATTTTTTTTAAAAAAAACTTATATATTTACACTGGATGTTAGAGGTTCATGGCACAGATATATATTGAAATAGCATCTGTAAAGAATTTCAGGTAAATTAATGTAAAACTTTTTATACTAGAAGTGTTGCCGCAAACCCCTTTTTTTAAGTGAAAAACACCGTTTAAAATAAATCAATTATGATTAAATACAAAAAATTGCCTAAAAAGCATTGCTCATTATATTTTAAATCACTTTGCCAAATTTGGAAAAGATTAAAAAATAGTAAAAATTTTAGAATTTTGGGTATTCGCCTACCTTAACTCTCTGAGTGAGATGCAATGTTGCCTCAATGCAAACTTGTTTTTACTGCATGAGTTTTAAATTGAAAATTGTAACTAATAATTTGAATCATTAATTTTTTTAATTTGAAGTTCTGTAGCAGATGATTATGAATGACTCCTCCACACTAAAATTTTAAAATTTCTCAAAATTGTTAAAAACACATTTTTTGAAATAATTATATTTATATTATAATTTAAATAGTTATATTTATATTAATTTATACTTATATTGTTATGTGTTTCTGGAAAAGTGACCGTCAAGGGACGTGTTCTTACGTCTGTATCTCTCGGAGCCACCCCGGTGGCTCAATCGTTAGGATGCTAGCCTTTGGAGCTGGGGTCGGGTTCGAATCCCGGTCTGGAATGGATGTTTGTGACCGTCAATAAATGTTGTTATTTGTCTATGTGTTCGTTTTGTAATTTCTTTGTGTGTCTCTTATGCTTGTTGTGCTTGTAAAAACTCTTTCTGTGTCTGTCCCACTTGACGAAAGCTTATAAGCGGTTCTCTGAGCAAGCACACAAGCTGGAATATATATGTTCCATACCATACCATCTCTCGGTGGGTTTTTAAAAAAGTTACACTGCTTTTTTTTTTGGCAGATTGAGACCTAGCCTAAAACCGAATATATAGAGAAACTTTTCTCCACAAAGACAGTTTTAAAACGTGAACGAATTATCTAAAATATATATTTATTTATGTTCTATTCATTAAAAAAAAACCACTACACTTTCTCTCATAGTGTGCATGGCAGCGATATGAAACATTTAGTCTTTCTGGGGAAAATTTTGTAAAATAGAGTTTTGTCAAACTTTTTAGTTGAATTTTTAAGAAATAATTGCTTAATAAATAAATTTATGTTCTATTCAACAAAAAAACCACTTCAACTTCTCCCATAGCTACGATATGAAACATTTATTCTTTAGGGGAAAAAGTTTGTGAAATAGAGTTTTGTCTGACTTATTGAGTTATATTTTTGAAAAATAAATCTTATTTGGTGTTTATGAATTTGTTTGTCTTCATATGGAGAACGGGTAGTTCATTAGAAGATTGGCGTCGTTTATTTATGGGCGTAAATTACACAACCGTTGCAGCTACCAGAGTGGTTGGAGCAACCAAGTATGAAATATTTAACTGTGTGGGGGATTGAGAAACTTCAAGACACCAGTTTTGGACTATCTTAGTTTATACTCAAAAGCTTAACTTATTTCCATTGTCTTATTAAAATCGATATGCGTATTTGAGACATCAATAAATCTATAATCCGATAATGGACCACATACACCAAACTTTCAACAATCTCTTAATACGCTTTACATCACAGATAAATTAAAACCTCGATGATATTCAAAACATTAATAAGCCTCCAAGCCGATAATTGAACACATACACCAAACTCTCAGCAATCTCTTAATTCCTTTTGCATCACAAATAATTAAAAACTTAAAATATTCTTCAAGATATGAACACCATTAGGGAGATTAACATCGAACTACTTTTGACAAAGGCAAAATGAGTAAGCTTCAAAGCTTCCCTCTTGAACACGTGTTTTATTTTGCGCAACTCTCTACAATGCGTAGAAACTTATAAATAGAAATTTGAAAGGCACCTTCAACGTAGGATTGCGAAATAACGAGTACATTACTTTAGAAAGTGTTCGAGAAGCTCAGGAGTTCCGTGATGGAGATTGTATTTGAATTGCTGTTGTAAAAAAGAATCAAGTCTTCCATAAGATTTCCTCGCAGTCTTCTAACATAACTAAAATATTGCAAGCAAAAACGTTGCAGGGAATTCTCCAACTCTTTTACACGTAGTGTTCAGGTATGTGTGGTATGGCCTTCTAAAATGGCTTTATAACGGGCAGCTAATTAATAAAGAGGATTAAAACCAAATGGGAAAAGGATTAATAAGTCATTATATTTGAAAGGGTATTAAATTTTCCTTCCGCAGTTATTTTGAGGCTTGCAAATGGACTAAAGCACGCCTTTTGCACGTACAAGGCCAGAGAAGCGCTCTCGCTCTCAAACAAGCACGTGGACGAAAAGTTCACCGTTACTGATTCCGAGTATCGTTTTCGTAAGATGAAGAAATCTTTATTTCGCAACCTTCTTCGGTACCAATCGTTCAATGCCGTTTTTTTTTTTTTTTTTTTTTAGTGTTTCGAGTGGTTTCAAACAGGATTCTTTATTTTCGTCGCGAGGAACAATATTATTTCAATACTTGCAAATTGACAGTTATTTTAAATTACTTTGATTAAAATCCTAATTAAAAAAAAACCAAAACATGTTATTATAAAACAAATTGGGATTACAATTCTTTAGAAAATGGGCGAGAGGCTTAGAGGTTTCATCGAAGATATTGTAATTGAATCCCTGATGTGAAAAGGATTTAAATCTTTCGAATGATTTCCTTACAGTCACCTAACATATCTAAAATATTAAAAAGAAAAGCGTTGTGGGAATTTCTCCAATGAACATGGCCCTTTTACATGTTGTATTTGGCATTTCTTTCTAAAATGGTTTTATTACGGGCTGCTAATGAATAAAGAGGATTAAAACCAAATGGGAAAAGGATTAACAAGTCATTAGATTTCAAAGGGAATCAAAACTTACTTCCGCAGTTATTTCGGGACTTGCAAATGGACTACGTGCACGCCTACTCAGCGTACAAGGCCAGAGAAGCGCTCTCCCAAATGCGCACGTGGACGAAGAGTTCACCGTTTCTGATTCCGAGTATCGTTTTCGTAAGATGAAGAAATCTCATTTCGCAACCTTCTTCGGTACCATTCGTTCTTTATCCGCCTAGATTCGTTCACGGCCGACAATATTTTTAGTGTTTCGAGTGGTTTCGAAAAGAATTCTTTATTTTCGTCCCTTTGAACAATATTATTTCAATGCTTGCAAATTGACAGTTATTTTTTGATTAAATCCCAACAAAAACACAAAAAAATATTATAAAACTATTAGGATTACATTACTTCAGAAAATAGTCGAGAGGCCAAGAAGTTTCATCAAAGAGATTGCAGTTGAATCCATGTTGTAAAAAGTGATTTAAATCTTTCGAAAGAGTTTACTTACAGTCTACTAACTTAACTAAAATATTAAAAAGAAAAGCGTTGAAGGACATTCTCCAATGAACATGGCCCATTTACATGTTATGTGTGGTATTGCTTTCTGAAATGGTTTTGTAACGACTAATGAATAAAGAGGATTAACTAAATGAGAAAAGGTTTAATAAGTCATTATATCGTCACTCAAGTTCCCACCTGTGCTATCTAACTTTGCAAAACGGTAGAAATTTACTGAGCGGTAACCCTTGGCGAACTTTCTAAAATCGCACCAAAAGTCGGCCGAAAACCCAACCGAAATGATAGAATAGGTTTGAATTATCGTCGTATTAGAGCAGCACGAGGGGAGCCGAAAAACGTGTTTGTTCATTTAATTTAACACCGGCTATTCGGAAAACGTCATCGTTGCGAAGTCAAAGAATTCGAATCATCAGTCGAAGTCAGACGGTTGCCACAAAAAATTACTTATCGCCAAATCCGAAAAAATCACGCCGCGGGTTACCGTACAGTAAATCTGATCCTTTCACAACAATTCGATAGCACATGTGGGAATTTAAGTATGGTATGGTATGGTATGATACATATATATTCCAGCTTGTGTGCTTGTTCAGAGAACCGCTTCTAAGCTTTCGTCAATTGGGACAGACACTGAAAGAAATTTTACAGTCACAAAGAAATGAATAACACATAGACAAATAACAACATTTATTGACAGTCACAAACATCCATGCCTGACCGGGATTCGAACCGACCTCAGCAGCTCCAAAGGCTAGTACACTAACCATTCAGCCACTGAGGCGGCAGGGAACTTAAGTGACGATATTTCAAATTATATTAAAACTTACATCTTACTTCCTCAGTTATTTTAAGACTTGCAAATGGACTACTGCACGGTGCACTGCACGCCTACTCAGTGTACAAGGCCAGAGAAGAGCTCTCTCAAAAACACGCACGCGGACAAAAAGTTCACCGGATTCCGAGTATCGCTTTCGTAAGATGAAGAAATTTTATTGCGCAACATTCTTCGGGACCATTCGATCACGGCCTAAAATATTTTTAGTGTTTTGAGTGGTTTCAAACAGAATTCTTTATTTTCATCCCAAGGAACGACATTATTTCAATGCTTGCAATTTGACAGTTATTTAAAATTACTAAATTTATTTATTTATTTATTTATTTATTTATTTATTTATTTATTTATTTATTTATTTATTTATTTATTTATTTATTTATTTATTTATTTATTTATTTATTTATTTATTTATTTATTTATTTATTTATTTATTTATTTATTTATTTATTTATTTATTTATTTGTTTGTTTGTTTGTTTGTTTATTTGTTTATTTATTTATTTATTTATTTATTTATTTATTTATTTATTTATTATTTATTATTTAATATTTATTATTTATTTATTTTTTATTTATTATTTATTTATTATTTATTTATTTATTATTTTATTATTTATTAATTAATAATTTAAAATTACTTTGATTAAAATCCTAATAGAAAACACAAAAAAAATGTTTTTTAAATACAAATTATGATTACATTACTTTAGAAAGTGGTCGAGAGGCTTGGAATTTTTATCAAAGAGATTGCAGTTGAATCGCTGTTGCAAAAAAAAGATTTAAATCTTTCGAGATATTTCCTTACAGACTCCTAACATAGCTAAAATATTAAAAAGAAAAGCGCTGAGGGAAATTCTCCAATGAACATGATTCGTTTACATGTTATATGTGGTATTGCTTTGTTTTGTAACGACGAATGAATAAAAATGGTCGAAAATATTTGTAGTGCTCTGAGGGGTTCCTCACAGGATTCTTCAATCTTTTTGAATTACTGCACAACTTAAACTAGACACATTAAAGATAAATGCTTTAAAATTAACTTAGTGTTAATTAGGTAACAATAGGTTCCAATGAATAAAAGGACAAATATGATATGGGTAAGATAATGACCACTAGCTCTAATGTTCAGTCCAATTTACTCATATTAACCGAGATTAAATTAGAGCTTTAACGAGATTTCTTTTATTTCAGTAAAGCTTATCAAAGTTTATTAGCTCTGTTAAACTAAGAAAGAATTAAGCTTGCTTTATATTACCTTAACTAGCCGCCTCGGTGGCACACTCGTTAGGATTCTAGCCTTTGGAGCTGGTGAGGTCGGGTTCGAATCCCGGTCAGGCATGGGTGTTTGTGACTGTCAATAAATGTTGTTATTTGTCTATGTGTTTGTGTCGTCTCTTTCTTTGTGTGTCTCTTGTGCTTGTGTCATTTCTGGGGCTTAGTACAATAGACTTATAGTCGCAGTGCTTGGCAATCTTTCCCCCCACCAAGAAAGTCATAAGTCATAAAGTCATAAGTCATTACCTTAACTACAATAAAAATTTCCCTTTAATTTTTGAAAAATATCACAAAACTGGATTGGATTAAAAAATTTCATTTACAATTTACCTTCACAATTTCAAACCATTTAAAGTTTTATTAAAAAATATAAAATTCCACAAAACAAATTAATCGAGTTGGACGGATGACATTTAATTTTGAATTAAAAAATATACGAATTTTAATTAGATTTTTAAGGGAAGCTAATTTTCTTACATGTCATGCTTTTTTAATTGGTTCTATTTATTGTGAAGTTTGCAATGCTAACTTTTAGGCTTTCTATTAATATTTAACTAATAAAAAACAAACTACTACGATAATTAAAGAAAGGTATTTTCACATCAATCATTATGAACCTTAAGAAAACGAAAAACTAGTGGTTAGTCATAAAAGTTAATTTAAAATTTCGTTAGATGTACAGAGCAATTTGCTTTCAGAAATTATTATGCTATGTATTCTTTCACAAATTCTCAGAAATTATTGTGTCATTTAAAATCAAAGACTCTAAACTAAAACAGCGATGTCTAGATTACTTCATTTTTAAGAATTCAAATGAATTCTGTTCAGACAAATGAACCACATTACAATTTTCATAGTAATTATAATTTTTTCTTGTAAAATATTTTTAATAAATGGCAAGTATTTTTTGCCCTATTTGGTTGGTTGGTACACATATATTTTCAGTCTTGTGCGCTTGGTCTTAACTTCTTGGTCTTATCTTCTTCTTGGTCTTGGTCTTCTTTGACCCGCTTTTAAACCTTTGTCAAGTAAGACCGACACAACACACTCACACGCTCACACACACTAACGTGACAGATGCTGCTATCTATCGCGCGCCACCTCTACAGTTTAGACATGTCCCTGAAGGGGAGGGAAATGGTCTCCAGAGACCTGTACCCGTAGGAAACTGCGCAATGACCACCCACAGGACTTTCGGACGCAACAGATTTAACGAGCACGCACTCCGCATAAACTCGGTGGGTCTTCAGTGACCATCCTCCTGGACCAGGACTCGATCGCAGAACCTTCCGATCCGGAGATCGAGACTCTGACCACAGAGCTCCAAAAAATTCCCTATTTGGACTTATTCAGGGTCACACTTGGACAAACTGCCAACAGTTAAAAAAAAAATTTCAAACAAACAAACAAACACTTCATTAATTTAGAAAAACATTACAAGAAAAGAAAAATTAGTCAAAAGGGGGTAAACAAGAACCCCGTATGTGTGACCAAAATAATAAAATGAAATAAATAAGACATTAGTTAATTTAAAAAAAAACCCCACAAAAATTAGATTTAAATACGGAAATATACACAAAAGAAAAGAACAAAATGTGACAATGTGGTTTAGTATTATTTTTTTTTTTTCAAAACAAATGTCTAAAAATTTTGGACAGCGGAGGAAATATATAAACAAAAAACATTTCGCTTCTAAGAATTAAAAAAATACATCGATATCGTCTATTGACAAAACAAATTTAAATAATTTTTGTTATATACCTGTTTAAGGAAGGGATACTTTGAAGTTCAGTAGGTAGTTTGTTGAATGCATTTGGGGCTAAATATGAAAAATGTTTTCGAAAAATTTCTTTATGTGGAAAAGGGATATGATAAATTTCATTTAAACGCCTAGCTGAAATATTTACTTTTAAATTACCAAAAGAATTATTACGATATAAATATAAAATCATTCGAAAAATAACGTTATGCCTAATCGGTAGTAAATTAAAAAGTTTATAAATGGGGATGTTTGAATAAAGATGTCCTTTCAGAACCTTGAAACACTTGTTTTGAATTGAAATCAACGGATTAATATTGCTTTTATAATCTCCTCCCCAGACAATACTACCATAATTAATGATGGGATAGAACCAGGAACAATATAAACTAATAAGGAAGTCTCTTGAATATTTTTTCTAAGGTAATAAAATTTATACAATATAAAACGGAGTTTATAAATTTTATCAGGATTTTTATGAAATATTGATTTTCAAATGATTTACAAAAATGAATACGGAGAAGTTAGATAAATTTATCATGTGCAGTAATCATTTGAAAAATTATTTTGATTTTTTTAGAAATTTCTTTGTTAGAGTGGTTCCTAAAATTTCCATTGCATCTCCACTGTATTCCTACTTCCATATATATATAAGACAAATGATGCCTTGGTAATCCTGAGTGACCATAATTTGGGTTTACTTGGTTGGTTGGTTGGTTGGTTGGTAGACATATATTTTCAGGCTTGTGTGCTTGGTCGCAAGGACCCGCTTATAAACCATCGTCAAGTAGGACAACACACGACACACACAAACACATATGACAGATGTTGCCATCTGTCGCCACCTCCGCAATTTAGACGTGTCCCTGAAGGGGAGGGAAATTTTCTCCAGGGACCTGTACCCATGGGAAACTGCGCAATGACCGCCCACAGGACTTTCGGACCCAACAGATTTTACGAGCACGTACTCCGCATATACTCGACAAACACAAACATCCATGCCTGAACGGGATTCGAACCCGGACCCAGCAGCAGCCCAGAAACAGAGACATAACATAGAGTGGACTGCGCATTCATAGTAAAGCAGCTTAGGGATGGAAAACCAAAACCAGTATTCAAAAAATCGGTTATCCCGGTTTTGACTGAAAACCGGTTTTTTTGTATGAGGCCCTTCGGAACCGAAAACCGGCTTTTCAGAGAAAAAACGATGGAAAATGGAAAACCGTTTTTTTCTAAAAAACCGCCATCCCGTGCAGATTAGCATTATGTCCTAAACATCATAAATCGCCAAGAGGGGAAAGGTTGCTACATATGGCAACTTAACGCTACCGTTTCGTTACGAACTATTCCATATTCCAAGACCTGAATATCAGCTAGCAAACCGAAGTGGAGACTACCATCAATACCCAAGTCACGTGGGTTTCTACTAATCACGGCAGCTTGATTTTTTTTAATGTTTTTGCAGACGATTTTTTTAGCATTGTTTGTATTTTTCTCTTTTGGCTTAACAAAAAAAATATTTAATTACATTCTTTTAATCTCTGCGCATGTTAACAATCGTGAATGTTGTACTCTTAATTCAGTAACGTTTTGTGCAAGATGCCAAATGCTTGTGAATTCCTAATTGTAAAGAGGGGTATAAAAAAGGATTAGTCACACTTTCACGGGTAAAATTTATTTAGTTCTGCATACTTTTAGTAATTGTGTGTTCTTCATAAACTATAATTTCTATCGAGGGAATTTATTCTAAAAGCTCTTTTATACTGAAGAATCAGATTCATGATTAAATCAACGTTGTTAGAACTGTAATTATAATAAATATTTTGGGCCAAGTCAATTAAATTAATGGTCTGAACATTGGCAGCTTAGAAGTAGAATATTTTTTTTACAAATTGGTCAAAACGAAACCTGTTTTTGCAATCGTAGTTTTTGAATTATTTATATTTAAAAAGTAGAGCATTTGTTGAATTTGGAATATATTGATGTGTTTTAGAAAGTTGATTTATTCCAGGTGAAATAAAGGAAGTAGCAATATTTCAAAAAAATATATTTGATTTTTTTTTTTAAATCGGTCCGTTAGAACTAATGTTCTTTTAAATTAATTTTTAAAAAAGAGTCCACATTCAATTGTTCAAGTAATCTTAAATAGAGGCACAAAATCAAAGAAATAATCTGATATCTATTAAGAGGATCTTAAAATACTAGCGATTCATCCTTGCTCCTTTCCAAGCTTCTTTATCATAACATTAGATTGTCGGCCTCTGTGTTCAGGTCGTTGTGGAAAAACTCGCCAAATGGTAAACTCGCCATAGATGCGAGCCAAAAGCGACACAGTCATGTGACTGTGTAAGTTAGATGTTTAGGACACTTTAGGTTTGCCAATGCGCAGTCCACTCTATGATATGTCTCTGCCCAGAAACCGTGGGACCGTCTGTATAAAACGCCACGGTTACAAATCTGTTACCAACAGATGCATTCTGTATCGGGGGTTATAGATTTTATCTGTTTACAGTGAAAATTTAATTTTTGACGAATGGAGATGTAATTTTACAGTAAATGTTGTTGTTATAGGAAAAGAAATAATCTGTTTTCTATCTTAACATTTTTTTTTACAGTGTAGCATCTCCATTGTATTGTAACTTCCAAGATCTGATACGAATGGCGCCTTTATAACCCTGAGTGACCTCCAACAAAGTTTTGCTTATCGGTTTGGTCCTGTTATGATCACTCAATGCAGGCCGTCTGATTAGGCGCGTTTACATGAGCCGCCGCCCCGGTGGCGCAATCGTTAGGACTCTAGCCTTTGGAGCTGCTGGGGTCGGGCCCGAATCCCGGTCAGGCATGGATGTTTATGACCGTCAATAAATGTTATTTGTCTATGTGTTTGTGCTGCCCTTTCTTTGTGTGTCTCTTGTGCTTGTAAAAACTCTTTCTGTGTCTGTCCAACTTGACGAAAGCTTATAAGCGGTTCTCTAAACAAGCACACAAGCTGGAATATAAATGTACCATACCATACATGAGCCATCGATTCCATGGATTGAAGAGCAAACTCGGTAATTTTTTCCTCTTGGGGATATTCTCACAGACAGAACAGGAATTGCAGGGTTCATTGGGGGTTTGGAAAACCCTCCAATGAAGGAGAGTGTGATGTTTCATACCATGGATTCGGCCACAGACTATCATTTGGGTCAGAAATCCGGCTCGACCTATTTTTCCCCTAATGGGGATTTTGACATTCCATCTATTCGATGGCTCATGTAAGCGCGCCTTACATGAGCCATCGAATCCATGGATTTAAGAGCAAACTCAGCAATTTTTCCCCCGTGGGGATTTTCTCCCAGACAGAACCGGAATTGCAGGGTACATTGGGGGTTTTCGCAAACCCTCCAATGAAGGAGGGTTTGGTGTTTCATACCATGGATTTTACCACAGACAATCATTTGGGTAAGAAATCCCGCTTGGCCTCTTTTTTTCCCTAATGGGGATTTTGGCATTCCAGGGATTCGATGGCTCATGTAAACGCGCCTATTTTGTCAGTGAGTCGGTGAAGTAAAAAAAAAATGCAATTGGTTAATTCCACGTAGATACATAACAAAAGTGATTTTTAAAAATATTTTTTATTCCAGTTGAACCTTCAATATGTGATTTTAGAAGAGCTTGAACTGTACAAATTTTACATCAAAACCTATAATTGTTTTTATTTGTGGCAACACTGAAGTTTCAAAGTGGCTGCTTTTTTTTGAAGCATGTGTTGTTGGTTTTCCATCATTTTGAATACTTGGAATTTTAGGTTAATTATTTTTTTATCCGATTTTTTGGTGAAATATTAAAATACACTACACTAACTATCTTGAAACCACATTTTTAATCGGCGTTTATAAATAAAAGTTACTTAATTAGGAAGATAAAAACATCCCCTGTTTTGGCTGAAGTGTAAGTCACGAAAAGATCTGAAAGTTTATAATTTTTTTTTTAAATAAAGCCTTGCTTTAAATTTTTAAGATATTTTCTTTCTACATTCACCTTTGTGTAATTCCACTTCATTAAATTTCAAAATAAAGAGCATTTTTTTATTTATAAAATTTTTTAGCTTTATAGTGTCCGTCGCAATGTAGTTTCAGTCACAACTTCTGTTTGATTTATCTGTTGTATATAAGCTGTAATATTTGTAGATAACTTACAATTTGTAAAATTTGATTTAAGAAGGCGAATAAAAAAATAGCAAAGAAGTTATTGACTCGTAATTTTTTCAAGAACGGTTATGTTCATTTTCAACTAAATAAAAAAAAACAGTCGTGTCAAAAAAAAATCCTTTTACTTGACATTTTTTAAAAGCAACCACAAATAAAACACTTTTCTAAAAATATTCAACCACAACATTAAAATAAATATACGTTACTAAACCATACCATAGCTAAGCCATACCAAATACCATAGCCATTAAACCTTAACTGGAAATATTTTGTTATTCTTATAACTTTTCTCACTTTTCTTGGTTTTCCATGGCAACGCGAGACTTAAGCAATAGTTTTAAATGAATTTATATTCGAAGAATGATGTTCTATAAAGCGCTTCGGAATAAATCTATGGTTTTGTTTGAAAACATATATGGTTTTATGTATGATTGTATGATTCTTAAATATAAATATTTTTAAGCTAAAAGTGATTCTCCGCGTAGTGAAATTTTTTTTTCTAAAATTCAAGCGATTATACAAAAGTATGGTTTTGCGAATGGGTTTTTAAGGGATTCACTGTATATTTTCGGTCTAATGTTTGAAGAGATGTATACACTGCTCAAAACAGTTAGGGGAGCACTTTACGTACTTTTGTTAACCTTTCAGTTCCAACTTCCTATTTTTTATTTTAAAAATCTAAATTTTTGAAATCGATTCATTATGCATCCATAGTGAAATGGTAACAAACAGGGAAAAAATCTAAATTTTTTTTAACTAATAGTAATTTTTGTTATAGTAATTTTTTCAAAACTTTATTTGGCAAAAAAAAGTCAAAATCACTTTTTTAACATCTAAGAATGCAAGCTTGAAGAAATTAGGGTCAATTTATTTCATAAATTTCTTCCATCTAACGATGAATAAGTGAGAGCTCAACTTAGTGAGAAAGAAAAACTCAAGCTGGTGATTCCAAATGGTATCATTGTGGGTGCAAGAGTTTAAACCATGCGTTCCCCTATTTGTTTTGAGCAGTGTATAATGGAATGAAGGATCGCACTAAAAAGATAAAATCTTCAATTGAGTGTTTCACACAGAAAAATAAGTCGTGTAACATTGCAAAATTAAATGGGTTCACCTTTGTTTTGCTGTATAACTTTGGTAACAAACTGGTAATCTCCATTAACTGTGTAATGCTGGTGTAGCGTAGCTCCATCAAACTGGTAATTCTCCATTAACTGCTAATGCTAATGTAACGCTACGCCATCAAACTGGTAATTATCCATTAACTAAGTATTGCTTGTGTAACGTTATTCCATCAAACTGGTAATTATACATTAACTGTGTAATGCTTCTGTAACGTAACTCCATCAAACTGTTAATTCTCCATTAACTGTGTAATAATGGTGTAGCGTTCCTCCATAAATCTAGATTAACAATGCAGAACACTTTTAGTCACACAGTGCAACAAAGTTCAGATTTGTCTTCTTTGAAGGAAATGTTTTGTAATATTAACCCAAATTGCTTCAGTAAATTTCAAAATATAAGATTCATCTATGTTTTAAGTAAAGACGCAACACAATTAACTTGCATAGAGAAAATATTAACCATAAAGTTTATTTATTACAAAAAAAATTCTCCAGCACCCTACTCCTTCTACAGTTTAGCTAAAAAAAATAATGATAACTTACCAAATGTAAAAATATCCCACCATTGAAAAAATACTTACAAAGAACTTCTTTAACCCTGTAATGCATGATTTTTTTCATCCCGAAAAAATGTATTTGTATCTTTATACTCATACATTATGGGGAAAATACTGAACAATAATTAACTGCAATGAAATTTAAATAATTTCAATTCTTAAAGTTTTCGCCATATGTCAAAAACCAACTACAAAATTCCATGTTTTGATAAGAATTGTTAGAAAACTACTAAATATATTTTTAAATAACCCTCTTGAAGTATCATTATTTTTTCAAAACAATTTATTTGTATTTACTGTTAGTATTATTATACTTTAAATACTGCCAAGACGTAATTTCACAGCAGTTAATAACTTCATTCTTTAATTTTGAATAAACTTTTACCACTGTCATCTGTGAGGGTTATTAGTAACTAAAACTTCAAAATGGAATGTAATAGATGAAAAACACAGAATAGCCGAGAGGGAGCTCTACTTTAATAGAATAAAGTGGATTTTGCTACTTGTATGGCAACAGTATGCATTAGAGGGTTAATGTATCTTATTAACTAATTTTTTGTTCCTTTTACCTTAATTTAACATGTATGAAAAGAAAACAATATTTACACAAAAAAAAATATACATTGATTCTTTTTTCATCATGTTACTATCTCTACAGTATGAAATAATTTAGTTATTTGAAAAACCAAAAATATCTCACCAAACACTATAACAAAATTTCGTTAATATAGCTTCTTAACTTCTTTTTTGTTAGTTTGAACATGTAGTAAAGGATGTTTGTTTTAAACATGTAGTTAAAGAAAAATTTGTATATTAACATTAAGTGTTTTATTAAAAGTTTTTTTTTCACCTACCTACTCTATACAGAATGAAAAGAAAAACCTGTGCATCTTCGAGACTTTCAGTTTGAGAAAACGGACTTTTGGACTTATTCTAAACTTGAGCATAGGAGACTGGAAAGCCCAGTCGGTTTATCACTCTCCTAGCATGCGAAAGGTCCCAGGTTCGGGTCTGGGCATCGCCAAAATAACTGCCGTCCTATAAACGGCCCAGGCAAAATGTCCGACAAATAATACCCGTGTAAGGAAGTGCACGTTATATATCCTTCAAAGTCCTAACGCTGCGTACGATGTCACCCTTAACGGTTGCCTTGGGTGCCTATTCAGGTGCCAGCTCGTCACTTGACTGTAGTTCTAAGATACGATGCCCGTCGTCAATAGCCCTTGTATAGCTCTAGTGCGACGATAATACAAAACCTAACCTTAACTTGAGCTTAACCTAGTGGTACAAGAAATAACAGCAACAAAAAAAAAGTACTTAAAACGCTCTAAAAAGTCTCATTCTTAGCAAAAAACTTCAACGCACCAACAATAAAACTAAAAACCTTTTTGCTAAACCATTACCTTCAACTTATCCTTACGAATCAAAAGCTAAACTATTATATTAGTTAGACAACTTTTTCTGGTTTCTTACACTTTCGTGGCAACGAAAAACTTTCATCTTAGCCATACTAGATTAATATTCAAAGAACGTTGATCGGAGAAGCATTTTATAAAAAAACTCGGGGGTGTTTTTCAGAAAGTATTGTTTCTATCATTTTTCTAAGATTATAGGAAATTTGTACAATAGACCTGAATGTAGATAAAGTGAAAAAGTTATCCGATAGGTTTTTTTTTTTATAATTTTGAATGAATGTGCAAAAAATATTTATATGTAAACAGTTTTATAAAGAAACCATTAGATGATATTTACAGTGAAAGAATGAGGTCGTTTAGAATAATTCATTGTCTTCTTAAGCATATTGAGTTTGTTGTAAAACTTATAAAAATTTTATCTAATTTTGTCTAAAACAAAGTAGATTTTAAATGCTTTCTTCAGCGTGCATTATTGCATATTTTCGATGAAATGCTCGCAGAAGTATCAAATAGAATATAATATATAGTAAAAAAAAGGAGAAAATCTTCACAATAAAATGTATTGTGTGACTGTATGGAAATAAAGAATTTCACTCCTATTTTGTGTAAAGTTACTTGACAAAATCGTACCGATGTTTTTATATATCGCAAAAGTTCATTGATTTTTTTAAAGTTTACATTGCTTATTAAGATTTTAAGGCACATTTTTTGAGCTGTAAATACAAGAAAAAAAGCTGCCTGACTCGATACCTCAATGCTTAGTTCCCCAGCTAGTTTTGTCCTAAGTATATCAATACACGGAATTTATGAATAGCTAAGTGAACATCGATCTATCATTAATTCAAATTTCTTTTCAAATTTTTTGTCCTTTAGAAAAAGAATACCACTGACTCACTGACTCGAAAGACCATTGTTTAATTCCCAAGCTAAGTTGGCCATAAGTGCATCAATACTCGCAAGATACGGTGGGTGAGAACACACATTGACTTTTACCAAGGATTCAAACATATCTAGGTTTTTTTTACATTCCTCGTCCGATTAAAGACTAATTCTATGTTAACTGATGAACTGGGTGACACTGTTTCATCATAAACGAGTTGACATGTGTTTATATGGTCATCATTCTATATATAGTGTGGATAGATTTACATTCAACAGGACCTATAGTGTCAAATCGAGATTGATAAGGATTGTAAGAAGCGCCTCTTCAGAAATAAACATATCGTGTGGGAAATGCCAATTTCTTTATGTTTATTTGATAATGGCCTAATTGTCCAATGAGAAGATACTCATCTCCGTTTCAATGAAAAAGAACTCCAATTTTCATTATGAGGCATTTATAATTTTTATTCCATTGTATTTGACCAATAAAATAAGTGTGAGTTTAACTTAGTGAAGAAAAAAATCGCTATTTGGTGAGTCCAAAGGGAATCATTGGGAGCGAACGGTTAAAGTGAATTTTTAAAAATGATTTTCGTAAGTAAAACTTCAGATTTCTAGGAAATGGGCTTTGGAGCCAGTATGGCTAAGAATAAATAACACTAGGGTAGACTAACAAGTAAATGAACGCTTAAGCACAATTTGTTTTAAGAAAATTCATACATTTTAAGAAAATATAGTTTGTGGGTTTATGACAATGTGAACACATCTGTCATTGTATGTGAATTCTACAAAAAAAAAAGGAGTGACTTTATATTGCATTGCTTTGGGTCTTTTGGGGGTCCAAATAAAAAGTGGCACAAAAGCCAAGTGAATGAACGGTACTTTTACCAGTGAATGAACACAAAAATGTCCAGCCAATAAACATGTTGGATTTTAATTACTGAACAAGACAACCAATCAGATGTCAGATAGCTTCCTACTAGATGAGAGGAAGTCAATGTTGCTAATCCATATAGTGGGATGATTTTGAATCCTTGCTTTTTAAATCTTGCTTAAATGTATTTACCAACTGTTCATTCACTGGGGCCTGTTCATTCACTGGTCAATCTACCCTATGTGGATTTCTGAAACCAACCACATCCTAAAATGGCAGTGACTGATAGAAACGATATACAGAAAAAGAATCATACGCATTACCTTATTTCAGAATAGAAGATTGACGGACCTAATAAATTAACGAACCAATGTTTGACAAAATAAATGAAAGATTCCTTAAAAAGATTGAAGTTTGATGTTTAGACCCTCATATCATATTTTTCGTCAGTTTTCCTGATCAGCAAAAGAAAACGCAGTCCGTAGCATTTGCAGTTTGGGCTTTGAAAGTGGGTGACATAGCTGTAAAAAAAGCTTCCACTTTTTAAGTTATAAACGTCGTGTGGAAGCTAAAAGTAAACAAAATCGTAACAACCTCAATTCATTCTCTCAATCCTCAAATGGACCTAATAAATTAACAAACTCCTTCTTAAACATATCAATAAAGAAGAGACTTCATAAAGATATCTACATAACAATTTTTCCTGTCCTTCCTCGATGGTTAAAATTCTTAGGGTTTTAACCATTCACGAGCTGAAAAAAAAATTTAAACAAATTAAAATCAGCATAAAATTTCAAAACCCATTTTACCAAACCACTACTATATCATTTTCAATATACCTCTACCATTTTAAAGGATTCCTTTTTTTTTTTTTTTTTGCAATATCCTTATCTCACAGCATTCTCAAGCACGTTTAATAATTTTGTGGGCAGCCCTAATTTGTGGGTGCCACGTCCCCTTAAAAAATATACGAAAGATTACTTAAAGATAGAAGTTTGATGTTTTGACCCTCGGTATCATATTTTTCGGCAGTTTTCCTGTTCGGCAAAAGATAAAGCGCGGTGGAAGCTGCTGAAAAAACCGAAGCCAACGTTGAAAGGCATACCGGAAATTTTACAAATTGGTGAGGTGCGAAAAGATTTATCGAAGCCGGCATCCGTTACTCTATAGATAACGACGAATCCTTGTAGACATATTTTTAGAATATGTCTTGGCATTGGTATCCTGTCGGGATATTCATTGATGCTTGTTTTGATGAATTTAAACAGATGATTGAGTTTTTCCAACTGTTATTCGAATTGCTTATCGACAATGCAGTTGCGTGGAAGGATTGGCTTCCGAGAAATAGTAATTATTTTTTATAACGAAGGGTTATATCGGAACAACCTTGAAGTTGATGATACACTGAACTTAAGAGGATATTGTAATAATATTATTGAAATGTTTGCGTTGGGTTGCCTATTCAGTCAGGTGTTGGCTCATCACCTGACTGCGGTTCTAAAATACGACGCCCGTCGCCAATAACCCTCGTGTAGCTCTAGTGCGACGAAAATTCAAACCTAACCTAACCCATTATTGAAAAAAAAGACGTTGATTGAAGTTAAGCACTATCAAAAAGTAAAATCAATGCATTAATTATTGCAAATGAAATAAATCATGACTGGCACCATTTTATATAAATATTATGTTAAATGGAAAATGTGTGGGCTAATCTCAATGGTTGGTTGGTTGGTATACATTTATTTCCATGAGTGTGTGCTTGGTCAGAGACCCGCTTATAAACCTTCGTCAAGTAAGACCGACACAACACACACTCACACACACACGTGCTAGATGCTGCCATCTATCGCGCGCCACCTTCACAATTTAGACACGTCCTTGAAAGGGAAGGAAATAGTCTCCAGGGACCTGTACCCATGGGAAACAGTGCCATGACCACCCACAGGACTTTCGGACCCAACAGATTTAACGAGCACGTACTCCACATATACTCGGTGAGTCTTCAGCGACTAGGACTCGATCGCGGGACTTTTCGATCCGGAGATCGAGACTCTGACCACAGGGCTCCCCACAGCCCCTGACCTCAATGGTGTTGTAGAATTGTAGATGGACCAAAGATAAAAATAAAAATTATAAACTATCTGGAACTTTGCTGGTGATTAAAAATAAGTATAATCAAAGAAAATCAATTGATTGCTGAAATTTATACAACTTTTACACTGCTCAAAACAATTAGAGGAGCACTTTGAGTACTTTTGTTAACAATTTCAGTTCCAAATTTTCTAAACATGAAATTCGGGAAATAGATTCATTATGGGGGGGGCGTCCAGACTGAAATAATAAAAAACAGGGGGAAAGTCTTAATTTTTAACTAAAGTTTAAGGGGAGAAAATTGGAATCATGACTTTTGAATAAATTTTAAAAATAACTTTTTCAAAAACCTTATTTGTAAAAAAAGTTAAAATTAATTTTTAGACATCTAAGAATCTCTTCTTTTTCTCAGCTTTTTTTTTGGGGGGGGGGGGGTAGTACATTTTATTCTAACAGGTTTTTTTTTTTTACATTTTTCTTTTATGAAGACAAACTTTATTTAATTCTTCAAAATAAGACGTGATTCTTCCCTCTAACGATAAATGGATGCGTGCTCAACTTAGTGAGAGAAAAATGCAAGCTGATGATTCCAAATTGAATCATTAAGGGAGAAATGGTTTAAACCATGCGCTCCCCTAATTGTTTTGAGTAGTGTAGATGAAATGTTACACAAGTGTCAAATTTGATCTAAATGCTGACTATTTGACTGTAGAAAACGACCAAGAATGTTTCAAAAATAAAGCAAGCGATAAATTATAAATACAAACTTTTGTGGTAATCGTAAAACGTCCGATTGAGAAAAAAACAACTTAAAAATATATAGCTTTCGAATCTATATCAGAGAAACTCAAAACTCTCTGTCATTGCAGGCAGACGATGGATGATTTCATTATTGCCCTATTTTTAGCCTAGTTTTCTGGTTTTATTGTATAGGAAAGAATTTTTAAAAAATGGTGACAATTTTGATCTGAATGGCGACAGTTTGACTGTAGGAAGCCACCAAGAATGTTCCGAAAGTAAAGCAAACGATTAATTTTAAATGCGAACTTTTGTGGTAATCGTAAATAGTCCGATTGAAAAATAATTACATAAAAATAGTTTTCCAATCTATATCAAGAAAACTCAAACCTCTCTGTCATTGCACGCATGCAATGGATGATTTTATCAGTGCCCTATTTTTGGCCTAGTTTTCTGGTTTTATTTTATTAAAAATATTTTTTAAAAAATTGGAAAGTCGGCATTGACATCGTAGAGAATAACGAGACTATCAATATAAATTCCGAGTCTAGAAATTCGCGATTACGATTTTTAATATTAACCCGGCAGCACTCGCGCTAGCTTACCATAGACTAAGAATCATCTAAACCGAGAACTCAATCTGATGCCTAGCGCCCCCAAAGTGTCGAACGGAACTAATACACTATTAATGATTGATTTGTGATTGGCATATTTGGACTTTCCGATTGCAAATCTACTGTTTCTTCGAAATGTACAGGGTGGTTATAAAATAACGCTCGCTACTCGGAGTGGTCTGTAGCTTGAATGAATAATCCAAACGCAAAAAAACTTTGAGACACTTACTAATCAAGAAGGGGGAAGGGACTAATCCAGAAGGAAAAAAAAAGAATAGAATCATAAAAAACAAACTCGTCACTTGACCAGGGTCTAAATTATGAAGCGTTATTGGATGTGTTGGCCGTAATTAGCCATAATTGGCTATGCCTCGTAATTTAAAACCTTGGTCAAGAAACGAGTTTCGTTTTATGATTCCATTCTTTTTAGAAAAAAGGAACTTGTCTCTTGACCAGGGTTCTAAATTACGAAGCGCAATTCATTGTGCTAAAGCTCCTAAAGGAGGCTAGAAAAAGGCAGCCGTGAACCATTACATTAGTTCTCTTAGACACGATTGGGGGAGTTAGTGTCTAAGTCAATTTTAATATCGAAAATCCTTATAATGGTAATCCAATCAGAGTTTCAGATCTAGAAGTGTATTTAATCTAACTGGGGTCCATTAGACCCCAGGCGAGTGCTGCCGGGTTAAGTTTGAAATGTGCGCGTTTTCATGTCTGGCTTCCGTATGTCTTTCAAGATGTTTAAGCTCACAGTTCCTCCTAATACAAATATTTAGTGCTTTTCGTACACAATGAAAGTTATAAGAATATATATTATCTTAACTAGTACTTTATTTATGTATTAATTCCCTATTAATAAAAAAATATATATGCATAGGTAATCCAGTTCCAACTCTCCCGCATGTAATTTGAGCATTGCGAAATGCTAGTTGTTATATTTATACAGATAATATTCTTATACGGCTCCCAAATTTCCCTATGTTTCTAACTCTTCAATGGCAACAATCACGTTTGTCTATTTGCAATCGTAACGATATTCAAAAAAAAAAAAAAATCAGCAGTTTTCCGCATCTTCAAATTATTTAAGAAATGAGTTCTTAAAATATTTAGCAAAATTTTAAATCTACTAATACGATTTAAGAATTCTTTACGATGAAAGAAAATGAACAGGGTCAACTTATGAACAAAGTAGCAAAATAAATTCTCTAATGCAAGCAGAATTTATAGAAAAATACTGAACTATTCGGGAATAGGGGCAATCAAAATTATATTGTTCAGCATTTCCCACTGACGAATAATTACATGTACAGCGAGTATAGATTTTTACTTCCCGAATCTAAATAGGTATCCAAGAAAGGGACCGTGTTCTGTTAAGGAATAAATAACTGGTTTATTGAAAATAAAATAGTTTAACTCTTAGAAATCTTAATAGTAAAGGGTGGTTATAAAATAACGCTCTCTATTCGGAGTGGTCTGTAGCTTGAATGAATAATCCAAATGCATCAAACATCGAGACACTTACTAATCAAGAAGGGAGAAAAGAACGGAATCATAAAAAAGATCGAATCATAAAAAATAATCATGAAAAAAGAATAATCATAAAAACAAACTCGTCTCTTGACCAGGGTTCTAAATTACGAGGAGTAGTCAATTACGGCCAACACAGTTAATTACGCCTCATAATTTAGAACCCTGGTCAAGAGACATGTTTCTTTTTTTCGAAAAAGAATGGAATCATAAAAAAGAAATTCGTCTTTTTACCAAGGTTCTAAATTACGAAGCGTAGCCAATTACGGCCAACACATCGAATTACGCCTCGTAATTAAGAACCCTGGTCAAGAGACGAGTTTGTTTTTTATGATTCCATTCTTCCACACCCCCCCCCCCCTCCCTCCCTTCTTGATTAGTAAGTGTCTCGTTATTTTTTTGCATTCGGATTATTCATTCAAGCTACACACCTCTCCGAAAAGCGAGCGTTATTTTATAACCAGCCAGTATATTTAAAAACGGCCCTTCCCGTCAGGAAGCACTTCCAATTCTTGCAGCGTAGCCGATTTGAGACACTTGAGGAGCCGACAAAAATCAGTTTCCAATTATTATCAGGGGAAATGGGCGCGCTAGACCACGGGTATCCAAACTAAAGTGCCTCAGTCCTCAGTGTTAATCCAATAGGAAAAAATAAATATTTTCTTTGCAACATTTCTCCGGCTGTATTGAATATTTTTTCAAAAATTTTTTTTAATGATAAATGTATATAACTTACAGGTCTTCATAATCCCGCTTTTTGTAATTGCTTCGAATATTTTGTGTAAAATTATTTATTGAATATTAAAAAAAATTCGCACCAATTTAAAAAATTGGGATTGTCGGGACCTGTAAGTCAGCTACATTTATCACATAAAAAAAATCTCTGTGTAAAAATATTCAGTACAGCCCGAAAAGTGAGGCAAAGAATTTTTTTTCTCTATTGGATTAACACTGAAGCACTTTGCTTTGGTGACCCGCCGTCACACACACACACACACAAGCGCGCCCATTCCCCCTTAACTACAAACCGTCTAATTTTCTGAATTTTCATTTAAAAAAACCCATAATGAATGTGCAACACTCTTAGAAATAACACTTTCATTTTTGACGATTCATGAATCCTCAAGCCTCATTTCGTTAATTTTGAGGATTGTTTCGTCAAACTATCACTTGACTTTTGAGTAAACGCGAACTTTTACGATCGTGATTTGACGATTTTGTATCTTGATTTTGGGGAAACTGAATCTCATTGTTGTACTCACATGATCAAAAATGACGAAATATTTCTTTAGATTAGACGACATTCAAATCCTCATAAAAATGACTATTCGAATTTCCTCACTTTGAGGAAACGAAAACTCGGAGCATTTGCCAGTAACGGAATCGTCAAAATAAGGGAAATTTCGTCGTTTTTGAGCATTCATTTTTTAGAGTGAAGATTAAAAAAAACATGCAACTGTAATTCAAATCTTGCAAGTTTATACTTAAGAATGCCACGCATTGTAGCGGCCATGATAACTCATTGTCTGCCAAAAGGATCCTCAAGGCAGAGATGAGTTATCTCGGCTTATATACTACCATTAACGTTGTAATCTGTAATAGTGGTATGAACATGGGCAGTAAATCAGCGCCACCTAGTTGTTGATGCAATATTGAGGTTGCTTGTGTGGTAACCGCCACAAGAATATACAGGGTGTTCCATAATTGACCGGAATAGTATAGGACGCAATTCCTAAATATTTACCCGGCCCCCGCCAATGAAAAACGGCTAACTAATTGGCCGCCCTTTCGGTCGTGCATGAAATCTTGCACTGGAGCTACACAAGAATGTAGTACTTTTAGTTTGGTTTGTTTGAATTTACATCTGATAAAAATTACAGGTTCAACTAGTTTTCAAAAAAAAAAATTAGGATGCTGTTCATTTTGATAGGTTGTTGCATTATTGTTAAAAAAAACTTGATGTTGACCATCAGTTTAAACATAACAATTATTGTATTTTTCATATTTATGCTGGGTAGGTATGTACATATATATTCCGGCTTGTGTGCATGATCAGAGACCCGCTTATTGGTTGGTTGGTTGGTGGACATATATTTTCAGGCTTGTGTGCTTGGTCGCAAGGACCCGCTTATAAACCATCGTCAAGTAGGACAGCACAAGACACACACAAACACTTATGACAGATGTTGCCATCTGTCGCCACCTCCGCAATTTAGACATGTCCCTGAAGGGTAGGGAAATTTTCTCCATTGACCTGTACCCATGGTGAACTGCGCAATGACCGCCCACAGGACTTTCGGACCCAACAGATTTTACGAGCACGTACTCCGCATATACTCGACAAACACAAACATCCATGCCTGAACGGGATTCGAACCCGGACCCAGCAGCTCCAGAGGCACCCGCTTATAAGATTTCGTCAAGTAAGACAACCACAGAAGGACTTATTACTGACAGAGAAAGGAAGTACACCCAGGGCGAAGGCGGGAATCGCACCCGTTACAGCGCGCAGACTGCTAGCGTAATTGTCTGCGATCCAAACCATTACAACATCCGGGCACCTGCTTATTTATATTAATAAAAGGAAAAAAATAGTAAACAGCACAAAGAAGGAGGGTTTGTATGGCTTAACGGTGCATGTATGTGTAGTGGTTCTGCTATTGTTTTTTATGGGTCGATCCTAAAAAAGAATCGACCCTTCAAAAATTTGTTCATGTGTTTGCAAATAAAGTTGAAAACAAACGAAAATATAGGGTGGGTGAAATTATGTGTTTACTCATACTACGATATTTTCTACATATCCGCCATTAGCAGCAATAACGTGACGCAGTCTTAGAGCAAAATTACCGGCCGCCTGTTTGAAAATTTCTGGTGGGATGGCGTCACATGCAGCAGAGATGTATTGCTTTAGTTCCTCAATTGTTTCGGGATTGCGACGGTACACTTGATCTTTTAAATATCCCCACAGAAAGAAATCACAGGGGGTCAAGTCTGGTGAAAGAGGAGGCCAATCCATACCACTTCCTGTATGTGTGGGATAGTCCAATGCAATCACACGGTTATTGAAATGTTCGCTCAAGAAATTAAACACGTCGGCCGTGCGATGGGGTCGGGCACCGTCTTGCATGAACCACGAAGTGCTTTCAGCGTCATCTAAGGCATTTTGAATCGCCACAAATTCACGAAGAATCTCTAGGTAGCGGAGGGCAGTAATAGTTCCGGTTCTGAAAAAGGGGCCAATGAGTCCTTTGGACGAAATGGCGGCCCAAACCATTACTTTTGGTGGATGCAGAGATGATGGAACTGCAACATGGGGGTTTTCTGTTCCCCATATGCGCCAGTTCTGTTTATTAACGTAGCCATCCAGCTGAAAGTAGGCTTCATCCGAAAACCAAATGTTGTCTACATTTATATCACCAACATCAATCATTTGCACCATATCGTTAGCGAATGTCTCCCGTGAATTAATTGAAGCAGCGGTGAGAGGTTGCCGAGTTTGAATTCTGTATGGAAACATGTGCAAGCCCTGCCGCATGAGACGATACGTCGACGTTGGCTTGATTTGAACCGTAGTTGCAACACGGCGGACGGATATACAAGGCTGCTTTCGTATTACTGTTTCCACCAGCTGAGCATTAGCAGTGGTTGTTTGCGAAAATCTTCTCCCGACAAATCCAGCTCTCTCATCATTCACGTTCCCAGTTTGTTGAAATTTTTCAAACAGCATCCTTATTGTGTCGAATTTTGGTCCTTTGGTAACATTAAACTTCTTTTTGAAACTCCGTTTTGTTGCATTAACATTGTGTTCTAGGCGGTGAAATTCCAACACCAAAAAAATCCTCTCCTCTAAAGAATAAACCATATCTTCACAGCAAGCTGGAGATTAATGAAAAGCACACGCTTTCAGCAGAAAGGCGATTTAAATATTCCCCGACTCCTCGCGACACTTTTCCCATCAGCCAATCAGGTGAATCTGGTGACTGTTCGCTACACTGACGTCATGGTTCTGTTTTGTTGAAGCCAAATGTTCATGTCATATTGAGCCAAGTTGCCAAGCTGTAGTTTATTTATTTTACAAGCACGACATTTTGATTTTCAATCAGAAGTATAATTAGTATTTGACAAAAAGTGGAAATAGAAATATTTTTTTGACATTTGTTCTTATTTTTTCGATAAAAAATGTGGAAAAGTCGTTTTTTTACAAAAAATTGTTACTTAGAGCCCATTTTCCACACAAGATTTATTTATATATCTGAGACAAAAATCATTTAGCACAGCTTTTAGTTCAATTTTAAGTGTTATAAATAAACAATTTTTATGGATTTTCTTTCTTAAATTCAATTTATATACATAAAAGGCAAAGTCCTAACTCACTGATTGACTCACTCAACGCCTAGCCAAAATTACTGAAGGTACAGCTACCAAATTTTATTAAAATATTCTTTTTATGTCGTAGGTGTCACTTGAATAGCGATTATAATTTACCGATGGAGTACTGGCCAGTGGGGAAGGGATCAATTGGTATAAAATAATTGTTTACATAAAAAAAATATCCGTTATTAAGGGTACACCCGTGCAACGCCGGGTTTATAAAGCTAGTACTTTTATATATCATTTGCAATAAGTAAAGTAGATGGGTAAAATTGCCTCTTTTGTTCTAAATGTGAAAGCTAAACTTTATATCACCCTTTAATTTAATTTTGAAAAAAAAATTGGGTAGTACCCTTTACAGCGCGCGGACTGCTAGCGATATGGCCTGCGATCCAAACCCCTCGGCCATCGATCCCCACATGACACCCTAAATTGTCTCCGTGTTGGTAGATGGTGCGATTGGTAGGTTCAGTCTCTACCCTACTATGGAACTAATTGGTCCCAACACATGCACATTTCGACAAACTGTACACTTCTATCGCAAAACGTTTAGCTCCTTCCAATTTTCAAACATCCAGCTCGAATTTGAAACACACCAAATTATTTAAATCGAAATCCAAACACAAAAATTCCATTTTCGTAGTTATTAATCATTTTTAGCTGTTTTAGGAACTGTGATGTAACAGAATCTGCAAATTGTAAAATTACTAGGCAATATGTCGATTCAACCAAACCGAACTCAAAACAAATGCATCCCTTCGTCAACACATTCTCGTGCTGCCCTAGTTCAAGTATGCAACCACGACCAAAACCCGTGATCAATTGGCTTTTTACTATTTTTCGGAGGGGCCGGCTCAATATTTCGGAATTGCATCAATTCCTATTCCGGTCAATTATGAAACACCCTGTAGATATTGCATTACATAATGCATTGCATTATTCATTGCATTACATAGACTAATAGAATATAGATATTGCATTACATAGACTAAAAGAATATAGGTATTGCATTACATAAGAATATAGATATTGTATTACATACACTAAAATAATACAGATATTGCATTACATAAATATTCAAAACCGTCTTTATTACATACTACAACACGGGGAGAGGTGTTCGCAAGCAATGGAACCACGTTTCTCGGGAATTTTTCATTTTTGTGCATTTGACACGGATGGAAAGTCCACGCTGCCTAAGTACTGAACGACATGCAACTGGTCACCCTACTGAGTTCTTCCACAAATTAAGGAAGGTGAACTTGTACTGTATCACTACATTTCCACAATTTGTGAACACCCCATTTTTCCTTCTCAGAGGAAACGATTGTAATAACTATAAAATATGGCTCCTCAAAACTGCAGAAATTATTCCCTAATTTCTAAGAAAGGGCTTTTTCCGTTTATATAGGTTACACAAAATAGATTACAAAAAAAAATCCTACAATATTTTCTTATAAATATACACTAAATTCTTTTAAAGAGATTTCTTGGAGATGCAAGAGTAAATTAAGGGGATTTTTTTTTATTAGTATTTGTGGAATTCGGTTGGTTTTTAAGTCTTTGAATTACTAGTTTATGACATTCAAGAATTGACCAGCATTTTTTTTTAATACAATCTTTCTTTAAATCTAATGTAAATAATTTAGTTCCGATTACGAAACAGGATTATTTTTAAAGGAAAATGCGTCATTATCAGAACTTTTCCATTTTTAAAATCAGAGTTTGTTTCTACAGTGCCATCTATCGGCAAGTGAAACAAATATAAGTTTTAGTTTTATTACTTTTATTTTATTAGAGGCGGAGCAACGCATTTGTGGTGTCCTTGGAAGAAGATGTTAAAGAGAAAACCCATGTTGCTATTTTGTACCAGCTCCTGCAAGTAAACAATACCAACTTGGTCTTTGTTTATTAGAAAATAATCTATGCTTATCGCGGAATTTTTTTTCAAAGAGTATATATTTTTCTTTTAATTAAACTACAAACAAAACCAAATATTTTTTTCTTTCAACTTTAATTATTGTTTTGTAAACAATCTTCTAATGTTTTTTTTTTTTGCGAAGTAAAAGCAATAAAAAAAATATTTTAAGCATGTTAACGGTTATGTGAAATATCTTAATAGTTCGTGAGCTGGTGGTTTAATTCCGACAGTGTAGTTGTCATCTATTCTTCAAAAAACTAAATTGAAATATTTTTATTTAAATAAACAACATTATAAGGTAAACTAGTGCCATCTATTGTTGGGATAAATACATAAAACAGTATTTTTATTGAAATAAACATCTTTTATAGAGGCACTAGTGCCATCTATTGATGGGATAACTAGATTGTACAATATTTTTATTGAAATGAACATCATTTATCGAGGCACTAGTGCCATCTATTGGATTTTACTAAAAACACTTCCGACCCCACTATCAAAACTTTCAAAAATGTTCTTGATTATAACTTTTATTTACCTTATATAATAAAATATTTTTTTTACGATTAAAGGAAATTAATCTAAATATTAACTATACATTTTTTTAATACTATGAAATAGTTTCATTAAAAAGTTTGCAGCTTACATATTATATAAAGACCGTATTAACCGTTGCATTCTTTATGTCCGAATATTCCCGTGTCCTATGTATTTCATATGTTTGGCCAATATTTTTCATTCTTGGCTTGCTTTTAAATAATAAAATCATGATTAAATTTAAATAATTAAATATTTAATTTAATTTTAACCAAATATTTGTTTGCCAGGAGTCCATTTTAGGTCCATTTACAATCATATTTAAAAAAAATTCGTATTCCATTTAGTGAGTTATTATAGTTAGAAATTAATGTGTGGGAATAATATCATAAGTAGATTTACACGATCCTGTTCTCTGGGTCTCATAGCACTCCAAATCAGTCTTCTCAGTATAAACACACATTCCAAGATAATCTAAACCGTTTTTGTCTGAAAAACTCTTCCCCCCATCCAAACATCTACATTCTTATCTAACAGTTGGCTAAATGCTGACAACTTGATAGCCCCGTCCGATTAGAAACTGCACGTACTATCCTCCTCCCCCAAAACTTTAAAAAAAAACTGAGATTTTGGGGGTGGAATAAAAAAAGAGGATAAAAAAAACTCATCTAACTTTCAGTTACTTCCCCCCCTGTTCCATCATTAGGATCAAGTTACTATCCAATCACCAATCAAGTTACTATACTATCCAATTTGAATTATCGTCACACTAGAGCTACACGAGAGGGCTATTGGCGACGAGCGTCGTATTTAAGAACCACAGTCAAGTTTTTAACAAACAAAAGACACATAGTTGCAAAGAATTTCTATGCTCTATGCTATTAATGTATATAACATTAGCTTGTCTGTCTATACCGGATTTTAGGAACCAAAAAAGGCTTGAATGTACATCAGAGTAATTCTACCATAACTTATAATTTTATGGCCCTTGGTCATAACTTTTAAAAAAATTGACATTTATTTTCAATTTTTTTTCTTATTATTCTAAAAGACTGGTCCTTATGTAATTGCAAAACGGAATTTTAAAGCAAAGAAACTTAAAAAAAAATTTAGAACACAAAACAATGCACAAAATTCCTTACCGCCGTATGTCCCGAATGTCAAATTTTTAGTTTAGGGCTCAAACTAACACTTTTTTGAGCTAAAAATTACATTCATTTGGATTTTAAATTGAACTATTTTAGTTAGTAGCCGCATTTTTTTTTTTTGCTATAAAAAAAAACTCAGTAATATGAGCTGAGTGCTTTCCTTACAGTCACCCAGGGTAAAGGTTAATTTTTGCTTGATAATTGAATTTTTTCCTATAAGTATGTTAAGGTGAAGTACAAGAAGTAAAAAAATCCATTTTTATTAAATATGAGTTTTCAACACAAGGAAGACAGCGTGAATGTTCTTACCTTCCGTTCCTTACCATCGTAATGATCTAGGGATGGAAAATCGAAACCAGTTCGAAGACTTACCTTTTTTTGTGATTTCGGTTTCATTGAAAATAGTAATTTTCGTAAGGCAGGTTTTGACCGGTTTCTGCAGCATCGGTTTTTTATAAACTGCCATCCCTTATTTTTTGTTTTTTATAAATGAGCTTTGATGAACTTTTTTTCGTAATTCTAGAACCCTTATAAACCTTTTGACAAACATTTAAAGTGATTTTGAAAAAATAAATTTCACAAGTTTTTTTATACCTGAAATTAAAAATTATGGTAGAACTGCCCATAAATATACTAAACCATGGACACATGGCCCAAATTTTAGTTTTATGCACGTAATTTTTAAATACATTACTTACGATTGTTTAAAACTACAATATTTGAAGTGTATTTACAACTGTCTCCAAGTTATTGATTCTTCACCTCTCGAGCAATTGACCTTTGAATATGACCGCTTTTTGGAAATGGTCATCTTTTAGACCCTGTTACTACCAAAGTAAAGGGTAACTCGTGGTGTTTTATATTTTTTCTGAGTACTTTCCTAGGGTGTGCAATTCAAGAATTATTCATGTGGTTCACTTGGCTTTAAAATCAGAATGATATTATGTACTTTTTTTGTGACCTCGAACTTAGACCTTTCATGGATTGACATACAGATGGATTAAAGAAAAAGTGAAAATCACTTTCTTTTCTTAGTGATACTACTAACATATCCAGAAAATATTAGGCATTAAGGAGTCTAGTTTCTACAGTTATTCTGAATGCTTCTCTGACACTAGGCGGCACTGCAAGATTCGGCGTTAGTAAAAGACAGATTTAATTAAATACATAGCAAACTGTGAAATTCACCAACGTTTGACTGACAGGTAGAGGCGGAGTCAGTCAGGAAAAAAAGATATTCTTGGCACTGTGCCATGCAGGTTGTAACAAAACTGTCTGCTCGGGGATATTGCTCCATTGAGCTGTAATTGGATTTTGTGCTGGCACCAAATGGAAAGCTCAGAATGTAAGTGAATCAAGTCTATAAAATGCTCTTTTTTTGCTACAGAAGTTTAAAGATAAAGCCGCTAGGCAGTAGCAATTGAAACCTGTTTATAAAAATGACACATTAGGGTTTTTGCGTCCTGGGTTAATTATCATTTTAAACTTATTTAGCAATAACATCACTAAAAAAACTCAATACAACATTGAGAATACAAAATAAAACACACATTTTTCTTAAAACACTTTATTAACATCAGAGCAATTAAGCTTTGGATATTCAGTGGAGGACTAACACTGTTGTCCAAACTTAAGACTTTACAAAAATTTTCTTTGTTTTATTTCCACAAACAACCTGATAGAATATACACTGCCTAACTATAGAATGGTAGTGGATAGTAGAAAATGCAGACGCACAGGTATTTATGTTTTTGGCATCGCCTATAGTAGTCTCATATCAACAGTTCCCAAAATACAATTAACACAAGTGTGTACTGGAGACATAAAACAGCCATAGTGGGAAATATAACACACATTAAAGGGCAATAGGAAAGGATATAAAAACCAAAGCGTCGTTGTTAATCAAATGGACAAAAAATCATTTTCTAAACCACCCCAGCTATATTGAATATTTTAACGAACTTCTTTTTCTCACTTATAAATGTAGCTGGCTTAGATATCTCTGTATTTCTCTTTTAAAATATACATCAGTGTAAATTATATATTGAAAATTAAAAAAATATTCAAAAAGTTGAATTATAGAGACATATAAGCAAGCGGCATTTATCATACAAGAAAAACTAAAAATGTTCAATACAGCCGGAATAATTCAGTCCCATAAGTTTTTTTCCCCACAGAGAAAACTGGTTTTAACACATACCTTCCAGTTACATTCGCCCTTAATTTAAGGTGTCTGCATGCAAAGCATCAAACAAATGATGCTGCTTTGCTATGTGTTTTGACAATTTGAGAGAGTTAGAAACAAAAAATATTTTAAGTTGTGGGTACTAATCAAATAAAATACCAAACTTGACAACATTTAGGAAGCTGAAAAATACAACGGCTATTTAAACATATTTATTGTAATTAAATGGATAAATTATCTGTATATTACAATCTGTCAGAGGAATGCAAAACATGTTTTTTTGTTTACAATGGCGTTCAATATTCAATAATTTAGAGACTTTTGTCAAGCTTGGAATTTTAAGATGAGAGGTACCCACACAAATAAATAATTCCAACATTTTATCACAAACAGTTTCATACAAAGGTGCTAGATAACCACACAAAGCTGTTATAAAATTTCAAAAAAAAATCATAGGAACAACAGCAAACAAAATTTTGATACTTAAAAACGACAAGCGGGGAAAAGTTGTTGTGATATCACCAATAGAAGAGGGGAAGCAAACAAGAACATAGACTACATTTAAAAAACGTGTTATCACAAAAACAATAGCAATAAAAAAAGGCCCACATTGGGATCGTATGAACAAAACCACCAATTTTAAGAGCAGTCTTTGAAAAGCCTGCATCGAAACATAATTGTCTTATGTTGTGTCCCTCTAAACCAGAGCCAGCACTAACTCCGGAATTAAATTTAATTTACATTTTACTCCTGAATCACAATGTTAATACTGGGGTCGAAGTGAGTAAGATTTTGATCGCACATGAAAAGGCCACAATTATAATTTAGTCTGGGAGGCAGATTTAAGTTTTCCAAATGACAAAACTCAGGACCAGTATTATTTATACTAAAGGTTCTTTATACAAAAATTAAGTACTCTTTTAGAACCAAAAATGATACATTTTAATTTACAGAAATATGTACATGTTTTCTTTTATATTAGTACAAAAAATTATTAAATACCTTGGTAGACATATATATTCATGTTTGTGTGCTTGGTCAGAGACCTGCTTATAAACCTTTTTCAAGCAGGTTTCCTTAAGTAGCTGCTAATTGGAATTTTTGAAGTTAAGGTTGTATTTAGCCCCTTAACGATCGGATCAGAAAAGTGCTTTTGTTATACTTTTTTTTGTATCGGTATCACAGAAAATTTAAAAAATATGTAATGGACAATATATGTACACTCATTTTTATTCCTTATTTTTCTTTAGCTTGAAATTTTTTTTTGAAAAAAATAAAGGCCGAAAATATAATGGGAGAGCGAGAAATAAAGAACGAAACCCCAACCCGCCATTTTCACAGGAGCGAGAAGAAATTTAATGGCACAAGGTCATAATGCAAATTAATTATATATTTAAGAATATTAAAAAACAAGAGTTTAACCCTAAGAAAAAAGTAATCTGCCTCCCACACGACTTTGATGTTGCTTATTTCCCCTGAAGTATGCCATAGACAATTTTAGAGTAAAGTGTTTTATACATAGAAGGATCATCCTCTGCCGCTGCCAAGTCCGAGATGAGTGTGTTGTTGTGATGATGGAGCTTCTTCTTCTTGGGTGTCTTCTCGCTTATTTTACTGGGGTGCTTGTTGTGTTTGCTGCTGCGGAGCAGACTGGGGCACCTGCTGCTGTTGGGATGATGGCTGTGGTTTGTTGTAGTTGCTGCTGCCACCGCGGCCTCTGTAGTTACCGTTCCCAGTGCCTCCTCTGGGACCTTGAAATGAAGTCAATGGGAAAATTAATTGCAAGTTTCATCTTCTATCTTCAAAAGGGCATAACCGCCATATGTCCACAAGCAATACTTAACTGCTAGTACATACCATTTTTAGTCAACATTAGGGCCAGAGGTTGGCCCGATTAGCTAGCCAAACAACACAGGCGTTAAGGAAAGCATTTTTAATCATTAAGCATGTTACATGGATGGGCACAAAAAGACCGTCAATGAAAGTGAACTGACAAGTGAAAAGGCTTTAGGTATTATCTTGGAGGAAGATTGTCAATATTTCTAGAAAGATTTTAAGGCGAAATCAGTATGACTAGTTTAAATATTATCTAAATGAACGAAGATAGTTTGTAAAATAAATAGCTTTGAAAGCAATAGTAGCAATAAATGAAAAGGGAACCCCTCAGGGTTCAATCTTAGGTCCGCTATTATTTATAACTTTGATGACTTATGTCATACTAAAACAAACAGTTAATGTGTATTAAAAGAAATAATTAAGAGACAATAACTTACCACCTCTATTATTGCCCCTTCTGAAGTTACCATTGTAACCATTTCTGTCTTGGTAATAATGATTCTGGTAGCCACCTAAAACAAAACATACATTATAATCAAAGGACACACAGTTTACATGATAAAAGATGTTTATGTATACATATTTTTAAATCATATATATGTAAAATATATCATTTATAATCATACGAAGAATATATATACATTATTAAATATATATACTGACAAGTGTATATTTATATATTTAATTTATATGCTTCACAGCAAATTAAAAAAATGCCAAAGAGGCTGATGCATAAACAAGTTGATTGAAGTGCTAGCAGGATGATTATAAAAGACTCAGCTTCTATATTTAAGATTAAACTTAAGCAACATAATATTTGTAACCTTTTAAAAATTATGTGCATTCCTCCGAAACCTCACAATCTGTTACTTTTTTAAGATATTGGAACTACTTGTGTTCACAAGTTTTTCCATATCCATGTCTCGCAACTAGATTTGTTAAAATTCAGAGAAATATTTTACAATTGGGACCCCAGATTGAAAAGAAAATACTTAACTTAATCAAAATACAGTACAAACTTTATTAACGCAGCACCTTAATGAAATGCACTAAATGAGTGTGGATATCATATATTACCTCTTCCGTTGTTGTTGTAGTTCCCTCTTCCTCTGAAGAAGTTGCCACGACCCCTGCCCCTACCTCGGAATCCACCACGATAGGAAGGGAAACCTACAAACAAATTATTGATTATACACACACAGAAAAAGTTTGGTTCAATTTTTTATAAATCTTCATAAGCTTAAAATTTAGGGAAAATGAAGGTGACTTCATTTGTAGAAAATTTTGTGAATTACAAAGCAACAGCATCATCACATGATGTTCTACCAAAGGAAAATTCCGATAATACGGATGAAAATACAAATATATACTGCCAAAGTAATAAAGTGTAAAAAATTAACCAGGAAATAAGAACTTAACTCAATTATAAAAATAACATTTGCAAACATCTTATCCACAAATTCTAATTCAATTGCATGAAAAAAATGTGTTTTTACATTTAGTCCCTCTGACATGTAATTATTATTTTTAAAAAAAAACTTTTTACCATTTCCATCACCATCTGCCCCCCTTTCTGCAGGCATTTCACTGGAGTGAGGATCCGATTCGTTATTGCTGATTCCGTTTGTCTGCAAGAAACAAAACACGAAATATAAACATAAAATATTTTCATTTACAGTGTTAAGGGTATACTGGAACAAGGCAATACTGCATACTGTACATAAGATGAATTTCATGCAAATTAACAATTTTAGTATAATTTTCTGGCACAAACAGGAAAGAAAATATAAGCATTTTAAAGTGTTGAGAAATTTATCATATTAACAGAATTTAAAAATTTATTGAACACTTTGCACTTTTTTTTTGACAGAGAAATTAACACAAATTTCTTGACATAGAGAAACTACACCAGTCTTATCGTAACACTTTTTTGCTCTTAATTATTAGTAATTGAACTATTAGTACATAATTAGTTATTCTCATAAGCAAAAATAAAGGTTACATTATACGATATGGGGGAAAATGTTATTCAAGTGAAAGTTATTAGGAAACTCAGGCCAAACCTCCTCAATCAGGAAAAAAATACAAATAACAAAAAATAACCTTCACTTCACTGTCCTGCTTTTTGGGGAACCTTGGTTTTCTAGGACCGTTTTGGGTAGGCTTTTCTTGAACTCTCTTGGCTTTGGGGACCTATTGAACACTTGGGTTTAACTTAAAACTGATAGTAGTCTGCATATTAACAGGATCATTAATGATAGAATGATTTCAACATAAAGCAGATGTGGGTTTTTAAACAAAGTAAAATATACCTATAGAACGAATCCATAGATTTCAGCAAAGCTTTATTAAAAGGGGCTTTACAACACAATAAAAGCAATAACAATAAACTCAGTCAATTCCATAAATTTTCTTTTGTCTTCAAAGCTTTGTTTTAATTACCAATTATTTTTTAAACTTCAGCTGGAACAATGATTTACATGTAGGAGATTTTTTCAGCATAACTTCAATTGGTCAAACTATTAACATTTAAATATGAAAGTTCACTACTAGAAATAATCATTGAAAACTGCCAAGTTAAAGTATTCATTTAGAAAAAAAGTTGTTTTTGCACACTTTTTCCTAAAATAGAACAACTAACACACAGCTCCAAAGATCCTGAAACCATATGAAATTTATGGCAGGAAAAAAGATGTAGCGTGTCTGTATTAACTGTTACAGTGGTGGCAAACTAGCCCTGGTCACATTCTTCAACGTTGTGGTGTGACACGAGTAATATATCCATGATAATATCTAACCTTTTGAATAGAAATGACATCATGGAATCGATCCGATCTTTGATACATGGTATAATCGCCAATAACATAACACAATATGAAACTCCAGGGATAACGAAATTTGGAGGATTCTATATTCTGGAAAACTAGAGTGATATTTGAATAGGAAAAATACTTTGATGATTATGTTATTGGTTAGCTCTTGTGATCCTAAAATCGAGAAACTCGGGTGATGCTCTAACTAGAGAACTTCACTGGTGATTGATTAATCAGGAAAGTCAATTGAAAAGCGGGACATTTTAAGAAAATAAAAACACTATAAAAACTTAAGGATCAACAATAGATTTCAAGAGCCCTTTATATTAGGTAAGGACTTATAAAGATCGGGCAAACCTTGGAGAATGTCCTTTATTTTACTATCATCTTGTAATAAAATAATATTGCTTATCATTACAAGAATAATTGTGTAAGAGCAAGTTATGAAATTTTTAAATAGTTTACTCCAGCATAAAACAGGAAAATAATTGAAATCAACCAACAAATGCCATGACAAAAACCGAATCATCAAAGTCTGTCATGAAGTAATCCCTCATCTTTCCACCAACAGTGCCACTAGAACTTCATTTAATCAGATATGGCAAGGGAAATAAACCATGGGAAATTGCCAATTCAAATGTAAAATATCCGTATAGCAATCATCAGATCTGTTCTGGCAGAATCGAACATTCATTCTATAACCTTAAAAAGTACATACCTGAGCATCAACCATATTATGTTGGGCATCCACTCTGACAGACCCAGGCATCATATTTGGTACAGCGACCATTTCTTGAACAGGAGTCACTGGTACTGGTATAGGTACAACTGTTGGCTGGGCACTGACTGCAGGTCCAGGTACCACTGCAACTGGTAGATGAGGCAATGGACCATGGTGCATAGTGACCGGCACGTAAGCCTGTTGCAACATATTGAAAATAAATTTTGTAGTACACTGCTTAAGGGGAAATTAATTTCCTAACAAAAACCCTAAAGTTAACCTACAGAGAAATTATATGTAAATTTATATCTACCATCCAAAAATTTTATTATTTCTTTGGTTTCAAACCTCTTGAAATAGGGCTTATCAAAACCAAAACAAAACTATGATTAAATGTCCCCAAGTAAATTAATTATTCTTTTAAAGTATACAAGCAAAGGCATGCTTTATAGAGGATTAAAATAATTTTTAAAAAAAGACAATGCTACATAGAAACGTGGGGTTTGACAATATCTATGCCAACAAGTTCACAGACTATCTATAATAATAAAAGAAAGAGTCTGTCTGTGTGTATGTCTGTGGATCGCAAAAGATCTACTTAGACTGCTCTAAAAAATTCGAAATTTTTAATATGGATTCCTTTTAATACCTACGTGTGCACCTGAGGCTTAGATTTTTCATATTTGGTTGAAATGTTTAAATAATATAATTAGTTTAAAAAAAAACGTCATCCACGTGGGATTGCGGGACCATAACAGGGCTTGAAAACACATGGTCCGGGACGAAAAGGGGGCTTGGCGCCATCCTCTATTAGTTTGATTGAGATATGCGCTCGCTCTAGGGCTGCTTCATCCTCTATTAGTTTGATTGAGATATGCGCTCGCCCTAGGGCTGCTTTATCCTCTATTAGTGCTTGCTCTTTTAGGTGCGCATGCGCCAACATGAATTTAATCTTGAGTGTATTTTCACAAGGTAAGTATGCCTCTAAAGGGAAGCAATGCGAAGTTAACGGGTTCCCAGTAAGGCGGGACCATACTGCTAGTAGGTAATAAATTGTGGATGCTAGTCATGAAAAAGATCTCTCCAATGTCTCCAAATGTTAATATTGTTAGCTTTGTTTTCAGAAATCTATTTGATTTTATAAGTTAGGTAATTAAAAATTTAATTGAGAATATGTACCCAGGCATAGTCACCTGAATTGAAAGACCCATTGTTTAACCCTGCACTGGCAGAAATAATCTGAAGAAATATAACCAAATATTTTATAATTGCCCTTTGTCCCAAAGAAAAAAACTTTAAAAAGGATTATTTCTATAAAATGAAATCTCAATCAAAAAATCCTATCCAGAGGATATGTTACCTGAGGCAGAATCATGTTTTGCATAACTGTGAAACTCTGGTTGGTGAATGTCTGGGTCGGAATCGGGTGTGATGGGTCGAAATCTGAAGATGCTATTGGCGGAATCGATGCATTCACCAGCATTTCGTTGTCGTGGTGACCGTTTGCAACAGGGGGTTCTTCAGGAGGTGGTGGGGAGGGATAGACAGGGAAATTGGTAGATGGTGGTGCCATCTGGTGGACTGCAACAACAGCTGGGTCCATATGTGGAGCTGAAAGAGAAATTATTTGATTTTAATTTTTCTCATGTGGATATCAAATTAGAAAGTTAGGGTCAAGTGGGGTAAGTGTGATAACCAACTCTTGTAACTTTGGAAATCATTCTAAAAATCTGAAAGTTTGCAATATATAACATTAGACCACTTATAATTAAACATAAAAGAAGTATTGACCTTATCTTTTGTTTAAAGAAAGTTTTGAGCTTTTGAATTTAAGTGCAACTGTCTTCTTTTTTATGTGGGTTTTCCTATGTGGGGTAAGTGTGATAAAACAGCAATGGATTTTGAAATGCAAATTTTGTACACTTAAAATTGGAATTCAAACATATATATTTTTTTCAACATATGTATGTTTCTTATAATAATTCAGTACCAATTTTGGGATTTGGAATTTACTTGAAGCAGAGAACGAATTTTCTTAATGAAAAATGCAGAAACCCTATCACACTTACCCCACTTGACCCTAATTGTATTTAAAATGAAAGCATGATGCAAGGTATTTAAAAAACATCTACCACAAAATAAAAGGGTTCTCGGTCTAACAGTATGAAGAAATGAGATACTGATATTCTGATTGAAATTAGATACTGAGACTACAATTGATTGGTCAATATGTACTCACCATCAAGATCAATTTGTGATTCTTGTAGAAAGTTGAAGCTGCTCTCGGGTACCAGCACTTCTTGAATAGGAGCAGCCTGTGTGGGAGCCAAATCGGAAATAACTTCTTCATGAACCTGGTTATCGTTAGCCTGGTCAATGATTTCAATTTGCTCCTAGAAAAAAAATTGGCCAAAAGTTTGAGTTTGGTAACAAATCAAGTATGTGTTTTCAAACTTACATAGAATAAATAAGGAACCACAAAAAGTTATTCCAGAATTTACCGGCTTCACAGAAATAATAAACTATAACTCTGTTATACATTAATTTTACATTACATTTCTACATTTTAGCATATTTGCTAAAGCATTTCTTGACCCAGAGATTGATCTCTGCATATATAACTCTTTCATCTACATTCTTAGGGGTCTGGTGGCCAATCACTATACAATTACAATGGCGAAACTTTTGGCCCTGTTTTGAAATAAAGTATGCAAGATGCAATCACAAAAACCGACAAAAAAAAATACAAGACACTTATTTTGCCATTAAAATAATAAGTATAATTTTAATGATATTAATTAGTTCTCAAAATTTTAATAATTATTCACAAACTACAAAAGGCAGCACTAATATCATGTCAATATCAAAACATTTTTTTTTAATTATAAATAATTGATACCTCCAAAATTATACTTATTAATTTAACAGCAAAATAACCTTCTGTATTTTTTTGGTAAGTTTTTGTTACTTTTTTATTTAAAATCATGATTAAAAGTTCCCTCCATTTGGAGTTGTATAGAGATATGTTACTATATACAAGAACCGTGAACGAGCAAGTTATTTTTTAGAGATATTTCTATCACTTAATTACAATAATTATCCCCATACTAATGAAACTACATACATCAGGAGACTGGGAGGCTTCGTAAATCTGCATGTTCTGCTCAATGCGATCCTCCACATGTTCATTATCCTCCTCCGGCATGTCTTCACTTGAGGTTCCGTCATCCAGGGGTTCCGAAGGCCTTGAGAAGTAGCCAGATTCCTTGATGCTCTGCAGTAATTCCTTCAAAACTTTGTCTGAGATTTTTATTAAGGAAAATACAGAAGAATTTACCAAAGTATTTAATGGTTAAAATGAGAACCAAATAATTACAGCAATAGCACTAATTCAGAATTAGCATGAAAGGGGAAAATTTTCTGTGTTAAAAAATACAACTTGTTCAAAAGCAGAGCCATTAAATAGTTTTGTTTAGTTTATGCCAAAGAGGTAAGCAAAAAGGTGAAAGTGTAAAAATATTTGCCTAGCCACAAGTTTTTAACTTAAATTTTAAACTCATTAGTTTTTATAGTAGTCAGTTTTAAAAATCTCCTTAACAAATTAGATTAAATTAAGGTTAAATGATTGCTGAAAAAACTGACATTCCTTGACAGGTTTGTACATATCCACTGAGGTGGAACAGATATAAAAGAATGACAACACTTTATCTTATCTTTAACAATTTATTAAAAAAAGTATAGCTCTAATCTGTTTCTAAGCGTCTCATAATTCAAATTTCGATAAAAAAACCTAATGTATTTAAAAATTGAAACTTGAAATAGAAGAAAAAGCTGAAAACTCGTACGTTTTCGATAAAGCAAAATTAATTATTTCAAAGACCGACGTAAGGATACAGGTAGTCCCAGAGATTTCTTTGTTCTTCCCTTCCACCAGGAAGATGTAGTTTTCAGCCAGAGCGTGAAAGTGACTAGTGATGTCGGCCTGCTCATTCGGAAGTCCAGGGCCAATCAGTTTGTACAGCTGGTCAAGCTGAGACAGCTGCTCACTTGTCAGTTGCTAGAATAATAAATGCATTTACATAAATAAAACCTTAGGTTAGTAAAAAAGGAGCTTATAATCAATCGATAGTATAGTCAGATTTATTTTGTACAATCAAGCTGTTTTTAGCACTATTGTCATTGTAGTTTTTGTTTTTTATTTCTTTTAATCTTTTGCTTGTTTGTATTGTTTAAGCAAAATTTTCTATACCAACAGCAATACAGAATTTATGGAAGCTTATAACAAATCAGAAAATTGAGCACATTTTCATATTGATTGAGGTAAAGGTTTGGAGTAAAACATTTTCTGCACTCTGTTGCTTAACAATAACCAAGTTTTGGACCTAGGCCAATGGAATATTTCTTTGCAATTAGTACTCATATTTTATGCAAATTTATAATACTTAACTTATGATACAACAAATAGCACGATAAAAATAAGCCCCCAAAAACAACAATCTGTCATGGACAGATAAACTGTTGTATATCTAGACGAATGACTTGGACCATCATTGCAAGCATTCAATAACTCTAACATACAAGAAAAGATAGAGAAAGATTTATTATTTCAGGGCAAAAATGGCCAGATTCATTGCGTTGTGCAAGGAAAACTACAGTAATCACAACACAATGAAGTGTACCACTTCTGCTCAGAAAACTGACGTGGGCAGGTAAAATGCAATAACTTCCATAATGACTTGGACCATTGTTGCAAGCACTGAATTACTCTAACAATTAAAAAAACATACTGGATTTTTTTTAAAAATTTCAGATCAAAAATGGTACAACTCATTGTTGCGATTACTGCAGTTTACTTGCCCATGACAGAAATAACTGATCATTTGTACTATATTTTCTTATAGGTTAGTTTAATTGAGCCATTGCAACAATAGTCCAAGTCATTAGGCTAGTTACCGAAGCATACCTGCCCATGGTAGCAATATAAATTAGAAGCCAAACCTACCACAGCGCCATTTGTTCCGTTGAGAAAATCCGACCTGACATCCTCGTCCCTGAAGCAAGAAAGAATGTGGCAGTAGATGAAGGCGTTCTGCAGGCGCTGAATTTCATGCTGCTGGCGCTCAAGCTGGTCCTTCTTGGCCTGTTTCTTCTGCTGGCGGACACTCTGCACAGAGGAAGGTTAGGTTTGAATTATCGTCACACTACAGCTAGTGGCAATGTATTTTAGAACCACAGTCAAGTGACGAGCCGACTCCTGAATAGGCACCCAACCCAATCCTTAAGGGAGACATCATATGCAGCATTATAAGTAGGTCGATTTAGAATGTAAGCTCGGAAAGCATTTCCTCCCCCATCCACGAGTGCGGTTTCGTGGAAACAGGGCAATTTATAGCTTTTTCATTTTTTCCCCCACCCTTCATGGGGAAATACTGTTTTGATAGCAAACCTCAAGCACGCTAGGATTAGATAAGCAATATTAACCCCTTTTCTTAGAAAACCCAATGAAGGGATGGGGGAGGAGAGTCTTTTCAAAGCTTATATTCTGACTAGAAATGGTATAGGACTTTGAAGGATATTTAATGTGCACTTCCTTACACAGGGTATTGTTTTGACGAGTATTTTGGGCTGCACGGACCATTTATAGGTCAGCAGTTACTTTGGCGATGCCCGGAAACGAACCTGGGACCTTTCGCATGCTAGGCGAGCGCCTAACCGACTGGGCTCCTGCACAGAGGAAGGAAATAATGTGGAAAGGACAGAAAGATGGACTTGATTATCAATGGTGATTTCTTTATTGGGAAGTAGGCAGGGAAGAGACCATGAATGTGAGCTAGCACATGTTTTATATAAAGTTACACTAAGTACTTTTTCTGAAACAAGGACGATTTAAAATACTCTTAGAGATAATAAATTACAATAATGAAATTGACTAAAAAAAAAAGAAATTATCAATGGTCAATGTTTAAAATTGGTTTTTGATTATGTAATAATTAAACTGTTGCAAACATTTTGCTGTTTAAATTCTATGACCATTTCCAAGGAAGTAATGTCTTATTAAAATTGCCATTTGCTTCTACATTTATACAAGCTATATTATTCTACCAAAATTATGCTTATTTAGCTGATGTTGCTATAAGAGGAAAATCTTCAGGAAAATAGGCCACATTCAAGATAGTTTAAATGCACTTACATCAAGAACAATTGACTGCATGGCCTTCGACAGATCCTTAGCAAAGTCCAGAACACCAATGACAGAATCGTACTTGCTCACAGCCATCTGAAACAGAAAAACACATGATCACACACCACAACACAACTGCTTGCATCCAAGATTTTAATTACGTTTAAGTCAGTTTTTAAGTATTCACAAAAAATTTAAGGTGATATTCTTTGACATAATCAGAGAGCAGCTAATTTTAATAAAAAAAAAATAGTAGTAAAAATAGGAGTACTATTGTGGGGCAATTAGATATGGAAAAATCACGCACCTTCTGATCTTCATTGAGTTCCTTTCCATTTTCTACATCACTCCTGTAGTTATCCAACTTCATCTAAAGAGGAAATAAATGAAGTTAGACATTTTTGGTGTTGGATGTATCAAGTGTTAGTCAATAAATTACTAAACAGAAAAAGGTGTGTCAAAATGTCTGTCATTTACATTTGTTTGTCCAAGCAAACTATTATGCTTTTTCTAGGGGTTTTGGATACTTTAGCAAAAATAAACAAAGTACCTGAATCTGCCTAGTGTTATCAGGGTGCGAAATTAGCGCTAGACCTCTAGACAATGCAGATGTTTTTCGGAAAGGCCGCTAAAAATTTCCAACTTACTAGACCGCCAGTCTAGCAAAAATGTTGACAGCGATCCCCACCAATAGAATAAGATTCCGCTTTTTTAGAAGTTTATCGCCATCATATAGCGTTAAAGCTCTAAATTTGCTGCCAAATGATGCTTGTTCGGGAATTCCCCTTCGCCTTTGCGACTGCTTCTTCAAAAGCACGCCAACCTCTCCTCAAGGAGAAGATTTGAAATAAAGTTTGTGCATATGAAGAAAGTTTGTTGTCTGAAATGGATGTAATTTACCAGCAAACCCTAACTGTTAGGGTTGCTGGTAAATTACGTCCATTTCAGTGTAAAGTAGTGTTGTTAGTAACAACACTACTTTTCACCACTCAAAGTGCAACTGCTGAGAGATATTTTAGTTTGTATAAACTTATACTCACGGATCTTAGAAATAACCTTCATCCCAAATCATCACCCAATTGATGCAAATTAGACTTCTCTCCAGAAATCAGTCTATTTGATCCAGAGCAAGCATTCCAATTTTGGAAAAGAGATGTAAAAAGAAAAAGGCCAAACACAAAGCCATATTTACATAGAGGCGCTTTTGAATCTAAATGGGAGAGTACTTCTGCAGAAGCATCTGAATTAAGTGAAAGTGATTGTAACAGTGCTTTCACAGAAGAGTCAGACAACTGATTAACGAGTGTTGATGTAAAAATTAGTAGTTAATACATTTAATTTTAGATAGTAAAATTGACTTCTAATTTAATTTTTTTGGTATAGCAAAATTTTTCAATGTCTAGTACTTTTAAGTTCCTACTAGACCGATTACCTAGCGTAAAATGTTCTTAATTTCGCACCCTGGTTATATATATTCTTTATTGAATTTAAGTCCCATTAGAGCTACACAAGACAACTGATGCTGGTATTATAGTGCCCTAACCTTCAACATAGTGCCCTATAGGGACATTGTATATCCACACATCATCCTGATTCACAATAACAAAACAAGACCCGATTGTGGATAATAAAAAGCAGGTAATAAAGCAAGTAAAATTTGATATTGGATAGAATGTCATAAATCATTAAATCTTATTCACAGTTTAGAAATTCTGGTAAAATCCTAGAATCGGTATACAGTGATTATTTTCTTGCCAAGCTTGTTACCGAGAAAACACATTTCCTGAGTGGCCATTCTGAAAACGCGAAGCCAGAATAAGGTTGACCTAGGGTTACCAGGTCAAAAAAGTAAAAAACAGGACACTTACTTTTAAAAAGCAGGAAAAAAGCGGGATTAGCAGGACGCATTGAAAATTGAGAAAAAAACCTTATTATTAGTGCATTAAACATTATTTCATTATATTATTTAAACATTAATTGCTTATTTTTCTACAGAACCAATTTTTCTTAATAAGTCTATGTCTTTGGATATATTATATATCTAAAAGACAAAGACCGATGTTTTGAGTAGATACATAAAACCAGGGCTAGAAAAATCTCAAAATTTTTACATGCCCTGTCGGGCATGTTTGTATTAGAAATACATGCCCGAATAAAACTTTTACATGCCCAAGCTCAGGCCGAGCGAAAGGGGGAGGAGGGGAAAGAAAGCTGTACCCAGGCATGAGTTTGGCAAAAATTTAATCAGTTACATTGTGAAGTAACTAATTTCGACTTGAGATTAAAATTATCAATTTTAAAGAAGCAACGGATGGATCTGTTGGGGATTTATTAATGTTTATTTAAATTAATTTATGGAAAGGTATTTTTGATGAAATTTTTACCTGCCCAGTCGGGCATGTGAGGCGAAAAAATACATGCCCGATTGGAATTTTTACATGCCCCGGGCATGTCGGGCAATATAATTTTCGAGCCCTGCATAAAACGCGTTTTGAAGTAAACTTTTACACTTTGAAATGCATACAAACGTCTTTAAAGATCTTCAAAATCAATTGAATTTTCAAAAATACGGACATTTAGGGATTTTTAAAAAATAAATACGGACGGCAGGACAGAGCCGCTAAATATGGACGTGTCCTGCTAAATACGGACGTTTGGTAACCCTAGGTTGACCACATGATGGTGAAGGAAGCTTGCTTCGACGAAAATACAAACAGACACTTTCTAACGCAAGAGTTCTGAATCAGTTTGGAAGCGTGGGTTTTATGAGTCATAGGAAACAACTTAGCATCTGAAGGAGAAGGATTTTAAAAATCTGCTTTGAAAATCAGCATTGAAATATTATAGATTGAACTTTACCTGATAACTAAAGTATGCAAATTACAGCTGTAACTTTAAAACATGCATGGTTGCCGGTTGCGGAACTTCGAAATTCAGGTTTTTTGGCGAAAAAACAATGGGAAAGGTTGCTAAAATTGGCAAAATTCACAATTTGACGATTTTGCCAAATTTTCTTAGCTAAGGGTCGCCGTAAAACGGAATCCGGCAGGGTTGCCAACAATTACCAGGCTCTAATGTATACTTGAGCCTGGGTATTAACTATGCATGCTCAAGGCAGGCTTACTGGAACCATGTAGTATACATTGAGTGCACAGGTTTTATAGAGATTACTCTTTTAAGGTCCCAAGCAATTTTGTTTTCTCTCGAACAACATCAGTAATTATCATGGGGCAGCATTGTAGGGTCAGAAGCAGAAGCCTTAACACACCCTTGGAGAAGGGGTAAATTTTGTTTTCTTTAAAAAACACCAGTTCTGGCCATTAGTAACAAACGTTAAAAAATTAGCCATTTTAATAATTTGTGAAAACTTAAGTAAATTTTAAAGGACAACTTTAAAACAATGATCTTCCTCGGTAAAATAAAAAAAAAACTACCCTACACAAGATCCTTGTATATAAGAACAGACTAAGAGCAGTTAGGTAAATCTTTAGAATCCGGTGCTGCTTGGCGCTTGTCCAAAAACAACAAATAATTGGCGAAACTCGCGTGCTTTATCATTGCCAGATTCTTTCCAGCCAATGCAACCCTAGTTTCTTTCACTGATTTCTAAGGTTAATGGATCGCAGATAGCTACGGAAGAGTTGGAAGTCATTTTTTTTCTCCCAGGTCAACCCCAAATATCTAGTCTAATTGGAATAAACGTCGCATTAGAGCTGCACGATTGGCAATAAACTTTGGTTTGAATTAACGCCGTACTAGAGCTACACAAGAGGCTATACAGTACGCAGTTTAGTTTCGTTTTAATTTTCGTCGCTTTAGAGCTACACGAGTGGCAATCCAGTACGCACCCGTTTGGGGCCCCGGGCAATTTTTTTTTCTCTTAAAAAACATCAGTATCCAACATCGGGCAGTTCTGTAGGGCCCGTTGAAAGCCTAAATACCCGTTTGGGGCCCCGGGCAATTTTTTTTTCTCTAAAAAAACATCAGTATCCAACATCGGGCAGTATTGTAGGGCCCATTGTAAGCCTAAATACCCGTTTGGGGCCCCGGGCAATTTTTTTTCTCTAAAAAAAACATCAGTATCGAACATCGGGCAGTATTGTAGGGCCCATTGTAAGCCTAAATACCCGTTTGGGGCCCCGGGCAATTTTTTTTTCTCTTAAAAAACAACAGTATCGAACATCGGGCAGTATTGCATCAGGGCCCATTGTAAGCCTAAATACCCGTTTGGGGCCCCGGGCAATTTTTTTCTCTCTAAAAAAACATCAGTATCCGACATCGGGCAGTACTGTAGGGCCCGTTGAAAGCCTAAATACCCGTTTGGGGCCCCGGGCAATTTTTTTTCTCTTAAAAAAAAAAACAGTATCGAACATCGGGCAGTATTGTAGGGCCCATTGTAAGCCTAAATACCCGTTTGGGGCCCCGGTCAATTTTTTTTCTCTAAAAAAACATCAGTATCCAGCATCAGGCAGTATTGAAGAGTCTGTTGAAAGCATAAAATTTTGTTTGGGGCCCCCGGCAGCTTGCAGACCGGCCCTCTTCGAATCGACAAAATATTCAGAATAAATAATAACCGGAATATAATATAACTGGAACCAGATATTCAGAGTTAACTGTAACCGTATAACCTCAATTCTGATGCGCGCGCAACTTTACCCACAATTCATCGCTCGTAAGTATCAACAGCGTCGTCAATTGGACGAAAAAATAAATTAAGAGCAAAATAATTCCATTGTGCGCGCACATCATCCGGGCTTCTTACCCACAATTCCGCGCAAGTATTACCAGCGCCGACAATTGGATGAAAAGACTTTCGCCGTATCACCAAATAAAATTGTTTATCGCTTCCTACAAAAAACGCCAAATCTGTTGGCGACAGAAGCACCGGATTCTAAAGATTAACCAGCAGTTATTTAAAAACGAAAAAGTAATTTATATCTGTGTCCCCCCCCCCCCCCCGATCAGATTTACTGTAAGGTCATCCTAGCGATGCTTTCACATTCGGCAATTGTTTTTTATGGCAATCTACTGGTTAATTTCCAGAATCCGGTGCCTTTTTCGCCAAAGGATTTGGCGTATTTTGTAGCAAGCGATAAACAATTTTATTTGGTGATACGGCGAAAAATCTTCTCGTCCAATTGTCGGCGCTGGTAATACTTGCACGGAATTGTGGGTAAGAAGCCCGGATGATGTGCGCGCACAATGGAATTATTTTGTTCTTAATTTATTTTTTCGTCCAACTAACGACGCTGTTGATACTTGCGAGCGATGAATTGTGGGTAAAGTTGCGCGTGCATCGTAATCGCAGTTACGGTTAACTATGAAAATCTGGTTTTGGTTATTATATTTCGGTTATTTTTTATTCTGAATATTTTGTCGATTCGAAGAGGGCCGGTCTGCTAGCTGCCGGAGGCCCCAAACAAAATTTTATGCTTTCAACAGACTCTTCAATACTGCCTGATGTTGGATACTGATGTTTTTTTAGAGAAAAAAATTGCCCGGGGCCCCAGACGGATATGTAGGCTTTCAATAGGCCCTACAGTACTGCCCGATGTTGGATACTGATGTTTTTTTAGAGAAAAAAAATTGCCCGGGGCCCCAAACGGATATTTCGACTTTCAATGGACCCTACAATACTGCCCGATGTTGGATACTGATGTTTTTTTTAGAGAAAAAAAATTGCCCGGGGCCCCAAACGGGTATTTAGGCTTTCAATAGGCCCTACAGTACTGCCCGATGTTGGATACTGATGTTTTTTTAGAGAAAAAAAAAATTGCCCGGGGCCCCAAACGGATATTTCGACTTTCAATGGACCCTACAATACTGCCCGATGTTGGATACTGATGTTTTTTTAGAGAAAAAAAATTGCCCGGGGCCCCAAACGGATATTTCGGCTTTCAATGGGCCCTACAATACTGCCCGATGTTCGATACTGATGTTTTTTTAGAGAAAAAAAATTGCCCGGGGCCCCAAACGGGTATTTAGGCTTTCAATGGGCCCTACAATACTGCCCGATGTTCGATACTGGTGTTTTTTTAGAGAAAAAAAATTGCCCGGGGCCCCAAACGGGTATTTTGGCTTTCAATGGGCCCTACAGTACTGCCCGATGTTCGATACTGATGTTTTTTTAGAGAAAAAAAAATTGCCCGGGGCCCCAAACGGATATTTCGGCTTTCAATGGGCCCTACAATACTGCCCGATGTTCGATACTGATGTTTTTTTAGAGAAAAAAAATTGCCCGGGGGCCCCAAACGGGTATTTAGGCTTTCAATGGGCCCTACAATACTGCCCGATGTTGGATACTGATGTTTTTTTAGAGAAAAAAAAATTGCCCGGGGCCCCAAACGGGTGCGTACTGGATTGCCACTCGCGTAGCTCTAAAGCGACGAAAACTAAAACGAAACTAAACTGAGTACGGGATAGCCACTTGTGTAGCTTTAGTACAGCGTTAATTCAAACCAAAATGGATTGCCAATCGTGCAGCTCTATTGCGCCGTTAATTCCAACTAGACTGGATGTTTGCGTTTGACCTGGGAGAAAAAAATGACTTCTAACTCTCCCGTAGCTTTCCGCGATCCATTAACCTTAGAGATCAGTGAAGGAAAGTAGGGTTGCATCGGCGTAAGGGAATCTGGCAATGATTAAGCTCGCGAATTTCGCCAAAAATTTGTTGTTTTTCGACAAGCGCCAAGCTGCACCGAATTCTGGAAATTTACCAATCTACTACCGAATTAGCTCAATTGGGAAAAGGTATTCATTGTTTATTTTTTCATTATATACGATCTATGGTTGTGGAATAAGCGCTCAAAATTCCATTCAATTCTTTTGGCGAGATTTTGTAAAAATCGCCAAGAAAACCGTACAGTAAACTTTTGCCGCCCCCCCCCCCCTTTAATAGTTAAAGGATTACCATACAGATTGCAGCAGGTTATTAGTACATGTTTGTCAGAATGAATTATTTATTGCATATTTACAGTTGCCAAATTTCCGCAAAAGCTGCCGATAGAAGAAAGGATGTACCGATTCTAGAATTTTAACCGACTATTGTAACACAACGTTTTGAATTTGACACTTTCAACATTGGTGTTTGTCAATGTCACAATTCTAATACAATCAATAAGATTGATTAGTTTTTTTTGTTAGATGACGCAACCTTTCACAAAGAATTCAAACACAGTCAGATGGGTATATATTGATTGATTACTCTCAATGCAAACACAAAATCTAAAATTTTTTGACAAAATATGCGTATGAGAATAAAAAAAAGTAATATGCAAGACTTTTTATTGATTGCAGTATATTTTTTAATGCACTTCATGAAATAAACAAATCGCACCACACGGTACATGAACGATTGAATTTTACACGTACATTACTTAAAAAATAGATGCTAAAACATAATCAATATCATTTTATAAAGAATTTAAAGCAAAATATAAGAAAATTAACAACAATTAGACCTTAATTTACGCAAACACATACAAAATACATGTCAAAGATAAGCCTAACGCGCAGTCTGATCATGCGTAGTTTGAAACACCTATAAAAACGGGCAAGGATCGTTTGCATTTACCTTTCTCTTTTCCAGGTTTCGCATCCTCTTCTCCAGCATGTTGGAGAAGAGTTTGAGTGGGTCGGTAGTCTCCATTACCACAATTTTCTCGACTTTGGCAGAGGCGGACGGCATCCTAAACTCACCGTAACAATAAGATGAAGAAGACGGAATTGTTGTTGGTTTTCTCCTCGAGACCGAAAAACCACATTTTACTCTGCTGTTGCCAAAGTGGCGTGAAATAAGTGATTGGTTGTAGCTTTTGAGTTAGAGCTACGTAAGGATAACCAAACCAAGTAATGATGTCCTCAAATCAAACATGTTGTCAATGATAAATATAAATATTAATAACTAGCTTTATTTACTCAACACTGCGCGGATGTACGCATAATATTGAAGACTTTTATGTCATGCAAAATTTAAAATCGTGAAAATCGATAATCCTCCCCACAACTCACCAAATTGTCTTCATCGAGTCCTCTTCACCCTGTTTTTAATTTAGAATTTGATCTGGATCCCTGTCGAATTAGCATAGCTAGATTAGAAACTTTTATTCCTGTAATAGCCTTTTCACACGTAGCACCTTGATCACGGAACTTCCATAGGAATAACATGGAGAACCGCTGTAGAGGATTGTTCATTGAATTTTTTCGTGGAGACACGAAAATCGGTAAACCGGTTTTGCGGAGAGATATAGGTAGCCAATCAGCATCAAGTATAGCTCTGACGTCTTATTGGCCAAATCGAGTTTGCCAAATGGAGAAAAATCTACTTTATGCTCGCCAATGTTGATTTTTGTAGTTAGTACTCCTTGTTACATCGGCTTGTGGGGAGCCTTGTGGTTAAGATCTCGCAGGCGCGCAACCACGGGGGGGGGGGGGGGGGGTTTCTAGGGTCAGAACCCCCCCCAGAACCCATATTATAGTCAAATTTTATTTTGTTAACAATAAAAAAATCGAAAGTGATGAAAAAAAATTCCATGGAGAAACACTATTTCGCTCGCCGCCAACAAAATATAACATATAAGAAATTGTAGGGATGGCGGTTTTTCAGAAAAAAACGATGTTTCAAAAACCGGCTTCTCGGTTTTACTGAATCTTAAGGCTGGCCTTATGAAAAAAAAACGGTTTTTTGGTCAAAACCGAGGGCAAAAAAAACCGTTTTCGGTTTTCCATCCTCAAAGTGTTTCAAATATGGGTGGCGGGAAGTATAAATCTGTGTAAAACAAAATATTTCCAACGAAACTCTTTTCTATGTGGGGGGGGGGGGGGTTGAAAAAAGCGCCAGCTCTGATAAAGTGACATGTCTTGCCCCCCCCCCCCCGGATACTATTTTAAACCAATAATACGCGTTATCTTTGGATTACTGTACTTTTTTCACCGTTTTATTTTTAAAGTTTTTCTTTCGCGCCTTTTCTATGTAATTTCTACTGTAAAGTACCTGAAGATATGAGTATGTTGTAGGGAAAGGCACTTTTTTTTTCTCTCTCTTTTACTGTTTAGTCTGAATGCTTAATATAAATCTAAGGATGGCTGTTAAGTTCTGTTTTCATTGCATTTCAATTGCTTTTTTACATTTAAAACATGTTTTATATCATTTTATAGATATTGTTATATAACGACATAAATACATAGAATTTTTTAATTATTCCGCATCGGCGATTCGTCTTCACGACGTCTAAAATGTAGTTATAGATATAAGTAACATCGTTGAAGTTTGGAACATTGCCCGAAAATAATATATGTTTTGACCAAAAAGGTATAAAAAAGGGTTAGCCGAAATCTTAGTTATAGTTAGTCTACTAAAAAAGCAATCCTTTGCAGAGGAAGTGTACGTTAAATATGCTAAAAAGTCCTGACGCTGCGTACGATGTCACCCTGAACGGTTGCGTTGGGTGCCTACTCAGAGGTACGACGGCTCGTCACCTGACTATGATTCTAAATTACGACGCCCGTCGCCAATTGCTATCGTTTTGCTCTAGTGCGACGATCATTCAAATCTGAACTAAAATTATAGCAACAACTTTTATTATCACAAAAACAATATCAAGAAAATAAAGCAAACGAACGCCAAGGGAAAACATGAAATTCAAAAATCAAGTAGTCTATTATACTATTAACGACTGAGCTTGGCTCCAACAAGACTGATATTATGAATTGCATTACCCATAAACAATTCTAATCGTTCTTAAAAAGTCTAAACATTTGCAACTGGCGTAATAAATTTCTCTATTTTTTTTTCGAATAAAGACTGGCGCGATCATGATGAACATTGATATAGTCGGAGGAAGCATAAAAAAACCCCATAAAAATAAAATATTGACTGATTTATTTGAAATTGGCTTTTTTTTTCCATCGTGTATTTTTAGCTTGCTTATTATACATACAAGTAAAATCAGTGTACTACACGTAAGGAGTTTTTGCGCGTCTTTTTATCGTATTCGATTCTAAAATCTGGATTGGATATATGTCATGAGCAACATATCGGTAAGTTTAATTTCTTCTCTTAAGTATCTGAGGATGAGTTGTTTGTACAGGGCCGGATTTAAAGCTTTGCCGCCTGTAGGCTGCAATCAATTTGCCCCCAGATATAGTTTTCTCGACTATTTTTTTCTTTCTTTCTACATATTAGAATCATGTGCACTCTAAATCAAAAGCGAATAATAGGTGATTTTTTTTTAACTGTTCTACTATTTTTCTTTCATCTTCCAAATTCGGGGGAGAATCTGCAATTGTAATTTCAGCTAATATGTTCACTACTAAATATTCATACAATATAAACGTTTAATTTTTGCATTAATGTCATTTTTTTTCTGAAAAAATTATTATAAAGATACTAATATTTTTATGCCGACTGCCGCTTTTCTTGACTTAAAATTTGCCGCCTCCAAAAATTTGCCGCTCTAGGCTGCAGCCTACTTAGCCTATTTAGAAATCCGGCCCTGTGTTTGTAATTAACTTGGGCTTTTTTTTATATCTTTCTATTGTTTTTATCTGAATGCTTTAACATAAATGTAGAAATGGCTGCTCAGTCAGTTCTGTTTTCATTACATTTAAATGAATGTTTCATATTTTAAAGCACGTTTTTTAATAATTAATTGCTATTTTTACGGCATAAATGCATACAATTTGTTTTAATTATTTTACATCGGAGATTCGCCTGTCCTGTATGACGCCAAAAGTACACTTAACAATATGAATTGCTTTGCTTTGTTGAAGTTTGAAATATTAGATCATTTAATTGTTTTTTTTTCTCTTTAAATATGTCCGATTTCTATCAAATTGATTAGTTAGTTATCGGCCAAAACGCGACGTGCTTATAAAGATTGTCCGATTGTTTTGTTTTATTAAAAGCCAATTCACTGCGCCCTTAGATACTTTGCGATTTGCCCGGCCAATTCGCGAAGTGGCCGAATTCGGCTGTGACCGTAACATTTACACTAATTTCTTTAAACAAAAATGCCCAATTAGTTTTGTAATTATAGAATATTTTAACTTTTAATTTGTTTAAATTTAAATAAATGTTCAATTTATCTTTACTTTTACCTCCTTTTATAATAAAAATAGTAATTTAAAAATAATAATTTAACTAATTAGATAAAACAAATCCGGTGATTTAAATTGTCTAATTAGTTAAATTATAAATAAAGACATACAATAATTTGTTATTTATTACACTTAATTTTTATTTAAAAAAAATAAAACATTAATTAACTATTGAATACAAATGAGTTTCGTTTAATAAAAACTAATGTTGACAAATAGTAACTAATAATACTAAATTAATACCACAAAAACTGCATTAAAACAAAAGTAACTTAAATTAAAAATCAATTTTAATTCAAATAGTTTGGATTGAAAAAAAGTAATTTTTAGAAAAAGTACTTTTAATTGAGAATAATTTTAATTAAAACTAACTTTAATTACAATTAATTTTAATTACAATTAATTTTAATTACAATTAATTTTAATAACAATTAAATTTAATTACACTTAAATTTAATTACACTTAAATTTTATTAAAAATAATTATAATTGGAAAGTAATATTAAAAAATTGAAACCCCCCCCAGGATTTTTTTCTAGTTGCGCCCCAGAGATCTCGATCTCGTTATCGTAAGGTCTCGCGATCGAGTCTCGGTACCACTGAAGACGAATATGCGGAGTACGTGCTCGTTAAATCTGTTGGGACCGAAAGTTTTTCCACGGGTACAGGTCCCTGGAGACTATTTCCCTCCCCTTCAGGGACTTGTCTAAATTGTGGAAATGGCGCACGATAGATGGGAGCATCTGTCACGTATGTGTGCGTGTGTTGTTGTGTCTGTCTTACATGATGGATTATAAGCGGGTCTCTGACCAAGCACACAAGCCTGACAATATATGTATAACAACCAACCAATTCCTACACGTGATAGAAATTTGTAAAAATATTGAAAAATTGAAAAAATGTGCCAAGACTAGCGATAAGTATCATTCACAACAACCACTCCAGGAACGTGTGACGTCAGAATCTTTGCAGGTGGACAACCCTGTCCGAGCAGTTCCGTGCACAAGGGATACCGTGTGAAAAGGCCTTAATGGGACAAGTAGCAAAAAATTCTCCCAAATTCTCTATAACGTAAGTTCAGAAATGAAAGCTGTACGTCACCAGAAACACACAATTGGTGATACAATTTTGTTATTTCGCATGTTCGCTAGACCTAAACCAGACATAAACGTAATTAAAAAAAAAAAGATAAGTTCCATATCTATAGTATATGAGATAGACTGCAATAATAACGAAACTTTTGAACAAAAGAAAGGAGAAATTTGCAGTAAAGGTAAGTTCCAGGTCCATTCTGCACACGTAGGGGTATGAGAAAGAAAAAAAAATTGTGAAATGCTTCTTCTCACACATTAATAGTATAGAAGATAACGAATTTTAAGAATATATATGTGGTATTTGACGGTTAAATACTCTCAGATATAAATAATTAGATCATTGTGGATCCGAAATTTGATGTTTTTTTTCAGATTGTATTTTGGCGATTTTGTTCAAATTGCGGTTAGCGGTTAGCAAAGGGCTGAATTAAAAAATATTATTTTTTAATATAAAATTCGGTTTTATGATTGCATTCTCTATAGACTTGTCAGCATTTTTTTTTTAAAAAAGGTTATAAATAAATTAAAAAAGATAACTTAATATGCGAAATCGTTCACTCTTCCGTTAAGTTAATGTTTTGCTCCCCGCCGACGCAAACTAGGGTAATGGAAAATTGATTTGACGTAACTACTATTATAACTGTATTATTGAGGACACAAATAAAAAAAATTAGTCTTAACTATGTTTACATACAAGCCAAAGAGAACCTTGCCAGCTTTTAACAAGTCATTGTGCTCATTTAGTTAGTTTTCGTAGACTTGGCAATCTTTCAAAAATGAGTTGGCTGAGTATCACACGTGCTACTGTTTATCTAACTAACTTTTATTATGTTTAATTACCTAATATAAAAAAATAAGGACATTCCATGTTTTCTACACAAGTCTTGGGGTGCGCAGATTAAAAAAAAAGTGAGTTTTGAGTATAATCGTTCTGTCATTCTAAAACCACTATACAGTTTTAACCAAAAAATCCCTAAGGATTTCAAATTTATAGTAGCGTCATCATAATAAGATTTTTGTTAAAATCGTGCATGACAAAGGATTGTTGCCATATTTTTTTTTTTTGGGGGGGGGGGGGTATTTTGGTTTTAAAGGCATTTCTGAAGAACTAAAACCTTCCTAAACCCCTTCCTAAAACTTTCCTAAATCCCCTTAAACAAGCATTGAACAGAGTACTACCTAACAAATATGTTTATTGCGTGGTGATTGACAGTCTTGTGGTGTTTCACACCAATAGTTAATAAATAAATAAATAAATAAATAAATAAATAAATAAATAAATAAATAAATAAATAAATAAATAAATAAATAAATAAATAAATAAATAAATAAATAAATAAATAAATAAATAAATAAATAAATAAATAAATAAATAAATAAATAAATAAATAAATAAATAAATAAATAAATAAATAAATAAATAAATAAATAAATAAATAAATAAATAAATAAATAAATAAATAAATAAATAAATAAATAAATAAATAAATAAATAAATAAATAAATAAATAAATAAATAAATAAATAAATAAATAAATAAATAAATAAATAAATAAATAAATAAATAAATAAATAAATAAATAAATAAATAAAAATAAATAAATAAATAAATAAATAAATAAATAAATAAATAAATAAATAAATAAATAAATAAATAAATAAATATATGCCGCATCTACAAGAAGGTTTTCTTTGAAAAAGTCATATAACGTTAATAGGAATTTGACGGGTTGTTGTGATATAATTAAGGAAAAGTTTTCTCAATACACACATTAGTACACTCATTAGTTGAGTTTTGCAGGCTTGTAAAAAAAAAAGAAAAAAAAATGAGAAATAATAGTTTTTAGGTTGAGTGAAAATATATGGGAATGAAAAACTGAAAAACAAACTTACTAAAATAAATTAATTTTTTACAAATTTATGAATTTGAGACTGTCGCTTATGTATGAGTTGGACAAAATTATTTGAATAAAAACATGTAAAAGTTTTTAACGTAAAAAGTGGAAGTTATTATAATCGTTCAGTTCGTCCGTCTCTGTCTGTCACCCACTTTCATACCCAGTCTACAAATGCTACAGACAAATGTGATACGAAAAAAAATTCCGCACATCAAAATGAGAAGACATTGAATTCGAAGTACTTCAATTATCAACAAACTGAAAAATCATATTCGAAAGAAAAAAGAATATCTAAGAAATCAATCGATATTATTAAAGTTATCTCAAAAACTAAACTCAAGCAAATGTTAAGAAAACTAATTTAGATGTTGAGAAATTTGGATGTCTAAAATGTTTAGAAAGATTAATTTATTTAAAAAAATATGTGCAATTCTTTTGATGTTTGCTTAGCATAACAATTGAAAAGCTTGATGAAAGAACGTGCTAGTAGTTAGTTTGCACCTAAATACGTTAAAATTTATGCTTTCAAACTGTTGAAAATTTACATAAATTTAAGTTTATGGAAATTCAATAATATGCTCATGACATAAAAATCTAAATTTTTTTCCAAAAATGTCACTTAGCCTATTATCTCATTAAACTCTTCAATTACTAGGTGGATTTTGTGGTGCTGCCATCTAGGAAAAGGAATCATATTTGTTTACCCCTATTTTCATTACAATTTTTTTTTTGGAAAAAAAAAGAAAACAAACGAAGACATTTATTTTTTACTTTTATTGTTGCGTGATGAGAAAAAAAAATAATAACAATTAAATCAGTTCTAAGGGGCTTACATAGTAGTATAAAGGTACCATTTAAAAAAAAAATTATGCGGGAACTATAAAAGCACATTTTATTCAAAAATACTTCTTGAAAATTAAATTTATCCGAAAATAATTTGTTGAAAATATTAAAAAGAGTGGGATGGTTGTGTTTAAATTTTAAAACAGATAGAAAAATTTATAAGGAAATATATTAGTATTGCATATAAAATTAAAGTTCATAAAATTATATTTTAAATAAACACTCTTGATTAGTCTGTTGGCTTCATAGATAGTATTTTTTTTTTAAATTTCAACCTTTGTTGAAATACATAAAAACCATTTCTAGGAAGATACCTGAAAAGCTTGTATGTTTATTTTAAAGATAACTTTATGTACTTTAATTTGATGTGCAACATTAACATGTTTTTTTAAACACTTTATTGAAATAAAAATTAATTATGTATAATAAAAACAATTTTAGATTTTTTAAAAACTTTATTTATAATTAAAGCCGATACAATTTTATTAAAACCATACATTGCCTCCCAGCATAGTATAGAAGATTTTATGAATAAACAAAATCAGGTTTAGAGAAATTTTAATAATTTCTTACACTCTTTGCTGCAACCGCTAATCCCACCATGAGCCCTTTTTAATTTTTTAATGATATCTTCATTGAAGTATAATTTATAACTTACATTTTTTTAAAAAAAAATTTCATGAAAAATACTCTCTTAGACATTTTAAATTTTTCACATTTTTATTCTACGATTTTTTTTTTTAAGAAATAGGAAAATGCATCAAAATCTATCACTTGCATCAAATCAAATCAAAATTTGGGAAGAGGCACTTATATTGCTATGAAAGCATAAAATACTTTTGCTTCTAAAAAGGTGTGTTATATTCGAATTAAAATTTTATTTTAAAATCACGTTTATAACTAGTCGGAAAATTTGTTATAGTATTTTTTTTTAGTGTTTTCCATTTGCAATTTGGACTTATTTATCATGTGAATGAAGTAGTCTTGTTGGAAGTAATTTTCTCTTATAATAGGCAATGTTGTATTTAAATGTTGTGTTTCGCGCTGAGTTCAAATATACAGGGTGAGGCAAACAAAAGTGGCCCCTAAGTGGAGATAAGAATACGACAGAAATGTTGCCAAGTCAAAAACCAATACAAAAACAGGTTTGCCAACTGAAGCTATTGATCGCTTCAATATTAAGCCCAAACAAACGCTTGGCGACTTATTAACACTTAGCGGCAAACAAGGTTTGTAGAGCTGACCAAGAAAAGTTCCCACTAGTGACTATTTTGGTAGTTATTTATCCAAGAGAATCGGCCCTTTTTGTTTTTGGCAATAAAAAACATTTTAAATTGATTGCAAAACACAAAATTTGCATTATGGGACGTCTTCATGCAATAAGAACTGAGATCTGAACTCAGCACTAGTCTATGAGTAGCTCCAATGTGAAGCTAATCCGATCCAACCAATTTAAAAACAGGTTTCAGGCGGCTTCAAGAGTTTTTCTCGCCAAGCATTTCAACGTATTCCTATCTCTAGACCGGGGCCACTTTTGTTTGCCTCACCCTGTATAATGATACACAACTATTTTAACAGGAAATAGTTTATGTATTTTTTTATAATAAGCATTCTAAATTCGAAAAAATGAAGAAATAAACAAAAATCTCTATTTTTAGTGTCGGTATTCCGACCCTCACAGGTTTTGACCAAGCCGAAACCATTTTCAAATTGCTATGTCCACACTACGACAATAAAAACTGCCAAGAAATGCGTGTGCATGGAAATGCATATGCAATTTGTACCATTCGAACTAGGTGCGCGCGCATGCCTGTACAAATTGTATATGCATTTCCATGCGCGCGCATTTTTTGGCAGTTTTTATTGTCGTAGTGTGGACATAGGCTATAATTGCTAAAATGTTCTTTTTGAGACATTTTGATGACGTTGCAAGTCTCACTTTTTTTTGCGGTAACGTTGAGTGACAGTAAAAATCCTCATTGTGTATAATCACTCTTGAATCTTCAATACTTAAAAGTAATTTTACCATCATGCATGCTATTTTTCTTCATTGGGTGCTGACCAGTAATGGGAGAAATTAATTGGTATAAAATAAAAGTTTACATAATAAACAAGTAACCGTTATTAAATCTTTGCATCGCCGGATATACAGCTAGTTTTCTTATACGATAAGTACTAGCATACCGGCTAAGTTTGCATAAAACACTACTACACCACTCTAATAGTTTAATTACTCAAAATGTAACTTAGATACGCAAACGATAAATCATGTGTCAATAATTAACTTGATGTATTTATTTAACCAAGTTTAAATTTATTAAAATAAAACCTTGGTAGGGTACATTTAGTTGGTATAGAATGCATCCCGATTGCGTTACCAATGCGATTAATCAATCTCTGTCAAGTGAAAATGAAACCCCATTTCAGTTATCCTTCTTTACCCTCATTCAAGAATTCTTCTCAATTAAGTTCGCATTAAATCAAATTCAATCCAAAACGGAACGGATCGTTAGCATTCTACGATTATCGCATCCGCCGCTCCATAGAATTTCCAGATGTTGCCACACATACCCAACTAACTTCAATCCCAAACGATAAATCACTGGACTTAAACGAAAACTTTTACGTGGAGGACTTGTCTAATTTAATTAAACATTATTTTTTGTTATTTTCGAAAAAGTTGCAACTTTCTTCCACGCTTCAGTTAATGGCGAATGGAATTTTGAGAAAGAACGTTTTCGCTCGGAGTTTATTCTGATCACAAACTTCTGTCGCTTCTCGTGGTTGCACGGTAATTAAATGCGCACAGCATTAATCTTAATAATTCTCTTACGTAAATTATACTGGATTTGTTCATAGAGTGATTATTCTTTTTTTCGTGTTCTTTTTTGTTTTGTTTCTTGTTTTGTGTCGAGTGCCTATTCGACTAGCAAATATTCCCAGACGAATGACGTCCCCACTTAAGAATTCAGTTTTCATTGTGGGGGAATTAATAATTAAACGGAACAAAATGACACTCGCCATAAGCGTGCACTCCCTTGTAGTAAATTAAATTACGTTCTTATAAAAAATATATTTCTTTCTTTTCTAAAGAATAAGTGCATAATAAATGAAGTGTGTATAACGGCTCAACGGAGCTAATATGAAAACCCGATGTTTTCTTCTATGAAATTAAAATTTAATAATACAAGCAATGTTTTATTTTCTTAAAGATAAAGTTTATATATTTTGATGACATTTTAAAAATTCATTTTGAGAATATTAAGTAGGTTTTCAAGAGTTAAAAGTAGAATTAATGTAATCTGTAGTCAATTTGAATAAAGGCACCAACAACATAGAGCAAATTTATATACATAAAAAGAAAAAAATTAAAAGATACTTCAAAACATACAAACGTCAAATTTAAGAAAACGATAATTAAAATAAAAAAACTATTAAATAGATGTGTAGTTAGAATATTTTATGATCAACCGCACTTTAACCATTGTATACAGTTACCATGGTTTTTACGTGAAACGTTGCACCAATTTTAGAGAAAACTTACCGAGCTCAAGTTAACAAGGAACCTTACACAAAATGCTACATAACTTGGCGTAACCTTCTACACTCCTGCTTAATCATCAGTATTGGAAAACAACAAGGATTATGATAAATATTGTGCATTGAGTAGTCGGTAATGCGACTGTTTCGTAATTGGAGGATTGCAGATTTGAATCTTAATTTTGAATTAACTTCGAGTAAGTAAAGAACTCTAAAAAAAGCTACTGCTTAAGTAAACAAGTTCGATAATAATTTCATATTTAACTATACTGTAGTAGAGTTAAACAGTAACTAGTAAAAGCACTTAAATTATACCGTAAATTTCGTAACAACTTCGGTGCCACGTTGGATTATTTATTTTTGTTATTTTAACTGATTCTGCTGTAACCTTACTAATTTTTTTATGGTAACGGTAGCCTTACTCTTCTTTTCTGTGTAACCTTAGTTTTTGTAGTGTAATATTACTCCTTTTGTGGTGCGTGATTACTCGGCTTTCTGGTGTCGTGCTATCTTTTATGGCATAAGCGTGCTTCGTTTTACGATGTAAACAGGTTCGTTTACGAAAGCATATGTCGTTTTGTAATGTAAGCGTACTTCATTTTGGGGTGCAAACTAACCACGTTTCTATGGAGTAAAGTTATTCAACTTCATGCTATTTAAAGTTACTCTCTAACGTTTGGGCAACACTTGCTTCTACCAGTTTCGTACAACAACGTTTCACGAAACGGTTTAAGTACTAAACAGAAGCTTTGTGTTTCAAACAGAGGGCCTTAAAGACTAAACTCACAGCACTAATGTAAAAAAAAAAAACGGTTTACATTGTATCAGTGGTTTTACTAACCTAACTCACAGCCAAACACTCAAATTTTATTACCAAAAATCGAAATTCCTTCGTAATAACCCCCTTTCGCATTCGATTCTGATTATCCGGATGGTGTGGTAACAGCAAGGGCCATCATCAAATGCCCATAGATTTCCAACACCACAATACACCAGAAAAACAATCAACATCGAAAAAAAATGGAGTAGGCTTAGTCTTGATAGGGTGTACAAGAACTCGATTTTCTGTGCACTGTGAAAAAAAATCTGTACCCATTACAAAACATTTTTTTGTAAAAAACTTTTCCTGGAAAATTTCTAGTAAATAATTACTAAAAATAGTGCTGTAAAAATACATAATATATTTTTGTTAGCATTACATGTATATATCATGTAGATTTACAGGACTGTTTTATGTATCCCACACAAGTTATGTTTCAGTAACTATACAAGAAATTTTTATGGATACCACATTTTCCGTTCAATTGCAAAGAAAAACAAATACGAATACAAATACAAAAATTGTCGACCAACAACAGGCCAGAGGCCCAGCAAGGTTGGTCCAAAATAAATCTAATTCTTTACCAGTTTCCAATAGTTATCAAGATTCTTCTTAAAATCTTCCACCCTCTTCGAATACACAACATGTTCTGGTAAAGCATTCCACTCATTGACGACTCTATTGTAAAAATAATGTTTTCTAACCTCCCTTCTAAAGCATGACTTATTCAACTTCTGACCATGCCCTCTGGTCCGGCTATTTAAGGTAAAACCTAAGCCCTCCATGTCTCCCTGTTTAATGAACTTGAACAACTGAATTAAATCACCCCTTGTTCTCCTATTTTCCAGGGAATACATGTTTAACGATCTTAATCTATTAACATAATCAATACCCGATAAACCCTTAATCATTTTTGTAGCCCTATGTTGAACCTTTTCAAGCATTTCAATATCTTTTCTGAGAAAGGGGGACCAAAACTGAACAGCCTACTCCAGATGTGGCCTTACCAATCCCCTATACAATGGCAAAATAATCTCTTTAGATTTAGAAGTGATACTTTTTCTAATATATCCTAACATTCGATTGGCCTTCTTACTTGCTTCAACACATTGTTTACTCATTTTAAAATCATTGCTCACAAAAACTCCTAAATCTTTAACAAACTCACTGTCTTGAATACTTTCTCCCTGTAAAACATAAGAATAATTAACATTGTTCTTACCCAAATGCAAGGTTTGGCATTTATTCACACTGAACGACATGCCCCACTTTGCAGCCCACTCAGTAATTTTCGTTAGATCACTTTGCAATTGCTCAATTTGCTCAACAGAATTTACTGTACTCGTCACTTTTAAGTCATCTGCAAAAATACTTAACTTGCTATTCAACCCCCAGCTGATATCATCAATAAACATAATGAATAAAATTGGCCCAAGTACAGAGCCCTGAGGCACTCCACTTACAACTTCATTCCAATCAGAATACCTACCATTAATGTGAACTCTTTGTTTTCTATTGGTCAACCAATTTTGAATCCAACGGATCGTGGCTGTCCCTAACCCAAATCTTTTCATCTTAAATAGCAAAGCATCATGAGGAACTTTATCAAAAGCTTTTTGGAAATCAATGTAAATAACATCAACCATATTGCCTTTATCAATATCCTCTGTAACAGTATCATAAAATTTTAACAGATTAGATGTACAAGACCTATCTTTTCTGAATCCATATTGATAATCTGAAAGAAAATGATTAGTTTCCAAAAAATTCATAATGCGCTTTTTCAACAGTGATTCAAAAACTTTACCAAGAACAGATGTAAGACTAACTGGTCTGTAATTACCCGGATCAGATTTAGGTCCCTTCTTGTATAATGGAGTGACGTTTGCCAGTTTCCAGTCAGCCGGCACCTGTCCAGAATTAAATGATGACCTAAAAATAGTCAGAATTACATCTCCCAACTCTTCTGCACACTCAACTAAAATTTTAGGATAAATATCATCTGGCCCAGGTGCTTTATTGGGTTTCATGGTTTTCAAAAGATGAATAACTTCCTCCCTAGAAAAATCACAATCAATACACTCCTGCTCTTCTGTAACCTCACCTAAAACCTGCACATTTTTATAATCATTATTAAAAACACTAACAAAAAGTCATTCAAAAGATTAGCCATTTCCGTGTCATCATGGATTAACTGTCCATGACTACCTTTAAATGGTCCAATAGACTTACCCTGCTTAACATTACCTCTAGCATAAGCGAAAAAACCCTTAGGATTATCCTTAATATCTCTAGCGAGATTCCCCTCTAATACAGATTTATGTTGTCTACTCATATTCTTAAACTCTCTCCTAGCAACTCTGTAAGCTTCTTGATCCACCTCACTACCAGATTGTTTTGCAATTTTATACGCCTTCTGCTTTAACCTAAGGGACTTTTTAATATCATTGGAAAACCACATAGGATACAGTTTCCTTTGGGAACTTTTACGCTTGAACTTAACATGTTTTTTCACAACATCATTAAGTTTTTCCTTAAACTCATCCCATAATTCAAACGTATGGGTACCTACTAGCCCATTCTCAAAAGCAAGAACAACATCATATCTCAAGTTGTCAAAATTAACATCTCTGAAAATTGGAACAACTCTTACACTATTATTCTGTATGACCTGAAAAATAATATCAAACTTAATACTATTATGATCACTCTCACCTAAGTGATCACTGACAATAAGGTTATGCACTCTATTTTCACAGCTACTCAAAACTAAATCCAGTATAGCATTATCTCTAGTACACTCTCTTACTAACTGATACAAAAAACAATCATCTAAAACCTCAAGAAAATCAAAACCTTGACCCCTGATAATCACATTATTGTCCCAGTTAATGTTTGGGAAATTGAAATCCCCCATAATCACAACTTCATTTTTGTGACAAATCTCTCTTATGAGGTTATACAAAACAATATCTTGCTCCCCACTACTGTTGGGTGGTCGATATACATTACCTATAACCAGATGATTACCATTAACATTGGTTAACTTAACCCACACAGAGTCGATACCTTGAGGGTCACTCTTGAAGTTTAACTCAATGCAGTTCAAGTCGCTTCTAATATACAACAGCACCCCACCCCCTTTTTTATTTAGTCTATCACGACGGAAAAGGTTGAAACCTTTTATGGTGAAAAAATCAGATATATCATCAGTACTTGCCCAGCTTTCTGTGATACCAATAATGTCGAGATCCTCCATTGCAATGATTCCCCTCAACTCATCCATCTTGTTTCTAATACTTCTAGCATTGCAATAGAAGACCTTCAATGTATTTTGCCCACATTTACTCAAATTGTTGCCCCTATGAATATTACCCCTACCCGAATCTCCTACTATGGCCTTCACCTTGGCCACTCCTCCGCCAAACTTGCCTAGTTTTTTGAAGCAAGGCTGTCCATCACTAACCTGCTTACCTTGTTTACACCTCTAGTGCTCAAGTGAACTCTGTCCCTTGCCATCCACTCTACTTGGCAACCCTGAAACACAGTTGTACTTTCAAACTTTCTCCTAGAAAACAGATCTAGGAACTTCACCCCCTCCATTTCACACACCTCTTTTAGAACATTGTTCATAGCCAATGCCCTAGCGTTCATCCAAGCATTGGACCTCTGCTCCTCCACACTGGAACAAAATGTCTACTTTCCTACTACGTGGGATCGAACCCCGGTCTCCCGCATGTCAGGCTATATATACCACTATAATACCGAGGAATAGCAGACGGCCGAAACCCGGGATCGAACCAGGAACCTTTAGATGATCAGTCTGACGCTTTCCCAACTGTGCTACTTCGGCACATAGATAGCTAGGAAATTAGAACTTAAATTCATTTGAAACAACCAACTAAAGTATAAATTTAAAATGGCGATTGGCTAATTGAATCACGATCGATTAGATTAGGTTAGGTTTGAATTATCCTCGCACTAGAGCTACACGAGGGCTATCCAAATCAAGATCGAGGCTAAAATACTAGAAATTATTTTGTAACTTCAGAAATGAAGATTTCTGTTCAGAATTACAAAAACTTTTTTTGTAAAATTGGTTATTTCTGTAACATTACTAAAAAAATATCTGTATGTTTACAGTATTTTTTTCTCAGTGTGGTGTAAGTTCATTTAATATTATTGGTGTCTAACGTTACTCCAGGCACACTGTAAACAGCACACACTCCTACCAGTTTCATGAAACAACGTTCCACCAAACGCTTTGCATTACATTGTACCATTGGTTTTATTAACTAAACTCACCGCATCAAACCCTCAAATTCTATTACCAAAACCGAATTTCCTTCGTAATAACCTCTATTTCGCATTCGATTCTGATTATCCGGACGGCAAGGGCCGTCATCGAAGTCCATAGAATTCCAACACCCCCTCAGAATAGATTCGATTCCTGCATTTCAATGGCGGGAATCCGAGAACCCTTCCATTAGTGATCGCTCTGGCGTGCGGGGCTGATGAATATAAATGGCTGCCATGTGTTCGCCGAGATTAGGGTTATGATCTCAGGCGGTTCATGAAAGAGAGATTCTTAATGTTGATGTTTGGTATGCAGAACAGAAGGGTCATTGTGGTTCCGGATTATATAGTTTGTTTCGTAATGTATGAGAAACCAACAAACAAAACAAAAATATGTATAAGACAAAGATTTTTTTAATTTGAGTTTTCTAGTAATTCTATCGGTGTTCAAATTCAGGTCCTTGTTTTTAAGTTAATTTGTGCCATTTACCAAAAGGATTTATAAATGTATAGCTTAAGAGAATAGTCCCACTTCCCCACACCTTCAAAAATGAAACATTTTAGAGAACTATTTAACTTTTTCAGTTTTTTGACCAAAGTTTTCAGATTTTTGCCGAAATAAAATTGTCTAGCATCATTTCAATTTCTAATTTTTTGATATTTACTAAGGTATCGAAATTACGTTTTCTACTTTCAATTACCTTTTCTGAAATGTAAGGTAATGAGAGTAGTGGGATGGGATCGAAAATACGAACTGGTGATTTTGTTTTCATCACCTTTTGGAGGGTGCTGATTATAAAAAAGTGTTTTTTATACATTGTTCCGTCTGTCGGTTTGAAACCCCTCTACAGTGCCTGATTTCGGCCTAGCCCTACAAGGCCCGGTCCTAGGGGCCCAGTCAAGAAGGGGGCCCTTAAAAAATAAAATCGCAAAAAAATAGTTAATACAAAATTTGGAAATCGCCTAACTCCGTAAACCTATTGCCTGCTGAACCTCAAAAATTGCCCAAATCAAATTAAAAATTTTATAGAATAACTACAGTAACTTACCGTAATATTTTGACGTTTATAAAAGTCGATTTAAAATTATATGTGATCTGTTTTATTGTATTTAATTTGCTAAATTTCCAAAATAGCCTCGAGGTAGTGGAGGGCCAGAAATGTCAACTGCATGAACGTCATATAAATTTACTATTTAAGGCATTGAGAATATCACGCATGTGCAAAGGGTAGTAGCTGACCACAGAACTAATTATAACTTGAGGTATCCGACTACGTTTGACACTTATTTTTTAATTAAATTTTAATACTTATATTTTATGTATTTTTTTTTGTTTACCAACACAACTAGTAATAATAACAAGTCAAAATTTTTATTTTAAATAAATATATTCTGTGTAATTTAGGATTTTGTAAGCAAATTGTGATGTTTTTTGCCTTTACTATAGACTTTGTAACTAAAAAAATATTTAAGATTTTTTAAAAATAATAATAAATTAATAAATCTTAGTTTGATACCTAGGGAATAGACTACAATCTTAGATATTTATTGAACCAATAAAAAGTTATGAGTTGTCGAAGCTAAGTTAAAGATTTTTATGTACTTTTTTCTCTACCATTTTTGATAGTGTTATAATTTTTATAATATTGCTTGAAATTACTAGTCTGTAATCTATGCCCTAGATAATAGTGTAACAAATATGCACACAAAATTTGAAAACATTCAGTTAAGTACTTTTTGAGAAATAGGGTTTGTCAAGAAGAAAATTTTCAAAATTTTGCAGAAAATCAATTTAAAGTTTGAGGTTACATTCAAATAGCAGGAAAGCCTTCTTTTTGGTACATAAGACATTATTCATCTTCAAGTTTCATATTCTTAATTTTTCTTGTAGATCGCAATTTTCTACTAGTGGTCTTTTCTTAGGGATTTGAAAGCCGTTTTCGTATAATGGAGTATTAATTGAGTACGAATGGATTTATAAAATATTTGCCGCACAAACAAAATAAAGATAGTTTTAGAATCTAAAAGAGTGGTGCTTTATTTTAAGATTATAAAAAAAATTCTGCTTTTTCCGAAAAATATGATTTCAACGTAGTCGGATACCTTAAAGCTATTGAAATTAACTTATGGGAAATACATTACAACGACCTTTAAATTGATCGATATATTGAGTGGTAACTGAAACTCTTATACCCCAATATTAATTTGAATCCTCTAGTTCTACTATTGGTGCATAAATTTAAACCCTACTTGCCTAGGCTCGTATGTGCTATGTAAAACAAACTATTTATAAATACAATCCCTGGACGAAGCAGCCACATCTTTAAAAATTAAGCCGATTTTAATGAGTTTTAAAAGCTCTTTGGACGTCTGCTAATACGAAATAAAAATGTTTAGCATATTTTAAATTGTCTCATTCTTATCCTTTGTAAATAAAAGTCAAGGGACCTAAACAATATTCTAGATTAAGCTAAATTTTATAAAGCTTAAAATTATTTCTATCATTTACACAGTGGGTTTTGCAACAATGCAGTAAATAATTTGAATAAATTCAAACTGGTTTTTCTATTAGAATTATTATTTTTTCTTTCCTGACAGGTAAAAAATAATATTAAAACTAAATAATATAGCTTCAGTTTTAATAACTAATACAGTTTGTGAAACTGCATTGAAAATTATGTTTAAACCTTCATCTTCATATAATTCCTAGACGTTACGTCGAAACGCAACCATTATTAATTTAAATATTCCCTCGATAACTAACGGAATTTTACTAAATCATTTCATTTTAGAACTGCCTATTAAATTGGCATATTTTAAAAGTTCGTTACTAAATCATCGGCTTCTGTAAATAAATTATGGTTTTGGTATAAAATATTTTTTTATGAATTTCTTGGGAATTAAACAAAAATTTACATACCATACTTCAAAAAGTTTATGATCGGCAAGGGATTCGTACATTTAGATAGTTTGCATGCATAAGCAAAACGCTCCATAGATATTATTTTGTGCTTCATTCGCATTTCAGGTTTACATGTTTACGAAAACTTTGATTTATATGAATATGAAAATTCACATTAAATGCCGAAATATAGTTGTTTGGTTTTCTTAGTTGAAATAAGGTAAGGAATAGCTTATTTAAATTGTCAAATATTTAAATAATATATTTCAGTTTTGGAGGTTTTAATTGGTAATATTTGATGCAAAATACTTTTTATGTAAATTAATGAATATATTCATGTCTACAGAGTGTACATATTTGAGAATAAATATTCAATTTATGGAATGAATTTATGTAGGGGAGAGGGGTTTTAGTTTACGTATATGTATATATTTTTATTTTTTAGTATACACTCTTAAAGCCGCCTCGGTGGCTGAATGGTTAGTGTACTGGCCTTTGGAGCTGCTGAGGTCGGGTTCGAATCCCGGTCAGGCATGGATATTTGTACTTGTCAATAAATGTTGTTATTTGTCGATGTGTTTGTGTCGTCCTTTCTTTGTGTGTCTCCTGTGACTGTCCCTTCTGGCGAGCGGGGTAATGGGCTACATAGCCTACGCCCTTCCCTTCTAGAGGGCGCATTTGCATTCCATTCCATTCCATACACTCTTAAAACGAACGAGCGATTTTAACTCAGTCTGAGTTAATTTCACTCCTTTGTGTGTTAAACCTCCGACAGGATTACTCCAAACGAGTGATTTTAACTCAGTCTGAGTTAATATTCAATCCTTTCCAGGGTCGCAAAATGCACTTCTCCTACTGGAGTGGATTTCATTTTTTTGTTTTTAAGAGTGTATGTATAAATTAATTTTTTTTATGTATTTTGAGGAAAATCTTACGTAAATTAAATCACTTTTACTTAATACACTTTTATCTACAAAATAACAACATTACTTTTCAAAAAAAGTAAATATAGATTTGCAAAATAATATTACTCCATAAATTTGGTGTAACGTTATTAAACCAAAATGGAGGCTGCACTTGATGCCAGGTTTAAGGAGTAAACTTTTTTTTATAATCATATTCTATAAATTTGGTCTAAAGTTACTTGATAAAGTTGTAGAGTAATGTGTTGGGTAAGGTAGAGGTTGTGGTACATATATATTCCCGCTTGTGTGCTTGATCAGCAACCCGCTTGTATAAGCCTTCGTCAATTAAAAGACAGACACAGAAAGAGTTTTTAATATCCCAGAGAAAGGAAAGTACACCCCTGGCGAAGGAGGGAATCGAACCCTCACCCGTTACAGCGTGCCGACTACTGGCGTAATGGTCTATGTCTATACCATTTCCAGCCTGAATGTAAGCTTCGAAAAGACTCTCTCTTCCCCATCATTCACTGGGTTTTCTACGAAAAGGGGGGAACATCGCTTATCTAATCCTAGCGCGCTTGAGGTTTACAATCAAAACAGTTAGTATTTCCCCATGTAGGGTGGGGAAAAAACAAGCTCCCGCCGTTTCGGAGAAAACCGCATGCGGGGAAGGGGAGGAAAATGTTTTCCAAGCTTGCATTCAAGATAGACCTACTATAAACCACTCTGCCATCCGGGCCTCTAGTAACGTGTTACAATCAATTTTTGCAGTGTATTTAAATCATTAAAGTCAATTGGTATCAAGGTATAAAAAATAATTATATATATAAAGAAATAAAACAAACTTTATTTAGTCAAAACCATTAATACTTCCAAAACTGTGGTGACAACTCAGTCACATCTACTACTAATTTATTTATCTGATCAAAACAACATAATAAATGAAGGCATTTTATTTTTTAAACTCTCAATTTGCATGCGGATTGCATTTCTTTATCAGTGATATCAATCGATGGAAAAACGATAAGCCTAATGATTCCCAAATAAAGGTTTAGATTATCATAGGACCTATATTGAATTACGTTTACTCTTTCTTCTTGAATTATCTTAAAAGAAACAAAGAACATGCATTTGTAAAGGAACAAAAATAACGAACAAAGTACTTTATCTGTATCAAATTAAATAAAATTTAGTAATCTGTCCGCCTTCTCAAAAGCATCTTTGTGTTTTATAACTTTTAAATTGTATCAATATAAATTACATTTTTATTTGAGTTGTTATCTACTATAGTCTAAAAATTTATTTTTCATGCAAGTGAACTTTTCTGATTTTTTGAAAGTATGTCATGATCATATTTGGATATTTGCGTAGGAAAAAATTTAAATGCCCACTCTATAATCAGTACTTAAATATGCTATTTCCACGAGAAAAAAATTCATACGAAAAATATCTAAAAAATAATTTTATCTTTATTAAATTAAATAAAATATAGTAATAGGTCAGTCAGAGAGCATTCTCTGAAATTTCTTTGTTTTTCTAACTTTCAAATTGTTTAAATGTAAATGACGTTCTTATTTGAGTTGTTAGGGACTACTGTTAAAAGAACTGTCTAATTCAGTGAAACTTTAATATTTATGTAGACTTAAATATTCTTTTAAAACTATATTTAATGTATAATAATTACATTTGAATGTTTGCTAAACAAAAAAAATCAAAGTCTCCACTCTATTAACATTGCTTAAATATGATGTTCCTAAAAATATAAAATAAACTTTTTAAAGTTTGTATTCATATCTCAGTAAATTGCATATGTCCAACCTATTTAGTTATGGATTCAAATTACGATAAAAAATATTTTTTCTAAAACTTTTTTTTAAAACAATTCTTGTTCCTTCTATTGCCTATAGGGCAGAGACTTAAAAGAATACTATGCTAATGAAAAATAAAGCTATATGTAGTTGTACAAAGTTATTTCTTAATTGCATTCATTGCCTACAAGAATTTTCACAAGTTCGCTTAAAATACTGTCAAACTTGAAATAATATTTTACCTAATTTAATTATCGATAACAGAGTGAGAATAGTAAGTTTTTATTTTTATTATTATTTTTATTTTTTAGAATGACCCACATAAGTATCTACGGATGGAATCTCTTTCAGAAAAAGGAAATGCCGTATCCAGTATTACTTATGTTAGTTAAAAATAGAATGGCATGATCAAATTGTAACTGGATAAAATATGACATGACGTTATAAGCCAAACTAAATAACGTTTACCAAATTTTCGTTGACATATTATTGCTGGGTATTATTTCAAACGAAATAAAACAGGTAGACGTGTGTTTGACTTTAAGTTTGGTCAATGAATAGTGAAAATGATATTGTATAGCTTATTCAGAAACAATGATTTAATTAAGGCATTTGAGGAAGAATATTTTATTAATAATAATTATTAAATACATATCCATTAATATTTAATAAACTACTACTAAGTAGTACAAGAGTTCATAGTAGGCCAATGCTTGCTATGTCAACTTAATTAATGGAGTCAGAAAAGCTCTCTTCGGTGTTACACTATCCATGTGGTATGGGTAACTTGCTGTTCCGAAAAAGAGGAACGAAACCCGTTCAGAACCTGAAAAATACAATCGGCCGCGTGTGAACAGGTTTCATGCTTTGGTACTTTTGAAAAGCTGACAATCCCAACCGCGTGACTTCACAAAGGGCTTTTGTGGCCTTATTGTAAATAGGTTATGCCTGTGCTTATTTCAGATCTCGGAAAAAAGAGCTATGGGTTGCATAGTGTTGGCGCCTGTATGATCGTGTTAACGTATTATGCCAATACTCCCTAGATTAGAAGGCCGAAGAACTAAGTAACACAACATCACACTAGTAGACCGATTTCGATTTGTTGCCAATAACGCCGTATCTTAAAATGACGTCGCATCTTGATTCATCTTATCTTAAAAATTTAGTCAAATACAAGATCTAGTCACGAATGATCGTTGGTCAAAACCACAGAATCGGTCCACTAATTTGACGTCAAGCATTTAGTTCGCCGGCCTTCTAATCTAGGTGGTATTGATTATGCAGGTTTGTTGGCGGCCGCCAAGTTGGCTAACATTATATATAAATTCAGAAGGCAATGCCCACGTTTAGTGTCTAGTTTAAAGTGTCAGTTTTTAATGCCTTAGTTTCTATTTTAATGTTTCGTCTATTTCAACGGTCAATTTTAAAGTTCAATGTCAATTTTAATTCTTCAGTTTCGGGGTATAATTTTGATGTTTAGTATCAATTTCCTCTGCCATTTTCTACTGCATAAATAATGGTATAACTTGGTCGTAAGTCTTGCCTTTTTGTTGTTTCAATTGATGGTTAGTTTATTGTTGTTATCTTTATGCCCTTTTTATTTGTTCAATAAATATGAGAGTTTTACTGTCCACTAGTCTTTTTTTATTTTCCATAATCACATATTTTTTGGTTGAGAATTAACCAACACATAGTCTGCGTCCTGATTAGGTAGCAAAACTCACGAGGAATTCATAGTGTTTGGTGTCTCTTTGTATCAATCAGTTAAGGGAATGGAAGACTGGGAGGGACCCTTTTCCAATCTGGGGTTCAAGCTCCTATACCTCTGTCATAGAATTACTACCACTAAGCCAAAATACCTTAAATTATAAGTTTATTATGCAAATAAGTATTTAAAATATAACAAAGATAAATCCTCAAACCGTTTAATATTACTATAAATTTTTTATTAATCTTCAAAAAACTAAATTTTACGGTGTTCAAATATAAATATATTCTCGAGCTTATTTCGACTTGGAATTACTAAACAGGAATAAAAGTACCATATATTTTTTTCTAAAGGCACATTTAAATTCGATAAAATACGGCGATCCATTTATTACTTGCTCGGATACACGTATAAATCATAAAAGAGAGCAACATACTCCATTACAAGCAGAAATAAAGACATCGTCCGCTCTCAAAGTTGTTGCCTAGAAGTCATTTAGAAACAGAAACTCTTGGAATTTATTGCTTTTTAGTTCCTCGAATTCGAATACCCCATTCTGCGAGATCAGCGAAGCAATAAATTCCTAAAATTCTTTTGCTAAGTACGTCATGCTGGTTTCAAGTGCTGATGAAGTTTTAAATCGATTTTTTTTCTGATCTAGCTTTTTTTTGTAAAGAATGTATCCAAGAGTGCTTTTAAAAGAATAAAAATAATGATATTCGCTCTATTTCAAATGTAATTATAATTCTAATTTTAACATAGAAATATAAGATTAATTTTTATTCAACTAAAATATAACTAAAAAGTTATACTTAAAAAATTGAACCTTTTTTCGTTACATTAAATTCTGACTTTCACACATTTATGGGAAGTATCTCATTCATTATTAGGCCATAGTTTGGTTGAAACAGTGTAGCTTAAAGTACAAATTAATTGTATGATTTGAATAGCTTACTATTTGCTGGTAAATTAAAAAAAAATGTTTTTCAGCTGCAAATAATTCTTTTTACGGTGCATTTTAGGAAAACTAATGGTGCCCCCGCTTCCCTGTTCCGACTACTGGGAAGGCAAAGCTTCCTTTAAAGCTTCCTTTGCTTACAAATGCTTACTAAAAAAAAAAAAAAACAAAAAAAAAAACAAAAAAAAAAAAAAAAAACAAAAAAAAAAAAAAAAAAAAAAAGAGGATCAAGATAAAAAAGCAGCCAGATATATAGTGCAAAATCAAAAAACTAATAGAGGATGGTCCGTCCCCCCCGTTTCGGCCCGGTCATTATTTTTTCAAGCCCTGTTATGGTCCCGCCGCAATCCCAAATGACGTTTTTTTTTAAAAAAAAACTAATTTAATTATTAAAAAAACAAAAAAAAAAAAAAAAAAAAATCTCTCAGTGCACACGTAGTATAAAAAAGGAAAATATTAAAAAAAAATTTCGATTTTTTTAGAGCGTCTAAATAGGTCTTTTGCGATCCACAGACATACACACAGACAAACAGACAGACCGACAGACAGACTCTTTCTTTTATTATTATAGATGATTTTTTTTTTTGGCAAATCGATTGCACATGTATGAAAAAACGGACATATTTTTTGTTAAGTTTTTAATTGGCCTTGCATATGACTCGGGAACCTCCAACTGCAGATTGTTTGAATTAAAATTTAATAAGAATGCTGTTGACGATCAACCTAGATAAGCAAAAATAATTCTACACAAGATTCAAACAAGCACATGTTAGTAAAATGTGATCCTAGTATGTTAAATCAACTTACAAAAGTTTCGAATTATTCTTGTGATCTTATATAATGTTAGATGAATTTTGTATTTGAAGAGTACACGGGAAGAACCGATTGATTTCGTACAAGGCTTTCCTTAATCGTCTCTTTGGGGATGATAGCGAAAAAAAAAAAAAAACTTGGTAAAGGAGCCAGTTACTCGCTTTGTTTTTGTCTATCGCGCAAAAACCAATTCACGTCGTCAGTTGATTGAAACGAACCACACGTTTTTTTTTTACCGCCATTAAAGAACCAAAAAAAAAAACGTTTTCCGGTCGCCAGCCCAAGCAGAGCAGAGACAAATACGAAAGCCTCCTAAAAATCAAATCGGTTCTTCCCGTGTACTCTTCATTTATCTTCGATTATGTCTGCATTTAAACTGATATCATGTGAGTACTAGAACTTTTAATTTTATTTTCATCAGCTCTAAAAATTATATAAATATTAATCTCTTGCAACTTGGGGTCCCCGTTCGGAGAATATTTTTAAAACCTCCTCACAGACAATCAACACGTTAATTAGTTCTAAAATTGACCTGGTTTTCCCGATAAACTAAGATTCAAATATCAGTTTTCAGCCTTTGATTACAGGTATCAGACTTTTATTTCTATATAAAATGAAGTTGAGCGAGGGACAATAATATATTAGAGTTCTTATTTTCTTAATTTTTTTTCAAACTTTTAAAAAAGTTATTTTAATGGCTAATTTTAAAGGCATTTTGCATTGAAAACAATGTTAAAATAACCTGTTAACTACAAATAAGTGATACGGCCTTTTTGTTGCATTTTTAACACAAAATGTGTGTATTTTTAGAGTTTAAGTCGTGTCCCTAGTAACTATTAAGCATAATTTTTTTAAAAAAATTTCTTTGAAAAACATACTTTTCAGCATATATTAGTATGAAAATTGTGTTTAGATTAAGAGTGCAGGAAATTACTCGGGTATTAAGATGTTAAATTAAATTCACTTCGATTTTATAGAAAACTTGCAAAAATCCAACAGTACAGTAAATAAATTTCGAAATCATCTTATAAGTAACTTGGGACCTTTTTTGCCTATATCAGTTTAGCTCAAAATTCTATAAATAGCATTTGATTTTGTTCAATGCCCACTTTCGATAAAAAAAAACTGCTGAGTTAACTCTCTCCGCCTTTTTTGGTTAAGAAAATATTTAATATCAAGTTGTGCAAGTTTTCTAGCAGGAGATTATTAAGTATTTCATCTTTTTTTTTGAGCTAGCATTGATGTGATTGAAAATCGAAATTGCATTTAGTCTAATTTTAGTAATAAAATATTCTTGTATCTAATTTCTATTTTAAAGTTTAACCCGAGATAGATTGTCAAAGCATCCAATGATTATAGTAGAATGTGGATAAAAAAATATTTTCTTCTATCTGAGAAGTATAATCGTTTCCCTTTCTTTCATAAAAATGATAGAAAGTTGTAAGCTTATCATAAATATATAACTTATGTAAGTAATATGCTTAATTTGCTTTTAGTTTATACAGAAGCCTTTAAAAAGTTTCCTTTCTCTTTGATTTTTATTGATAGATAATAAATTTATTGCATTGGACCTTGGCCCGCTTACAATGGTTGGCAAAATCTATAGGGGAGAGTGTTGTACCTAGGGACAATTTTTGCATTTTAATTTTTTTCTTCGATAATTATTGTCAAAATAAAAATTTCAAAGCAGCATTTCAACACACCAATATATTCCTCTATAATATATTTTTTTAAATTCTGGCACCTTGAAATTAAAAAATTGCCACTCATTTAAAGTAGAGAGGATAAACTGTCCCAAGGTACAACGTGATGTTGTACCTTGGGACATGCTTTATAATTCAGTCAATAGTCATACACTTGAACTAATTTGGGTCAGGAAACAAACTTTATTTCAAAATACATCAGAAAATGTGCTCTTTAGAACATTTCATCACACGGAAGGAAAAAGATTTATCAGGTGTTGCCAGAATTATATTTTCAAACTTCAATCATTATAAAATATATCCAAAACAAAGCTGAGTTGTATTTTACATGTTTTGTGGAATTGCTCTTAAAATAAATAATAAAGATCTTTTTATTTATCCAAATTATTAAGAATTTAATCAAATTATTAATATTGTCCCAAGGTACAACACACTACATGGTTTAAATAAAAGCAAGATAGTGGCCAATCCAAATGCATTATCATTATTTCCTCATAACCAAAATATTTTAAAATATTCTCTTTTATGAAGAAAATAAAATGCAGTTGACCTTTTGTAAGAGTACTAAGGTTAAAAAATTATATTAGAATGAGAAAAATATTTACTTTGGGGTAATGAAATATTATTTTTTGTCACCATTTCATCAATTCAATGATGCTAGTGTTAAATTTTATTATGATTGATGGAAAGCGACGCTCTTGAAACAACTTCTGTTTAAGAAGATGTCCTCGTCAGAAAATATGTCCGACCACATAAACAGCTTCTTCGTGACGGTCGATAAACTACAAGAAATAGATATATCAATCGTCGACGACCTACTTTCTATACTTTTACTGTACAGCATTCCAGACAGTTTCGAAAACTTCCGGTGCGCGATCGAGTCCAGAGACACTCTCCCAGCTCCCGACGCACTAAAAATCAAAATCTTAGAAGAATCGGAATCCCGACGCGGCGGGGAAAGTCAACAAGATATCCCGAACGCCTATTTATCTTCAAAAAGATTCAACTCGCATTCGAAATCCAGTTGGAATCAAAAACAGAATGATAAAAAACAGCAAAATAAAAACATCGTGTGTTCTTATTGCTCGAAAAAGGGTCATAAATATGACGTCTGCTACAAACGCCAGCGAGAAATGAACAAAAAGAACTATCCCAATCAAAAGGAAAGCTCAACACCTGCCGTCGCCATGGCAACGAAGGAGCAAGAAAAAAATAATTCCACGCCAGAAGAAGCAGTCGCCGCTGTATGCTCCGGGCGAAGTAACAAATTTATCCTTGACAGCGGATCGACGAGTCACATGATTTTCGATAACTCCATGTTCGTCGAATTTACATCACAAGCGGACTCTTATATAACGTTAGCAGACGACAAACCCGCTAAAATAACGGGTAGAGGATCCGTCAGAATAACTGTTCCAGATGAAGAATATGGTACAAGGACATTGAAGCTAGAAAATGTCCTATGCGTTCCTGAACTCAAAACAAACCTGCTGTCAACTTCGAAGTGCACCCGTGACAACCGAATCGTAGTATTCGACGCTCACGAAGCTAAAGTATTTTCAGAAGATGGTTCTACATTGCTCCGAGCTGAAAGAAAAGGAAATCTTTATTTTGTCGAACCAATCGAAGAAAGGGCAGCTGTCGTCACCGAATTAGAAATCTGGCATCAAAAATTCGGTCACCTAAACATGAACGATCTGAAGAAGTTACGATCACAAAATTGTTGGAATATATAATAAACTCAAATGTTTATTTCCCTTTTGCTGTCATAGATGGCAGCACCAATCTAGCTGTTACTCTAAACATGTAATACCAATTGCCTAATGGCAACAGATCAAATAAAGCTGTCGATGTGAGAAGTCGTGTGTCTTGGAGTGCTTATTCACAAACTATGATTTGATTAGATTTATATTCCTGCAAATAGAATTGTTTATACATTTTAATTTTCCAACAAAAGATTATGAGACCGATCGAGCTCCAGCTACCTTGATATTGGACTTTTTATTGACTTTTAAACTTCAGTACGAACACCAACCGAAACTTCCAAAAATGGCAACGAATGCGTCTTTGACTGTTGTGAAGCTGAACAACGAAAACTACCAACTATGGAAGTTCAAGATGGAAATGCTGCTTGTAAAAGAAGATTTATGGACAGTCATAAACGATGACACTCCTTCACCCTTGACCGACGCTTGGACGAAGAAAGACAATCAAGCCAGAGCAACGATATGCCTGCTAATCGAAGACAACCAAATAGAAAATATTCGAGAACAGAAAACAGCGAAAGAAATCTGGAACAAGCTTAGAAGTATCCACGAACGGGATAATTTAACGAGTAAGCTCTATCTACTCAGAAAATTGTATAGCATAAAATATAAAGAAGGAACTTCGATGCAAGATCATATCACTAAAATCCTGGAAATAGTATCCAAGCTGCGAGCGGTTAAAGAAGAAATTAAAGACACACACATAGGCGCACTTCTACTATGCAGTTTACCAAATTCTTACGAAACCCTGATTACAGCTCTAGAAGCATGGCCGGAGAAAGAATTAAGCCTAGAACTGATCAAGAACAAGGTACTCGACGAAGCCAACAGACGTTCCGAACGCAAGCAGAACCAGAACGGTGACGCAGCCATCGCATTCAAGACAAGTAAATACAGAAATAAATACTGCACGTATTGTAAAAGAAACAACCACGAAACGTCTGAATGCAGATTAAAGAAAAGGAACGAATCGAATTTTGAACAGCCTCAACAGTCGAATTACCGAAATCAAAAGCCACCATTCCGAAAGAATTTTACCGCCAAAACAATTTTGAATTTGAAAACAGAAATGACGAAAAGCGAACGAATCACAGACGTCACTACGAGGAGAGAAGAGGAGAAACCACACCTTCCCCCCCGGAATGATGACGTCACAAGAGAAGCGAACAACAGTTGGCACTCCGCCAGCGTTCCAGAGAGAGAAGATCGGAAGGAAGGCTCGCGCATGCGTGATAAGAAGCAAGAAGAGGAGGACGGATCAGTGATGGAAAACCCCGTTCCTTTGAACGATCCGTTCCCAAGACTAGTGATCCGGAACATGGATACAGACGCAGTGATGGGAAAGCCCATTCCTTTGAATGATCCGTTCCAAGAAGACGCTGAAGCTGTTGTTGACAAACAAACCTCGCTAAAAGTAAACAAAGTCAGAAAATGTTCTTCAAATCTAGATTTCATAGTGGATTCCGGTGCCTCATGCCACATCGCTAACAACATGGACTTTTTCACGGAAATCGCAGAAAATAATGATTCAATAACTACAGCATGTGGGAAGAAGATTTACGCTGAAGGAATTGGAAATGGTTACATTGACTGCCTGTCAAAATCGGGTGTAACCAATCGTCTGGAAATTACTGACTGTTTATTTGTGCCTAGCATTGAATCCAATCTTCTATCAGTTCAGAAAATAATCAGCAAAGGATACGAAGTGAAGTTTACGGAAAATGACTGTAGAATCACTCAAGGCAAGAATATAGTCGCCATCGCTAAAAAAGACGAAGATGGACTTTATAGAATATATGATAAACGAGACCATGTTGCAAATCTGGCAACACAGTGCAGAAACAAGAACTGTACATCATTGTGGCACCAGAGACTTGGTCATCGAGACAATGCAGCAATAATCCAAATGCACAAACATGGACTTGTTCGAGGTCTCACGTTAGACGACTGTCAACATGAAGACTCATTCTGCGAGAGCTGCATTAAGGGCAAGATGTCTCAAACAAAATTCCCTAAGAAAGCATCGAATCAATCCAAACAAATCCTGGATTTGATTCACTCTGACATCTGTGGTCCTATCGACACTACAACTCCATCTGGAAAGCGATACTTCATCACCTTCATTGATGACTATTCAAGATATTGCCACACCTATCTGCTGAACTCAAAAGATGAAGCTGCTGAAAAATTCATGGAATTCGTAGCAATGGTACAGAACAAATTCAACAAGAAACCGAAGATCCTGAGAACAGACAACGGTGGAGAATATATCTTTCACGAGCTAGAGAACTATCTAAAGAAGAACGGCATAGAACATCAAACCACAGTCAGGTATACACCAAATCAGAACAGTACTGCGGAAAGAAAGAATAGATACCTGATGGAGATGACGAAAACAATGCTGAAAGATGCCCAACTCGACAACAAATACTGGGGAGAAACCATCTTGACAGCAACATACCTCCAAAACAGACTGCCGACCAGATCAACGCAGAAAACTCCTTTCGAAAGATGGCATGGATTTTTGCCCTACATTGGTCATCTGAAAGTCTTTGGAGCGAAAGCATTCTCCTACATACCAAAACAACTCAGACGAAAGCTCGATGACAACGCAGAAGAAGGTGTGCTGGTGGGATATAGTACAACTACAAAAGGCTATCGAATTTTGAATCCAGCGACAGAGAGGATAACCATCAGCAGATCCGTAAAGTTCAACGAAAGAAGTAAACATCATATGGAACCACCAGCAGATACCTCAGATGAAGAAGTCTACACACCTCTCAACTCGCAAACAAGAGACACTGAACCTGAGCCCATCCTGAGGAGATCCCAAAGAATCAGTCGACCACCAAACAGACTCACGTATGCTGCTAGAGTAGAAATTTCACAAGCCCAAACTCCTGGGAAGAAGTCCAGAAACTTGAAGGCTCAACCAAGTCAAAATGGATTGCAGCAGCAGATGATGAATTCAAGTCACTCATGGAGAATGAGACATGGACGCTTGTCGACCTACCAAAAGGAAAGAAAGCCATTGGTTCCAAATGGATTTTCAAAGAAAAGCCTCTCCCAGATGGCACTGTGACCGAAAAAGCTCGACTGTGTGCACTTGGATACTCTCAAAGACCTGGAGTGGATTTTGATGAGACTTTTAGTCCAGTCACCAAACACAGCACCATAAGAGCCGCATTGAAGATTGCCGCTACACAAAAGATGTATGTTAGGCACCTCGACATCAAAACAGCTTTCTTGTATGGTAAGCTTGAAGAAGAAATTTACATGAAGCAACCTGAAGGATATGAAGAACCAGGGCAAGAAGATAAAGTTTGTTTACTCCAAAGATCAATTTATGGATTGAAGCAGAGCTCAAGAGTCTGGAACAAGACTGTAGTGAAAACCTTCACCGACTTGGGTTTCAAGCAAGGAGATGGAGATTCTTGTTGTTTTTCAAGGAAGGAAGATGATTGTCTGACCATCATACTTCTCTACGTAGATGATGTTTTACTGCTAAGCAACTCAGAAGATAAAATAGAAGAAGTGAAAGCAAGACTACAGAGCCTGTACACAACTAAAGATCTTGGAAATCCAACTCACTACGTGGGACTCCAAATTGAAAGAACAGAAGATGGCAGTTTCTACGTACACCAAACTTCAAAGATCCAACAACTGATCCAGCAACACTGTGAATATGATCAACGTAAAGAAACCTATACACCGATGTCATCAGAGTTCCAGAAACAAGTGACCTCCGACAGTGAGATGCTAACACCGGAGAAGAAAACCAAATTTCGAGAAATGATTGGTGCACTATTATATATCGCAAATTGTACGAGACCAGATATCAGTGAAAGCGTTAGTGTGTTGTCACGTTACGTGGAAAATCCTACAAAGTATCATTGGGATAGTGTTTTGAGAGTCATTTTGTATTTGCGTACAACGATTGAGTTAAAGTTGTTTATAAATGCCAATTGTAATTCAAGTAGTGTTGAGGCATTTTGTGACGCGGATTTTGCGGGTGATTTTATCGACCGGAAAAGTACCAGTGGATTTATAATTTACTTTGGTGACACCCCTATTATGTGGCAAAGTAAGAAGCAGACCTGTACTGCTCTATCTTCCACTGAAAGTGAATTTGTGTCGTTAGCTAATGTTTCAAAAGAAATTTTATGGGTAATTAAATTATTTAATGATTTTCAATTTAAAAACATAACTCCTGTAACAGTATTTGAGGATAACTTACCTTGTATAAACATGTTAACTAATGATCGTTTAAACTCTAAACTTAAACATGTAGATGTAAAGTATAATTTTGTAAAAGAGATGATTAATGATAACATAATTAATGTCCAATATTGCCCAACTAATCTTAATATTGCTGATATGTTTACTAAGCCGTTACCGAAAATTCCCTTTTTGAATTTAAGATCTAAGATGATGAAATAATATTATTTAACTTTTTTTTATTGTGCTTATGAATATATAACCATTTGAATTTATTAAGGGAAAGTGTTGGAATATATAATAAACTCAAATGTTTATTTCCCTTTTGCTGTCATAGATGGCAGCACCAATCTAGCTGTTACTCTAAACATGTAATACCAATTGCCTAATGGCAACAGATCAAATAAAGCTGTCGATGTGAGAAGTCGTGTGTCTTGGAGTGCTTATTCACAAACTATGATTTGATTAGATTTATATTCCTGCAAATAGAATTGTTTATACATTTTAATTTTCCAACAAAAATATGATCAAAGGACTATCTTTCAAAAACAACAATGACTCTATTAAGGACTGCAAAATCTGCATTCAAAGTAAGCAATGTGCCACCCCTTATCCAAAAAGGTCTAAATTTGTTGCAAATGATATCCTCGAACTTGTACATTCGGACTTGTGTGGTCCTATGAAGATTCCCTCACTTGGCGGATCGCGATATTTTGTGACATTCATCGATGACAAATCAAGGTACACCGAAATATTCTTCCTAAAGAACAAAGATGAAGCAAAAGATGCATTTCTGAAATATAAAGCCTGCAATGAAAATCGTACGGGTAAGAAGATCAAGGTTTTACGAACAGACAACGGCCTAGAGTACGTGGGTAAAGAATTCGACCAATTCTTAAGCCAAGAAGGTATACGCCGAGAAAAATCTGCTCCTTACAGTCCACAACAAAACGGAGTTGCAGAGGTCAAGAACAAGATTTTTTGCTCCACAGCGAGATGTCTACTCTCCCAAGCAAACCTTGATTCAAGTTTTTGGGCCGAAGCCGTTCGAACCAGCGCTCACATCAGAAACCGATGTCCAACCAAAGGCGTAGCCGAAAACAAGACCCCATACGAACTATTCTTCGACAGAAAGCCATCAGCATCTTACTTCAAAATTTTCGGACAAAAAGCATTTGTTTTAAACAAACCTAAAAAGTCCAAATTTGAACCAAGATCACATGAAGTAATCTTTATTGGATACTCCGACGAAGCGAAAGCCTATCGCTTTTTCGATCCCAAAACAAGAACTATCATCGTAATCCGAGATGCTAAGTTCATTGAAGAAATGAATCCAACTTTAGAAGAAGATGAGCAATGGTACGATTTCCCCATCGAAGATCCAGATCCAGCAGCCGACACTCACGGAGAACCCAATCCTGAAACCATGTCCCCGCCGCCAGCCGCCCATCAACCAATGAGAGATGAGCAGTCCCTTGGCGACGACGACGTCACTTCAGGAGAAGAGGAGGAACCGGATGGCGCAGACAAACTCCGAAGGGTTGCCGGGTGACCGCGAAAAGAGAGAACGATGAATCCAGGGCGACCAAGGAAGCTGTATCACTACGCCAAGTTGGCGAGCGCCAATAGCGCCATGTATACATCGCCGGCGAGCAGGAGCGGAGAAGTCGTGTTGACATCCCCCAGCTTCGCCGAAGCCGTACAAAGTAAACAAAAGGATGACTGGATTTCAGCCATGGAGGAAGAATATCACTCACTTCAACAACAAGAAGCTTGGAAGCTCGTAGAAAGACCAAAGAATGAAAAAATAATCCCATCCAAATGGGTATTGAAGACAAAGTTTAAACAAGATGGCACGGTGGACAAGTTGAAGGCCCGCCTTGTCGCCAAGGGCTGTTTTCAAAAGCCAGGTGATTATGAAGACAGTTTTTCACCTGTCTCTCGACTATCTTCAATTCGCGCTGTGATATCCTATGCTGTCGAAAACGATCTGAAAGCATATCAACTGGATTTTGTGACAGCGTATATCAACGGCGACATTGAAGAAACCGTTTTCATGGAGCTACCTGAAGGTTTCGAAGAACCAAATAAAGTTTGCCTGTTGAATAGATCGCTTTATGGGCTAAAGCAATCGGGTCGGCAGTGGTACAAGAAATTACATGAAAAGCTTAACTCGCTTGGTTTCAGTGCTCTTCAGTCAGACCCTTGCATTTATAAATTAAATACAGCCACCCAAGAGATCATTGTGTGTGTTTTCGTGGATGATTTGTTGTGTTTCACCGATTCAGAAAAAAGCTATCACTCCATACGGGATAAGCTAGCTTCATCATTTAAAATGAAGGATTTGGGACGTCTACATTATTGCCTAGGAATTGAATTTTCACAAGACCAAGGAAAATTAAAGATGACGCAGACAAAATACATTGATGACCTGCTTAGAAAGTTCAACATGGAAGATACGAAGACAGTGTCAACACCATTGGACCCAAATCAAAGATTGACAGCTGACATGAGCCCAAAGACCGATGCTGAAAGATCTGAGATGAAAGACATCCCTTACCAGTCCCTGATCGGATCACTGATGTACCTCTCAGTAGCTACCAGACCCGACATCACCCACAGTGTCAACTTCCTCAGCCAATTCAACAACAATCCTGGAAAGCTCCATTGGCAAGCAGCGAAGAGAATCCTCAGATACCTGAAACTCACCAGGAATCAAGGCATCGAATTCAAGAAGACGGGTGAACCCCTCACTGCATATGCTGATGCAAATTTTGCTTCTTGCACTTCCGATAGAAGAAGTTTCACCGGATTCATCTGCAAGTACGCTGGTGGTGCCATTACATGGGAAGCAAGAAAGCAGCGAACAGTGGCCTTGTCAACAACTGAAGCTGAATACATGGCACTGTCAGACATCGAAAGAAGTGGTCCACCTAAGAAGATTTTTTAGTGAATTATCCTCGTCATGTGTTTGTGATCCGAAAATAGTGTACAGTGATAATCAGTCTGCACAAAAGCTAGTGCGTAACCCAGTGTTTCATGCACGAACAAAGCATATTGACATCCGTCATCACTTTGTGCGCGAAATTTTCGAAAAGGGTGATATAAATGTTGTCTATCTAAATACCAACGACATGCCAGCTGATGTTTTGACCGAATCATTGTGTGCACCCAAGCATAAGTATTGTTGTCAACTCATGGGACTTACATAAACAGACAGGCAACTCATCGTTGAGAGGGGGTTTGATGGAGTATCACCAATAACTTGCCTGTCCCCTGACTGTGAAGTGAACTCTCCTAAGTATCCCTCCGCCAAACTGAACTGCGCTTCGTTCGAAGCGAACAGTCTCATCTTTTGAATCCTGCTCTCCAAGAGTAGTCACGCTAGTAACCTATCCCTAATGGCGGGACCGTTGGTCCAGTAAATCGCCCTAAACTTCTTTATTAATTCCATAACTTAAATTGATTGTTCTAATGATGTTAAATAATAGTCTTTCTCAATCTACACGTTGCTATCTGCTACTAAATCCCATCAATGATGATGGCTGTTGGTTAAGGCTACTATAAGAAATAAACAATGTATGAATATTGCCAATCGATTCTTAGAAATTGTCAGTGTCCCAAGGTACAAGCGTCCCAAGTTACAACACATTCCCCTACACAATAATATTATAAAAATACCATTATATAATACTAACAAATCTATTTGAAGGCTACATTACAAAAAATAAAAACAAGTGAAATATAAACAGGCATTCAAATATACATAAAAAGAAACACAAGGAAGTAAACTAATAGACATTTTCATCGATTCTTAATATATATTGTGTGAATTTTATAACTGATATTTAAAAAAATATTAATATTATAATAGTTTTTGTTATGAAGTTTTAAAAAAGCTGGAAAATCGTTAGAATATATTGAGTATTTTCTTCAGAAGGATTGGTAAACAGGGCAAATTAAAATTAAATGTTCCCAGCTATCGTTTTCGGATGTATTACAAATTTTTCATATATTGTGTGGTTCACCAAGTCATCTTAAGTAAACAAACTAGTTATAACAGTAACAGAATTTATTAAACTACAAATAACAATAAACTTATAAAAACATGATGAACTCAAAATCAAATCCGCGGTACGACTAAATATACAGAAATAAATAATAATAATCCAAAAGGGGTGTACGCACAAAAAAAAAAAAAAAAAAGAAGCAGCGCTTGCTGTATTTATGCAAATCAGATCAAGTGGTTACAGTTAAAAGGTGCTCGCCACAATTGTAACTTTGATTTTTATAGGCATCAATAGTTTTAAAATAATTTTTTTTTGTAATATTTATCAATAGCTCCAACTACAAACTTTGTAATAGAAATAAACCTCAACCCCAAAAATGCTCAATTCTGTCAATTGTTTTATATCGCCATGTTGTTCAGGAGATTACATCGATTATAGAGAATTGTTGTAACAAATACAACATCATTTTTTCTTGCTCTGACAAGAGTCAGAAGTCACCGAAAAGAAAAAGAAGTAGTTTATTATTGCTATTGTGCCCTCAAGATCGACGATAAAAATGCTATTATAAAAACCAGATGGTGTTTAGGTTCTGGAATTTGTACAAAGGAAAAAATAATGCATTGTTTCGAATCTATTTTTTTTTTTATAAAGTTAAGTTTTTTTTTAAGTAAACATGTTTGAAGACAAAGTACAGTTGTAGAGTTTTGTAGAGTTTGTAAATGTGTATAGCATGTTTGCTCGGAAGCCAGTAAGCAAATATTTATATTTGTTTTGCTAATAAAAAAAATCGATTAGATAATTGCGGATTTTTTTTTGTTTTGCGTCTATTATTACTTTAACGATTTTTCTTACCTAAGAAAAAGAATTTCTTTTAATCAGTTTCAGATTACGAAGTTAGCGAATTTTGCACGTAAATGTTATTTCGCTTAGCTGGTTAAAATTAATTAATAAATGCTTATTTTAGCTTAAATTATTGCTCATTAAGAGTTTCACTAAGGCTAAGGTTGGAAATAAGAAGGGGAAAAACAGTTGTGCGAAAATTTCCTTTTGTCAAGTTTTACTGCATTAAAACTAATACAAAGGAATCGGAAATGGAACAATAATAGACGAGCGTCGGCGCGAAGCGCCCTCACTCCTTCATCGAAAGCTTCCCATAAAGGGGTTAACTTTGGCTGGGAATAAATCTGTACAAGGTCCTCGCTTGTAAACTGGAAACTGGGTGCTACAAAGGCTCTGCCAAGCAGGACCTAAAACATATGAAAAGAAACATAAGATAAGTAATCATAATTAAAACAATTTTAGTAAAAGACATAGCACAATAAACAGGGACAGAACAAGGACAAAAACAAAAATGCATAAAGCATCGTCAAAATAAATCAGTTAATATAGACGTGTCAAGTTGACATGCAAGTCAAAATTACCAATATTAATACAAAGGAAAATAGTTTTACATAACTTTTCTTATGAAGTTCCACTGCTTTAAAATTAGAGCAAAAGTAAAGAGAGCTTTACAGAATGTTCCTTTTAAAGGTCTGCCAAATCTAGAGTACTGAAGGAAACAAAAATCCGTTTTATTTAAAGTTAAACACTTTTTATGTTGCACTGAAATCGGCTAGTTTATAAAACTAGAGGTGTAAAACACTACAAGATTTTCTATTACCTCTTAATAAACCATTTAAAGGTTATATGCTAAATAAAGTAATTTCAATAACTTTATTACCTAATGTCAGTTGCGATTTTCTTAAAATTATTATGACTTTGGAATTTTTCAAAATCAAATTGAAGTCTTTAGCTCTCTCTATTCATTTTTCAGCAATGTGTTTCATACCAAAAAAATTCTATATACTCTACCTAGGTGAGTAGAACGTTGTAAAGTCCACGTACAACACTGTGAAAAAAAATCTGTAACCATTACAAAAAAAAATGTAAAAAACTTTTCCTAGAAAATTTCTAGTAAATAATTACTAAAAATAGTGCTGTAAAAACACATAATATACTTTTGTTAACATTACATGTTTATATCATGTAGATTTACAGGACTATTTCATGTATCCCACACAAGTAATGCTTCTGTAACTAAACAAGAAAATTTCATGGATACCACATTTTTCGTGCAATTGCAAAGAAAAAACAAAATGTCTGCTTTCCCGGCGTGGAATCAAACCCCAGTCTCCTGCGTGACAGACGGGGGTACTGACCACTACACTTCCGAGGAATAGCAGACTGCCGAAACCCGGGATCGAACCGGGAACCTTTAGATGTCCAATTGAACGCTCTCCCAACTGTACCATGTCGGCACACAGATCGTCAGGATATGAGAAGGCAAATTCATTTGAAACGATCAGTTGTAAATTTAAAATAGCGATTGGTCTTCAATCACGTTCGAGGCCAAACTTTAGTTCATGTAGCTCTAGTGCGACGATAATTTAAACCTAACCTAACCAAACTTTAGTGGCGATGCGCGTGACACTTCATATAGAAGAACGTGATTGGTTGAAATAAATTGCAAATACTAGAAAATTTTTTGTAACTGCAGAAATAGTTAAATGTTTTATTGATTTTATAAAACAATCTCGAAAAAGTCGTTCAGCTTATTCGATTAGCTTGTCTATTTTTGAATTCTTCTCTACCTAGCTCTTCAAGTGCAAAGCCAATTGTAGCTCTTTAGTACTTAGTTAAAGTACTTATTAAAAATTGAAATTCTAAACGAGTACCTTTTGACCAAACGATATAACCACGCCTCTTTAATGAGCCACTTACGTTCTTAAAGCTGATAACTTAAACAGAATATCTCAAACGTACAGGAAACTTCAACTTAGACAGACGACGGATGGACTAAATAATCAGAATACTCTAAAAAAAGGAAAACTGTTCCAACAATGGACCAGAATGACGGAATTTAAAATTCATAAGAAACTAAATGACTCACTCACGATTCCGCTTTAACTTGATGTTCCAAGCACGCGAAAAAAATTAAAATTCTCTGGATGTCCAGTCCAATTTTGAAAAGAGTTTGCCTCGGGGGAAAAATTTATGACTTTGCGACACAAGAACTAGTGTCAGGAATTGCGTGACCACACGACATGCATAATGGCTGAGATTTGACTCGAATATTAAGACTTTTTGGTGATGTATTTTGGCTTTCAAAACTTGGTTTCTTTTGATAGTAATGGAATCAAGGAGGTAAAACAAAAAGGAGATGCTATCGGAAGAAAAAATTAATGTTAAACTAGGCGTGAAAAGTGAAACCATTATCACTTACAAGATGCACCCAAGCAAATGCCGGGCGATTGATTTGGTGATATGTTAATAAGGAATTTTTTTAATAAACTAATTTCAGTTATGAAACTACATTTATTTAAAACTAGCAGTATGGTCCCGCCTCACTGGGAACCCGTTAACTTCGCATTGCTTCCTTTTTAGAGGTATGCTTACTTGGGAAAATGGGGGACATTCACGGCCATATCCACCTGAGCTTCAATTCCAAATCGCTGTGGTAAAAAAAGCGGTTAGACAGGTTAAAGCAGTAGGAAAACATTAGCACGTGTTTCGAGAGGTGTAGGATAACAAACCACGTGACATCACATGAATGTTCCCCATTCACTCAATATCTAAACTAAATTCAATTCGTGTTGGCCCATGCGCAAGGAAAAAGCAAATAATAACAGAGAATGGTGTCAAGCCCCTGTTACGGCTCGGTCGTTGTGTTTTGAAGCTTTGTTATGGGGTCTGCCTACTTATTAAAATACACTCGAAATCAAAACAAAATTAAATTCGTGTTGGTTCATGCGCACTTAAAAAGCAAATACTAATAGAGGATAGCGTCAAGTCCCCGTTTCGGCCCGGTCCATGTATTTTCAAGCCCTAGTATGGTCCCTCACTCCCACGTGGATGACGTTTTTTTTTTAAAACTAATTATATTAATTAAATATCACAAACAAATATGAAAAAAACTAAGCCTCAGGTGCACACCGTAGGTATTAAAAGGAATCTATAAGAAAAATTTCGAATTTTTTAGAGCAGTCTAAGTAGGTCTTTTGCGATCCACAGACATACACGCAGACAGACAGACTCTTTCTTTTATTATTATTGATAAAAAGATTTTTTTTTAAATCTGCGAAAAGTTGGAAATATTTAAACACACACAATTTATTCTTGAATTTAAATGCTTGAATTTGGCTTTAAAGCTGAGCTGTTTGTTTATTGGCAAATCGTAACCAGTTTTTAAGTACGATTTTGTTAAAGTACTTAACTTACAAAAAGTAAGATTTTTTTTATTGTAGCGTAAATCTGTAGCGATGATCAAATGAATCGAGTATACTTCGCCACTGAGTTCGCTGTATTTCAACTTTATCGCCCTACGGCATAGCCCATATACTTGGTTTATAGATACGGAATCCGATGTGTATGTTTTCAAAGTTGCCACTGAAAAGACTAGACTTTATATCTTAATTATATTTTAAAGAATTTAAACTTTATAAGTGGATTCTTTATATGTATTATATACCTCAATTAAGACATAAATGGTTCAATTATCTTATTTACGAAAAAAAAGTTACCCTTTTTTTCTCATCAGCATATTATCTTTATGAAGGATTTTTAGAAGGCAAAATCATCACTTGGTCCAGCGAGGTCACCTGGCGACTTTGTGACGGCTTGTATTTTTTTTATCGCCAAGCATTTCAATTCTATTCCTACCTCAATTATTGAAGTAAAAAAAAATCGATGGCGTCGTTAAATAATTTGCGTGAGTGTAATGACGAGTGCCACATTTAAATTATTTTTAGTGACAAGACATAAATAGTTCATTAAGATGTTCATGCATAAATTCGAAACGTAAAGAAGTACTTAATTATCATTTGAACAACTCACTTTTATAAATAACAATACGTTGTGAGAGAAATAAAGTTTCTGTTATTGAAATTCATATAATACGGCAAGACAAACCAAAATCACCACAATGTCAATACCTACTTACCATTTTTTTTAAATAAAATTCTTTCGAATTAAAAAAAAAAAACCGAAAAGAAAAATAGGCTAAACTTGGAACGATTTTTATCCCGCAAAAGTAAATTTTCCTTAGAATATTTTACTTTAAATGCATAAAGTTTGTCGTGAAATTTTAATGAATAAATAAATGTGGGTGTTTTTGCAAAGGCCCTTCAAATCATGCAACCTATTGCCTTAAAATACAATATAGCTAGTATTGCTTTGTTAAATTCGTGAAACGAGGTTAGGTTAGGTTTGAATTATCGTCGCACTAGAGCTACACGAGGGCTATTGGCGACGGGCGTCGTATTTTAGAACCACAGTCAAGTGACGAGCCAACACCTGAATAGGCACCCAACGCAACCGTTAAGGGCGACATCGTACGCAGCGTTAGGACTTTGAAGGATATTTAACGTGCACTCCCTTACACGGGGTATTATTCGTCGCACATTTTTGGCTGCACGGGCCGTTTATAGGTCGGCAGCTATTTTGGCGATGCCCGGACCCGAACCTGGGACCTTCCGCATGCTAAGCGAGTGCTTAACCGACTGGGCTCCCCAGCCCCTTCGTGAAACGAAATTCAGAGAAAATTCATACGTGCATAAATACTTTTATAATAATAATAACTTTATAATTACTCATTTTCACTACCATACATTCAAAAACATAAAAAAATGGTCAAACGTGCATGAAATACTAATTTTCGAAGTAAATATCACATATTAATACACATCATTACCTTATGAAGTGCTTGTCCGTTCAATCACTTCGAAATCTAATGAAACTCGACGGTAATTTGAAAGACTAGGAGCAGAATTAATTGGCCACACTGTGTCAACATACTCGTTGATGTTGACTTTGTTCCTTCTCATCAACTGAGAGGTCAAATATTGCCAAAGCTGCCGGCCATGTGGTATTTTGTCATTTACCAGGGATGTTCTTTTTACTAGGATGGTTCTTTGTACTTAATATTTGTTCGTCGTTTTTGTTCGTAATACCAAAAACATTGTGGATATAGCAGTACCCAAAGATAACTTATTATATATATATATTCTACTATGAAATGTAAATCAAAGTCATTTTAGATTTCTACAATTGTATTTACTAAAATTGAATTTGTGTTTGAAGAAAAATGAAAGGGAAAAAAAAGTATTTTTAAGTAGTATTTTCTCAAGTAAAATTTTTTTTAAATTATTGTGGATTTGCTTTATGTAAAGTTGAGTTTCTATATTTATAATAAAAAAAAAGATTATCTATCGGTCAATAAGAATATGACATTTTATAATAATAAATATCTCTATATAATACACTCTTAAAACAAAAGAGTGGATTTGAACTCAGTGAGAGTGAGTTTTTTTCCTCCCTCCAAAAAAAAAATGCACTTACCCGGAAGGAGTTTTTTTTTTTTGTGTTAAGCCTCTCCGAGGATCACTCCAAACGAGTGATTTTAACTCAGCCTGAGGTAATATTCAATCCTTTCCAGTGTCGAAAATGCACTTCTCCAACTGGAGTAGAATTCACTCTTTTGATTTAAGAGTGTATAAAATTGTTATTGTCGGACGTTTGAAAGCCGCGTGACTTACGCGGCTTCAGCCAATCAGAAACGCTGAAAGTAAGGGTGGCGGTGTGCTTGTTTTGTGCTGGGGCGGCTTCAGGTTGCGTCCCGTGTCTTTGGTAGAGCCAGATGCTTAGCGCTAGAGCTACGTGATGCCCTTGGCGCAGTCCCACTGAAACTAGCCAGATTGTATAGATGAGCATTCCTGCATTGGCCGTATCCTCATATTAGCCTTGCATGTTTGTTTGCGTAGCAAACAAATAGGAAATGCGTAGCAATTCCCGGGGGTTGGCTAGTGGTTGCGAGCAGGGGGCTTTGCCCCCTAGTTAATAAAGATTGAATAACCACATAGAATTTTCTCTTCAAATTAGTTTCACTTTGCTGTTATAACAACTATCGTGAATGGCGAACCAGCGATTACAAAGCTAAGTAATTTTTTTTAATTGATAGGGTAAACTAACCAGTGAATGAACAGTTGGTAAATACATTTAAAAAGTAAGGATTAAAAATCATTCCACTGGATGGATTGGCAACACTGACTTCCTCTCATCTAGTAGGAAGCTATCTGACATCTGATTGGCGTGTTAAAGCTCCTAATAGAGGCTAGAAATAGGCAGCCGGAAACGATTACACTATACTACATTTGATTGGTTGTCCTGATCATTAATTAAAATCCAACATGTTTATTGACCGGACATTTTTGTGCTCATTCATTGATAATAGTACTGTTTATTCACTTGGCTTTTGTACCACTTTTTATTTAGACCCCCAAAAGACCCAAAGCAATGCAATATAAAATCACCTCTTTTTTGTAGAATGTACATATAATGACAGATGTGTTCACATTGTCATAAACACACAAGCTATATTTTCTTAAAATCTATGAATTTCCTTAAAACAAATTGTGCTTAAGCGTTCATTCACTGGTTAGTCTACCCAAATTGAATTTAAAACTAATGTTTGAGTCTGTGCTACCGACCATCCCTCTTAAAATAACAAATAATTAATGCTGAACAAGTGACGAAAAATATGTAGTTATTTCTTTCCCATTCTTATCTTTCACGAAGCACATTGTATTTGTTAAACTAATGAACCAGAAGTTTCGAGGCCTGGGATAGTATCATGTTTAATGTATGTTAAGCGTGTATAAAGTTTCAAGATACCCACAATATCCCCATAAATATTAATACTTTCCATGCAGTAATGTAGGATTTTTGCCTATAACCTTTTAATAAACAGTCGTTATAGCTCTTATAATCTTGAAAATGACTACATTAACATTTTAAGTACTTCGCTACCCTTAATCTGCAGTAAACCATAAATAGCTATGGTAACGTTGTTGGCAATTAAGAAACTAATGTTTACGTTAAAGAATTACATTATTAATCGAAACGTTTTATTGCTGTAAGTATATTGAAACAAATTAATTAATAAAACTTCATGTACTTGCCTGTTGTACGTTAAATATTACTTAGCTCTTAGTTATAAAAGTAAGGATAGTATTCCCCCCCTTCCCGAAAATTATTTGAGGAAAAATGAGGATTAAAAAAAATAAACAATTGTACAATTAATTGAAATGCATGACTATCTGTTAATGCTGAAAAATAAGTAAAACTCAACAATTTTTACAAATGAATGAGATCGAAAACAGTAAAAAAAATTATAAAATGCATATACTCAGTAAGGTATGAAAATATTTTGAAGCCCCGGTGGCGCAATGGTTAGGATGCTAGCCTTTGGAGCTGCTGGGTTCTGGCTCGAATCCTGGTAAGGCATGGATGTTTGCGTCCGTCAATAAATGTTGTTATTTTTCTATGTGTTTGTGTCGTCTCTTTCATTGTGTCTCTTGTGCTTGTGTCATTTCTGGGGTTGAATACAATAGACCTAAGGTCGAAGTGTTCGCCAACTTGTCCCCCACCAAGAAAGTCATACAGCATAAGGTATGAAAATCCATTCAAACTCTTGAAAGTTATTTATTGACGTATTTTTTATTTAAAAAAATATAAAACTATTCAAAAGTAAAGATAGCATTTTTATTCAAAGTAGTATTTCATAAAAAAAGTATTTATTTTTAGTATTATAAGTATTTAAAAATAAAAAAATCTTATATTTTATTAAACTATATTTTCTGTTAAAATCCTAAGATGTCTAAAATTTTATAAAAATACTATAACTCATTTTCTAGCTTACTATCTTTATCCCAATACATTTTTACAATGCCTAAAATGACAAAGAAGCCGCCATTTCCAATTTGACATCCCGAAATTGTCTTTAATCCAAAGGCCCACAAAAAGCTTGTTATCGTTATGTCAAAGCCAATGGTGCACTTGGCATTCGTCCGAAAAACCTTAGTATTTGGAGTTATTGTGTAAGGACGATAATAGATGTTCAGTAAAGACTATAAAGGGATTATTTTCTTTATGCAAGTACATTTAATCTTTTTTCTACTAGTCACCCACACACAGGCTCAAACAGTCACACACTGACTCCTTCATTCATACTCCCACCCACCTTCGATACTTAATTTTACAGAAGCGTTTCATTATAATTTTTTATGAATGTGCAGTCGTCAATTATTGATCAATTAGAAAAATGCAGTCGTCAATGAATAGTAGAAAGATAGTTTGAAAGCCGTCCCGGAGTGAAAGAAAGAGGATGGATAGAGAGAGCGCTTCCAGCCGTCCACAAGGAGTGATAGTACGTCCTAGGAGTGAAGAAGATGGAATTTTTCAGATACTTCGTCACCCACTCACCGATTCAATCAGTCACCCACACACAGGCTCAATCAGTCAAACCCTGACTCCTTCACTCATACTCCCATCCACCGTCGATATCTTTATTTTACAGAATCGTTACATTTCTATTTTTTTATGAATGAGCATTCGTCAATTATTGTTCAATTAGAAAAAATGCAGTCGTCAAGGAATAGTAGAAAGATAGTTTGAAAGCCGTCCCGGAGTGAAAGAGAGAGGATGGATAGAGAGAGCGCTTAAAGCCGTCCACAAGTAGTGATAGTACGTCCTAGGAGTGAAGAAGATGAAATTTTTCAGATACTTCGTAACCCACTCGCCGGTTCAATCAGTCACCCACACAGGCTCAATCAGTCAAACCCTGACTCCTTCACTCATACTCCCACCCACCTTCGATATCTTTATTTTACAGAAACGTTCCATTTCAATTTTTCATGAATGTGCATTCGTCAATTATTGATCAATTAGAAAAATGCAGTCGTCAAGGAATAGTAGAAAGATAGTTTGAAAGCCGTCCCGGAGTGAAAGAGAGATGATTTATAGAGAGAGCGCTTCCAGCCGTCCACAAGGAGTGGCAGTACGTCCCACTCGCCGATTCAATCAGTCACCCATGCACAGGCTCAATCAGTCACACACTGACTCCTTCACTCATACTCCCACCCACTCCCGATATTTTTGTTTTACAGAAACGTTACATTATAATTTTTTATGAACGTGCAGTCGTCAATTATTGATCAATTAGAAAAATGCGGTCGTCAAGGAATAGTAGAAAGATAGTTTGAAAGCGTTCCCAGAGTGAAAGAGAGAGGATGGATAGAGAGAGCGCTTCCAGCCGTCCACAAGGAGTGATAGTACGTCCTAGGAGTGAAGAAGATGGAATTTTTCAGCCACTTCGTAACCCACTCGCCGATTCAATCAGTCACTCACACAAAGGCTCAATCAGTCACACACTGACTCCTTTACTCATACTCCCACCCACCTTCGATATTTTTATTTTACAGAAACGTTTCATTATAATTTTATATGAATGTGCTGTCGTCAATTATTGATCAATTAGAAAATTGCAGTCGTCAAGGAATAGTAGAAAGATAGTTTGAAAGCCGTCCCGGAGTGAAAGAGAGAGGATGGATAGAGAGAGCGCTTCCAGCCGTCCACAAGGAGTGCTACTACGTCCTAGGAGTAAAGAAGATGGAATTTTTCAGCCACTTCGTCACCCACTTGCCGGTTCGTCACCCACACAAAGGCTCAATCAGTCACACACTGACTCCTTCACTCAACTCCCACCCACCTTCGATATCTTTATTTTACAGAAACGTTCCATTTCAATTTTTTATGAATGTGAATTCGTCAATTATTAATCAATTAGAAAAATGCAGTCGTCAAGGAATAGTAGAAAGATAGTTTGAAAGCCGTGCCAGAGTGAAAGAGAGAGGATGTATAGAGAGACCGCTTCCAGCCGTCCACAAGGAGTGCTACTACGTCCTAGGAGTGAAGAAGATGGAATTTTTCAGCCACTTCGTCACCCACTTGCCGGTTCGTCACCCACACAAAGGCTCAATCAGTCACACACTGACTCCTTCACTCATACACCCACCCTCGATATTTTTATTTTACAGAAACGTTTCGTTATATATTTATATGAATGTGCAGTCGTCAATTATTGATCAATTAGAAAAATGCAATCGTCAAGGAATAGTAGAAAGATAGTTTTAAAGCCGTCCCGGAGTGAAAGAGAGAGGATGGATAGAGAGAGCGCTTCCAGCCGTCCACAAGGAGTGATAGTACGTCCAAGGAGGGAAGAAGATGGAAATTTTCAGCCACTTCGTCACCCACTCGCCGATTCAATCAGTCACCCACACAAAGGCTCAATCAGTCACACACTGACTCCTTTACTCATACTCCCATCCACCTTCGATATTTTTATTTTACAGAAACGTTTCATTATAATTTTTTATGAATGTGCAGTCGTCAATTATTAATGCCGTCCCGGAGTGAAAGAGAGAGGATGGATAGAGAGAGCGCTTCCAGCCGTCCACAAGGGGTGCTACTACGTCCTAGGAGTGAAGAAGATGGAATTTTTCAGCCACTTCGTCACCCACTTGCCGGTTCGTCACCCACACAAAGGCTCAATCAGTCACACACTGACTCCTTCACTCAACTCCCACCCACCTTCGATATCTTTATTTTACAGAAACGTTTCATTATATTTTTATATGAATGTGCAGTCGTCAATTATTAATCAATTAGAAAAATGCAGTCGTCAAGGAATAGTAGAAAGATAGTTTGAAAGCCGTCCCGGAGTGAAAGGGAGAGGATGGATAGAGAGAGCGCTTCCAGCCGTCCACAAGGAGTGATAGTACGTCCTAGGAGGGAAGAAGATGGAATTTTTCAGCCACTTCGTCACCCACTCGCCGATTCAATCAGTCACCCACGCACAGGCTCAATCAGTCACACACTGACTCCTTCACTCATACTCCCACCCACTCCCGATATTTTTGTTTTACAGAAACATTACATTATAATTTTTTATGAATGTGCAGTCGTCAATTATTGATCAATTAGAAAAATGCAGTCGTCAAGGAATAGTAGAAAGAGAGTTTGAAAGCGTTCCCAGAGTGAAAGAGAGAGGATGGATAGAGAGAGCGCTTCCAGCCGTCCACAAGGAGTGATAGTACGTCCTAGGAGTGAAGAAGATGGAATTTTTCAGCCACTTCGTCACCCACTCGCCGATTCAATCAGTCACCCACACAAAAGCTCAATCAGTCACACACTGACTCCTTTACTCATACTCCCACCCACCTTCGATATTTTTATTTTACAGAAACGTTTCATTATAATTTTTTATGAATGTGCTGTCGTCAATTATTGATCAATTAGAAAAATGCAGTCGTCAAGGAATAGTAGAAAGATAGTTTGAAAGCCGTCCCGGAGTGAAAGAGAGAGGATGGACAGAGAGAGCGCTTCCAGCCGTCCACAAGGAGTGCTACTACGTCCTAGGAGTGAAGAAGATGGAATTTTTCAGCCACTTCGTCACCCACTTGCCGGTTCGTCACCCACACAAAGGCTCAATCAGTCACACACTGACTCCTTCACTCAACTCCCACCCACCTTCGATATCTTTATTTTACAGAAACGTTCCATTTCAATTTTTTATGAATGTGCATTCGTCAATTATTAATCAATTAGAAAAATGCAGTCGTCAAGGAATAGTAGAAAGATAGTTTGAAAGCCGTGCCAGAGTGAAAGAGAGAGGATGTATAGAGAGACCGCTTCCAGCTATCCACAAGGAGTGCTACTACGTCCTAGGAGTGAAGAAGATGGAATTTTTCAGCCACTTCGTCACCCACTTGCCGGTTCGTCACCCACACAAAGGCTCAATCAGTCACACACTGACTCCTTCACTCATACACCCACCCTCGATATTTTTATTTTACAGAAACGTTTCGTTATATTTTTATATGAATGTGCAGTCGTCAATTATTGATCAATTAGAAAAATGCAATCGTCAAGGAATAGTAGAAAGATAGTTTTAAAGCCGTCCCGGAGTGAAAGAGAGAGGATGGATAGAGAGAGCGCTTCCAGCCGTCCACAAGGAGTGATAGTACGTCCAAGGAGGGAAGAAGATGGAAATTTTCAGCCACTTCGTCACCCACTCGCCGATTCAATCAGTCACCCACACAAAGGCTCAATCAGTCACACACTGACTCCTTTACTCATACTCCCATCCACCTTCGATATTTTTATTTTACAGAAACGTTTCATTATAATTTTTTATGAATGTGCAGTCGTCAATTATTAATGCCGTCCCGGAGTGAAAGAGAGAGGATGGATAGAGAGAGCGCTTCCAGCCGTCCACAAGGGGTGCTACTACGTCCTAGGAGTGAAGAAGATGGAATTTTTCAGCCACTTCGTCACCCACTTGCCGGTTCGTCACCCACACAAAGGCTCAATCAGTCACACACTGACTCCTTCACTCAACTCCCACCCACCTTCGATATCTTTATTTTACAGAAACGTTTCATTATGTTTTTATATGAATGTGCAGTCGTCAATTATTAATCAATTAGAAAAATGCAGTCGTCAAGGAATAGTAGAAAGATAGTTTGAAAGCCGTCCCGGAGTGAAAGGGAGAGGATGGATAGAGAGAGCGCTTCCAGCCGTCCACAAGGAGTGATAGTACGTCCTAGGAGGGAAGAAGATGGAATTTTTCAGCCACTTCGTCACCCACTCGCCGATTCAATCAGTCACCCACGCACAGGCTCAATCAGTCACACACTGACTCCTTCACTCATACTCCCACCCACTCCCGATATTTTTGTTTTACAGAAACATTACATTATAATTTTTTATGAATGTGCAGTCGTCAATTATTGATCAATTAGAAAAATGCAGTCGTCAAGGAATAGTAGAAAGAGAGTTTGAAAGCGTTCCCAGAGTGAAAGAGAGAGGATGGATAGAGAGAGCACTTCCAGCCGTCCACAAGGAGTGATAGTACGTCCTAGGAGTGAAGAAGATGGAATTTTTCAGCCACTTCGTCACCCACTCGCCGATTCAATCAGTCACCCACACAAAAGCTCAATCAGTCACACACTGACTCCTTTACTCATACTCCCACCCACCTTCGATATTTTTATTTTACAGAAACGTTTCATTATAATTTTTTATGAATGTGCTGTCGTCAATTATTGATCAATTAGAAAAATGCAGTCGTCAAGGAATAGTAGAAAGATAGTTTGAAAGCCGTCCCGGAGTGAAAGAGAGAGGATGGACAGAGAGAGCGCTTCCAGCCGTCCACAAGGAGTGCTACTACGTCCTAGGAGTGAAGAAGATGGAATATTTCAGCCACTTCGTCACCCACTTGCCGGTTCGTCACCCACACAAATCCTCAATCAGTCACACACTGACTCCTTCACTCAACTCCCACCCACCTTCGATATCTTTATTTTACAGAAACGTTCCATTTCAATTTTTTATGAATGTGCATTCGTCAATTATTAATCAATTAGAAAAATGCAGTCGTCAAGGAATAGTAGAAAGAAAGTTTGAAAGCCGTGCCAGAGTGAAAGAGAGAGGATGTATAGAGAGACCGCTTCCAGCCGTCCACAAGGAGTGCTACTACGTCCTAGGAGTGAAGAAGATGGGATTTTTCAGCCACTTCGTCACCCACTTGCCGGTTCGTCACCCACACAAAGGCTCAATCAGTCACACACTGACTCCTTCACTCATACTCCCATCCACCTTCGATATCTTTATTTTACAGAAACGTTCCATTTCAATTTTTTATGAATGTGCATTCGTCAATTATTAATCAATTAGAAAAATGCAGTCGTCAAGGAATAGTAGAAAGATAGTTTGAAAGCGGTTCCGGAATGAAAGGGAGAGGATGGATAGAGAGAGCGCTTCCAGCCGTCCACAAGGAGTGATAGTACGTCCTAGGAGTGAAGAAGATGGAATTTTTCAGCCACTTCGTCACCCACTCGCCGATTCAATCAGTCACCCACACAAAAGCTCAATCAGTCACACACTGACTCCTTTACTCATACTCCCACCCACCTTCGATATTTTTATTTTACAGAAACGTTTCATTATAATTTTTTATGAATGTGCTGTCGTCAATTATTGATCAATTAGAAAAATGCAGTCGTCAAGGAATAGTAGAAAGATAGTTTGAAAGCCGTCCCGGAGTGAAAGAGAGAGCGCTTCCAGCCGTCCACAAGGAGTGCTACTACGTCCTAGGAGTGAAGAAGATGGAATTTTTCAGCCACTTCGTCACCCACTTGCCGGTTCGTCACCCACACAAATCCTCAATCAGTCACACACTGACTCCTTCACTCAACTCCCAACCACCTTCGATATCTTTATTTTACAGAAACGTTCCATTTCAATTTTTTATGAATGTGCATTCGTCAATTATTAATCAATTAGAAAAATGCAGTCGTCAAGGAATAGTAGAAAGATAGTTTGAAAGCCGTGCCAGAGTGAAAGAGAGAGGATGTATAGAGAGACCGCTTCCAGCTATCCACAAGGAGTGCTACTACGTCCTAGGAGTGAAGGAGATGGAATTTTTCAGCCACTTCGTCACCCACTTGCCGGTTCGTCACCCACACAAAGGCTCAATCAGTCACACACTGACTCCTTCACTCATACACCCACCCTCGATATTTTTATTTTACAGAAACGTTTCGTTATATTTTTATATGAATGTGCAGTCGTCAATTATTGATCAATTAGAAAAATGCAATCGTCAAGGAATAGTAGAAAGATAGTTTTAAAGCCGTCCCGGAGTGAAAGAGAGAGGATGGATAGAGAGAGCGCTTCCAGCCGTCCACAAGGAGTGATAGTACGTCCAAGGAGGGAAGAAGATGGAAATTTTCAGCCACTTCGTCACCCACTCGCCGATTCAATCAGTCACCCACACAAAGGCTCAATCAGTCACACACTGACTAATTTACTCATACTCCCATCCACCTTCGATATTTTTATTTTACAGAAACGTTTCATTATAATTTTTTATGAATGTGCAGTCGTCAATTATTAATGCCGTCCCGGAGTGAAAGAGAGAGGATGGATAGAGAGAGCGCTTCCAGCCGTCCACAAGGGGTGCTACTACGTCCTAGGAGTGAAGAAGATGGAATTTTTCAGCCACTTCGTCACCCACTTGCCGGTTCGTCACCCACACAAAGGCTCAATCAGTCACACACTGACTCCTTCACTCAACTCCCACCCACCTTCGATATCTTTATTTTACAGAAACGTTTCATTATATTTTTATATGAATGTGCAGTCGTCAATTATTAATCAATTAGAAAAATGCAGTCGTCAAGGAATAGTAGAAAGATAGTTTGAAAGCCGTCCCGGAGTGAAAGGGAGAGGATGGATAGAGAGAGCGCTTCCAGCCGTCCACAAGGAGTGATAGTACGTCCTAGGAGGGAAGAAGATGGAATTTTTCAGCCACTTCGCCACCCACTCGCCGATTCAATCAGTCACCCACGCACAGGCTCAATCAGTCACACACTGACTCCTTCACTCATACTCCCACCCACTCCCGATATTTTTGTTTTACAGAAACATTACATTATAATTTTTTATGAATGTGCAGTCGTCAATTATTGATCAATTAAAAAAATGCAGTCGTCAAGGAATAGTAGAAAGAGAGTTTGAAAGCGTTCCCAGAGTGAAAGAGAGAGGATGGATAGAGAGAGCGCTTCCAGCCGTCCACAAGGAGTGATAGTACGTCCTAGGAGTGAAGAAGATGGAATTTTTCAGCCACTTCGTCACCCACTCGCCGATTCAATCAGTCACCCACACAAAAGCTCAATCAGTCACACACTGACTCCTTCACTCATACTCCCATCCACCTTCGATATCTTTATTTTACAGAAACGTTCCATTTCAATTTTTTATGAATGTGCATTCGTCAATTATTAATCAATTAGAAAAATGCAGTCGTCAAGGAATAGTAGAAAGATAGTTTGAAAGCGGTTCCGGAATGAAAGGGAGAGGATGGATAGAGAGAGCGCTTCCAGCCGTCCACAAGGAGTGATAGTACGTCCTAGGAGGGAAGAATATGGAATTTTTCAGCCACTTCGTCAATCACTCGCCGATTCAATCAGTCACCCACACACAGGCTCAATCAGTCACACACTGACTCCTTCACTCATACACCCACCCTCGATATTTTTATTTTACAGAAACGTTTTGTTATATTTTTATATGAATGTGCTGTCGTCAATTATTGATCAATTAGAAAAATGCAGTCGTCAAGGAATAGTAGAAAGATAGTTTGAAAGCCGTCCCGGAGTGAAAGAGAGAGGATGGACAGAGAGAGCGCTTCCAGCCGTCCACAAGGAGTGCTACTACGTCCTAGGAGTGAAGAAGATGGAATTTTTCAGCCACTTCGTCACCCACTTGCCGGTTCGTCACCCACACAAATCCTCAATCAGTCACACACTGACTCCTTCACTCAACTCCCACCCACCTTCGATATCTTTATTTTACAGAAACGTTCCATTTCAATTTTTTATGAATGTGCATTCGTCAATTATTAATCAATTAGAAAAATGCAGTCGTCAAGGAATAGTAGAAAGATAGTTTGAAAGCCGTGCCAGAGTGAAAGAGAGAGGATGTATAGAGAGACCGCTTCCAGCCGTCCACAAGGAGTGCTACTACGTCCTAGGAGTGAAGAAGATGGGATTTTTCAGCCACTTCGTCACCCACTTGCCGGTTCGTCACCCACACAAAGGCTCAATCAGTCACACACTGACTCCTTCACTCATACTCCCATCCACCTTCGATATCTTTATTTTACAGAAACGTTCCATTTCAATTTTTTATGAATGTGCATTCGTCAATTATTAATCAATTAGAAAAATGCAGTCGTCAAGGAATAGTAGAAAGATAGTTTGAAAGCGGTTCCGGAATGAAAGGGAGAGGATGGATAGAGAGAGCGCTTCCAGCCGTCCACAAGGAGTGATAGTACGTCCTAGGAGGGAAGAAGACGGAATTTTTCAGCCACTTCGTCAATCACTCGCCGATTCAATCAGTCACCCACACACAGGCTCAATCAGTCACACACTGACTCCTTCACTCATACACCCACCCTCGATATTTTTATTTTACAGAAACGTTTTGTTATATTTTTATATGAATGTGCAGTCGTCAATTACACTGGACAACAAAATTTGAAAAATTTTCTGCGAATCAGATGAAAGTACCCAATTCTGAATGATTTCAACGTGCTAAACTCTAATATCACCTTAAAAAATAAAAGTTAGCTCTTGTTTTTGAGTTACGGTCGTTTTCTTCATTGCAATAGGATACGGCGAAATGCATGGGCGCACCTAACACAAAATTTATTAAAGTTCATTTTGTTTACAGAAACCCTCCTAAATTTTGCTCATACAGGTTTAATTTAATATTATCAACATGGGGTTGGTAAGAGATGATAATTTACAAGAATTTTTACACACATTCGCAGCTTAATACCCCAATAGGCAACATAATTGTTCTCACTTTAAAAGGTGCAGAAAAAAAGAGCAATAAATTTCTCACATTCCTTCATGGTTGTTTTTAGAAGCTGGAGCATATTTAGCAGCCGCATGGCTATTATCCTCGTTAAAACTATAAAAAATATTGGAGACTTTTTAGTAAGTAGTATCGTGTTGGACCGGACACATAGTTGAAGGAATGTTAGGCTATTTAACATTTAGCTTTTTCTAAATAACACCTCATTTAACCAATGAGATGATGCAGAAATAAGTCATTAATCTGATTTGTTGGTTCCCTTTTAATCAGAAAATGACATTCCGTTTTTTTTTTCAATTAAATTTTATATAGCATTCGACACTATCTGTTGTCCCAGGTGAAGTCAAAGTGACAAATTTGCTACACAAGTTTAACTACATAAGTGAGGAGTCCCGAAATTATTCCTAGTCTCCCATCTTGAAACCAAAATACAAATGATAAGCATTCTTTACTTTTGCACAGTGATGACACTTTTTGTGTTCAAAAAATTGCACTTTGCCGCAAATATAACAGAAGTTATTAGCTTTATTAATGCATTTACAAGGCATTACAGTTACAGATTTATTACTTATACTAATTTTTGATATTCTACAGCTTCTAAAACAACCAAGTGCGAAATACAAGGAATTTATTGCTTTTTATTCTGCACCTCTTGAGATGAGAACAATTACGTTGCTTAGAAGGGTTGTTTAGCTGCTAATATGGTTGCAAAAACCTTGAAAGTTATCATTTCTTCCCACTCCCAGGTTGATAATATAAAATAAAATCTGTATAAGCCTCAAATTCGGAGGTTTTCAGTAAACAAAATTGACTTTAATTAATTTTGCGTTCGGTGCGCTCCTGCATTTCGCTGTATCCTATGCAATGAAAAAACGACCGTAACTCAAAAACAAGAGCTAACTTTCATTTTTTAAGGTGATATTCGTGTTTAGCACGTCGAAATCATTCAGAATTGGGTACTTTAATCTCATTCGCATTTTCACTGTTGACCAGTGTTATTGATCAATTAGAAAAATGCAATCGTCAAGGAATAGTAGAAAGATAGTTTGAAAGCCGTCCCGGAGTGAAAGAGAGAAGATGGGTAGAGAGAGAGCGCTTCCAGCCGTCCACAAGGAGTGATAGTACGTCCTAGGAGGGAAGAAGATGGAAATTTTCAGCCACTTCGTCACCCACTCGCCGATTGAATCAGTCACCCACACAAAGGCTCAATCAGTCACACACTGACTCCTTTACTCATACTCCCATCCACCTTCGATATTTTTATTTTACAGAAACGTTTCATTATAATTTTTTATGAATGTGCAGTCGTCAATTATTAATGCCGTCCCGGAGTGAAAGAGAGAGGATGGATAGAGAGAGCGCTTCCAGCCGTCCACAAGGGGTGCTACTACGTCCTAGGAGTGAAGAAGATGGAATTTTTCAGCCACTTCGTCACCCAATTGCCGGTTCGTCACCCACACAAAGGCTCAATCAGTCACACACTGACTCCTTCACTCAACTCCCACCCACCTTCGATATCTTTATTTTACAGAAACTTTTCATTATATTTTTTATGAATGTGCAGTCGTCAATTATTAATCAATTAGAAAAATGCAGTCGTCAAGGAATAGTAGAAAGATAGTTTGAAAGCCGTCCCGGAGTGAAAGGGAGAGGATGGATAGAGAGAGCGCTTCCAGCCGTCCACAAGGAGTGATAGTACGTCCTAGGAGGGAAGAAGATGGAAATTTTCAGCCACTTCGTCACCCACTCGCCGATTCAATCAGTCACCCACACAGGCTCAATCAGTCAAACCCTGACTCCTTCACTCATACTCCCACCCACCTTCGATATCTTTATTTTACAGAAACGTTCCATTTCAATTTTTTATGAATGTGCATTCGTCAATTATTGATCAATTAGAAAAATGCAGTCGTCAAGGAATAGTAGAAAGATAGTTTGAAAGCCGTCCCGGAGTGAAAGGGAGAGGATGGATAGAGAGAGCGCTTCCAGCCGTCCACAAGGAGTGGCAGTACGTCCTAGGAGTGAAGAAGATGGAATTTTTCAGCCACTTCGTCACCCACTCGCCGATTCAATCAGTCACCCACGCACAGGCTCAATCAGTCACACACTGACTCCTTCACTCATACTCCCACCCACTCCCGATATTTTTGTTTTACAGAAACGTTACATTATAATTTTTTATGAATGTGCAGTCGTCAATTATTGATCAATTAGAAAAATGCAGTCGTCAAGGAATAGTAGAAAGATAGTTTGAAAGCGTTCCCAGAGTGAAAGAGAGAGGATGGATAGAGAGAGCGCTTCCAGCCGTCCACAAGGAGTGATAGTACGTCCTAGGAGTGAAGAAGATGGAATTTTTCAGCCACTTCGTCACCCACTCGCCGATTGAATCAGTCACCCACACAAAGGCTCAATCAGTCACACACTGACTCCTTTACTCATACTCCCATCCACCTTCGATATTTTTATTTTACAGAAACGTTTCATTATAATTTTTTATGAATGTGCAGTCGTCAATTATTAATGCCGTCCCGGAGTGAAAGAGAGAGGATGGATAGAGAGAGCGCTTCCAGCCGTCCACAAGGGGTGCTACTACGTCCTAGGAGTGAAGAAGATGGAATTTTTCAGCCACTTCGTCACCCACTTGCCGGTTCGTCACCCACACAAAGGCTCAATCAGTCACACACTGACTCCTTCACTCAACTCCCACCCACCTTCGATATCTTTATTTTACAGAAACTTTTCATTATATTTTTATATGAATGTGCAGTCGTCAATTATTAATCAATTAGAAAAATGCAGTCGTCAAGGAATAGTAGAAAGATAGTTTGAAAGCCGTCCCGGAGTGAAAGAGAGAGGATGGATAGAGAGAGCGCTTCCAGCCGTCCACAAGGAGTGATAGTACGTCCTAGGAGGGAAGAAGATGGAAATTTTCAGCCACTTCGTCACCCACTCGCCGATTCAATCAGTCACCCACACAGGCTCAATCAGTCAAACACTGACTCCTTCACTCATACTCCCACCCACCTTCGATATCTTTATTTTACAGAAACGTTCCATTTAAATTTTTTATGAATATGCATTCGTCAATTATTGATCAATTAGAAAAATGCAGTCGTCAAGGAATAGTAGAAAGATAGTTTGAAAGCCGTCCCGGAGTGAAAGAGAGATGATTTATAGAGAGAGCGCTTCCAGCCGTTCACAAGGAGTGGCAGTACGTCCTAGGAGTGAAGAAGATGGAATTTTTCAGCCACTTCGTCACCCACTCGCCGATTCAATCAGTCACCCACGCACAGGCTCAATCAGTCACACACTGACTCCTTCACTCATACTCCCACCCACTCCCGATATTTTTGTTTTACAGAAATCGTCAATTATTGATCAATTAGAAAAATGCAATCGTCAAGGAATAGTAGAAAGATAGTTTGAAAGCCGTCCCGGAGTGAAAGAGAGAGGATGGATAGAGAGAGCGCTTCCAGCCGTCCACAAGGAGTGATAGTACGTCCTAGGAGGGAAGAAGATGGAAATTTTCAGCCACTTCGTCACCCACTCGCCGATTCAATCAGTCACCCACACAAAGGCTCAATCAGTCACACACTGACTCCTTTACTCATACTCCCATCCACCTTCGATATTTTTATTTTACAGAAACGTTTCATTATAATTTTTTATGAATGTGCAGTCGTCAATTATTAATGCCGTCCCGGAGTGAAAGAGAGAGGATGGATAGAGAGAGCGCTTCCAGCCGTCCACAAGGGGTGCTACTACGTCCTAGGAGTGAAGAAGATGGAATTTTTCAGCCACTTCGTCACCCACTTGCCGGTTCGTCACCCACACAAAGGCTCAATCAGTCACACACTGACTCCTTCACTCAACTCCCACCCACCTTCGATATCTTTATTTTACAGAAACTTTTCATTATATTTTTATATGAATGTGCAGTCGTCAATTATTAATCAATTAGAAAAATGCAGTCGTCAAGGAATAGTAGAAAGATAGTTTGAAAGCCGTCCCGGAGTGAAAGGGAGAGGATGGATAGAGAGAGCGCTTCCAGCCGTCCACAAGGAGTGATAGTACGTCCTAGGAGGGAAGAAGATGGAAATTTTCAGCCACTTCGTCACCCACTCGCCGATTCAATCAGTCACCCACACAAAGGCTCAATCAGTCACACACTGACTCCTTCACTCAACTCCCACCCACCTTCGATATCTTTATTTTACAGAAACGTTCCATTTCAATTTTTTATGAATGTGCATTCGTCAATTATTGATCAATTAGAAAAATGCAGTCGTCAAGGAATAGTAGAAAGATAGTTTGAAAGCCGTCCCGGAGTGAAAGGGAGAGGATGGATAGAGAGAGCGCTTCCAGCCGTCCACAAGGAGTGGCAGTACGTCCTAGGAGTGAAGAAGATGGAATTTTTCAGCCACTTCGTCACCCACTCGCCGATTCAATCAGTCACCCACGCACAGGCTCAATCAGTCACACACTGACTCCTTCACTCATACTCCCACCCACCTTCGATATTTTTGTTTTACAGAAACGTTACATTATAATTTTTTATGAATGTGCAGTCGTCAATTATTGATCAATTAGAAAAATGCAGTCGTCAAGGAATAGTAGAAAGAGAGTTTGAAAGCGTTCCAGAGTGAAAGAGAGAGGATGGATAGAGAGAGCGCTTCCAGCCGTCCACAAGGAGTGATAGTACGTCCTAGGAGTGAAGAAGATGGAATTTTTCAGCCACTTCGTCACCCACTCGCCGATTGAATCAGTCACCCACACAAAGGCTCAATCAGTCACACACTGACTCCTTTACTCATACTCCCATCCACCTTCGATATTTTTATTTTACAGAAACGTTTCATTATAATTTTTTATGAATGTGCAGTCGTCAATTATTAATGCCGTCCCGGAGTGAAAGAGAGAGAGGATGGATAGAGAGAGCGCTTCCAGCCGTCCACAAGGGGTGCTACTACGTCCTAGGAGTGAAGAAGATGGAATTTTTCAGCCACTTCGTCACCCAATTGCCGGTTCGTCACCCACACAAAGGCTCAATCAGTCACACACTGACTCCTTCACTCAACTCCCACCCACCTTCGATATCTTTATTTTACAGAAACTTTTCATTATATTTTTATATGAATGTGCAGTCGTCAATTATTAATCAATTAGAAAAATGCAGTCGTCAAGGAATAGTAGAAAGATAGTTTGAAAGCCGTCCCGGAGTGAAAGAGAGAGGATGGATAGAGAGAGCGCTTCCAGCCGTCCACAAGGAGTGATAGTACGTCCTAGGAGGGAAGAAGATGGAAATTTTCAGCCACTTCGTCACCCACTCGCCGATTCAATCAGTCACCCACACAGGCTCAATCAGTCAAACCCTGACTCCTTCACTCATACTCCCACCCACCTTCGATATCTTTATTTTACAGAAACGTTCCATTTAAATTTTTTATGAATGTGCATTCGTCAATTATTGATCAATTAGAAAAATGCAGTCGTCAAGGAATAGTAGAAAGATAGTTTGAAAGCCGTCCCGGAGTGAAAGAGAGATGATTTATAGAGAGAGCGCTTCCAGCCGTCCACAAGGAGTGGCAGTACGTCCTAGGAGTGAAGAAGATGGAATTTTTCAGCCACTTCGTCACCCACTCGCCGATTCAATCAGTCACCCACGCACAGGCTCAATCAGTCACACACTGACTCCTTCACTCATACTCCCACCCACTCCCGATATTTTTGTTTTACAGAAACGTTACATTATAATTTTTTATGAATGTGCAGTCGTCAATTATTGATCAATTAGAAAAATGCAGTCGTCAAGGAATAGTAGAAAGATAGTTTGAAAGCGTTCCCAGAGTGAAAGAGAGAGGATGGATAGAGAGAGCGCTTCCAGCCGTCCACAAGGAGTGATAGTACGTCCTAGGAGTGAAGAAGATGGAATTTTTCAGCCACTTCGTCACCCACTCGCCGATTCAATCAGTCACCCACACAAAGGCTCAATCAGTCACACACTGACTCCTTTACTCATACTCCCACCCACCTTCGATATTTTTATTTTACAGAAACGTTTCATTATAATTTTTTATGAATGTGCTGTCGTCAATTATTGATCAATTAGAAAAATGCAGTCGTCAAGGAATAGTAGAAAGATAGTTTGAAAGCCGTCCCGGAGTGAAAGAGAGAGGATGTATAGAGAGAGCGCTTCCAGCCGTCCACAAGGAGTGCTACTACGTCCTAGGAGTGAAGAAGATGGAATTTTTCAGCCACTTCGTCACCCACTTGCCGGTTCGTCACCCACACAAAGGCTCAATCAGTCACACACTGACTCCTTCACTCAACTCCCACCCACCTTCGATATCTTTATTTTACAGAAACGTTCCATTTCAATTTTTTATGAATGTGCATTCGTCAATTATTAATCAATTAGAAAAATGCAGTCGTCAAGGAATAGTAGAAAGATAGTTTGAAAGCCGTGCCAGAGTGAAAGAGAGAGGATGTATAGAGAGACCGCTTCCAGCCGTCCACAAGGAGTGCTACTACGTCCTAGGAGTGAAGAAGATGGAATTTTTCAGCCACTTCGTCACCCACTTGCCGATTCGTCACCCACACAAAGGCTCAATCAGTCACACACTGACTCCTTCACTCATACTCCCATCCACCTTCGATATCTTTATTTTACAGAAACGTTCCATTTCAATTTTTTATGAAAGTGCATTCGTCAATTATTAATCAATTAGAAAAATGCAGTCGTCAAGGAATAGTAGAAAGATAGTTTGAAAGCGGTTCCGGAATGAAAGGGAGAGGATGGATAGAGAGAGCGCTTCCAGCCGTCCACAAGGAGTGATAGTACGTCCTAGGAGGGAAGAAGATGGAATTTTTCAGCCACTTCGTCAATCACTCGCCGATTCAATCAGTCACCCACACACAGGCTCAATCAGTCACACACTGACTCCTTCACTCATACACCCACCCGCGATATTTTTATTTTACAGAAACGTTTCGTTATATTTTTATATGAATGTGCAGTCGTCAATTATTGATCAATTAGAAAAATGCAATCGTCAAGGAATAGTAGAAAGATAGTTTGAAAGCCGTCCCGGAGTGAAAGAGAGAGGATGGATAGAGAGAGCGCTTCCAGCCGTCCACAAGGAGTGATAGTACGTCCTAGGAGGGAAGAAGATGGAAATTTTCAGCCACTTCGTCACCCACTCGCCGATTCAATCAGTCACCCACACAAAGGCTCAATCAGTCACACACTGACTCCTTTACTCATACTCCCATCCACCTTCGATATTTTTATTTTACAGAAACGTTTCATTATAATTTTTTATGAATGTGCAGTCGTCAATTATTAATGCCGTCCCGGAGTGAAAGAGAGAGGATGGATAGAGAGAGCGCTTCCAGCCGTCCACAAGGGGTGCTACTACGTCCTAGGAGTGAAGAAGATGGAATTTTTCAGCCACTTCGTCACCCACTTGCCGGTTCGTCACCCACACAAAGGCTCAATCAGTCACACACTGACTCCTTCACTCAACTCCCACCCACCTATGATATCTTTATTTTACAGAAACGTTTCATTATATTTTTATATGAATGTGCAGTCGTCAATTATTAATCAATTAGAAAAATGCAGTCGTCAAGGAATAGTAGAAAGATAGTTTGAATGCCGTCCCGGAGTGAAAGAGAGAGGATGGATAGAGAGAGCGCTTCCAACCGTCCACAAGGAGTGATAGTACGTCCTAGGAGGGAAGAAGATGGAATTTTTCAGCCACTTCGTCACCCACTCGCCGATTCGTCACCCACACAAAGGCTCAATCAGTCACACACTGACTCCTTCACTCAACTCCCACCCACCTTCGATATTTTTATTTTACAGAAACGTTTCATTATATTTTTATATGAATGTGCAGTCGTCAATTATTGATCAATTAGAAAAATGCAATCGTCAAGGAATAGTAGAAAGATAGTTTGAAAGCCGTCCCGGAGTGATAGAGAGAGGATGGATAGAGGGAGCGCTTCCATCCGTCCACAAGGAGTGATAGTACGTCCTAGGAGGGAAGAAGATGGAAATTTTCAGCCACTTCGTCACCCACTCGCCGATTCAATCATTCACCCACACAGGCTCAATCAGTCAAACCCTGACTCCTTCACTGATACTCCCACCCACCTTCGATATCTTTATTTTACAGAAACGTTCCATTTCAATTTTTTATGAATGTGCATTCGTCAATTATTGATCAATTAGAAAAATGCAGTCGTCAAGGAATAGTAGAAAGATAGTTTGAAAGCTGTCCCGGAGTGAAAGAGAGATGATTTATAGAGAGAGCGCTTCCAGCCGTCCACAAGGAGTGGCAGTACGTCCTAGGAGTGAAGAAGATGGAATTTTTCAGCCACTTCGTCACCCACTCGCCGATTCAATCAGTCACCCACGCACAGGCTCAATCAGTCACACACTGACTCCTTCACTCATACACCCACCCTCGATATTTTTATTTTACAGAAACGTTTCGTTATATTTTTATATGAATGTGCAGTCGTCAATTATTGATCAATTAGAAAAATGCAATCGTCAAGGAATAGTAGAAAGATAGTTTGAAAGCCGTCCCGGAGTGAAAGAGAGAGGATGGATAGAGAGAGCGCTTCCAGCCGTCCACAAGGAGTGATAGTACGTCCTAGGAGGGAAGAAGATGGAAATTTTCAGCCACTTCGTCACCCACTCGCCGATTCAATCAGTCACCCACACAAAGGCTCAATCAGTCACACACTGACTCCTTTACTCATACTCCCATCCACCTTCGATATTTTTATTTTACAGAAACGTTTCATTATAATTTTTTATGAATGTGCAGTCGTCAATTATTAATGCCGTCCCGGAGTGAAAGAGAGAGGATGGATAGAGAGAGCGCTTCCAGCCGTCCACAAGGGGTGCTACGTCCTAGGAGTGAAGAAGATGGAATTTTTCAGCCACTTCGTCACCCACTTGCCGGTTCGTCACCCACACAAAGGCTCAATCAGTCACACACTGACTCCTTCACTCAACTCCCACCCACCTTCGATATCTTTATTTTACAGAAACGTTTCATTATATTTTTATATGAATGTGCAGTCGTCAATTATTAATCAATTAGAAAAATGCAGTCGTCAAGGAATAGTAGAAAGATAGTTTGAAAGCGGTTCCGGAATGAAAGGGAGAGGATGGATAGAGAGAGCGCTTCCAGCCGTCCACAAGGAGTGATAGTACGTCCTAGGAGGGAAGAAGATGGAATTTTTCAGCCACTTCGTCAATCACTCGCCGATTCAATCAGTCACCCACACACAGGCTCAATCAGTCACACACTGACTCCTTCACTCATACACCCACCCTCGATATTTTTATTTTACAGAAACGTTTCGTTATATTTTTATATGAATGTGCAGTCGTCAATTATTCATCAATTAGAAAAATGCAATCGTCAAGGAATAGTAGAAAGATAGTTTGAAAGCCGTCCCGGAGTGAAAGAGAGAGGATGGATAGAGAGAGCGCTTACAGCCGTCCACAAGGAGTGATAGTACGTCCTAGGAGGGAAGAAGATGGAAATTTTCAGCCACTTCGTCACCCACTCGCCGATTCAATCAGTCACCCACACAAAGGCTCAATCAGTCACACACTGACTCCTTTACTCATACTCCCATCCACCTTCGATATTTTTATTTTACAGAAACGTTTCATTATAATTTTTTATGTATGTGCAGTCGTCAATTATTGATCAATTAGAAAAATGCAGTCGTCAAGGAATAGTAGAAATATAGTTTGAAAGCCGTCCCGGAGTGAAAGAGAGAGGATGGATAGAGAGAGCGCTTCCAGCCGTCCACAAGGAGTCCTACTACGTCCTAGGAGTGAAGAAGATGGAATTTTTCAGCCACTTCGTCACCCACTTGCCGGTTCATCATCCACACAAAGGCTCAATCAGTCACACACTGACTCCTTCACTCAACTCCCACCCACCTTCGATATCTTTATTTTACAGAAACGTTCCATTTCAATTTTTTATGAATGTGCATTCGTCAATTATTAATCAATTAGAAAAATGCAGTCGTCAAGGAATAGTAGAAAGATAGTTTGAAAGCCGTGCCAGAGTGAAAGAGAGAGGATGTATAGAGAGACCGCTTCCAGCCGTCCACAAGGAGTGCTACTACGTCCTAGGAGTGAAGAAGATGGAATTTTTCAGCCACTTCGTCACCCACTCGCCGATTCAATCAGTCACCCACACAAAGGCTCAATCAGTCACACACTGACTCCTTTACTCCCATCCACCTTCGATATTTTTATTTTACAGAAACGTTTCATTATAATTTTTTATGAATGTGCAGTCGTCAATTATTAATGCCGTCCCAGAGTGAAAGAGAGAGGATGTATAGAGAGACCGCTTCCAGCCGTCCACAAGGAGTGATAGTACGTCCTAGGAGGGAAGAAGATGGAAATTTTCAGCCACTTCGTCACCCACTCGCCGATTCAATCAGTCACCCACACAAAGGCTCAATCAGTCACACACTGACTCCTTTACTCATACTCCCATCCACCTTCGATATTTTTATTTTACAGAAACGTTTCATTATAATTTTTTATGAATGTGCAGTCGTCAATTATTAATGCCGTCCCGGAGTGAAAGAGAGAGGATGGATAGAGAGAGCGCTTCCAGCCGTCCACAAGGAGTGATAGTACGTCCTAGGAGGGAAGAAGATGGAATTTTTCAGCCACTTCGTCAATCCCACTCGCCGATTCAATCAGTCACCCACACAGGCTCAATCAGTCACACACTGACTCCTTCACTCATACACCCACCCTTCGATATTTTATTTTACAGAAACGTTTCATTATATTTTTATATGAATGTGCAGTCGTCAATTATTGATCAATTAGAAAAATGCAATCGTCAAGGAATAGTAGAAAGATAGTTTGAAAGCCGTCCCGGAGTGAAAGAGAGAGGATGGATAGAGAGAGCGCTTCCAGCCGTCCACAAGGAGTGATAGTACGTCCTAGGAGGGAAGAAGATGGAAATTTTCAGCCACTTCGTCACCCACTCGCCGATTCAATCAGTCACCCACACAAAGGCTCAATCAGTCACACACTGACTCCTTTACTCATACTCCCATCCACCTTCGATATTTTTATTTTACAGAAACGTTTCATTATAATTTTTTATGAATGTGCAGTCGTCATTTATTAATGCCGTCCCGGAGTGAAAGAGAGAGGATGGATAGAGAGAGCGCTTCCAGCCGTCCACAAGGGGTGCTACTACGTCCTAGGAGTGAAGAAGATGGAATTTTTCAGCCACTTCGTCACCCACTTGCCGGTTCGTCACCCACACAAAGGCTCAATCAGTCACACACTGACTCCTTCACTCAACTCCCACCCACCTATGATATCTTTATTTTACAGAAACGTTTCATTATATTTTTATATGAATGTGCAGTCGTCAATTATTAATCAATTAGAAAAATGCAGTCGTCAAGGAATAGTAGAAAGATAGTTTGACTGCCGTCCCGGAGTGAAAGAGAGAGGATGGATAGAGAGAGCGCTTCCAACCGTCCACAAGGAGTGATAGTACGTCCTAGGAGGGAAGAAGATGGAATTTTTCAGCCACTTCGTCACCCACTCGCCGATTCAATCAGTCACCCACACAAGGGCTCAATCAGTCACACACTGACTCCTTTACTCACACTCCCACCCACCTTCGATATTTTTAGTTTACAGAAACGTTTCATTATATTTTTATATGAATGTGCAGTCGTCAATTATTGATCAATTAGAAAAATGCAATCGTCAAGGAATAGTAGAAAGATAGTTTGAAAGCCGTCCCGGAGTGAAAGAGAGAGGATGGATAGAGAGAGCGCTTCCAGCCGTCCACAAGGAGTGATAGTACGTCCTAGGAGGGAAGAAGATGGAAATTTTCAGCCACTTCGTCACCCACTCGCCGATTCAATCATTCACCCACACAGGCTCAATCAGTCAAACCCTGACTCCTTCACTCATACTCCCACCCACCTTCGATATCTTTATTTTACAGAAACGTTCCATTTCAATTTTTTATGAATGTGCATTCGTCAATTATTGATCAATTAGAAAAATGCAGTCGTCAAGGAATAGTAGAAAGATAGTTTGAAAGCCGTCCCGGAGTGAAAGAGAGATGATTTATAGAGAGAGCGCTTCCAGCCGTCCACAAGGAGTGGCAGTACGTCCTAGGAGTGAAGAAGATGGAATTTTTCAGCCACTTCGTCACCCACTCGCCGATTCAATCAGTCACCCACGCACAGGCTCAATCAGTCACACACTGACTCCTTCACTCATACACCCACCCTCGATATTTTTATTTTACAGAAACGTTTCGTTATATTTTTATATGAATGTGCAGTCGTCAATTATTGATCAATTAGAAAAATGCAATCGTCAAGGAATAGTAGAAAGATAGTTTGAAAGCCGTCCCGGAGTGAAAGAGAGAGGATGGATAGAGAGAGCGCTTCCAGCCGTCCACAAGGAGTGATAGTACGTCCTAGGAGGGAAGAAGATGGAAATTTTCAGCCACTTCGTCACCCACTCGCCGATTCAATCAGTCACCCACACAAAGGCTCAATCAGTCACACACTGACTCCTTTACTCATACTCCCATCCACCTTCGATATTTTTATTTTACAGAAACGTTTCATTATAATTTTTTATGAATGTGCAGTCGTCAATTATTAATGCCGTCCCGGAGTGAAAGAGAGAGGATGGATAGAGAGAGCGCTTCCAGCCGTCCACAAGGGGTGCTACGTCCTAGGAGTGAAGAAGATGGAATTTTTCAGCCACTTCGTCACCCACTTGCCGGTTCGTCACCCACACAAAGGCTCAATCAGTCACACACTGACTCCTTCACTCAACTCCCACCCACCTATGATATCTTTATTTTACAGAAACGTTTCATTATATTTTTATATGAATGTGCAGTCGTCAATTATTAATCAATTAGAAAAATGCAGTCGTCAAGGAATAGTAGAAAGATAGTTTGAAAGCGGTTCCGGGATGAAAGGGAGAGGATGGATAGAGAGAGCGCTTCCAGCCGTCCACAAGGAGTGATAGTACGTCCTAGGAGGGAAGAAGATGGAATTTTTCAGCCACTTCGTCAATCACTCGCCGATTCAATCAGTCACCCACACACAGGCTCAATCAGTCACACACTGACTCCTTCACTCATACACCCACCCTCGATATTTTTATTTTACAGAAACGTTTCGTTATATTTTTATATGAATGTGCAGTCGTCAATTATTGATCAATTAGAAAAATGCAATCGTCAAGGAATAGTAGAAAGATAGTTTGAAAGCCGTCCCGGAGTGAAAGAGAGAGGATGGATAGAGAGAGCGCTTACAGCCGTCCACAAGGAGTGATAGTACGTCCTAGGAGGGAAGAAGATGGAAATTTTCAGCCACTTCGTCACCCACTCGATGATTCAATCAGTCACCCACACAAAGGCTCAATCAGTCACACACTGACTCCTTTACTCATACTCCCATCCACCTTCGATATTTTTATTTTACAGAAACGTTTCATTATAATTTTTTATGAATGTGCAGTCGTCAATTATTGATCAATTAGAAAAATGCAGTCGTCAAGGAATAGTAGAAAGATAGTTTGAAAGCCGTCCCGGAGTGAAAGAGAGAGGATGGATAGAGAGAGCGCTTCCAGCCGTCCACAAGGAGTCCTACTACGTCCTAGGAGTGAAGAAGATGGAATTTTTCAGCCACTTCGTCACCCACTTGCCGGTTCGTCACCCACACAAAGGCTCAATCAGTCACACACTGACTCCTTCACTCAACTCCCACCCACCTTCGATATCTTTATTTTACAGAAACGTTCCATTTCAATTTTTTATGAATGTGCATTCGTCAATTATTAATCAATTAGAAAAATGCAGTCGTCAAGGAATAGTAGAAAGATAGTTTGAAAGCCGTGCCAGAGTGAAAGAGAGAGGATGTATAGAGAGACCGCTTCCAGCCGTCCACAAGGAGTGCTACTACGTCCTAGGAGTGAAGAAGATGGAGATTTTCAGCCACTTCGTCACCCACTCGCCGATTCAATCAGTCACCCACACAAAGGCTCAATCAGTCACACACTGACTCCTTTACTCCCATCCACCTTCGATATTTTTATTTTACAGAAACGTTTCATTATAATTTTTTATGAATGTGCAGTCGTCAATTATTAATGCCGTCCCAGAGTGAAAGAGAGAGGATGTATAGAGAGACCGCTTCCAGCCGTCCACAAGGAGTGATAGTACGTCCTAGGAGGGAAGAAGATGGAAATTTTCAGCCACTTCGTCACCCACTCGCCGATTCAATCAGTCACCCACACACAGGCTCAATCAGTCACACACTGACTCCTTTACTCATATTCCCATCCACCTTCGATATTTTTATTTTACAGAAACGTTTCATTATAATTTTTTATGAATGTGCAGTCGTCAATTATTAATGCCGTCCCGGAGTGAAAGAGAGAGGATAGATAGAGAGAGCGCTTCCAGCCGTCAACAAGGAGTGATATTACGTCCTAGGAGGGAAGAAGATGGAATTTTTCAGCCACTTCGTCAATCACTCGCCGATTCAATCAGTCACCCACACACAGGCTCAATCAGTCACACACTGACTCCTTCACTCATACACCCACCCTCGATATTTTTATTTTACAGAAACGTTTCGTTATATTTTTATATGAATGTGCAGTCGTCAATTATTGATCAATTAGAAAAATGCAATCGTCAAGGAATAGTAGAAAGATAGTTTGAAAGCCGTCCCGGAGTGAAAGAGAGAGGATGGATAGAGAGAGCGCTTCCAGCCGTCCACAAGGAGTGATAGTACGTCCTAGGAGGGAAGAAGATGGAAATTTTCAGCCACTTCGTCACCCACTCGCCGATTCAATCAGTCACCCACACAAAGGCTCAATCAGTCACACACTGACTCCTTTACTCATACTCCCATCCACCTTCGATATTTTTATTTTACAGAAACGTTTCATTATAATTTTTTATGAATGTGCAGTCGTCAATTATTAATGCCGTCCCGGAGTGAAAGAGAGAGGATGGATAGAGAGAGCGCTTCCAGCCGTCCACAAGGGGTGCTACGTCCTAGGAGTGAAGAAGATGGAATTTTTCAGCCACTTCGTCACCCACTTGCCGGTTCGTCACCCACACAAAGGCTCAATCAGTCACACACTGACTCCTTCACTCAACTCCCACCCACCTATGATATCTTTATTTTACAGAAACGTTTCATTATATTTTTATATGAATGTGCAGTCGTCAATTATTAATCAATTAGAAAAATGCAGTCGTCAAGGAATAGTAGAAAGATAGTTTGAAAGCGGTTCCGGAATGAAAGGGAGAGGATGGATAGAGAGAGCGCTTCCAGCCGTCCACAAGGAGTGATAGTACGTCCTAGGAGGGAAGAAGATGGAATTTTTCAGCCACTTCGTCAATCACTCGCCGATTCAATCAGTCACCCACATACAGGCTCAATCAGTCACACACTGACTCCTTCACTCATACACCCACCCTCGATATTTTTATTTTACAGAAACGTTTCGTTATATTTTTATATGAATGTGCAGTCGTCAATTATTGATCAATTAGAAAAATGCAATCGTCAAGGAATAGTAGAAAGATAGTTTGAAAGCCGTCCCGGAGTGAAAGAGAGAGGATGGATAGAGAGAGCGCTTCCAGCCGTCCACAAGGAGTGATAGTACGTCCTAGGAGGGAAGAAGATGGAAATTTTCAGCCACTTCGTCACCCACTCGCCGATTCAATCAGTCACCCACACAAAGGCTCAATCAGTCACACACTGACTCCTTTACTCATACTCCCATCCACCTTCGATATTTTTATTTTACAGAAACGTTTCATTATAATTTTTTATGAATGTGCAGTCGTCAATTATTGATCAATTAGAAAAATGCAGTCGTCAAGGAATAGTAGAAATATAGTTTGAAAGCCGTCCCGGAGTGAAAGAGAGAGGATGGATAGAGAGAGCGCTTCCAGCCGTCCACAAGGAGTGCTACTACGTCCTAGGAGTGAAGAAGATGGAATTTTTCAGCCACTTCGTCACCCACTTGCCGGTTCGTCACCCACACAAAGGCTCAATCAGTCACACACTGACTCCTTCACTCAACTCCCACCCACCTTCGATATCTTTATTTTACAGAAACGTTCCATTTCAATTTTTTATGAATGTGCATTCGTCAATTATTAATCAATTAGAAAAATGCAGTCGTCAAGGAATAGTAGAAAGATAGTTTGAAAGCCGTGCCAGAGTGAAAGAGAGAGGATGTATAGAGAGAGCGCTTCCAGCCGTCCACAAGGAGTGCTACTACGTCCTAGGAGTGAAGAAGATGGAATTTTTCAGCCACTTCGTCACCCACTTGCCGGTTCGTCACCCACACAAAGGCTCAATCAGTCACACACTGACTCCTTCACTCAACTCCCATCCACCTTCGATATCTTTATTTTACAGAAACGTTCCATTTCAATTTTTTATGAATGTGCATTCGTCAATTATTAATCAATTAGAAAAATGCAGTCGTCAAGGAATAGTAGAAAGATAGTTTGAAAGCGGTTCCGGAATGAAAGGGAGAGGATGGATAGAGAGAGCGCTTCCAGCCGTCCACAAGGAGTGATAGTACGTCCTATTAGGGAAGAAGATGGAGATTTTCAGCCACTTCGTCACCCACTCGCCGATTCAATCAGTCACCCACACAAAGGCTCAATCAGTCACACACTGACTCCTTTACTCCCATCCACCTTCGATATTTTTATTTTACAGAAACGTTTCATTATAATTTTTTATGAATGTGCAGTCGTCAATTATTAATGCCGTCCCAGAGTGAAAGAGAGAGGATGGATAGAGAGAGCGCTTCCAGCCGTCCACAAGGGGTGCTACTACGTCCTAGGAGTGAAGAAGATGGAATTTTTCAGCCACTTCGTCACCCACTTGCCGGTTCGTCACCCACACAAAGGCTCAATCAGTCACACACTGACTCCTTCACTCAACTCCCACCCACCTTCGATATCTTTATTTTACAGAAACGTTTCATTATATTTTTATATGAATGTGCAGTCGTCAATTATAAATCAATTAGAAAAATGCAGTCGTCAAGGAATAGTAGAAAGATAGTTTGAAAGCGGTTCCGGAATGAAAGGGAGATGATGGATAGAGAGAGCGCTTCCAGCCGTCCACAAGGAGTGATAGTACGTCCTAGGAGGGAAGAAGATGGAATTTTTCAGCCACTTCGTCAATCACTCGCCGATTCAATCAGTCACCCACACACAGGCTCAATCAGTCACACACTGACTCCTTCACTCATACACCCACCCTCGATATTTTTATTTTACAGAAACGTTTCGTTATATTTTTTCACAGCTAATTCATTTCAGTAGCTGGAGGTAGTCGGTTCTGGGCCAGTTTTGCACTCCCAACCTGCATCAAGCAACTGATATCTAACCATATTAAAATTTAAAAGCTATGAGGGGACCTATCCCGCAAACAAACTCAACCAAACTATCCTATTTCAACAGATGCTTAACTTTATCCACCCGTATGCAACCCTTTTCCAGACATCTATCTCCTTCACAGCTAATTCATTTCAGTTGCTGGAGGTAGTCGGTTCTGGGCCAGTTTTGCATTCCCAACCTGCATCAAGCAACTGATATCTAACCATATTAAAATTTTAAAGCTATGAGGGGACCTATCCCGCAAACAAACTCAACCAAACTATCCTATTTCAACATATGCTTAACTTTATCCACCCGTATGCAACCCTTTTCCAGACATCCATCTCCCTCACAGCTAATTCATTTCAGTAGCTGGAGGTAGTCGGTTCTGGGCCAGTTTTGCATTAACAACCTGCATCAAGCAACTGATATCTAACCATATTAAAATTTTAAAGCTATGAGGGGACCTATCCCGCAAACAAACTCAACCAAACTATCCTATTTCAACAGATGCTTAACTTTATCCACCCGTATGCAACCCTTTTCCAGACATCCATCTCCCTCACAGCTAATTTATTTCAGTAGCTGGAGGTAGTCGGTTCTGGGCCAGTTTTGCATTCCCAACCTGCATCAAGCAACTGATATCTAACCATATTAAAATTTAAAAGCTATGAGGGGACCTATCCCGCAAACAAACTCAACCAAACTATCCTATTTCAACAGATGCTTAACTCTATCCACCCGTATGCAACCCTTTTCCAGACATCCATCTCCCTCACAGCTAATTTATTTCAGTAGCTGGAGGTAGTCGGTTCTGGGCCAGTTTTGCATTCCCAACCTGCATCAAGCAACTGATATCTAACCATTTAAAATTTAAAAGCTATGAGGGGACCTATCCCGCAAACAAACTCAACCAAACTATCCTATTTCAACAGATGCTTAACTTTATCCACCCGTATGCAACCCTTTTCCAGACATCCATCTCCCTCACAGCTAATTCATTTCAGTATCTGGTGGTAGTCGGTCCTGGGCCAGTTTTGCATTCCCAACCTGCATCAAGCAACTGATATCTAACCATATTAAAATTTTAAAGCTATGAGGGGACCTATCCCGCAAACAAACTCAACCAAACTATCCTATTTCAACAGATGCTTAACTTTATCCACCCGTATGCAACCCTTTTCCAGACATCCATCTCCCTCACAGCTAATTTATTTCAGTAGCTGGCGGTAGTCAATTCTGGGCCAGTTTTGCATTCCCAACCTGCATCAAGCAACTGATATCTAACCATATTAAAATTTAAAAGCTATGAGGGGACCTATCCCGCAAACAAACTCAACCAAACTATCCTATTTCAACAGATGCTTAACTTTATCCACCCGTATGCAACCCTTTTCCAGACATCCATCTCCCTCACAGCTAATTCATTTCAGTAGCTGGAGGTAGTCGGTTCTGGGCCAGTTTTGCATTCCCAACCTGCATCAAGCAACTGATATCTAACCATATTAAAATTTAAAAGCTATGAGGGGACCTATCCCGCAAACAAACTCAACCAAACTATCCTATTTCAACAGATGCTTAACTTTATCCACCCGTATGCAACCCTTTTCCAGACATCCATCTCCCTCACAGCTAATTTATTTCAGTAGCTGGAGGTAGTCGGTTCTGGGCCAGTTTTGCATTCCCAACCTGCATCAAGCAACTGATATCTAACCATATTAAAATTTAAAAGCTATGAGGGGACCTATCCCGCAAACAAACTCAACCAAACTATCCTATTTCAACAGATGCTTAACTTTATCCACCCGTATGCAACCCTTTTCCAGACATCCATCTCCCTCACAGCTAATTCATTTCAGTAGCTGGTGGTAGTCGGTCCTGGGCCAGTTTTGCATTCCCAACCTGCATCAAGCAACTGATATCTAACCATATTAAAATTTTAAAGCTATGAGGGGACCTATCCCGCAAACAAACTCAACCAAACTATCCTATTTCAACAGATGCTTAACTTTATCCACCCGTATGCAACCCTTTTCCAGACATCCATCTCCCTCACAGCTAATTTATTTCAGTAGCTGGAGGTAGTCAATTCTGGGCCAGTTTTGCATTCCCAACCTGCATCAAGCAACTGATATCTAACCATATTAAAATTTAAAAGCTATGAGGGGACCTATCCCGCAAACAAACTCAACCAAACTATCCTATTTCAACAGATGCTTAACTTTATCCACCCGTATGCAACCCTTTTCCAGACATCCATCTCCCTCACAGCTAATTCATTTCAGTAGCTGGAGGTAGTCGGTTCTGGGCCAGTTTTGCATTCCCAACCTGCATCAAGCAACTGATATCTAACCATATTAAAATTTAAAAGCTATGAGGGGACCTATCCCGCAAACAAACTCAACCAAACTATCCTATTTCAACAGATGCTTAACTTTATCCACCCGTATGCAACCCTTTTCCAGACATCCATCTCCCTCACAGCTAATTTATTTCAGTAGCTGGAGGTAGTCGGTTCTGGGCCAGTTTTGCATTCCCAACCTGCATCAAGCAACTGATATCTAACCATTTAAAATTTAAAAGCTATATGGGGACCTATCCCGCAAACAAACTCAACCAAACTATCCTATTTCAACAGATGCTTAACTTTATCCACCCGTATGCAACCCTTTTCCAGACATCCATCTCCCTCACAGCTAATTCATTTCAGTATCTGGTGGTAGTCGGTTCTGGGCCAGTTTTGCATTCCCAACCTGCATCAAGCAACTGATATCTAACCATATTAAAATTTTAAAGCTATGAGGGGACCTATCCCGCAAACAAACTCAACCAAACTATCCTATTTCAACAGATGCTTAACTTTATCCACCCGTATGCAACCCTTTTCCAGACATCCATCTCCCTCACAGCTAATTTATTTCAGTAGCTGGAGGTAGTCAATTCTGGGCCAGTTTTGCATTCCCAACCTGCATCAAGCAACTGATATCTAACCATATTAAAATTTAAAAGCTATGAGGGGACCTATCCCGCAAACAAACTCAACCAAACTATCCTATTTCAACAGATGCTTAACTTTATCCACCCGTATGCAACCCTTTTCCAGACATCCATCTCCCTCACAGCTAATTTATTTCAGTAGCTGGAGGTAGTCGGTTCTGGGCCAGTTTTGCATTCCCAACCTGCATCAAGCAACTGATATCTAACCATATTAAAATTTTAAAGCTATGAGGGGGCCTATCCCGCAAACAAACTCAACCAAACTATCCTATTTCAACAGATGCTTAACTTTATCCACCCGTATGCAACCCTTTTCCAGACATCCATCTCCCTCACAGCTAATTTATTTCAGTAGCTGCAGGTAGTCGGTTCTGGGCCAGTTTTGCATTCCCAACCTGCATCAAGCAACTGATATCTAACCATATTAAAATTTAAAAGCTATGAGGGGACCTATCCCGCAAACAAACTCAACCAAACTATCCTATTTCAACAGATGCTTAACTTTATCCACCCGTATGCAACCCTTTTCCAGACATCCATCTCCCTCACAGCTAATTTATTTCAGTAGCTCGAGGTAGTCGGTTCTGGGCCAGTTTTGCATTCCCAACCTGCATCAAGCAACTGATATCTAACCATATTAAAATTTAAAAGCTATGAGGGGACCTATCCCGCAAACAAACTCAACCAAACTATCCTATTTCAACAGATGCTTAACTTTATCCACCCGTATGCAACCCTTTTCCAGACATCCATCTCCCTCACAGCAAATTCATTTCAGTAGCTGGAGGTAGTCGGTTCTGGGCCAGTTTTGCATTAACAACCTGCATCAAGCAACTGATATCTAACCATATTAAAATTTTAAAAGCTATGAGGGGACCTATCCCGCAAACAAACTCAACCAAACTATCCTATTTCAACAGATGCTTAACTTTATCCACCCGTATGCAACCCTTTTCCAGACATCCATCTCCCTCACAGCTAATTTATTTCAGTAGCTGGAGGTAGTCGGTTCTGGGCCAGTTTTGCATTCCCAACCTGCATCAAGCAACTGATATCTAACCATATTAAAATTTTAAAGCTATGAGGGGACCTATCCCGCAAACAAACTCAACCAAACTTTCCTATTTCAACAGATGCTTAACTTTATCCACCCGTATGCAACCCTTTACCAGACATCCATCTCCCTCACAGCTAATTTATTTCAGTAGCTGGAGGTAGTCGGTTCTGGGCCAGTTTTGCATTCCCAACCTGCATCAAGCAACTGATATCTAACCATATTAAAATTTTAAAGCTATGAGGGGACCTATCCCGCAAACAAACTCAACCAAACTATCCTATTTCAACAGATGCTTAACTTTATCCACCCGTATGCAACCCTTTTCCGGACATCAATCTCCCTCACAGCTAATTTATTTCAGTAGCTGGAGGTAGTCGGTTCTGGGCCAGTTTTGTATTCCCAACCTGCATCAAGCAACTGATATCTAACCATATTAAAATTTTAAAGATATGAGGGGACCTATCCCGCAAACAAACTCAACCAAACTATCCTATTTCAACAGATGCTTAACTTTATCCACCCGTATGCAACCCTTTTCCAGACATCCATCTAACTCACAGCTAATTCATTTCAGTAGCTGGAGGTAGTCGGTTCTGGGCCAGTTTTGCATTCCCAACCTGCATCAAGCAACTGATATCTAACCATATTAAAATTTAAAAGCTATGAGGGGACATATCCCGCAAACAAACTCAACCAAACTATCCTATTTCAACAGATGCTTAACTTTATCCACCCGTGTGCAACCCTTTTCCAGACATCCATCTCCCTCAGAGCTAATTCATTTCAGTAGCTGGAGGTAGTCGGTTCTGGGCCAGTTTTGCATTCCCAACCTGCATCAAGCAACTGATATCTAACCATATTAAAATTTAAAAGCTATGAAGGGACCTATCCCGCAAACAAACTCAACCAAACTATCCTATTTCAACAGATGCTTAACTTTATCCACCCGTATGCAACCCTTTTCCAGACATTCATCTCCCTCACAGCTAATTCATTTCAGTAGCTGGAGGTAGTCGGTTCTGGGCCACTTTTGCATTCCCAACCTGCATCAAGCAACTGATATCTAACCATATTAAAATTTAAAAGCTATGAGGGGACCTATCCCGCAAACAAACTCAACCAAACTATCCTATTTCAACAGATGCTTAACTTTATCCACAAACTCTCCTGCAAAAAAAAATTCCCGTTTCAACAGATGCTTAATGTAATTGATTAAAAATATGCTCCTAACACACATGTACATTAATTTCTGAATTAAAAGTATTTTAAATTTATTACGTTTTTTTTTTATATTTTTGCGTAACTTAAATCTTTGAAAAAATATTTCACTTTAATCAGAAAATAATAAGATTTTTAAAATAAATTAAGTCTTGTACGACTACTTTTCTAATGACCGAGATTAAATCGGCAAAACTGTTTTTTCATACCATTTGCCAACCGCTATATTTTTATAAAGTTGGTTGTAATTTAAAATTTGTTAATTGTAAAAACTAAATTATAGTGTATATTGACTCTGAAAGGTCAAGTAACCTATAGTCCCAAATTTGTAAACGTTTTTATAGAGAAAAAAAATGCAAGAATTTTGGCTGCTTTTGGGTTTTTTCCGACCTTTGTGATCGTCGCCAAGCAGAAAATTATTGTCCCAAATCATTGAACAACGACATATAAATTTGAGCAGATTAAGCTCATATATAAAATTTTCACGGCATAATTGGCCATAATAGATTGAATATAATTATGAGGGTGAAACTATAATTTATTGAAAATCTTAATTTACGAAACCTATACTTAAATTAATGCAAATTTTTCAAATAAGTGTGATATATTTCGAGAAAAATTTATATTATACGAACCTAATTCGGGGGCTTTTTCAAATCGTAGTTCAGCAATTCTGGTAAAACTAATTTGTAATACGAACTACGACAGAGCAGGTTAGTCCACGAGAGTTGCTCTTGAAATGACTGAAAAGGTAGAAGTTTCATTATTACCACCACTTATTGTTGCATAACAATGCCTTATCTTTTAAATATTCCAAATTATCGTACATAAATTAGTTCAAAATGCAACAATGATGAAAATGCAACAATGATAAAAATGTAACAAATTTCTAATGTATGGGTCTAGGTACTGACCATCGGCTAGGCCTACAGGGGCAGTACCTTGGGCCCACAATCTTAGTAGGTCCCGAAATTAGCAATAAGATAGCGAATTAAAAGATAGATAATAATTTTATTGTATTTTTGCCTTGACCCGTTTACAACGGTTTGCAAATTAAAAGTCTTGCAAGGATGCATTACAAAGCAATAACAAATGAACTACATAAAAACACATATATAAAAGGACACATACATAAAAGAAGCACAAGGAAGTATACTAATTAACGATTTCGTCAATATATCTTATACTATAATACGAGGAATTGGATCCAAGTCGAAAATCGCCCCAGAATTAATAAACTCCGGTAAACTTAGGGGTCTGGGGTTTTTGGCCACGACAAATCGATTGGCACAGGTTTTGAAGCGCTACGGTCAAGCAGTTCGGAGTTACAGATAGGATAGTTTCAAACTTCATTAGTTCGCCATAATGGCTTCTTTCGTGATGCCATCTGCTAAAGCTATAAGCCTCTGCTTAAGCTATAAATGTTTAGTTAAGATATTAATTTTTCAAATTTAAATAAATTCAACCTTGCTTTAAACTTTATTGAGTTTTACAGAAATGGTAACATGAATATTTTTTTAGTTCCAATCAGCAGACGATTTCAGTTCTATTCTGTTCATTGGCGATTTTTGGCGATCTTGAAAATTTAACCTATGGTTGCTATACCTATCGAGTTGAATGAAGTATGAAATGGAATGTTTACCACATTTCGACATTTTTGTTGCTTTTCAACGAAACGCCAATTATCAATTACATTTCATTTCCTATGACTTTTAAAACTTTACCTTTGTATTGAATAGTTCCCTTTCCAAACTCTAACTTTGTTTACAATGGTGCACTTTAACTAATGTGACCAGACGTCCCGCTTTTGGCTGGACAGTCCCGCTTTTTTGTAAAAGTCCCGCAATGTCCCGAAAAACGAGGAAATTGTAAATAAAGTAGACTTTTTTTTTATGAATAATCGTTGTAAAACGCTATGACGTCTTTAGAAATTGTTAAATGAAGCTAAAGTCATCAACAAATTGGTGGAGTATGGTTTCTGTTTGCCTGGAGCCACTGCTGCTGTTGAACGCGCCTTCCTTATCTTTCTTATACCAAGTGTGTCATTGTGTGAAGGGACTACTATGTGCTTAAAAGAATACTTTAAAAATACACCGGGGGGGGGGGGATGGAGTGTCCCACTTTTTGATTTTGAAAATCTGGTCACATTAACTTTAACCGGTTATCTTTTCACCAATGGTTTCACAAATTTTCTTATGGTATGGTTGTTTTGATAAATCACAATTGAAAATTTAAATCTTCGAATTAGCTTCGATACCTATTTTCTCCGAGCAGAGCTCGGTCACCCGCTGGTAATGTATAAATTAAAAAAACGATATTATTTAAATATAGATATTATAATACATTTTGTTATAAATTTTTTAGAAAAGTTGGAAATGTGCTATAATTTATTTAGTACTTTTGTCGGAAGGATTCATTTATACTGCTAGTTAAAATCATATGTTGTCAAATTTCATTTTCGGATGTATTATGCATTTTACATGCAATGCCGGGAAAGATTTCGTGGATTGAACTTTTAAAATAAAACCGTGTTTGATTATTAATCAACTGAATTAGAATTCGTTTTACTGTTACATCAACGTTTGAGGATAATCCTCAATTAAATGTGAGCTTTTTATGAATTTGTAAGAAGAGTGATTTATTGGAAAGTAGTATTCAGCTACTTCGTAATCTTTTGAAATCCAAACAAAATAAAAACCTCCTACTCCTTGGCACAACAGCCCATTATTGGGCCAAGGCCTGGTGTGCCCAATTCAGCTTTCGTGACCAAGGGCTCTGGGGTGTTAGGCATATGTCCCGGTTAGGTAGTCAGCCTTAAGCGGACCCAAGCATGCCTGGTTCCCGTTTTATCGACCAGCTTTCGGGATGAAAGGATGTGTCACCCTCGCCCAATCCGGGATTCTATCCCCGGACCTGTGGCATGGCAATGCAAAGCACTACCACTGCGCCACTGGGCCTTCCAAAATAAAAACCAGCATTTTGTAAAATATTCTTAACAGGAACCGCACAATTAAATTTGCCAAAAAGAAGAATCGTAAAGATACACATTATAAAGTCGTAAATTACAAGCTTTAGCAAATCACTCATCAGACATTTTAAGTAAATTAATCCAATACTTTAAAATCAAGCGTATAAAAACTAAAGGAATTATTGAAAGACCTAGTTCAAGTCTCAAGATGTATCCAGGGTAAGTTTTTTTCTGTGTGTGTGGAGGGGGAGGGGTTGGTTGGTAGTTCTATTTCTAAAATGTCAGACCTTTGGCAGTGAACATGTTGTCTCATTGTGTCAGTTATAAAAATTCAGAAACTCATTAAACTTAAAGTTTATTTATAAAAAAGAAAAGCCATGATCAGAAGAAATGAAATGATAAAGTAACACAATATATAACAGTTACCTAAGTCATACCTAGTTACAGGCAGAATCAGATACCGCACGCTTTTTCAAAAACAGACATGCTTTTATATCCTAAATTAAAGGTTACAATATACAGTTTAGATACTTCTGATCCAGAGTTGTTTAAAAACTCAGAACAAATTCTGACTTGGCTAGTGAAATTGAGCTAATGCTATACTATTAAGAACTTACTAGTACAACAAAAATGATCATTTTAACCTATATATGCTTCTTAGGATTTTCAGCAGTAAGGCAAACAACCTGTTTATCCGAAATAGCATTCAATGGGATGTAGTGAATTATACACCTTTCAAAATGTTTATTTTGCGATAAAATCATTTCATTTATTACCGTTAAAAGTTTTAATGCTTTCACAGTGCATAACAGATCGACCAATAACAAATTACGGACTCCTGATACGTAGAAATCAGAATATATGAATGGTTAGGTATAAAGAGTAAAGGGGAAAAACCACTTCATCGCCTGGGAACCTGCCCGTATTGAGGTTTGCTTGGTGAGTAGTGGCAATTGGAAACTGGTTTTTCTTACGAGATTCGAGGGACAAACTTTTTTTTGTTTGTTTGAATCTCGATCGGTATAAAACATTTGTAAATTAGAATTATTAAATTTACATAGAATCTCCAAACTTCTCTTGATTACTTTAATTTTTTTAAAAAAAGTTTAACATACATACTTGATATTCACGCAAATAAATCGGTATTTTAGTAAATTAAATATCTGTCAATAATAATTTGCAAAAATATCGAAATATGTCAAGGTAATAGTAAAAAATATGCTACTTACATACGTGCATTAATTTCTAAATCAGAAGTATTTTAAACTTATTACTTTATTTCTAAATTTTAGCTTAGCTTAAAAATCTTTTAAAAAGCTTTAGCTTAAATCGGAAATTAAAAAGATTTTTAAAATGAATTAAGAAATTCTGCAAGACTTTTTCTTATGACCGAGATGAGAAACAAGGCAAAAGTGGTTTCTTCACTCCAGCTGCCAACCGGTATATTTTTTATAAACTTGGTTGTAATTTAAAATTGATTAAATGTAATAACTTAATTATCGTGCATATATACTCAGAACTATCAAGTATATATTTTGGCCGCCTTTGGGTCTTTTCCGAACACTGTGATCGTCGCCAAGCAGAAAATTATTGTTCCAAATTATTGAACAACAACATATAAATTTAAAGAAATTAAGTTAAAATATAAAGTTTTCAAGGCATAATAGACCATAATATACTGAATATAATTATGAGGATAAAACTATAATTTATTGAAAATCTTAATCTACGAAATCAGCGTTTTTTAAATTAATGCAAATGTTTCAAACAAGCGTGATATAATTCAAGAAAAATTGAAAACATACGAACCTAATTAAGAGGCTTTTTCAAACCTTAGTTCAGCAATTGAAGTGTAAAACTAATTTATAATAAGACCAACGACAGAGCAGCTTAGTCCACGAGAGTTGCTCTTGAAATGACTGAAAAGGTAAAAGTTTCATTATTACCACTCATTGTTGCATAACAATGTTTCAGCTTTTAATATTCCAAAGGAACGTAAATAAATTATCTGAAAATGGCAACAATGATAAAAATACAACAATGATAAAAATGTTGCAATTTTCTAGTGTATGGGCCCAGGACCATCGGCTAGGCCTACACTGAGAAAAAAATACTGCAAACATACAGAAATTTTTTAGTAATGTTACAGAAATAACCAATTTTACAAAAAAGTTTTTGTAATTCTGAACAGAAATCTTCATTTCTGAAGTTACAAAATAATTTCTAGTATTTTAGCCTCGATCTTGATTTGGATAGCCCTCGTGTAGCTCTAGTGCGAGAATAATTCAAACCCAACCTAATCTAATCGATCGTGATTCAATTAGCCAATCGCCATTTTAAACTTATACTTTAGTCGGTTGTTTCAAATGAATTTAACTTCGAATTTCCTAGCGATCTATGTGCCGAAATAGCACAGTTGGGAAAGCGTCAGACTGATCATCTAAAGGTTCCTGGTTCGATCCCGGGTTTCGGCCGTCTGCTAATCCTCGGTATTATAGTGGTCAGTACCCCCGCCTGTCTTCCGGGGTTCGATCCCACGTAGTAGGAAAGTAGACATTTTGTTTTTCTTTGCAATTGCACGGAAAATGTGGTATCCATAAAATTTTCTTGTATAGTTACTGAAACATTACTTGTGTGGGATACATAAAATAGTCCTGTAAATCTACATGATATATACATGTAATGCTAACAAAAATATATTATGTGTTTTTACAGCACTATTTTTAGTAATTATTTACTAGAAATTTTCTAGGAAAAGTTTTTTTTACAAAAAAATGTTTTGTAATGGTTGCAGATTTTTTTCACAGTGTACATTGTCCGTGCCTTGGGCCAGCAATTTTGGGGGCCCCGAAATTGTCTGTAAGATAATATAATTTAATAGATAGATAAGAATTTTATTGTATTTGGGCCTTGGCCAGTTTACAATGGTTGGCAAATTACAAGTCTTACAAGGATACATTACAAAATACTAATAAATGAACTACATAAAAACACTTAAATACCATAAGAGAACACATATACATAAAAGAAACACAAGGAAGTATACTTATTAACAATTTCGTCGGTGATAAATATATAATGTCTTAATTTTAAAACTGATATTATAAAATTATATATATTGCAATAGAAATTTAAGAAAAGTTGGAAATTTGTTAGAATTTACTGAGTATTTTTGTCAGAAGGATTCGTATATCGGACAAGTTAAAATTATATGTCCCAAAACTTAATTTTCGGATGTATTATGCATTTTACATGCATTGTCAGGAAATATTTCGTAGATTGAGCGTTTAAAATAAAAGCGTGTTCGATTATTAATCAACGGCATTAGAATTTGTTTTACTGTTACATCAGCATTCGAGGCTGGATAATCTTTCCATCTCATATTTCCTACAACTCGATAGGAATAGCAACAGCATTTTAAATTTTCAAGCTCGCCAAATATCGCCGATGAACATATTAGTCATTATACCATAGCTGTACCAGTCCTTCATATCTTTTCTTCAAACGAAAATACTGTAAACATGGGCATCCGGACGCTCTTCTATATTAATGTTCGAATCTTTTTGAGGCTGACAAACACTGTTTTACGTAAATCCTAGTTAATCAATTTAATTGAAGAGAGAACCCTATTCCAATATTCCTTTTGACAAATGAGGAGTACACGGGAAGAAACGATTGATTTATTAGGCGGACGGCCGCAACTGCCTGCTTGGCGGTATAAAACCGGTTTCTCTCCTCCTTCTTCGCTTGGTCCAAGCGTCGGGATCGCCAATCGCCTGAACTTGGTAGCTAGGAACCACAGAGATAGTACTACACTGGCATATCACGTGACATACAACACTGACTTCATTGTTTGCGCGTCCCGTCGATAGCATTGGAGGTCACGTGATCTGTCACAATATTACTTTAACTATGATATCTATGGTAGGAACTGGTTTCCTTATACAAGTTTAGACGATCACTCGCTATCATCACCAAAGTGGCCTGCTAAGGAAACTTCTCTGAAAAATCAATCGGTTTTTCCCGTGTACTCTTCAAATATTTTATTAAGTTAGCCAGCGAGGCGGTACTACTTAATAATTACTAATTACTACTACCTTAAATAACAATTATTTATATTAAAAAAATTATATTGTTTTTACCGTAAGATATAAGTAACTAATAATCCCCCAATCAACGTTATCATTTTCCAAATTTCGTTTCTACAAAAGCTGCCCACGTTAAGTTAGAAATTATTATACATCGATGTGTTATTGATAAATGATCATATATCAATTTTTACATTGTATCAGTCAATTAAAAATAATTTGAAAGTGTGTTGCTACTTCGCTAGGTCAAAAGAGTTAAAATTATGTAAAAAACGGTTTAGCAATAACAAATAAGTACTAACTAGTAACTAATACTACTAATACTAATTTACAAATAAATCTTTTGCATTCTAAATTGGCCCACAAAAAAACATCGGTGTAATTTTGTTTGTAAAACCAAAAATAAGGCTCATAAGGTTGAAAAAGAACCCATATTAAAACTACAGCAAAATAAAATCAAAATTAATCAACAGACATTAATTTTAAGTTCAGTAGATAAAGATTTATGAACTTTAAATTTCTACGATATGAAACAACGCAGATCCACTTGTTTTCTTCTGAACTCTGAACTTATTAAAGAAATGTTCGACAAGAAAAAATATTTTACTCAAAGATTGATTAAAATGCGACGCTAGGGAAATCAAATAAATCACATTGTGTCAAACTGGCTGAGAACGATTAAGCCATTTAAGTTTCAGTCATTATTCTATCCAAGGGAATTAGAACAATTGTGATTCTGTGAGTGTTAAAAATTCTTCAGAAAAAAGGTTTTTGGTGGTTTATTTTAAAACTAACGAGCAACCATAATAAATTACTTGATTTTTTAATATAAAAATGATAAAAAAATTGCTACTTATGGTTTTTTTTAAAAGTTTTTGCTGATTTTTTTCAAGCGAAAATTTTATTATAGATAAAAATGGATATGAAACATTCATTATCAATAAACTAGCGTAATCTTCCTCTGTAAAACTGGTGGCAGTATAAAAGTTTTTCAACAATTTATTTGCTAGTAAGGAAAATAACTGCTTGCAAAGCCTTATTATCAAAACTTATTATCAACCTTCATTGTCAAAATTTTCAATCTAGCAATCATATCTTCCTTGGTACTGTATCAAATTCTATAATTCAAAATAATATTAAAGAAACAGCCTCCAAGAAAAATACATTCAAAGTAAAAAGTTAAATAAAAAAAAAATGCGATAATTTGCAATGAAATTAAAGCAAATAAACATAAGTACAAAAATATATGATTAATAAAACGAATCATCTTTTGCTTCAACATGATCTCGATAAATGCTAATTTTGTCAAATAAGTCATTAAACGTATCTTTTTTTCAGTTCTAATCGGAACTCTTAATCTACGGCTTTATTAATTAGCGCTGACAGAGTTAACTAGGCGTGAGTTGTAAATGAGTTCTTTTTCTTTTATCTCCGCTATTTATCTTTTGATCATGAGTTCTTTTGCAGCGCTTTATCATATTATAACAAATTGAATCCATTCTTATTGCAAAAAAGAGCAATTACAATTGGGGATTTGTTGACGTAAGTAATTGATTAGTTTTCTTATTTATTCGGACTTCATGTGCTTGTGTTTTGTGTTTGTAACTCAATTGAATAAATGCACACAAAGTTATATTTCTGTTTATTAAGATCACCTTGTTTAGTACAAAAGTTAATTAATAAAGGGGGATTATGATTTGCTAATGTCGCCCAGGCTAGCATAGTGGTCACGATCCTCGCTTGCCAAGAAAGTGGGTCCGTGATTCAATACCGGGTAAGGCATGGATATTTGTGTTGTCCTGCGTACATGAGGCAAACGTGCTCGTTAAATCTCTGGGTCCGAACATAGAGTAGGGAATGTCATGTGGTTAATCATTGCACAGATTACCATAGGTGCAGGTCGTCTGGAGAAATTTCCCCCCACCTCAGGCGACATGCTTAAATTGAGGAGGTGGCGCCATCTCGGAATGGAAGTCAGACATCCACCCTGTTATTAGTACTCCAAGCCTTGTGCCAACGGATGCTACTGCAACCCTCTTGCCTTCCAGGCTGCGGCCTGGAGGCACACGACAACAACAACATGATTTTCTGACATAATTGATTAGTTTGTCTGATTTATGTTTTGATTTGTATTCAAAACATAAATCAGAAAAACTAAGCATGATCTATTACTTTTTCTTCAGTTGTATAAATCTACACAAATGTATAACTATACATTAAGTAATATTTGCGCTTGTTAAGATTCGATCTTCATAACACGAATATCCAAATGTTAAATGTTTACCGAATTAATAGTAGGATAAGGAGGGGTAAGTGGGCCATTGGGGCAAGTGGGCCACCCCCCCCCCCCCTAAAATTTCCCGAATTATGGACGTAAAAAATCTGTTACAGATGCAGGAAACATTATGGCATCATTTTCATTTAAGTATGTAACAAGGTACAATCCTTTTTGTGAACATTTTAAAATTGCATCTTTTCGTAATTCAAGCCATCATACTATTTTTTTATTTATTTCCTAACGGTTCATGATACAAAACAAAATGTTATATATTTTGAAAGTGTATAAAACATAGTATCTTTTTGTAGCGTCATGTACTTCTGATGTTGATAAGGTTAAAAGAAAATTGGGGTGGCCCAGTTGCCCCGCGTTTGGGGTAAGTGGGCCACCACAATGGCGGGGTAAGTAGGCCAGGGGTGGCCCACTTGCCCCAACTCTTTAATATACTTAAAAAAGGCATATTCACTGATTCCTGGGGTTATTCATATTCACTATTCATAGTCCTAATCATTGACATAGGCCAGTTTAAAATCTGTAGCCCTAACATTTTTTTACACTACATGCAAAAATTGCAAGATGAAAATTAACGTATTTTTTCTTGTAGTAAGCTTGCATGCCAGAAAAAGTTGCTATGGGGGAACTATTAAGGATACATCATTACTTTTTTTTCAAACACTCAAAAAATCTTGTAGATTATTCCACTTGCCCCACCATATCTCTACTAGTTATGTGTAAAATATATTAGGGGGGTGGCCCACTTACCCCACCTTGCGGGGCAAGTGCTCCACTCAGATAACCAAAAAGAAAAACATATTTTAAAATTTATTTTTTGCCAATTTGTGTTAAGGTTGTCTTGGGTACAGTAATAACATATGAGAGAATGGACCACAAAAAAAAAAAGTTGTTCGGCCGATTATATCTAGTGGTATGAGGGTCTAAAGTCGAATTATGCCAAAAAGGTGGCCCACTTACCCCACCTTACCCTAATTCAAACTATTTAAACTTTTAGAGCACTCTTTCTTAGTAAAAGTGATGTTCTTTTTTTATACTACTAAAACTCCTCGGCGCAACAGCCCATTTACCGGGCCAAGGCCTGCCGTGCCCATTTCAACTTTCGTGACCTTGGGCTCTGAGGTGCTGGCATATGTCCCGGAACGGTGGTTAGCCTCACGCGAGACTATTTCCCTCCTCAATGGACTCCCCTGGAGACTATTTTCCTCCCCAATGTTTAGTTCCCAAGCATTCTTGGCACCCATTTTATCGACCCACTCGAGGGATGAAAGGATGTGTCCACCTCACACAATCCGGGATTCGATTCCCAGACCATTGGTATATCAATGCGAAGCAATACCACTAAGCCACTGGGCCTCAACTGGGTTCTTTTGGGGCCTCAACTGGGCCTCATTGAGTTTTTTTTTACACAAAAGTAAAATAAAGTCTACACTCTTTTATACATCCGTAGTTAATACACTCGTCAAGCATTGCATGTCGATAAAACTATTTGAATTTGTCTGAACCAAAGCAAATGCTTTAAAAAATGCAAAACATCAAATAACATGCTTCATTTTCCGAAGGAAATCGTATTACTTTTGGAAACAAGTTTTGGCTCATGTTTTATTTCGTGCTTTATTGCTGTAAGGAAAATAAGCATGCAATTCGAAGAAATTCGTTCATAGATCATATGAAACAAACCCATTAGTGAAATGTTTTTCAAAAATGTTATTTGGGGAATTTCTTGAACATATGCTAAATTTTTTTTTTCATCGATCACTTTTTGAATTTGTCTTACTTAGCCTAACGAAATTTAAAAAAGTAATTATTGGCGTAGTAATCTATAAAATTTTAAACTATGATAAAAATTTAATAATGCATATGGTTTAGAATTAGTTGTCTTACTTAAACCAAGTACACACGTACTGTGATATTCACTCACAACGGTGATATTCAGAGCAGTGATGGCATTTTTGTCAATGTAGGAAAAATCGTACTAACTGTTTTTTACGCTGTTTTTAATTAAGTAATGAGAAAAGAAGTGAATTTTAAGTGCGAAATAATTTTCTGTCGTACTAAACAACTGCAGCCGAGTTAAACATTGTTACTACTTGGTTTAATTGCCTCTACTGAAAAACCGCAATTACGGTTTGGGCTTCCTTCCATGTGAAAGGTTCAATTGACTTAGCATTGCTACATCGATCATCTATCACAGTAGGTACGGTCAACATTATCGGAAAATAGCCATACAGCTTGACGGAATAGCCTGGTCTGTAAGGTCTTGCACTGGTATCCCTAAGGTTGCGAGTTCGAGTCCCGCTGTCTTCCGAAGACTCTCGTGTACGCTAATGGTGACTGGTGCATGTTAACTCCGTCGTGGTCACAAAGTCCTCCAAGTTCCCATACCAAATCAATACCTCTGGGAGTGACAAGTCAATTCTGCGGATCCTCTAGTTAGCCTCTGTCTCTAAAAATTAGATGGACCTACTTATGTGTGTGTTGTGTCTGTCTTACTTGACGAATTTTTATAAGAGGCTTGTGTGTGGGTCGTTGACCAAGCACACAAACCTGAATATATATGTCTACCAACCAACATATTGCGTCAGTGAAAGGCACTAGATTTGGGTTCGAGCATTGACAAAATGACCGCCTATCGGTGCAGCCAAAAAGTCCAATAAACAATTGCTTGTGCACAGTGTGTGCATGTAAAATATGCTCCAAAGATTGGCAACAATGTCATAAAGTTTTTAAGAAAAAAAAGTAGTAGAATTACACAAAAAAATAATGATTTATACAATTCTTACGGAATGCTGATATATAATTTACATAATTGTTTTGCTATAGGCAATAAAGTTCCCTTAGCTTTAATGTTCTTGGGTTCAAAAGCACATTAATTTCTAGGCTTATTCCTACATTTTGTAGATTTTTTTCGAATTTCTCAGTTATAACTAGTTATTATAGATTATAAGGTATCCAGCTGTAACATTGCATTATCTTAATAATTGTATGGCTTAAAATTCTAACACGTTTCACAAATCGAGTTTGCGAAGTTAGTGTCATAAACCGATAATAAATCATACTTTATTCCGGTTTTTATGACTCTACCTCATTTTCATGTTTCATTATTAAAAACTATTTATAAGTTCGGCACGTTTTTGCGTTAGCATTTAATTTTTCTTCATTCGAGGATCAACTATAAACTTTTACATTCTTTATCTCAAACGCGTGTTCATAAATTGTTTGTGTTCAGTTAGAAACATATTATAGAATAGACTGGCAAACCTAAAAGAGGCCCTTCATGATCACGTGATTTGGATACCAAGTCAATGGAATTTTTTTTTAAATCATACCATTTGGCGACCTTTCCACAACTACTTAAGCGTAAACGACCGACAATCTAATGTTATAAAAGTGAGGTTATGAAAAGACATATAAATATATGAAAGAAAAAGTTGGCTGGGGCCAGGATAGCCTGGTCGCTAAGGTCTTGGACTGGCATCCCTAAGGTTTCGAGTTCGAGTCTCACTGCCTTCCAAAGACTCCCGTGTACGTTAATGGTGACTGGTGCACGTTGAATCTGTCGTGGTCACAAATTCTTCCCAGTTCCCATACCAAATCAATACCTTTGGGGGGGTGACAAGTAAATTCTGCTGATCCTCTAGTTGGCCTCTGTCTCTGAAAATTAGATGGATACACTTGCGTGTGTGAGTTGTGTCTGTCTTACTTGACGAAGACCTGTCAACCAACCAAAAGTTGGTAACTTTTTACAGCTTATCGCAGACGTTTAAGTGAACAGCGAAAACTTTTTTTGTAGTAATTTTGTCATAGATCTGCTTATATTCGATTTGCAAGTTTTTCTTTACTTTTGAAAGCCCATTTAAGGCGTATCTTGTACAGTGATTAAATGAATGGAAGCACATATTTCTAATTGAAGTCTTAAGAGCCAGTTTTTTTAAGAGTCAGGCAGTCTTGGATAGTTGACATTTTTAATTTTGCTGAAAATTACAGAATATGTTCTTTATGGAAAACTATTAGACACGTATATTTTTGTTTTTGCTAAAAAAAAATTTTTATTAAAGTTTTGGGGGGTCAAAGTTGAAGATCGTCCATTTTTTGAAGAAAAACGAACCAATTTCCACAAGCCAATACTTTTTGTGCCAAGGGTTAAAAATTACAGTGACAATTTTTTCGTGTTCTGCTTGTTCCATAGTACATGTTCAGACAAAAAAAAATTCTGGTTGACATTTGTCACAAAGGTCCAAGGTCATTCAAAGTCAGTCGAAAAAATGTTTTTTTCTGACCTTTTGAAGTTTAATATTTTCTTGTGCCAACTGTGAACCAAAAATGTTTTTGATCCAATGAATACGTAGTAAAAAGATGTACTCAAAAATAGCAAGTGATGTGCAGTGGCACTTTTGGTTGCAGAAATATTTGACTTTGAAATTGCCGAAAATCCAAAATTGCACTACTTCCAAGGTCATTTATTCCTTGTGCCAACATTGGAAATGTATGAAATTAGCTGGAAAATAATCCGAATGCATTGTAGAAACAAAATCAATTCACAGACCTATGGGCATTTGATAAACTTTTGTTTAATGAGGCTCTAAACTTTGAAAAAAACTCACAATTTCGTACAAGTTTGTGATTTCTGCAAAGTTTACAAATCCTTAACTGCTTGTACCAACACTAACCAGTTATTAAATTAGCTGGAAAATAATCCTTATGTATTGCAGAAATAAAATAAATTCACAGACCAATGGGTATTTGTTCCGATTTTATATAATGAGGCTCTAAACTTCACGAAAACTCAACTTTTCGTACAAGTTTGTGTTTTTTCCCCCAAGTTTCGAGCTTCTTAACTGCTTGTACCAACAGTAACCAGTTATTAAATTAGCTGGAAAATAATCCTTATATATTGCAGAAATAAAATAAATTCACAGACCAATAGGTATTTGCTCCGATTTTATTTAATGAGGCTCTAAACTTCGCGAAAACTCATCTTTTCGTACAAGTTTGTGTTTTTTTTTCAAAGTTTCGAGCTCCATAGCTGCTTGTACCAAAAGTAACCAGTTATTAAATTAGCTGGAAAATAATCCTTATGTATTGCAGAAATGAAATAAATTCACAGACCAATGGGTATTTGTTCCGATTTTATTTAATGAGTCTCTAAACTTCGCGAAAACTCAACTTTTCGTACAAGTTTGTGTTTTTTACCCCAAGTTTCGAGCTTCTTAACTGCCTTTACCAACAGTAACCAGTTATTAAATTAGCTGGAAAATAATCCTTATGTATTGCAGAAATAAAATAAATTCACAGACCAGTGGATATTTGTTCCGATTTTATTTAATGAGGCTCTAAACTTCGCGAAAACTCAACTTTTCGTACAAGTTTGTGTTTTTTCCCCCAAGTTTCGAGCTTCTTAACTGCTTGTACCAACAGTAACCAGTTATTAAATTAGCTGGAAAATAATCCTTATGTATTGCAGAAATAAAATAAATTCACAGGCCAATGGGTATTTGTTCCGATTTTATTTAATGAGGCTCTAAACTTCGCGAAAATTCAACTTTTCGTACAAGTTTGTGTGTGTGTTTTTTTTTTTTTTTTTTTCAAAGTTTAGAGCTCCATAGCTGCATGTACCAACAGAGAGTAACCAGTTATTAAATTAGCTGGAAAATAATCCTTATGTATTGCAGAAATAAAAAAAAAATTCACAGATCTATGGGGATTTGCTTCAACTTTATTTAATGAGGCTCTAAACTTTGCAAAAAACTCAAAATTTCGTTTAATTTTGTGGCCTGAAACATGCCCATTGTATGTTAAAATATTATAGTAAAATTTCTAATATTTTTTTAACTAACTTTTATTGTGCCATAAATGTTTTGATAAAATGAGAGCAACAAATGTATGATTTTTTAAAATTTGTTTTGCTATATAAAAAGTTTGTATCGCGAAATATACAGGGTGGTTATAAAATTACGCTCGCTATTCGGAGTGGTCTGTAGTTTTAATGAATAATCCAAATGCAAAAAACTTTGAGACACTTACTAATCAGGAAGGGGGAAAAAGAATGGAATCATAAAAAACAAACTCGTCTCTTGTCTAGGGTTCTAAATTACGAGGCGTAATTGGATGTGTTGGCCGTAATTAGCCATATTTGGCTACACCTCGTAATTCGAACCTTGGTCAAGAGACGAGTTTCTTTTTTATGATTTCATTCTTTTTCGTAAAAAGGAAACTCGTATCTGCCGCCCTGGTGGCTGAATGGTTAGTGTACTAGCCTTTGGAGCTGCTGGGGTCGGGTTCGAATCCCGGTCAGGCATGGATGTTTGTGACAGTCAATAAATATTGTTATTTGTCTATGTGCTATTCATTTCTTTGTGACTGTAAATATTCTTTCTGTGTCTGTCCCACTTGACGAAAGCTTATAAGCGGTTCTCTGAACAAGCACACAAGCTGGAATATATATGTATCATACCATACCATACCATGCCATACCATACTCGTATCTTGACCAGGGTTCTAAATTACGATGCGTAATTAGCTGTGTTGGCCGTAATTGGCCATTATTGACGACGCCTCGTAATTTCGATTCTGGTCAAGAGACGAGTTTGTTTCTTGTGATTATTTTTTTATGATTATTTTTTAGGATTTTGTATTTTTTATGATTCCATTCTTTCAAACCCCCCCCCCCCCCCCTTCTTGATTTATAAGTGTCTCAATTTTTGATGCATTAGGATCATTCATTCAAGCTACAAACCACTCCGAATAGCGAGCGTTATTTTATAGCTATCCTGTATAGTTTCAACTAAATAGTTTAGCATAACCTTATATTCTTCTTTTTATGATATTGTGAAAACTTTATTTCTACAATTTTATTGTCTTACTATTGAAACTGAAAACCAGAATATTCAGGTGTGAGCTCGTCACTTGACTGTGGTTCTAAAAATACGACGCCCGTCGCCAATAGCCCTCGTATAGTTCTAGTGCGACGATAATTCAAACCTAACCTAAAAGGAATACCAGAATCTGCACGTCTTGTGCGGCGCTGAGATTCCGACCAACGAGGAATTGTTGGGCACCAAGTTCAAGATGAACGAAGATGTATTTTATGCAAATTTTTTTTTATCTTCTTTTCGTTTTGTGCTTATATAGTTTCACCTTTTTGTAAGGGACATGTCTAAATTGCGGAGGTGGAGACAGATGGCAACATCTGTCATAAGTGTTTGGATGTGTCTTGTGTTGTCCTACTTGACGATGGTTTATAAGCGGGTCCTTGCGACCAAGCACGCAAGCCTGAAAATATGTCTACCAACCAACCAACCAACCTTTTTGTACTGTTGTTCAGATAGAGCATGAAACATGTTAGTTTTTGATGCAACGTATTTACGAGTTTGTTTATTTTTCTAGTTAGTATTTTCTACACTTGCGTTTTTTAATAAAAATTCTTCGATTTTGATGCTTATGTCCTAGGTAAGTTCGTAAAATTTATACATTTTGCATTTTATAAGCTATTTGTTCTTATACTGTTTCAAAATGTTTGATAGATAACATTCTAAGTTCAATATTACTAACTATAAAATCTGGAAAATGCTCAATTAATAGTAAGAATTTCAAAATACATTATTTTGAAGAATGGGACAAAGGCGATTTTCATTAAGGGGTCACAGGAGTCTTAAAAATGTGCAAAGAAGGTACTACAAAGTATAGTTTGATCTTTCATGTAATTTTTTAACTACTCAATATATAAGTATGATTTTTTAATATGTAATTCTATAAGATTTATTTAATATAAAACAAGTTTTAAAATTTATGAAACTTCAGCCAAAACTAAAATAACTAATAACAAACATAAAGCTATTTGAACACATTGGGATTAGGCTTGCGCGGCAAATTTTGAGCTCAAAATTGATCAAATGACCAAGAAAATGACTTTATATTGTACAAATATGTACAAACAAAGACTTATACCTAAATTCTCAGCTCAATTTTAATTAGAAATTATTTTAAAGCAATTTAAAATCAAAATTTTAAAAATTTTATTAATTTTTTTAGAAAAAAGTTCTTAAAATAATTTCTAATTAAAAATGAGCTGAGAATTTAGGTATAAGTCTTTGTTTGTACATATTTGTACATTATTAAGTCATTTTCTTGGTCATTTGTTCAATTTTGAGCTCAAAATTTGCCGCGCAAGCCTAATCCCAATGTGTTCAAATAGCTTTATGTTTGTTAGTAGTTATTTTAGTTTTGGCTAAGGTTTCATGAATTTTTAAATTTGTTTTATATTAAATAAATCTTATAGAATTACATATTAAAAAAACATACTTATATATTGAGTAGTTAAAAAAATTACATGAAAGATCAAACTATGCTTTGCAGTACCTTCTTTGCACATTTTTAAGACTCCTGTGACCCGGAGTCTTAGAAATGTGCAAAGAAGGTACTACAAAGCATAGTTTGATCTTTCATGTAATTTTCTAACTACTCAATATATATTTTTTTTATATGTAATTCTACAAGATTTATTTAATATAAAACAAATTTTAAAATTTATGAAACTTTAGCCAAAACTAAAATAAATAATAACAAACATAAAACTATTTGAAAAACATTGTGATTAGGCTTGCGCGGCAAATTTTGAGGTCAAAATTGATCAAATGACCAAGAAAATGACTTTATATTGTACAAATATGTACAAACAATGACTTATACCTAAATTCTGAGCTCAATTTTTATTAGAAATTATTTGAAGAACTTTTTCTTAAAAAAATTAATAAAAATTTTAAAATTTTTATTTGAATTTTTTAAAAAAATAATTTCTAATTAAAATTGAGCTGAGAATTTAGGTATAAGTCATCGTTGTACATATTTGTACAATATAAAGTCATTTTCTTGGTCATGTCTTCAATTTTGACCTCAAAATTTGCCGCGCAAGCCTAATCACAATGTTTTTCAAATAGTTTATGTTTGTTATTATTTATTTTAGTTTTGGCTAAAGTTTCATAAATTTTAAAATTTGTTTTATATTAAATAAATCTTGTAGAATTACATATAAAACAATTATACTTATAAATTGAGTAGTTAAAAAATTACATGAAGGATCTAACTATGCTTTGCAGTACCTTCTTTGCACATTTTTAAGACTCCTGTGACCCGGAGTCTTAGAAATGTGCAAAGAAGGTACTACAAAGCATAGTTTGATCTTTCATGTAATTTTCTAACTACTCAATATATAATTTTTTTATATGTAATTCTACAAGATTTATTTAATATAAAACAAATTTTAAAATTTATGAAACTTTAGCCAAAACTAAAATAAATAATAACAAACATAAAACTATTTGAAAAACATTGTGATTATGCTTGCGCGGCAAATTTTGAGGTCAAAATTGAAGACATGACCAAGAAAATGACTTTATATTGTACAAATATGTACAAACAATGACTTATACCTAAATTCTGAGCTCAATTTTTATTAGAAATTATTTGAAGAACTTTTTCTTAAAAAAATTAATAAAAATTTTAAAATTTTTATTTGAATTTTTTAAAAAAATAATTTCTAATTAAAATTGAGCTGAGAATTTAGGTATAAGTCATCGTTGTACATATTTGTACAATATAAAGTCATTTTCTTGGTCATGTCTTCAATTTTGACCTCAAAATTTGCCGCGCAAGCCTAATCACAATGTTTTTCAAATAGTTTATGTTTGTTATTATTTATTTTAGTTTTGGCTAAAGTTTCATAAATTTTAAAATTTGTTTTATATTAAATAAATCTTGTAGAATTACATATAAAACAATTATACTTATAAATTGAGTAGTTAAAAAATTACATGAAGGATCTAACTGTACTTTGTAGTACCTTCTTTGCACATTTTTAAGACTCCTATGACCCCTTAAAAGCTTATTTCTTTTGTAAAACTTTACTTCAATTTATAAATATTTCTTATATTCCGTAAACTTTACATCAAAATAAAAAAAATAATAGTTAAATTAAAAACTCAAAATAATGAACGATTTTATTATTGTACATTTAATAATTTTTTTAAAAAATATTTATTGCATTTGTTAACCTTTCAACGTTAGGTACCCCATTTTGCCCCTCCCTTCTTTATATGGAGACATCTTTTGAAGATGGAACTGTTGAATTATACTGCTTGTATTTTCTATTCTGAAGAAAGTAATTGCGGTGAACATAAAAGAAGCCGAAAAATAGGTGTTTTCAATATTCAAGGTTTGGACGCTTCAGTAAATGAATGGTTGGTAAAAGAAGGAATAAAAAATATCGACAAAAATGTCAGTGAGTGTGATTTGATTAGTAGTAGATGTGGAAGGCAATTGCAGGAAAATGATAACATTTGTGCATTTCACCGTTACAACTATGGCCTGTATTGGAGAGCACCAATTGAATGCCAACATCCTTTTCATGAAAAACAAAAACATTTACCAAAGAAAAAAAAATGTGCCACTGTTAGAGTATCATCCTGGAAAATATACGAAAATATATGTAATATCTTTCCTGATAAGCATTTTCCCATCGGAGGTGTACTATGTTGTACTCATAGAAAAAATCCAGAAACAGGAAAAAACAATGGAGAGGAAAGTAACGAAGAAGTTGATGAGTACAATCCTCCAAAAAATCTTTTAGTCTTAGAAGAAAACCGAGAGGAAGGCCGCAGAATGTTACAAGAAATAACAACAACTTTTGCCCCTAATATGAGCCCAATACATTTTCAGATAACTTCACCAGTGGAAGAAGTGTCATCCAAAACTATTAGTTATGCCAAGAAAAAATACAAGCAAGCAGTTAAAGAGTTCAAACGAACTTTTTGTGAGAGTTTGGCCCCTTTACAAGGTGAAGAATTGGCACGCCTCTTGTCTTCTGATAGTTCTGAAGATGAACATGTATATAGTGAATTAATGTCTCTCCATAAAGTTTATCAGAGTTGTCAAAATGAAAAGTCACGAATGCTTGTACTATCAGCCATTCCAAAAGATTACACGAAACAAGAAATAATGAAGGTTTTCCACTGCACAAAATATAAAATTGATAGAGCAAGAAAGTGGCAAGCAAGTTATGGTGCATGTGGGCAACCCAAGCATTGCAAAAATACTAAGTTCAAAATGAATATGAAAAAAGCAGAACATTTTTTGGACTTCTTATTTGTATCTGGTGCAATACAAGATGTAGCATATGGTGTAACAAATTTGAAATTTGACAGTGGTGAGAGACAAGTTGTTCCACGTGTTGTACTAACTGCCCTTAGAAGTCACACCATCGCAACATACTTGGAATTTTGTAAAAGTGTGCAATACGAATCTCTGCACCGCAGTTCATTGTGGAAAATTTTAGATGTAATCAAACCAAGTCAACGTCACTGCTTGGCAGGACTCGATAACACAATGGCAAATGGACTAGAAGGATTTGAAGAAATGAATGAGCTTGTAAAGACTATTTTGGATGGTGATACCCTAAAACATGTGAGAAAGCAGCTAGAAGAATCAAAACGATACCTCAAAATAGGTTATGCTACCCATTGCCGTTTTGATGCCACTTGTGCTAGCCATTGTACATCACATTCTCTTTCAAATCCAACAGATGAATGTTTTCATGTAGAATGCACAGTACCACATTCAAGCACCTGTGATCAATGTGATAACATCATAGAAACCATCGATTTCATATCACTGAGTATTAGTAGCTATGAAGGAGAACAAAAGGAAGATCTGAACTATGATTTTGAAAATGCCAAACTCAAAATAATGGAGTGGATGAGCCATATTATACGTGGGGTACAGCAGAATGAAGCAAAAGTAGATGCATTTGCTCAACTAAATGAAGAAAATGGACTGTGGATTCGAGATTGGGCACAAAAGGTATTGCCAGTTAAGTATCGTGAAAGTCAAAAAGAGTATTTCGGAAAGAAAGGCTTGTCTTTGCATATCGATGTGTTTTTTTACAAGTCAAATGATATTTTAATGAAATCTGTATACTTTACAGTCCTTCCTCGTAGTGATCAAGATGTGTATAGTACTCTATGTGTTGCCGAAGTTGTTATAAAGCAATTTCAAGTGGATTATCCAAATATAAAGATCCTTCGAGCCAAATCAGACAATGCAGGATGCTATAGCGGAAACGGTTATATTGAAAGTGAATATTTGATTTGTAAAAAAAATGGAATAGAGTTAAAATCTCATGATTATAACGAACCACAAAAAGGCAAAGACCAAGCAGACCGGGAAAGTGCAATCGCTAAAAAATATATGACAGCTTACTTAGACAGCGGACATAATTTAGTAACGCCGGAAGATGTGAAGAAAGGGATTCTTTACAAGGGAGGCGTCAAACACAGTAAAGTTGCTATCATTGAAGTAAATAAAGAAAATGTTTTATTTCAATTTTGCAAGATTGAAGGAATTAGCACATATCATTCAGTGTCATTTTCGGAAAATGCAATGACATTCTGGCAATATTATGGCATTGGAATGGGGAAAAAAATAGAATATAAAAACTGTAAGTTTACTTCAGGAGCAGTTATAATTGATGCATTTAGTGGAACAGAAAAGCAACATCCAATATTGCCTGTAACAACAGCTCAGAGAGTTGACAGAAGTTATAATAGTCTACATTTCTGCCCGCAGGAAGAATGTACTGCAACATTTGGTGATGTGGAATCCCTAGATGAGCATTTAACAGCTGGAACTCATGTATTTACTAGGATAAGCAGTACATTAGACAGAGTACGTTTTGCATACAGTGGAAAACTTAAGGCATCAACTTGCGTATCTTTTGCTGCAGAAAATGAGACTCCTAAAAGCAATACTTCAGAAAAAAGTGTGTTTGGAACAGGCTGGGCACTTCCAGAGAGAAAAAAAAAACGTTTTACATTCAAACAAAAACAGTTTATTTATAACATCTTTATAAAGGGACAACAAACCGGTATGAAATCGACCCCCCAAAGTGCAGTGAAGGAAATGAGAGAACAAAAGGATCATAATGGAAGAAAATTGTTTCAACAATTTGAATATTTGACCACATCTCAAATAAGAAGTCTCTTTAGCAACATGGCATCCCAGCAAAGAAAAGGTAGTTTAAAACCACCAACACCAAACTTGGAGCTGGATGAAGTCAGAAATGATGATTTAGAGGACAATGAAGAAGATGACATCGCTAAACAAGTAAGAAAACATTTTAATGTTCATATCTAAATAATTATTATATCATAATATAAAAGTATATATAGATTGTATTATTATGTATTACTATAGAATTAAAAATTTCGTATGTCAGAATTTATTTATAACTTTAAATCAGCTAAACATAGCTTTCTTCTTTACATCAGGAACTAGTACAACAAGAAGTTCAAGAATTACTGAAAACCCTTGATCCGAAGAATCCTGAAGAAATCCTGTTAGGAATGACTAGCAAACGAAAGAGAAGCAGAGCTAATTGTCAAAAATCATCAACAAAAAGAATTAATAAAAAAGTATGAAAACAAAAAAATACAGTAGTCGTCATTTCTTAAGAAGCGTAAAAAAAAACACATTTTCAGAGCCCCATTAAATAAAATGGAGCATATACCCATTGTTCTTCGAATTGATTTTATTTCTATAACACATTAGGATTATTTTCCAGCAAATTGTACGACTGGTTACTTTTGGTAAAAGCAGTTAAGGATATCTAAACTTTGAAGAAAACACAAACTTGTACGAAATGTTGAGATTTTGCGAAGTTTAGAGCCTCATTAAATAAAATTGAAACAAATGCTCATTGGTCTGTGAATTTATTTTATTTCTAAAATACATAAGGATTATTTTCCACCTAATTTATTAACTGGTTACTGTTGGTACAAGCAGTTATGGAACTCTAAACTTTGAAAAAAAAAACACACACAAACTTGTACGAAATGTTGAGTTTTTGGGAAGTTTAGAGCCTCATTAAATAAAATTGGAACAAATACCCATTGGTCTGTGAATTTATTTTATTTTTGCAATACATAAGGATTATTTTCCAGATAATTTAATAACTGGTTACTGTTGGTACAAGCAGTTAAGAAGCTCGAAACTTTTGGAAAAAAACACAAACTTGTACGAAAAGTTGAGTTTTCGCGAAGTTTAGAGCCTCATTAAATAAAATCGGAACAAATACAAATTAGTCTGTGAATTTATTTTATTTTTGCATTACATAAGGATTATTTTCCAGCTAATTTAATAACTGGTTACTGTTGGTACAAGCAGTTAAGAAGCTCGAAACATTAGGAAAAAAACAAACTTGTACGAAAAGATGAGTTTTCGCGAAGTTTAGAGCCTCATTAAATAAAATAGGAACAAATATCCACTGGTCTGTGAATTTATTTTATTTCTGCAATACATAAGGATTATTTTCCAGCTAATTTAATAACTGGTTACTGTTGGTACAAGCAGTTAAGAAGCTCGAAACTTTTTGAAAAAAACACAAACTTGTACGAAAAGTTGAGTTTTCGCGAAGTTTAGAGCCTCATTAAATAAAATTGGAACAAATACCCATTGGTCTGAGAATTTATTGTATTTCTGCAACACATGAGGATTACTTACCAGCTAATTTAATAACTGGTTAATGTTGGTACAAGCAGTTAAGAAGCTCGAAACTTGGGGGGAAAAACACAAACTTGTACGAAAGGATGAGTTTTCGCGAAGTTTAGAGCCTCATTAAATAAAATCGGAACAAATACAAATTAGTCTGTGAATTTATTTTATTTCTGCATTACATAAGGATTATTTTCCAGCTAATTTAAAAACTGGTTACTGTTGGTACAAGCAGTTAAGAAGCTCGAAACATTAGGAAAAAAACACAAACTTGTACGAAAAGATGAGTTTTCGCGAAGTTTAGAGCCTCATTAAATAAAATAGGAACAAATACCCATTGGTCTGTGAATTTATTTTATTTCTGCAATACGTAAGGGTTATTTTCCAGCTAATTTAATAACTGGTTAGTGTTGGTACAAGCACTTAAGGATTTGTAAACTTTGCAGAAATCACAAACTTGTACGAAATTGTGAGTTTTTTTCAAAGTTTAGAGCCTCATTAAACAAAAGTTTATCAAATGCCCATAGGTCTGTGAATTGATTTTGTTTCTACAATGCATTCGGATTATTTTCCAGCTAATTTCATACATTTCCAATGTTGGCACAAGGAATAAATGACCTTGGAAGTAGTGTAATTTTGGATTTTCGGCAATTTCAAAGTCAAATATTTCTGCAACCAAAAGTGCCACTGCACATCACTTGCTATTTTTGAGTACATCTTTTTACTACGTATTCATTGGATCAAAAACATTTTTGGTTCGCGGTTGGCACAAGAAAATATTAAACTTCAAAAGTTCAGAAAAAAACATTTTTTCGACTGACTTTGAATGACCTTGGACCTTTATGACAAACGTCAACCAGAATTTTTTTTGTCTGAACATGTACTATGGAACAAGTAAAACACGAAAAAATTGTCACTGTAATTTTTAACCCTTGGCACAATAAGTATTGGCTTGTGGAAATTGGTTCGTTTTTCTTCAAAAAATGGACGATCTTCAACTTTGACCCCCCAAAACTTTATTAAAAATTTTTTTTTAGCAAAAACAAAAATATACGTGTCTAATAGTTTTCCACAAGGAACATATTCTGTAATTTTCAGCAAAATTAAAAATGTCAACTATCCAAGACTGCCTGTTTTGCCCGGTTTTTAAAAAAACTGGCTCTTAAGTGAAATGTAAGAAATTTAGAGAATCGCGTCGGAAAACATTAAGGTTAAGCGGTACCCAGAAAATTAAATGCTGCATCTTTATGTCTAGCATTCAAATTTAACTATTTTTACGAAGAACTAACACTCAATAAACATATCCTTCTTTTTTGCACTATCCTTAACTCACAGCTTCCGAGCATGTTTAATTATTTTCTGGTCGGCCTAAATTTTGGGTACCGGTAACCTTATGCCACAAAATCTACATATCAGAGCCTACAAACTCACGTGATTTGGAAAGGGATATTAGTCAAGTTAAGGGTTGACATTCTATTTTTATATGTTTTCCAGACAAAGCATATTTGCATAATTTTCACTTGACGGCAGTCATAAAATGCCAAACATAGCAACCTTTCTTGCCAAATCAAGGATTCTAGGGTCTGAGTGTTTTTACTATTAGATAAGCTATAAATTATATTTATATCGATAGTTAAGGGAGTTTTAGAAATATGTTGTCACGACTTCTGACTAAATATTTCACTTTTCGTTTCTTTATTTTTTTCTTTCGAAAACTATCAAACATTTGTTTCATATAAATGGAAACGAATACTTTACAGCTTATATATGACATATTATAACTTCAAAATCTTATATTTTTAACCTTTTTAATAACTTAAATTACCTTTTTCACATATCCTTAATGTCATTTAGTACTTTAAAATTCTAACAACACCCTGTCGGCGACAAACAGTCGCCTAAATCAATACTTTCCACAAAAACTTATCTGAGTCCCCTTAACCTTACACCTTTTCACACGAATAATCTTAAATTTAATTGATCAGTGGTGGAGAGCTGGACATTCTTCGCCATTTTTGTGGATAAGTCCATTAAACTCTCTCGTCGACTTCAGACGACTAATCTATCATCTCCCAATGTCTAACTGTTAATTAAAAAAGACTTAACTACTCCAAAGGTTCCCTGTAGACTTATTTACATGTATCTAATTAAGAGTTAGCGAACATAAAATCACAATTCAAGATTCCGTTATTCAAGTTAATAAAACAGGGATACATGGAGGGCTTAAGTTTTACCTTAAATAGCCGGACCAGAGGACATGGTCAGACATTGAATAATTCATGCGTTAGAAGGGAGGTAAAAAAACATTATTTCTACAATAGTGTCGTTAATGAGTGGAATGCTTTAAAAGAATACGTTGTGTATTCGAAGCGAGTGGAAGATTTTAAGAAGAATCTCGATATCTATTGGAAACTGGTAAGAAATTAGACGTATTTTGGGCCAACCTTGCAAAGCCTCAGGCCTGTTGTTGGTTGATGTATTTTGAAGTTGTATTTGTATAAGACTTACAGTTCATTAGAATTCCACATATGTGTTTGGAAAAATATTAAACAATAATATGCTTTAGAACTAAATAGAATTGTTGTTTTTTACTCAATATAAAAATTTTTTGAAAATCATACGATTGTAAAAATATGAAATGCTAATCTTGGTTTAAACGGCAAATTTTAAAATTATCTTACAAAAAGAAAATGTGTTTCCAAATTTTAGACACATTTTAAATTCCGTAGTTTAGTATTAAAAATATTTTAAAAATCAATTCATAATATTTTAGTTCAATTATCTAAATAAATATGTCAGTATAAAATTCTATTTATTACAGAAATATCAGCAAAAAATAATCGAAACAATTAAATTTACAACTGGACCAGTTAAGTCTGCGGTGATGTCACAGCTACGTCAAAAGTTGTCTTCTATCCCACAAGCAAATGAACCCGACTTCCAAGTAGTCTAAACTGAAACAGCCACACCTACTCTGACGTTAACCCTGTAATGCATTATTTTTTTTTCATCCCGAAAACATATATATGTATCTTTAATACTCATACAATATGGGAAAAATACTGAAAATAAATTAACTGCATTGGAATTTAAATAATTTCATTTCTTAAAAGTTTTGCCATATGGCAAAAACCAACTACAAAATTCAATATTTTGATAAGAATAATTAGAAAAACTGCCGAATTTATTTTAATATAACCCTCTTGAACTATCATTATTTTTCAAAACAATTTATTTGTATTTATACAGCATGCATTAGAGGGTTAAATTAAAATCACGTTCATTTTCGAGCCATTTTACTACTAAAAAATAAAGATTGCCATTGAATTAATATTAATGCAATTTCCAAAAATTTTAACTGAAAAATATTCTTGGAAATTAACAACCAACAAGTTCTTAACATATAAAACACTGGAACCACATTAGGGAAATCATTTACAAGAAACATCTTTAATGGCAAGCTTTTGATTCGTTCAAAAGAACTCTACTAGCTTCTATTTTCTATTCAGCCTTAGAAGAATAGCACCGAATTTGCTTTAGCTCTGCATAAAAGACTTCTGTATATGGTAGATAAGGACGCTTTATATTCTCTGCATTTGTCTCCCATACTTATCACACACATTTCCATGCGTTCTCAGATTAACTCTCCCAGTATTTCAAAGGCATTACGAAGCGTAGTGTCACCGAAGCTTCTTAACTCTTCTGTCATTGCATTGAATACTGTGCTGGTTATTCACGTCGAAGTAAATATAGGTGGAAATATATCTAAATTAGCAACGGATCTCAATTTGTGCGTTAATTCGGCTCCAGCAAAATGGCGGACGAGCATCTACAGTAGCAAAAAAATTACGTTAATTTCCAACATGTTTAGACCTTTATATCACTAAATTGTAATGGTATAAGAACTTTGATGGTTCGTCAAAGGAGAAAAACAAAAGTTTTAGAAGAATATAAGTAGTTAACTCCAGGAATCTGTCACTGTTGTGTATCCAGTATATGTAATAGGTCATTGCTTAAATCCCCTGTCATTGCATTGAATAGTTTACTGGTTATTCAAATAAGAGAAGTAGTAGATACCAAGTAAGTCGGCAGACTGTCAGTGAATTACTTAATAATTGTTGCACACAAAATTGGTAGAATAAGATTTCATGATGTATTAGGTAATTTACTATTATTATTAGGTAATTTACTACATATTATAAAATTTAAAGACATGACTATTTGAAATCAGTTTTTCTGTAATGTGTATGCTCATTAATTATTAAATTTTGTAGACATTATCGGCCATGATCGTTACAATTAGTTCAATAATAATTTAAGAAACAAATATTAATGTAGAATTAAAAAAAAAAGTTTGGTTTCTCTGCAAAATTTTTCTCCAAATATTAATCAGCCTTTTCTTGTATGCTTAGCGTACAAACTTTTCTACAACGACAAAACCAGTTTTTTTTAAATTACACTGGGCAGTTCCTCATTTTAGAATTGTTTACCTAAAATAAGAGAAGCTTTTTCAAAATCTCTACGATTGGTTGGTTGACATATATTTTCAGGCTTGTGTGCTTGGTCGCAAGGACCCGCTTATAAACCATCGTCAAGTAGGACAACACAAGACACACACAAACACATATGACAGATGTTGCCATCTGTCGCCACCTCCACAATTTAGACATGTCCCTGAAGGGGAGGGAAATTTTTTCCAGGAACCTGTACCCATGGTGAACTGCGCAATGACCGACCACAGGACTTTCGGACCCAACAGATTTTACGAGCACGTACTCCGCATATGCTCGGTAAGTCTTCAGTGGCATCGGGTCTCGAACTCTCAACCTTCCGATCTCGAGTCCGAGATCCTGACCACTAGGCTCCTTACAGCCCCTTCTCTAGGAAATTTCACTGCCGTCAAACACTTGTAAAGGAGAAAACAGTTTTACAGAAAAGCGGGCTCCACAATTGGTATGGACGTCACGTCTTCGTTTATTTATTTATTTTTTAGCTACGTGTTACATTTTTCTTAGTAATGTTATTGCTTTTTATTGTTTGATGAAACAGCAATATGAAATGTCGTTAAATAGTTTGGTTATGATTTTTTTTATTATCTATCCTCGAAAAACCCATTTTCTTTTTAAGAATAATAAACATTTTAAGTCTTATAGATTAGATTCATTAAGTGTTAAACCACGAATATATACAATGGTAATAATAAATATGTAAATATCCTCTTTGATTTTGTCGAATATATTTGTACATTAAATGAGTTTTCAAAGTAAAGTTCTCATTTTTAAATGCTAGTTTCAATGAAAAAATATTTGAGTTAGGTATCATATACATTTTTAGAATTGCAGAAATATTAATATTAAGGTATTTTTTATTTAGTTTCGAAATCAAATAAATTGCAATAATTATTAGAAGATTCTCAATAGTAAGTGGCTCTTTGTACCAAATGACAATGTTCCCGCTCCTCTAGTAAAGGCATTTCCTAATAATAAAACATTACAACTACTTGATATGTCATGTTTTGAAGCCCCTGGATTCGAACGCGTGGTGTGGCTTTCCACAAAACATAACTCACAGCGGATGTCGTCTTAACTTACAATTAGATTAGTAATCGGGCATCATGTTACGGCATAGAAGTCGTAGGGAATCGTTTGCTTCGATATTGTCGGTTCCATTTTATGTGGTAAATGTAGCTAACTTTCAGGTCCCGACAATCCCACTTTTTCAAATTGGTTCGAAGATTTTTTTTAAATTTTTCAGTAAATAATTTTTACACAAAATATTCTAAGCACTTTCAAAAAGAGGGATTATACTAACCTGTAAGCTACATTCAAAACTACATACAAATTTTAAAACAACCGTTTGTAAAAATATTCAATGCAGCCGGAGAAATGTGGTTCAGAAAATATTTTCCAATTTATTAACAAAGAGTTACGTTAGTTTTGAGACTTTCAAACCAGTAGGCTCACTTACACTTAATGGGTTCAGTACCCTAAAATCGGTGAAAAAATCAAAAAAGAAATTATTGGCTTAAAATACTATTACAACCTTTATTAATAATGTCACAAAGTATCAAGACGATTGGAAAAAACTTTTTTACATTAAAAGCCGTTTTATTTAACCCTTTCCTTACTGAAACGGTTAACAATAAAAACTCTAAACGCGTAGTTCTCAGAACTTGATTTTTCGAACTTCGATGTACCTTTTCTCAAAAACTATGCTATGTTTTCTCGTAAACTTTTTTTTATATGATGCAATACATAGTATAGATTAATCTGAGGTTATAAATTTTAATAAAACTAAAGTGAAAAAAATTTATGGGGCAAAAAAGTGAAAAATTTCATGATTTTTTGGGTACTTTTAAACTTATTTTATTTAAAAAATCTAACAGTTATTACAAAAAACCTTTTAACCTCAGATTAATATATAAAGTTAGTATAACACACACAGAAAATTTTAAGATGATCTGATCAGTAGTTATTGTGAAAAGGTACATTGCAATTGGCCAATTTAACATTACCGATATACAACATACTGAACCCCCTTAATAGTGTACTTGTCTAAAAAATATTTATTAGCTTAAAATATTCTTATGCTAAAAATATTAGACCTGTATTTGTTTTTTTAGATGCCCCATAAAAAGGGAAAAATTTAATGTTAAAACTAGGACGAAAAATCACTCCCGAAAATGTTTTCTGGTCGTCAAGTGGTATCTATAACGTCACTAGTAACTATAAAAAATCATTTGAAACACCATTTAAAAATATACTTTAAACAAATTTGAACTATCAGCTTCTGTAAAACCTTCTTCCCCTATCTATATAATTCTTATTTAAAAAATAGATTAAATCCAGTTTATATGCAAGCAAAAAAAAAAAAAACATCACGCCGGTTTGGTTATACATACTAGTGACGTCAGCTAAATCGATGTGTTTGTGATCACGTGACTTGCCGATGAAACAAAGCCATTTTAAAATAATTTTTATTAGTCATTTAAATATTTATTTTTCAAAAAAATATATGCGTTTGTTATTTTTGGGTTAGCAATATAATTAATATAATATTGATAAGTATTTTAACGATACAGTCAAGTACCTACGCTATTGTACGACATTTTACTTCATGAAATTTGAGACGCCTCCACTGCTACGAATGTGGAAAAACGTTAATTAGGTGGCTGTACATACACACTTTCACATTTCTCTTCAGTTTTCAACTTACTCGTATAAAGCCAATACGTTTTAATTTGGAAAAACATATAAGCTGCAGAAAACTTATAAGGTTTGTGCAGAAATATTTTGAAACATTTAAAGGTTAATTATCTAATTAGTATTTTCGCCACTAATTAGCGTGGTTTTTGATCACTCATAATTCAAAACCTTATTGACTTGGTAGCATAAAATTACCTTTCAAATTAACCACCAAAATATTTTAATATTGTGAACCTCAAATTACTTTTCTAACTTTTCAAATCTATTTTGTTAGTATGAGCAATGCTTGAGCTTTATGAAATGCTAGTTATTACTTCAGTCATACAAAACAGTTTCAAAAATAATAATTCAAATATCATCTAACTGCTTAATATATAAAACAGACAATTTCAAAGGTAGAAAGATATAATTTGACGTTAAAGTATAAAACAAATCCTAAATTGAATAAACAAATAATAAATTGAATTTGAAGCTATTAATTTAACTAATTATTTAATTTACACTTTTAACATCAATAAAAAACTATCTCTTTTTATAACTTTTCATAACAGAATTTCAGATTTCCAAAGTGTCCAAAACCTCTCTTCCTACATGTAAAATAGAAAAACGTTGAAAAAATCTATCTTGAGGAGAGTTTTTAGCAAATAGCTTTTAGAAGAGCACATGATTTCATAAATAATGTTAAGAATGGTGACTTTTTTTCTGTTTCTGAATTCGGTAAAAAATGAAGACGTTCAAGCAAAATAGATAGTCACTCTGATGAATGAAAAGTGCTTCGTCGGAGTAAAAAAAGAAGTGTTGAAAATGGGCCTGTCAAATGACGTGGAGTTTAAACTTCAAGACATTTTTTATTTTTGTATTAATTCAGGCGTATCAGTAAAATGATTGAATTTAATATTATTTTGAGGTATGTGGGAAAAAAGAGGACAGTTGCTATTTTTTAAAGGTTGCAGTGATTGATTGAAAAAAAAGAGTTTTGTGTAAATTCCTTTAAGAAAAATAACTAAAGACATTATGAAATTTGTTTAAGATGCTGAATTAAATGTTAAAAAGTTTAACCTGTTTGTAAAAATTAAATCCCCATCAAACAAATTAATATCTATTACAATAAAAAAAAATTGAAAATTCATCAGAATTTTCAAGAAGCTTAATTTAAGATTTAATTTGTTGATTTAACGAATAATTTGTCCTTTTCTATGTAGCTTGCAAAATGTTTTATCGAATACTAAACATTGTTTGCGTGAGTGCAGTCCAGTTACTAGAAGTACGCTAAAATCAGTTTCATCATAAACTGATTCAGTGCATCCTATTAATGTATGTACATCATTTCAATAGATTGACAATAGTAGTTTAAACATGCATTGAAACTCTCGCAATCGAATTTAAATTTATTTGTAATTGGGTTAGTTTACAGTGATTCTCGCTGCACAAAACCCTAATTTACTATCACAGTGTTATGTTAAGAGTGCTGCCATGCCCATCACCCAGTGTTGTTGTCGTGTGCCTATGAGCCGTAGCCTGGAAAGCAAGAGGGTTGCAGTAGCATCCGTTGGCACAAGGCTATGAGTACCCATAATAGGGTGGATGTCTTACTTCTACTCCGAGATGGCGCCACCTCTTTAATTAAGGCATGTCGCTGGAGAGGAAGGGAAATTTTCTCCAGACGACCTGCACTCATGGTAAACTTTGCTGTGACCGACCACAGGGCTTTCGGATCAACAGATTTAACGAGCACGTTCTCCTCAACTTTTCAGGACAACACAAATATCCATGACTTAACGAAGGGATTCGAACCAGTACCCACTCGCTTGGAAAGCGAGGGTGGAAACAACTATACCAGCTGAGCGACCCATCACCCATCCGCCAGTTCTTTGAATTTATACGAGTTGTAAAATGTATTATGTGGCACCAGTGAAAATATCTTATTCACTGTCAGGTGGGGCTGTGAGGCGTCCTGTGGTCAGTGTCTTGATCTACGGATCGGAAGGTTCCGCGATCGAGTCCTGGTCGCTGAAAACTCACCGAGTATATGCGGAGTACGTGCTCGTTAAATCTGTTGGGTCCGAAAGTCCTGTTTGCGGTCATTGTGCAGTTTCCCACGGGTACAGGCTCCTGGAGACTATTTCCCTCCCCTTCAGAGACATGTCTAAATTGTGGAGGTGGCGCGTAATCGATGGCAGTATCTGTCACGTATATGGGTGCATGTGAGTGTGTGCGTTGTGACTGTCTTACTTGACGAAGGTTTATAAGCGGCTCTCTCAACAAGCACACAAGCCTGAAAATATATGTATACCTACCAACCAACTGTCAGGTGATCGGATGCACAAGTTTTCTCTGTCTACACGCTATTAGAGTAGGGTTTAATTTTAATTGACTCTTGTGAAAACCTTGTAAATCAATTTGCAACATACTTTACACTGCAAGGTAAAAAAATAGCCCCAAAATTTGCTGCAACTATACAAAAAAAAATTACAGTGTACGGCGGACGTTATCGCAACCATTACGTATGTAAAACGGGCATTAGAGTTATTTTTTTAAAATACAAATTGTTATCTTACTGAAAATCCTCCGATACCTAAAACTACTTTTATATGGTGAATGCTAGAACCATTTGCTAACCAAGAACACATAAAATTAAGCAAGAGTTATTGCTTGTCACCGATTACTCTGCTTGATGGACGAAGGTTATTGTGGAATTAGGATAAATTGAAGGCCCCGACTTATTTGTTATATTAAACGGAAGAGAGTCCAATGATTAATGCTTCGAGTTTGATGTCAATCGAGGAAAATGGGAAGACAAAAAAAAAGAAAGAAAATGAAGGCTATAACTTGATTTAAAAATGCTTTTAACAGTTACAGCGCGTCCCAAAAGTTTATGGACTGCTGTATTTTTTAAACTTTATAATAGGAAAACGCTTCGCAAGAATTTTTTTTTATTTTTAATTATCAAAAATACCAGTGCACTATTAGTACTGTACTATTAGTACTGTACACAAATAAAATAACAACATCACAGATTTCGTAAAAAATGAAAAAAATTAAATTTGGGTGTCCCAAAAGTTTATAGACAAGTCCATTTTTCCATTTAATTTTACACTATTGTTCAAATTTTTTAAACCTTTCTTTAATATCACTCGAAACACTCGATCAGACATACTTAAAACAAGAGTTTGGAGAATTTTGGGCTTCAAATTAAGCCAACTTTGTTCAATTTGCATCTTTAGATCTTGAACTGTAACAAAATTGACGCTCATTTGCATAAATGTCCCTCGAAAGTATTCCCCAGAGGTCCTCCATTGGGTTCAGGTCGGGACTTAAAGCTGGCCACTCCATAACTTAAACATTTTGGCGTCTAAACCAATGCATACTGGAGTTAGACGTATGCATGGATCAGTTGTCTTGTTGATATTCCCATTTATTTCCCCCTAGCAACTTCCCAAATGGAAGTAAGTGGTATTCAAGAATTCCTTGATAATCATCAAAATATTGTCAACCTTTCAAAAAAGCTATATCAGTTATTCCGTTGAAGGAGAAGACTCCCCACACCAAAACTGAATACCCTCTTTGTTGCCTGCTAAAAATGAACCTTAGTTCCGTCCGAAGATCGTGCCAATAGTACTTCCATCCCTCGGGGAAATGTAAATTAAACTTTTTTTCGTCACTGAAAACCACACTTAGCCATTCGTCTTTGAAATACATGTTATTTCTTGTACACTTAACTCGAGCATCCTTATGGCGTTTTGTAAGCTTTGGCGTGCGTCGCATTTCATGATATTTTAAAACTAACTTGCTTTTAGCTTTCGGTGGACTGTGGATTTTGATACTGAAGCTGCAATTTCTTTGGCTGTTGATGTACGGACAAATTTTCGGTCGAAACAAGTCTCACAATTTCTCTGTCTTGCCTCTTTGTTGTCTTTTTTGGTCTTCCAGGACGAGATTTTGGTTCGAAATTGTTACTTTTTGCTAGGATTTGATAAATTCCAGCTTTGTTACGCTTATTTCTTCTAGAAATATTTACAAATCTCATCCCACAAGCTTTTGAACGATGAATTTGTAAAATGACATTTTTCGAAAATTGCACATTGGCAGGCATCTTTGCAATCAATCGAAAAAGGAACAACCCACTAGATTTTATCTCAGGAAGCTATTACGTCACGTGTACAAATAATAGAATATGCAAATTTATATTTTTACTAATAAAAACAGCTTTTAACACCTTTTGTCCATAAACTTTTGGGACGGCATTTATTTGTTTTAATTTTTTAAAAATAAATTTATGATCTCTCACAGTTGTTTGAGCATTTTATTATTTGAAATACCCCCTTAGATATTTACATAAATTATATCGTCATTCACACGCGCTTATTAATCTTTTAAACTCGAAAAAAACAGCTGTCTATAAACTTTTGGGACGCGCTGTACTACCATAAAATGGATAGAGCTACAGCATTTCAAATTTAAATAACAAAAATATTTTTTTTGACATTTCTGAAAACTAAGAGTATTGTTAAACTTCTATTTGAGTTTGATATCAATAAGAAAAATTGGATAGATAAATAAAAAAGAAAAAATGAAAGTTATAACTTGATTAAAAAATGTTCTGAGCATCACATGAACACAGCAAAAGAATGTCGAAAGTAAACAAGTTGGTTTGTTACAGAACCTGTCACTAAAACCGCTTCCACACCATATTTATGCTCACAGGAAACACACTTATTATACACATCAGAAAGAAATTCGCCTAACAGAGACTTCTAATTTAGAATTGTAAACGCCAAAATTAACTATTTTCATTAATATACTTTGTCAAATTAAAAATTACTCATTATCGTTTGCTAAATTTGTTTGGAATTCGTGGAATAATGATGCAAATTTTTAATAAATATAATTCTTTTAGTCGCCGGAATTTAATTTACAGTTTGAAAAATATATAATTAGTAAAAATGATACTTTAAAAATAAAAGAGAAACTTTGCATATATAATTTATGCAAAATTAGAATTATTTATATATCTTTCTTCATACATATATAATGAACCATCAAAAGAAGTCTATTGTGATATTTCAACAATCCAAACCGAATTATATCACAAAAATAAATTTTCTTTCAAAGGTTTTATTTTAAATAAAGTTTCTCGTACGTTTGACGAAATGGCAACAGTGAAAATATTGAGTGAAAATGGAATTTGCATGTTATTTCAATGTAGATTAAGTTTTTAGTTATTTAAATTTTAAATATATTTCTAATTTAAATTTTTTAATAAAATGTGGGATGTAACCTAGCCCAATTTTTTGCTTTAAAATGACGTATTCCAATTGTTTTTGCGACTTTTGGTTCGCTCATTGAATGAAAATGGAATTTGCATGTTATTTCAATGCAGATTAAAATTTTAGTTATTTAAATTTTAAATATACTTCTAATTTAAATTTTTTAATGAAATTTGGGATGTAACCTAGTCCGATTTTTTGCTTTAAAATGACGTATCCCAATTGTTTGTGCGACGTTTGGTTCGCTCTGTGAAAGTGGGTGACGGACAGACGGACAGACTGAACGATTATAAAACCTTCCACTTTTTACGTTATAAACGTAATGTGGAAGCTAATAGTAGAAAAATATTCTTTTTTTATATTTTATATTATAAAATTTATATTTTAAGTAACTAATTCTTATTAAATTTTTGAGAATAAATAAAAATTTATGGCATTGATTGCTCAAAATTATTTTTGTATTTTAACGTATAACTTTCATATTTAGACTTCAGTTTGCTGAATAATCATCAAATCTACAACCAGAGTATTATATGAGAGGAAATTATATGACTTAACACAAAAAAATATCTTCATTTTTAAAATGTTCAGTTATGGTATTTAAAGCCATGAATTTATTTAAGTTATACTTCATTTGTAACGAAAAAACTCTTATTTACGTTTTATTTTTTTTTTCATCAAGGGACAAAATCCTTTATCGCAATTAAAATTTATTCAAAGTTCACTTTAGAAAATAATCAACACACTTATAACAATATATTAATGATTAAAACTTTATAAAAAAACGAATTATCTTTCTAAATTAAAATCAACACTTCGCAAATTAGAAATATCATTTTGATTATAGTTATAATTAATGTTTACCTCTTATTTTGTCTCAAATAAACAATAATGAAAATTCCTCATGAACTCAAAAGTAATAATTTTCTTCGAGGTTATTTTAGTTATTTCTTCAGAAGGAATTGTAATTAAATACATTCCCTTCCGATGAATATTCGACAAGACATTATTTACGTTGACTCTGCGATTGTTTGCAATTGCGGCAGCTGAGTTTGGGAAACTTTAATTTAGCAAATTTTTACTTTTTGAAACACAAACATTCGGTTCATTTGTAATTATTGGTCTTGTCATCGGAAATGAATCCAGAATGTGTTGCCGATTAGATTTAGTTAAGTTTCCGTTAGTTTTGTTGAATTATTTGTCATTTTGGGTTTGAATATAGGTGATAAAGCTCTTTACTTTAATTGGATTCAGCCCAACAGTGAGTGGTTATTAGTATTTTGGAGGAAAATAAAATCAATTTTTATTTAATCGAAATATAAATTTATTTTAGAGATCTAAAAATAAATCAATTTTTTTTTAAAAGCTTGAATTTTTTCGTCTTTTTTAATACATATATTATTATTAACCATTTCTATTTAAATACTATCGATTATAATTAAGGACTTTTTTTAGACAATTTTTTTTCCTGTATATCCAATGGCTTTTGATATCACGAAACTCATTTAAATAAGAATCAGACATCTTTTTCTAATTGCATTTCACTAAAAATAGGAAAAGCAGTATAAAAATTAACAACTACTGATATGTAAAATTTAGTAACAAAATAATACGGGATTAAATTCAAATAATAGCGATCAAACTTCTTTTACTTTATCAAAAATTGAATGTTTATTTCTGAGCAAACACTATACCCTATTTTTAACACATTTAAAATACATAATAAAAAAAACGTGCTTGAGAATAGTTTTTGAAAGAAAGGTCTTTAATATAGTTTTTTTTTAAATGTAAAAAATGCGGTTAATCAGTTTCCAAGAATTTCGAAAAAACATAAATACACCTCTGAATAACACTTTCAACGATTTGCAGTGATTTGTTTACTACTTAAAAACAAAAAACAAAAATATAGAAGTTCATGCGCATTTAAGATGGCTCTTTATGGCTCTAACCCAAGAATTAAATTTCTTAATCATTTTATTGAAAATGAACGAAAGAAAAAGTTTTGAATCTTAAAAGTTTCCGATAATTTTAAAAGCCGAATTCTGATGATAGTCATAATTTTTTTTTATCTAAGCTAATATATTTTTTTGCCAAATGTAGTTTTCAGATGTTTTTATACTTTGCGAAATGTTTGTTATTTAAATCTTTATTACTACATAGTTTAAGTTAATCAAATGTTTAGATGCGTTTTGAACACCTTTTAATCCCTTTTAAGCTTTTTATTTTTTAATTCTAAAAGTCCAAAATTTGTAAAATAGATCCATTATTCATCCAGAATTAAATGATGAAAAGCAACAAAAAAAAATCGTTACTTTTTAACTAAAATTTAAGGAAAAGTAATCCTAACCATAACTTTTGCCGCCAACGTTAGGACTCTAGCCTTTGGAGCTGCTGGGGCGGGATCGAATCCCGGTCAGGCATGACTATATTTACACCAGATGTTAGAGGTTCATGGCACAGATATATATTGAAATAGCATCTGTAAAAAAATTCCAGGTAAATTAGTGTATAACTTTTTATGCAGGAAGTGTTAGCGTAACACCCTTTTTTTTAGTTGAAAACCACCGTTTAAAGTAAATAAATTATATTTAAATAAAAAATTGCCCAAAAAGCATTGTTCATTATATTAGAAAGCACTATGCCAAATTTGGAAAAGATTAAAGTAATAGTAAAAATTTTGGAATTTCGGGTGCTCGCCTACCTTAAAATAAATCAATTATATTTAAATAAAAAAATTGCCTAAAAAACATTGTTCATTATATTTGAAATAACTATGCCAAATTTGCAAAAGATTAAAGTAACAGTAAAATTTTTAGAGTTTTGGGTACTCGCCTACCTTAAGTTCCACTTGAGAAGGTTTTTAACACAAATGTTTTCGATCGATATTCCGTAAATGATAAACAATTTTTACCGTTTATTGCAGCATCTAATCACTTCAATTACAGAGAAATGAGCTACGGGTATTAACCAAAAAAAACATAATCTTAGGGGGGCGATTGCCTTTTATTATGTCAGGAATGTTACTCGACTATTTAGAACAGAACATTTCTGAAAGAAGAGGGATCTAATAGGGTCGGTTATCTAGTTGGCCTTTTGTTGTGTTGAGCACTGTTTGATGGAGCAGATGGCAGAGTTTTTAGTTAATGCTATGCTATAAATAAATGTCTAATTCATATAATTCGCCAAGCATTTGTGGGCTTAATATTGAAGCGATCAATAGCTTCAGTAAGCAAACCTGTTTTGTATTGGTTTTAGACTTGGCAACATTTCTTCAGACAACAACATTTTCAATAGTAGCCGAGAAACGAAGGGTGATTCGTTTTTTCCCCCAGCTGTACTCTTCAAAGAGACATCAATACGGACAGATTCCTAGAGTGTATATGTTGTTTCCCCCATGTAATCTTCGAATGTGTACGCCTTCACGCACCATAAAAATCACACAAAATGCTTAATGAGGCAGACCAATAAAAAAAGCAACGGCCATTTGCAGAGTAACAGTCGGACAAAGGAACGTGATCGATCGGATCGGCCATTAAATGGACCGCAATTGCTGCACAGGGAGTTATTACGTGGAGCCACGACTGACATTGGTTTGGACGGATCACATTACGAAGCAAATATTTGCCATCTGTTGTTGGGAGGCAAGATAAAAACTACATTTATCTCAAGGTACTTCCAGAAGATAATTAGGGACACAGTTTTAGAAGCGTGATACTAATTTAGCTAAGCGTGCCAATGGCTTTTTTTGTCTATCTGGAGGATTATTCTTTTGAGAAGGAATCTCTAGTCGCCGCCCCGGTGGCACAATAGTTAGAATTCTAGCCTTTGGAGCTTCTGGGGTCGGGTTCGAATCCCGGTCAGGCATGGATGTTTGTAACCATAAATACATGTTGTTATTTGTCTATGTGTTTGTGTTGTCCTTTCTTTGTGTGTCTCTTGTGCTTGTAAAAACTCTTTCTGCGTCTGTCCCACTTGACAAAAGCTTATAAGCGGTTTTCTGAAAAAGCACACAAGCTGGAATATCTATGTACCATACCATAACAAACTATCTCGAGTTAGGGAATTATTAGCCATAATTTCACCACGTCGTTCTTCAAATGCTAACTCTATTATCAATGTTTATGGACAGCTATAATTTTTTTTGAATGTTCATAAAAGTATATTGGATAAAATTAAGAATGACATATTAAAAAAATTGATAGAACTAGTTTATTCTGCAATATGTAGAAATAAACTTAGTGTTTTACAGTTTTAAAAACAAAAACAGAAAAATGTGTACATTCAGCCTCATAAATATTTAAGGACATAATTATTTCTCTTTAACAACAATCGATGAAGCAATAACTTTTAATTATTCCGAAATTATTTACTTTTACCTCTCATCGAATTTAGAGCAGTAATATTTCTGTAGTTCCATTTACCTACTTGAATTTAATTGTTTTAAACTTAAAAACGCTCATTTTCCAACGTCCCTCGATTCAATTTTAATTAACGTTTGACCTATTTCAAGAAAATTCTGTTTGAAAATAATACATTTTACGGGTTAGAATTAATGAAATTATCTGTAGCTTACATCATTTTGTACAATTTTTTTTATGAATAACCTCAATTAATTTTGCTATTACAAATTGAAGCGTCGTTTCATTTAGATAAACTGTACCATTATTTAAAGCCAATTAACCATTTGAATCATTCTTTATTTGGTGCATCGACTCTTTGAGCGTACGTAACAACTAACAATTACTTTAATAAACTTTCTATTTTTCGCAAATCACCATAGGTAATGGCGAATGAAGGACAAAAGAAAAAAAATCCATAGAAAAAATAATAGAATGCCGGGAACATCGTTCCTCTGAATTCTTTTGAACGTCCTTTTTGTCAAAATAATTGCTCAGCACGGTCTTATCTTCTTGGACCTTTCCGCTAATTAACGAACTAATTATGCGAGAAAATGCTTGTGTATCCTGATCAAAATAGTTCAGTGAAGTCGACACAATATGTTTTTTTTTCTAAGAAAGGATAGAGAAAGCATTTTTTAAGTTGGTGGAATCTTTTGCTTAGGTTTGGTTTATAAATTTTTCAAGGGGCTGGGGATCCCAGTCGGTAATGCAATCGCCTAACATGCGAAAGGTCCCAGGTTCGGGTCCGTGCATCGTCAAAATAACAGCCGACCTATAAATGGCCCTTGTAGCCCAAAATGTCCGCCGAATAATACCCCGTGTGAAGGAAGTGCACGTTAAATATCCTTCAAAGTCTTAACCCTGCGTACGATGTCGCCCTTAACCCTTTCAGTCCCAGTGATGCCATTTGGCATCATCACTTTCAATATTTTTTTCCAAATGTTTATGTTCCGTTATGACATCCAAACACACATCATTCGATTCTTCACACTTTGTTCTATTCGACAATATTTTACATTAATCTCAATAGATGTCAACATTACTATTTTTTTATTTTGAAAATAGCTAACAAGCATGCCACCGGATTTTTGAAAAGTTTGCTTCAGTTCCACATATTTAAAACACAATTTGAACTATTTTTGTTAAAATAATTAAATTTTTTTTAATAATATGGTCAGATGCCTTAAAATATATAACTAAAAGTGTTTTTAGGTAATATATATATATTTTTTTTTTGTTGTTTTCCACAGTTAAAAAATTTTGGCATTATTTCAAAAACCATATAAAAATTAAAATGATTTTTTTTTCTTATGGAACTCTTATCTTTGACCTAAAATAAGCTTATTTTGTGAATATCAAATAGTTCTGTACTGTAGTAAATTTTTGGGACTGAAAGGGTTAACGGTTGTGTTCAGTGGTAACTCAGGTGTCGGATCGTCACCTGATTGATGTTCTGAAATGCGACGCCCGTCGCCAATAGCCCTCGTGTAGCTCTAGTGCGACGATATTTCAAACTTAACGTAATTTTTTTTCGATGCGTTTTTATAAATAAAAGTAATATTTTTAATCGAAGGTAAATCTCGTTTATTATTTACAGAATAAAGTGACCAAAAACCAAATAAAATACTGACCAGAGAAATTACGAGGAATTCGGATTATTACACACTTAAGACTAATTTTTTTTGCTTAAAAGTAATCTAGTGATCGAAATAACAGTACACCAATTACACTGCTTTGTATTTTCTTATTTTTTAAGCTTTATAGTCTTATTTTCGAAAACAGGTTATGCTGATTTTTAATTTATAAATTAATTCATTTAAATTACTATGAAACTCTTACTCTTCACCAACGATTTACTTACGCAATACTTTTTTTAAATAGCAATTTTTGAAACTATTTTTAATTATTTCTTGCTTGTTATTAATGCATTGTGTGACCCCCTTGTCTTTGCAGTAGTCTTTGCAGCAAACCTTTCTTTATGTTCAAGCTTTGTCTTTAACAAATGTTTTGAACAATCGAAAAGCACAGCAAGAATATGGCATTTACAAAATTTAATAAGTAAAATATTCTTAGAAAACTCATTTTTGAATGCCAAAACAAAAGTAATTCCAGACAACAAATGAAAACAAACCGTCGGAGCTATTGTCATACATGACGCGAAACAACGTCATTAATCAAAAGGCCGGGATAGCCTGGTCTGTGAAGTCTTGGACTGGTATCCATAATGTTGCGAGTTCGAGTCCCGCTACCTTCCAAAGACCCCCGTGCACGCTAAGGGTGAGTGGAGCACGTTAAATCCGTCGTGGTCACGAAGTCCTCCAAGTTCCCATACCAAATCAATACCTCTGGGAGTGACAAGTCAATTCTGAGGATATTCTAGTTAGATTAAAGGATCTAACTAGAGTATCCTCAGAATTGACTTGTCACTCCCAGAGGTTAGATGTCTCTAAAAATTAGATGGATCCACTTAAGTGTGTGAGTTTTGTCTTTCTTGAAGAAGGTTTATAAGCGGGAACCCTATTTTGCAAAACCAGTTAATATTCAATCAAGTAGGAGAAAATATTAAAAATTCAAGGTTTTGGTACAGTAATCCTGTCTAAAAAAGTAACTTGAAATTTTATGCGTTTGAACATAGGTAAGGAATCTTGCATACTGCTCCTTATGCAAGTAATATAACACTTATAATATTTTTGAAGATTGTGAGTTAAGTTAGTTTATATACAAAGACACATGGAATTTAGAAGTATAGGTGGAATATGGAAATATTTTTTAAGAGTTTCTTCCAATTCTCTTTCAAGAAAATAATTTTCTATGCACACAGCACACAAATCAAGTGGGGCGTCGTAAATTCAACCTCGAATATTGATTTACGACGTCATAAATTTAATTTACGATACTTACAAAGCATTTCGATGTCAAATAAGATAGTACATCATCTATGTGCTGAGAAAATAGACAAGACTATTAAGATAACAAGGAACACATGAGGACCCTTCAAAATATCGTATTTCCATTTAAACTTTTAATCACTAGATTCTCGCTTTTTTGATTAAAATTGATAAAATAAAATTTGTTTTGTCTTTAACTAATCCTCCTAACTGAGTTCTTTTAAATTAATGGTTTAAAATTAAATTTTTTCCTTGCGACTAAGAGGTTCATCTACGTTTCGGTAACCTAAGACCTAGGTTGGTATTTTCTGGCTATTGTTCATGATTGGTTGGTTAGACATATATATTCAGGTTTGCGTGCTTGGTCAGAGACCCGCTCATAAACCTTCGTCAAGTAATCTTATTTTTAGAGATCGAAGCCAACTAGAGGATCTCCAGAATGGACTTGTCACTCTCACAGGTGTTGATTTGGTGTTTGAACTTGGAGGAATATGTGACCACGACGTATTTAACGTGCACCAGTCACCATTTGCGCACACGGGGGCATTGGGAGACCCTACCGACCAGGGGGTCTTCCAAGACCTTACCGACCAGGCTATCCAGGCCACATTTTTCATGATGAGTGGCTAGTTTGACACTTAATCTCCAGTAAAGGGGGTTCAGGACCCCCAAACCGGTGAAAAAATAAAGTTATTGGCTTAAAATACTATTACAACCTTTATTAATAATGTCACAAAGTATCAAGACGATTGGAAAAATATTTTCGACATTTTATTTAACCATTCGTAAGGAAATGGGTTATCAATAAAAACTTAAAACGCGTGTTTCTCATAACTTGATTTTATGAACTTCGATGTAGGGGAGGGCAGGGGAATCCCGCCACCTCGGGCAATGCCGCCACCCCTTTTATCTCGCCAGCGGTGTGTGTGGGATGGGGGCTGTGAGAGCTGACCTGTAGCAGGAGACAAAGTAATCTTTAGTAGAGACTTTAATGGCTGTGCGGTAAATTGATGTAAAGTAATTTAAAAAATACGGTTTTTAATGATTTTCATCTAAATTTGGGCCTTCGGAAATTAAGAGATAAGTGACTGTTATCTCTAAGTTGGACAAATCAGTTACATATCATTGAAAAGAGTAATTATTTGGCTATGTTATCACTTGTTAGTTTGAACACTAGGCTATTTACCTTTCCTTAAACAAGCTGTCTATGCCATTTTGTCTTAATTGGGTAATGCCGCCACATCGCCACATCACTCCGGGGTTATGCCGCCATCCACATAAGGATGGTGGCATAACCGGTAAAATAGAAATTTCATATATATTGGCCCTACAACCTATTAGTTTTCGTTCCAGATGCTACGTATTTGTAAAAGAATAACTGAAATGGCAAAATAGACCAACGAAACTTTAAAAAAAAAAATCCCAGTTAGTTGCAAATGGAAATTTAATAAAAGTGTAGCTGTAAACTGTAAAATTTGCCATTCCAAGGTTAATTAAACCTATTTTAGTGTATTATGTATATGTATAGCTTTATTACATCATTTTCCATTATTTATAGATTATTTGCTTTGCTTATTGATGTGGCGGCATAACCCCAGTGGTGTGGCGGCATTAAACCAGGTTGCGGGTAATTCCGCCACTGTGCAAGCTTTTAGAATTTTTTTTAAATTCAGTTTCTATTAAAGATTGAAATTTAAAAAAATCATTACAAGATAGGTTATGAACTGTAGTAAGCTATGCTCATTACAATTTACATTAATTGCAACACAATTGAGCATGAAAATTCAATTTCCCTTAAGGTGGCGCCATTCCCCTTCTCTCCCCTACCTTTTCTGAAAAACTATGCTATGTTTTCTCGTAAACTTTTTTTTATATGATGTAATACATAGTATAGATTAATCTGAGGTTAACAATTTTAATAAAACTAAAGTGAAAAAAATTTTATGGGGCAAAAAAGTGAAAAATTTCATGATTTTTTGGGTACTTTAAAAATTATTTTATTAAAACAATCTAACAGTTATTAAAAAAAAACTTTTAACATCAGATTAATATATAAGGTTTGTATAACACACACAGAAAATTTGAAGATGATCTGATCAGTAGTTATTGTGAAAAGGTACATTGCAATTGGCCAATTTAACATTACCGATATACAACATACCGACCACCCTTAACATCATTAGCAAATTTGGGACTCATTCATCTACCCCGAGGATAAAGGACAGACATGAGGCTACATTGTAAAATAAATTGAGTTAAAATTAAACTAAACAAAATGTAGGACACCCGATATTTTACTACTTATGTTCCTAGAACATATCTGTAACTCTCCTTAAAACATAGAAAAAAAAGTACCATATGAAGCTAGTAACTATCCTGGAAATTTCGGAAAAATGCCCATTTGGATGCCTAAAGCGGAATGGTGCCACTGTTATATGAAGTTCTTTATTAACAACTAGCTCTTAATATGGTATCTGCTGGATTTAATCCACAAAAATTTGGGTCTATTTGTTTGATCATTTCCACTGTTTATCGTACAAAACTATGCATTATATGGAATTGCGAAATTGATACATGTTAAATGCTGGCGAAGGAACACTTGGGATACATCGCACATGCAAATATGATTTTTTATAGTGTTTTTGATGAAGCTATCGAAAATCTAACTCCCATTAAAGGGAAAGTTAAATTAGTTAATTGTAAGCTAATTACTTGTATTAGGTACACGAATTGAACATTATAATTAATTCTTAGAATAAATTAGAAAAAATGGAATGTGTACTTAGAACGTTGTAATTTTTATATTAAATGTTAAACTTATTTATCCTAATGTATTTACATCTCTATTTGGACGTCGAGTTAAAGAGAATAGATGTTAGTTTGCTACATTTTTCATTCCCAATCACTTGATCTCTAAAATCCAATTAGTAACACGATTTTCTTTATTCCTTTCAAAAAAGAGCACCGCGTTTCCAAGCTATAGCAAGAACTCGATCAAATTAATTCTTTGCAATTAAATCTCATTATTTAGTCGAAGTCAAAGCAACCCACTCGCAATTCTCCATAGAAATACGAAACAATCTTTCGCCCTTGAATTCCACATTCTTCATAATGAAATCCGCTCTAGTGTCATGGCGGCGCTGTCGTAACCTTTTGGCGGGAAGCATGGTTGAAAATAGAATTAATGAACCGAGGAACCACGGCTGCAGTTAGGATTCCAACTCCATCGTGTGCTAATTAAAATTCTTGTTATCGATTTATGTGTATGTGAAAATTGGAATTATTTTTTTTTCTACGCAGGGAACGGATTTAAATGGCTCCATTGAGAAAGATAGGAATTCGAACGATTTTGCCTGTGTGAGCTGTTCGAAGTTCCATTGCTGATAAATCGCATTGCATGTTTATTAGTTGCGTGGAATGCATCTCCGATGTTTTACCGTTTATGTGTTTATGCCTGCGGAGTTTTCAAAATTGGTTTGTGGCATGTTCTAACCAAGGAACTAATGGAACCGCATTCCGAGAAAATATACTTTCATTGTCTTTACTTGCAAAGTAAACCTTTATTACCTTTGTTTTATAATAAAAGAATATTCGTAAAGTGGTTTTTTGTGATTTTTTAAAAAATTCTTGTCAAGTTTCAGTAGCTGTAGAATATTAATTCTGCGAATAAACTTAGACGCATAATGGCCTGGATAATTTATATTAATATATACAAAATGTTTGAATAAGACAAAACTAGAGATTACTTTAAAGCAGATATTAAAGCTAATTTTTTCGAAATGCATGATTTACCTAACCATTGTGTTTTTGCCCTTTTTACTTAATTAAACAGATATTAATGCTAATTTTTATAGAATTAATAGCTTTATATACCCAGCGTTGCACGGGTGTACCCTTAATATCCCTAATTAGTAGTTTTTTTTATAAGTAAATTTTTAATTTATAACAATTGATTATTTTTCCACTGGTCCACTTCATTTTCAGGATATTATAATTTAAACCCATTCTCATGTGAGGGGTCTTCTATTCTGATATGGGGGTTATGATTCGTATCGAAGCCCCTCCCAACAGTTTGAAAGATTTCTTTAATAGGAGTCCGCTGTTAAAATTGCAAGAACAGCAATGACATATTGACCTACGTTATACCTTTTGATGTGTGTATGCCTGGGGATTTTTCAAAAATTTGTTCGTTGGGTTCGCTTTAGTATAAGTATTAATAAACCATCATTCTAACAAAGTATAATATTCCTTTTCCTCACTTGCAAAATAAAAATTATTTTGAGTATTGATTTCAGTCCGCGGGAAAAACAAACAAAAATACAATGATTGATAGTAACACTTTTTGTTTTTTAAAAAATAAAGTTATTATCATAACCAAACGGGCATTTCCAGTTAAAATGTTTTTAATTCGATTAAGTTTTGTAAGGCTGTACAATGCATAGATTCTTGCAATTCTTTTAAATTAGTAAACCTATTATGCGCAAAATTTCTTGGTCATGAAAGCATAAACATAACATTTGAATAAGTTTGAAAATACGAGAATAAATTTAAAAACATAGGTGTATGAAATGTAATACCTGAGTATAGAACTTATACATTTTACAAATGTATTTGTTACTTTTTTTGCTTCTTAAATTACTTTTGTATCAGTTCAAAAGAAAAACACATAAGGTATTATTATTATAAAACTGTAAAAATAACTGTCCATCACTTAAGCTACCTCAATATCATAGATTTACTTTTTATTTAGATAATGATGTTTATTATACGTATAAAATAGCACAAACAGCTTTTTTTAATGGATGTTTTATGCTTTTGATTTGATGTTTACATTTGCTTTTGTGAAATATTTTATTGGTTTCTTGTCCATTGGATATTACACCAATCTTTTCACATTCTTTAAAACTGATATCCTATTGAACTATATCTTATCTGGTCAAGAAATATATCACAAAAGCAAGGATGCTCTAACAATTATAACAAATATATACATAATTCCTACAGAAATACAATTGGACATTTCTTGTTTCTTTGGAAAAACCGTTATTCTACCAAAAAATCTTAGCTATTGTACCCAATGAGTGCTTTGATTCAGAACGCATCTACCAGTAACTCTACATTTTTTAAAACTGAAATCCTATTAAATTATATCTTATCAGGCCAAGAAAAATATCACCAAAACAAGAATACTTTAACAACAATAAAAATATAAATAATTCCTATAGAAATACAATTGGACACTGGACATTTATTGTTTCTTTGGAAAAACTGCAATCCAACCCAGAATTTTTCGTTATTGTGCCCAATAAGTGCGTTGACTTCAGAACACAATCCACCAGTAACTCTCTTGAGCCTAATAACAACAAAACAAGATAGAGAAAAAGTCAGAGGAAAAAAACTGATTGTCCATATCATTAAGTCGGATAAAATACATCAAATTTATTTTCTCTTCCAATTTCGATTTCTCGTAGACATTTTACGACGTCCTGTGTGCCAAAGTAAGCACGAAGCCAGAAATACACGAAGAATAAAAGCCATTCTACGATTCTAACATTTCTTTACGGTCGTTCTCTAAGCGGGAATCCCATTATTAATGGTCAGTGTTATGACGAATTATGATGGATGTTTAGCATAGAACGGACACGTAAAATTCTGGATGAAGCCGCCCTTGGTGTGTGAAATGAATTACTTCGTCCGGCTAATAAATTGGAGATGGAATTACAGTCAGATTCATGAGGGAGACTCGTACCATCTGTGGTTGACTCACATTTAAATTTAATTTCTATTAACTATTCAACTGTTAAAAATGTTTCTGCTTACTTTCTCCATAACTAATGGTTCTGAGCCCCACGCTTTCCGAAGTAAACGACTTTGCACCAAACGGTACTGTATGGCTTTGCACCCGAATCCTCAAAATTACGTTCCTAAAACTTGAAAATGGTTCTGTCTGAATTTATCGCGACATAAGTGAGAATAATTCTATAGGGTAGACTAACCAGTGCAGCTACTAGGAACGTTTAACGCTGCGTTCGCCAGTGGAATGAACACCAGAACATAAGACCAGGACAACCATAACCATCTGTCAGATTTTCTTGGCACCCTAGCCTACATGGAGGAAAGTCAGTGTTGCCAATCCATGTATGGAATATTTTCACCCGAATCTTCAATTTTTTTAAATAAAATTTACCAAATGTTCATTCACTGGGGCCAATTTCACTCACTAAAGTCAATAAATTCTTACCCTATATTCTTATTAAAAAAACCAATTTCTGCAACATAAAGGCGGGACAAATTATTCCCATGAGATTCCGAACCGAACAAGACATCATTTGTTTACTCCTACTACTACGCTTCAAGTCAAAAAGGATCCTGTGATGGCATAAAATCACGATATTCTTTTATTCTTATTTGTTATGTAGTTTGTGCCTTAGGTTAGTTGTATAAAATGTCTTAAAAAACCTGCTTATAATTCCAACATTTATTCATTCACAACACCGGTCACCAAGCCTCACCTCTAAAACGATGAAAATGTTTTTTCTTTTGTGTTGTTTTAATAAAACGCTACTTTACCAACTTCTAGTATCGTTTTTCCTCATATGTTTTCAAAGTATTTTTCACACATAATCTTCATTATATTTCAACTTCTCCAAGACATTTTTCTGTAACATTTATTCTTTAAATTGATTTTGTTCAGTGTGGTTACTTGGAAATATACCCGTACTTGAAATGCTAAGATTCTATGTTTTTTTGAATAGAATTACAGATGCTTGCAATTTTAAAATATTTGACAGACTCTTAAATAAAATAAAAAGTTAAAAAATGGTATCTTTTAAATGAAATTTGGCAGTTTAGCCATAGAATAAATTTTTTCCAAGCTTCCCTTCTATAATCTTCTGCAAGGAAAGCAATGCGTAAAATAATTTAAATATTTATTCGGAAATATAATGTTTAAAAAATAGTAAGATTCTACAGAATGTGTGCAACTATTTCATTGTTTAAACTCAATATGAATAGGTTGTGCACTTTAGTTCAAATGGTCGGAAAATTCAAATTATTTTAATGTGTAGGTATTTTTCAATTCTAGATCGATCAAATCCAGCCTCCATTCCAGCTACCCAGTCACTGGAATTTTCGAAACCGACAAATAAAAGTGGAAAACATTTCTATACAGCATTTATTCAAATGTTAGAGAGCATTCGAAATGCATCACGCGAAAAAAGCGTTCTTCTGTTTATACCACCAGAAGGAATTCTGGGAAGAGTAGTCTCAAGCTGTTGCCAGATTTATTTCTTAAAGTATTCCCGAAAAAACATCGAGAGAATTCGACAGATGTCGATGATGTTGAGTAAAAGTGTGAATGTTTGCCGACAGTTGTATAAGAGGTCGTGGCCGCTAGAAGTTATTTTCATTTTAGGCAAACGTTCATATTGAAAGTGTCTACGTGGCTGGAAAAAGTGATGTAGAATTGTCTGACTTAGTGTCAAAGATTTTTGAAGTTTTTAAAAATTGATTTGTTTTTTTTTCTTTAAATTGAACATCTAAAACGCGTTGATATATAAATGTTCGTTACATTTCAGATTACAAGGTAATTGAAAGTAAAGAAAACTGTTACTTCAATTTTAAATTATTTTTTCAATCAAACACACTGTAAAGGAATTAAAACAAACACATATGGTTGAAGCAAAAAGGGTTTAATTTTAAAAAGTTTAAAGTTTTACATTTGAAAAGATAATTTTCGAAAATTTTTAGTAGGTCTAAATTTGTTTTTACGTAGGAAATATGTGTGATATTTCTGAAATTATTTGTTTGCAATTACTCCTTAAACACATAAAGAAATTCAGTCTCAATGCACATTTTCCTAACTAATTTTCTCTTACTTCGTTCCCTGATTTTTTTCAACTAGAATAAACCCACAATAGCCATTGACGAAACATTTGACAATGTATAAGTCCAGGTCTCAAAAAAAAAAAAAAATCAACACACTGCTATGTATTCTTTTTCAAGCTGGAATACCAGCAAGTAAATCTCTAGAAGCGATTTTACCAGCGTTTTTATGGACGTAGGATTATCTATCGAGATAATAGGAGAACATAGCTTTTTCTGGAAAAGTTGGTGGTACAAAAAATCAGTTTCTTTACTCGGATAAAAAAAAAGAGCAAGATATTGTCCAGATTCCCCTTATAAAACATTGTGCCGAAAATAATTATGAATCTTTATGAACCTGTTGTACAAAAAAAATTATCTGTTGTAAAAAATGTCATGTAACTGTACAAAAATTTATCCTTTTTATGTTAGGGGTCTAGGTTTAGGTATCGTTTCACAGTAATAGTTTACATAATATTTTAAAAGGCTTTGAATGTCTAAAGATATACAATCATGAGTGCCAAGGTGATGAAGAAATAAAATGAAAACTATTTTTTTTCACTACCCAACTGGTTTTAAACCCTGCTTGCTTCCCAGTCCAGATTTTAAAGTGATCTTGCAGCACTCGAGAAATTGAATTTAACAAAGGGATTCAGCTAGCCTTTGAATTATGCTGTTGTATCAATGTAATAATATTGTAAAATTACCTGAATTTTAAAAGAAACAACTGCACATTATTCTAAGAAAAGTTAATAAGCATTCATTATAAAATGTAAAGTTCAATTTATAAAAAAATAAAGCTTATATCCTTTTTATAATACATAAGCACCACAAAAATATTAAGCAACTGAATCCTTTATTCAAGCATAAGTCAATCAAAATACACTGCCCTATTGCCCTTTTTCTCATTGCTTAATATTTTTGAGAAAAAAGACCATATTGAAAAGTCGTTACTTTTTAGATAAATGCTCACTACATTAAAAATCGTTGTACAACAATTTATCCTTATCGGAGTTATAACTTGCTGCACAACAAACAAACTCTTTCTTAAACATCCAATAATGAAAGAATGTTGGTGTCGCAACGATTTATAGACAAGGGAGTCGTTACTATGTCGACGATCCAAGCTTGCATCTACATAGCTTACAAACTGAAAAATTTCGGTTATTTTGATTACCCTTTCAGTCCCAATGACAATTTGGCATCATCATTTTAGAAGTTTTTTCTGATCATCTATAGTCATTTATGATATCAAACAGCCGCCCCGGTGGCACACTCGTTAGGATTCTAGCCTTTGGAGCTGTTGGGGTCGGGTTCGAATCCCGGTCAGGCATGGATGTTTGTGACTGTCAATAATGTTGTTATTTGTCTATGTGTTTGTGTCGTCTCTTTCTTTGTGTGTCTCTTGTGCTTGTGTCATTTCTGGGGCTTAGTACAATAGACTTAAAGTCGCAGTGCTTGGCGATCTTGCCCCCCACCAAGAAAGTCATTAATCATAAGTCATGATATCAAACAAGTTGGTTTGTTACAGAATCTGTCACCTAAGCCGCTTCCACACAATATTTAAGCCAACAGGAAACACACTATTTATGGACATCAGAAAGAAATTCGCCTAAACGGGACTTCTAATTCAAAATTTTAAGCGCCAAAATGAACTATTTTCATTAATATTCTTTCGCAAATTAAAAATTACTCATTATCATTTGCTAAAGTTGCTTGAAATTCGTAGAATAATAATGCAATTTTTTAAATACATTTCTTTTAGTCGCCACAATTTAATTAGTGAAAATATTGAATGAAAATGGAATTTGCATGTTATTTCAATGTAGATTAAATTTTTCGTTATTTAAATTTTAAATATAATTCTAGTTTAAAATTTTTAATGATATTTGGGATGTAACCTAGCCCGATTTTTTGTTTTAAAATGACGTATCCCACTTGTTTGTGCGACTTTTTCTTCCAAATGGCATCACTGGGACCGAAAGGGTTAATACTTTAATATAAACTTTACGAAAAAGGTAACTGATTTTTTTAGCATGTGGTTTTTTATTTCAAAATAATTGTTAAGAAATAAATAGTAGGCCGCTGACACATAACAGATTCTATTTTTGTATCCGTAACTAAGTACATCCATAAGCTTTTTAATTTAGATTCTAACAGTCATTAGTCAAAAATTCCTTGTAATTTGAAAGGTATGAATGAAGTGGAAATTAAAAAAAATGTATTTTGACTTCCGATTAATCATTTATAATATAACCGATTCAAATTACATTTGATTATCCTCTTAAGACCCGAGCAAAATAATACACGTATATTCTTATAATCTGAACATACTTTGCATACAAATCTTTGTAAAAAAAGTATGCTTTACGAAGAAGCTTTTTTTAAAAAAATTATGTTTAACAGCTACTTAAGGACACGCCTTAAGCCCTTAAAATTACGCATTGTTGGGCTGTAAATGTAACAAAAAAGGCCGTTACAACACTTATTTGTAGTTAACAGATTGTTTTAACATTTTTTTTTAATGCAAAATGTCTTCAATTTTAACTACTAAAATAACTTTTTTTGTTAACATTTTTAAAGAACTCTAATATAGTATTGACCCTTGTTCAACTTCATTTATTTTATAGAAATAAATGATATATGTAATAAAATTTTGAAAACTGATAGTATGGTATGGTATGATACATATATATTCCAGCTTGTGTGCTTGTTCATTGAAAACTGATATTTGCATCTTCCTGTATCGGACCAGGTCAATTTCGGATCTAATAAAAGTGTTAATTGTTTGTGGGGATGTTTTAAATGATGCCCCCAAATGGGGACGCCAGGTCGCAGGATAATAATCATCAAAATACTTGTTTCACGTTCGATTTATTTTCTCCTGTTGGTTTGCTTCCTTCGTGGATACTTCTATCAAGGAAAAACAACTTGTACAGAATATAAAATGAAATTTTGAGCTGAAACTAGTGACGAATAAGTCCTTAGAATTATTTATGATCTGTCGAAAGTATATTCATTAAACGAGTCTATGATAAAAATTAGATCACTTTTCATCACTTCCATTTAAAACAAATTTTCTTCTTGTCGATGAACTTGCACAAAAATACAAAAAAAGTTTTTTTTTTGTATTTTAAAACAGTTTTTTTTTGTATTTAATGAACATAAGCCTTTATCTCTTTCTAATCGATAAATATACACCTTTTTTTACAAAGACTTTTTAGCGTTGTCTTCAGGATCTTTCGAACTAATTTTGAGGATGCTAATATAAGAAGACGATGATAAAACCTCTTTGATTTAACCAGGTTTTTCGGTTCTTTTTTTTTTCATTGGAATATTTACTATTCATGTGTAAGTCTACAAAACTAACTCGATAGCCTTTAAATGCAAGTATTATGAATCATTAGTGCATATATTCCATTTCATTGCTTAAACAACCAAAACTAAAATAAATCAAAGAAAATACATATATCTGAATAATTTAGAGGATTGATATGCCCTATGGTATTTAATTGAGGCTTTAAAATTATGAAAAGAACCTTTTTGACACTCCATGAAACACTTTATTTTAATTAAAAAGATATAGCAATTATGTGGACCTCGTCAAAAGCATATTAATTATAGATAACAAACTACGAAATTACAACACTGTCCCACAACTACCAACTATAAACCCATTAACACTGCCAAATTTATTCAAAATTGGATTCACCATACTGGACAATGCACACGTCATTACTGTCATTGAATTCCCAAACTCTCCATTAAATGCACCAAAGTACTCGCCACTTCAGAGTACAATAGGTGATAGACCGACTCTGTCGCTTGTTTCCCAATCATCATTGCTGGTTGGTGAACTTAAAAAGTCGCAAGTAAGAAGAGTCGAATCGCTGTTGGCTCGGGCGGTGAAAGGAAATATTCCACACATACAGTCATGGTCAACAGTATGGTGAGTAGGGTCCACAGTATGGTCATAAGAAATATTGTGTTAGTATGAGTATAATTCGATATTGAGTTGCTCCATTACCGGCTATAAAGCCCATACTCTTCCTTTTTAGAGGGCGCACTCACTGTTATTTGTCATACTCTATTAGTTAGATGTGTGCAAATGAGACTTTTTATTATTTTTTGAGAACTTAGAATGATTAACAGTTACCATGATTTGTGAATTGTAAAACCCTTTTACTTTTTATCTGAACAACCGATTATTAAAAAAAATAATGTTGGGTTAGGGCTCTTTTTTATGTTATTATTTAACTTCCAATCTTTATTTATAAAGCAAAAAACGTTAATATGCTAAAGTAATTTTAGTTGAGGAGAAAATGAAAGGATATACACTCTTTTAAAATGCATTTTAAGTAAAATAATTCGTTATTATAATAGGGAAAAGGAAATAATAGACGTACGAAAAACATAACACTTTGATATTCCCTAAACACTATCTTTCAAATCGTAGGAAAAAAAACTTTTCTTCAATTTCAAAGTTCCAAACACATAAACGCATTTTTTTTAAGAATACAGATTAAATTTTCAAGATCAATTAAAATATATTTTTAATTCTTACACACAGTACAAATTTTCTTTAAATCTCTTTTATATCCAAAAAGATATTTTTACCAAAGCAATTAAGCAAGTGGATAACATCATCTTGACTGAAAAAATATTTTTCTAGCTGAAAACCGCGAAAAGTACTTAAGACTATTTCTCAATCTTATGTCGTAGTAAGCTCGACAGTAATCTCTCGAGTATAAAATAAAAAGATCAAAGTATTGATTTTGTCTTACAGTGATAACATTTCTGTCTCTTTTAATCCAAAAAATAATTGTCTTTGTTGTTGCGAACTTAACCCCCGATCTAGATCCATTGGTTTGGTTTGGAAATGGAATTAAACATTATTTATTTTTATCTTTGCTGTTTCGGTTTTGAATTTGTTGTTTTTATTCAAATAAAGAAAGACAATTATCTGTAGTGCTTTTCGAATAAATCGGACAAATGTATTATTTATTTATGGACTAAGTAACCAAAAGCAATTTGTTTGTTCTGAAAAATAGAAAAATAATAAAAATCACATCTCTTTGAATTTTAGTTGTTTAAATGTATGAATTAATAATAGACTTGGTGATGTTTTTTTAAAAGTTTTTGTTTGTTTTTAAACATCCTGCAAAAAATAAAAAAATAAAATATAGAATGGAATCTTTCCTGCATCTTATTTCAGGGTTACATGGTGAAAATGGAATTTTTAATCACCTTTATAGCTAACAATTCAGCTAATAAAAATAACTAATCCGTAAATTAGTTTTTATTCTCGGTTATTATAGCATAAGAAAAAAATACATTATTAAATTAAAAAAGAAACATGCCTCATAAGTGATGTTCTCGCTAACATATGCCTATAATGCCAAACATGACGTCACTACATTTTTAACTCATAATTTACCCAATGTAGTCACATCATTACTAAAATCCTCTTTGATCATATTTGAGATTTTTTATTTAGCGTTAAGCCCTTTATAATTTTTTTTTCGGAATTTTCATTAACGTTTTAAGCTAACTTACTCAAAAATAATCCGTTATCCGATAATTACTCAATTTCATTTTTTTCTCAGTTTCAGAATCAGTAACCAGGGCAACGCATTTCTTTCAAACAACGATCTACATTATATACGGAAATTCTCAACTGAATTGGTTGGTTGGTAAACACATATTTTCAGGTTTGTGTGCTTGGTCAGAGACCCACTTATAAACCTTCGTTAAGTAAGGCAGACACAACACACACACTCCCTCACACATACGTAACAGATGCTGTCATCTATCGTGCTCCTCCACAATTTAGACATGACTCTGAAGGGGAGGGAAAAATTCTCCAGGGACCTGTACCCGTGGGAAACTGCACAGCGACCGCTCACAGGACCTTTGGAGCCAACAGATTTAACGAGCACGTACTCCGCATATACTCAAGACAAACACAAGCATCCATGTCTTACCGGCATTCAAACCCGAACGCAGAAGCTTTAAAGGCTAACTCCCTAACCGTTGTGTTGCCGGGTCGGCTTTTCCTGCTGGAGGGGTAGGGGTAGAGTTGATTCATATATATTCTAGTTTGTGGTTGTGATCAGAGACCCGCTTATAAACCTTCGTCAAGTAAGACAGACACAGAAAGAATGTTACTGTCAGAGGGAGAAAGAAATCATATCCAGGGCAAGGGTGGGAATCGCGAAGATTTAGAAAACGCGACCGATGCCACATACCAGGAGACAAGCATATGGCTTCTTCTCTAACTTTTGTAGCTGGATTTTGGCCCCTTTAAACAGTTGAATAACGCTCATATAGAAATGTATCATTATCTTTCATTAAAAAACTTCTAACGTTTTGAAAAATAACGAAACTTTTTTTTTACTGTTCAAACTATCCGCCATTTTGCTAGAGCCATTATTGGGCGCACTTTTTGAGATCCTTTAGCATTAGAGGAGCAGTCCATCCAGTTTATATTACAGTCATTGCTTTTGACTAATTGAACGTAAATCTTTTTATTGTGTCCAACTGTAAGTTTAAGCACATATAATCCCACTTGTAAAAAGAGTAATCTTTGAGGATTAGCGTAATTACCATTATTAACTTAATTATCTAGCCTCTTACTCTTCCATTAGTTTTACAATATCATTTGTTATGATAAATTATTTTTGTGAAATTTTCATTAGCACGCAAAGAGGACACTTAGTTTTAAGATGAAAGTCAATTTGAATCTAATGGTGTATTTACATGACATTGTTCAGTAAGTCATTATAACATTAAAATATGAAGCAGATCTCTCAGCAGTATAAATATTTCTAAATGTATAGTTTATATTATTGTACTTTGAAAATTCAATTTAAACCTAAGATTTTTGGTTTATAATAGCACGAATTGTTCGGTAGACAGTTTAAAGCTAATTACGAGAAAACGACCTGTGATTTGGAACTTGAATGAAAATCCCCCTTTCTATTTAACTATTTTTTGCATTTAAACAGTCTTTCTGTTTAAGTAAATGCTAAGATTTTTTTAAAAAATCTGATCTATCGGATCTAAAAAATTATTATTTTTTATTAGAAAGTTATGACTTTCGAGATCCAACTTCCATACCTTTTGTCCGTCTGTCTGTACGTACAGACGGAAATCCGTCGACTGCTTGTCACTGAATTTCCCATTGAATTAGCATTATAATTCATTTAAAATGTTGTCACATCAACAATGGCATGAGAAATTTACTGTGACAATGTCCATCTATTTGTCCTTAAGAATTTCAGAAGGTATTCAAGTAACGGAAAAGTAGGCCATTTCAGTTCTTATAGAACACCTTGTTGTTCTTCCATTGATTATTCTGCTCACGGCATCTCCGCGTTTACTTCTTCTGGTCACTTTTTTCCCACTTACATTCCGGAGTGGTGGACAAATGGTAATGGACATCGAGTGGAAGCTCTATCGGCGGCAGGGATAATGGAAAGCGTATTTGTTTTGGGAGAAGTGGTTTTGCTATCATGTGATCTTTTTGAATATCCATGTGATGGGGGAAAGGATTCAAATAACTCAATAGTGGGGCCCGGATGGCCTAGTGGTTTGAACTATTACACCAGCAATCTGCGGGCTGTAATGGGTACGGGTTCGATTCCCGCTTTCACCCAGGGTGTACTTTCCTTTCTCTGTGGCAGTAAAAAAATTCTTTCTGTGTCTCCCTTAATTGACGAATGCTTCTATAAGCAGGTCTCTGATCAAGCACACAAGCCGGAATGTATATGTATCTACCGCAACTCAATAAGTGTTAGTGTTTAATATTTTTTTGAAGATTGGTAACATATAAAAGGTTATCACAAATTGCATAAAAACTGTGACAAATGTAATGGTAACCGGATTTGTTTACAGGAAGTGATTTTATACTATTCCATGATCTTTTTGCATTAAATATTTGGTGGAAGAAAGGATTTAAACAACTCACTAAGGATTGCTGGAAGATTTGAAACACTTTTAAAACAAACGAGCGATTATAACTCAGTCCGAGTTAATTTTCACTCCTTCAGTGTCGAAAATGCATTTCCCCTATAGGAGTTGATTTCACTCTTTTGTTTCAAGAGTGTAGGTACTTTTCTTTTTTGCGTGTTGAAGTGCAGAATGAATTAAATTTTCCAGAATGTGCGTTCAGAATCTGTTCTTTAAAAATTTTCATAAATAGCGATGCTACAGCTAAAAAAAAATCGGTATTGCGGTACCTAAAAATGAATGTTATAGGCTTATTATACATATCTTAGAAACACTATGGTTTACATTTTCAACCAATTGCTCATGAATCTAATGATAGTTTCTTGTCGCGATCGTCAGTTGTGGTTGGAACAAAACCAATTTGTCGTCACTTAAGTTCCCACATGTGGTATCTCACTTAGTACAACGAATCAAATTTACTGTACATTGGCGTACTTTCCTAAGTCCGTATTCTGGCGAATTTTGATGCTTTCCATACTGCGCTAATAAATAATGGTCAGATAGGGTTGCAGGAAAATTTCATCGTTGCGAAGTCAAAGAATTCGAATCATCAGTCGAAGTCAGACAGGTCAAAAAAGTTGACAGGTTTGAGTTGATTGAACTTGCTAGGTTTGGCGACAAAAAATATTTATCGCCAAATCCGGAGAAATCGCGTCAAGGGTTGCCGTACAGTTAATCTAATCCGTTGTGCAAAGTGAGATAGCATATGTGGGAACTTAAGTGACGATTTGTTCGTAGATCGTCAATGCAATTCTTGCATTGAAACAACGCAATATTGTCATGTGGCCAATTTGACACATTTTTTGCTGTTTGAACACTAGTTTTTTCTAAGTGTATTTCTTTAAAGACTATGTATTTTTAAAACTTTTTATAGCTATAATAGCTTCAAAAAGAAGAAATATTAAGAAGAATGTGCTAAACTACAGTGTGGAAGAATACATGCTTGCTGCGCCTTCAAAGCCATTTTTGTGCTAATTAGGCAAGATTGTTTAGTCGCAATTAATTAATTATTTTTATTTTGTTTGAACATAATTCGTAATAACTTTGAAGAAACAGTTAGCTGTTATTTTTAACTATTTTTATACTTGATGAAAACCCACAAACAAACTTTTAAGTAATTCATCGATACTAATTGCAATTAAAAAAAAATAATGCAACTTTCGACCCCGATACCTCTTAAAAAATAAAATTTCATGCCATACGTGCCATCTGTAAGGCCGTGTTGGTTGGTTGGTATACATATATATTCAGGCTTGTGTGCTTGGTCAGTGACCCGCTTATAAACCTTCGTCAAGTAAGACAGTCACAACACACGCACACACACGTACGTGACAGATGCTGCCATCTATCACGCGCCACCTCCACAATTTAGGAATGTCCCTGAAGGGGAGGAAAATAGTCACCATTGACCTGTACCCGTGGGAAACTGCGTAATGACCGCCACAGGACTTTCGGACCCAACAGATTTAACGAGCGTGTACTCCACATATACTCAGTGTGTCTTCAGCGACCAGGACTCGATCGCGTAAAGCCGTGTTGCCACACAAACAACTAACGGATCAAAACTCTTATGATGCCATTTCTAAATTTAAAAAAGAAAGAATAATAATGTTTACAATAATTGCTACGGTGTATCCGGATTCGGAAAATAGAGACTTATAAACTTGAAAAATTATGTCTTTTCTCTCGAAAATTTCGGAGTTTTCGTTTGTTTACGATGTCAAGGAGCTTTTATGTTATATATTTGGGAAAATGGAAGTTTACAGAGCATGGGAATTTCCTAATGGTAGCACTTATGTCGTAGACATAAGGATAGTTTTAGAGTGCACGACGTTTGACTTAGGATACAAGTGTTCTTTATCATTCGTTTTATTGTATACGACTAGCTACCAATATTCAAATTACATGTTTTATATTTCTAGTTTATTATATTTATATACCCAGTTGGTGGTGCCTTCACGTTTTTAGGAAGAAATTGGAAAAGGAGTTTTAGTTGTACTGTCTGTAGCATCGTGAATCGGCCCTTAAACAAGCATTTTCTGAGCAAGTACTTTCCAATCCGCGTACCCCTTCTATGACGTAACACTAATAGCATGTATAAAATAGTTACTAGAAAGAAAATACACATTTCCGTAATAAATATAAAAATTTAAAACTTAATGCCGCCGGCGCAATCGTTAGGATGCCAGCCTTTGGAGCTGCTGGGGTCGGGTTCGATTCCCGGTCATGCATGGATGTTTGTGACCGTCAATAAATGTTGCTATTTGTCTATGTGTTTGTGTTGTCCTTTCTTTGTGTGTCTATTTTGCTTGTAAAAACTCTTTCTGTGTCTGTCTCACTTGACGAAAGCTTATAAGCGGTTCTCTGAAAAAGCACACAAGCTGGAATATATATGTACCTACAATACCATAATAAAACTTAATTAATATAAAACTAATTGTTCTCCTTTCTTTGACAAAAAAAATAATAAAATACTAAAATTTGGGACCACTGCTCTCAAATAATAAAGAATTGTCTCGAGACACTTAAAATTTAGTAATAACGTTTTTTTAGTATTGATAACCATGTTATAATTTTGAAAAATATCGTAAAATAGTAAAACTACACAAATATACAATAATTTTTACAATTTTGCATAAGTTTTCTAGTCATTCTATATTTATTGATGCTATTAGTGGTGACATCACGTTGGAAGGAGGGAATGGTAGAACGATGTTTATTTGTACTTTTACATAGTAACGCGATTTGCACATACAGTGTTGAAAATTTCATGTTTGGTTACACCATTTTAATTGCTCCCTGTAGCAGCAACGTCTGTGTGGTGAAATATTAACCATATATTCGGTTGAAACATTTTTCTGAGTTTGGATACAAAAGCCTGAAAAAGGTTCAACCGTATGAAACATTTCACCACAAATTCGTTGAAGATACTAGGAACTATATATTTGGTGAAACCAAGCGCCAAATTTTAATATTTTAATAGTAAAAACAAATATAACTAATTCAGTTAATATAAGTTCAACTGTGTTCATTACATAAATTTATTTATTTCGCATAATTTTACAATTTTAAAATAAACAGCAAATTACTTTCATAAAGACTAGTTTCATCAACTAGACATACCATCTATATTTAACAAAACTTAAACCGCCACTTAATTAATTAACCACTATGAAAATTTAACTAAACTACTTTCTCTATAGAAAATGCATAAAAACTAATTCAGTAAATATGAATTAAATTTTATTTATTATATAAATAAAAATATCTATTTCACATTACAAATTCTCATATTTGAAAATGTTCCCCTAATAACTTTTCATCCAAAAGACGAGTAACTACCAGGCACTGCCGCCTCGGTGGCACACTCGTTAGGATTCTAGCCTTTGGAGCTGCTGAGGTCGGGTTCGAATCCCGGTCAGGCATGGATGTTTGTGACCGTCAATAAATGTTGTTATTTGTCTATGTGTTTGTGTCGTCTCTTTCTTTGTGTGTCTCTTGTGACTGTATCATTTCTTGGGGTTGAATACAATAGACCTAAGGTCGCAGTGTTCGGCGAACTTGCCCCCCACCAAAGAAGTCATAAGTCATAACTACCAGGCACTGCACAAATATTAAACCAAACTTTCACCGATTTGTAACTGAAAATCTTATTCATTTCCAGCAATAAAACTCATCCTAACTTGCCGCCTCGGTGGCGCAATGGTTCGGAGCAGCCTTTGGAGCAGCTGGAAGTTCGGGCTCGAATACCGGTCTGGCATGGATGTTTGTGACCGTCAATAAATGTTGTTATTTGTCTATGTGTTTGTGTTGTCCTTTCTTTGTGTTTCTCTTGTGAATGTAAAAATTCTTTCTGTGTCTGTCCCACTTGACGAAAGCTTATAAGCGGTTCTCTGAACAAGCACACAAACTAGAATATATATGTACCTACCATACCATACCATCATCCTAACTTCAGAGACATAACATAGAGTGGGCTGCGCATTCATAGTAAAGCAGCTTAGGGATGGAAAACCAAAACCGGTTTTCAAAATACCGGTGGTCACGGTTTTGACTGAAAACCGGTTTTTTTTGTATGAGGCCCTTCGGAACCGAAAACCGGTTTTTTAGGGAAAAACCGATGGAAAATGGAAAACCGGTTTTTTCTAAAAAACCGTCTTCCCTTGCAGATTAGCATTATGTCCTAAACATCATAAATCGCCAAGAGGGGAAAGGTTGCTACATATGGCAACTTAACGCTACTGTTTCGTTACGAACTATTCCAAATTGTCGCAAGACCTGAATATCAGCTAGCAAACCGAAGTGGAGACTACCATCAATGTCCAAGTCACGTGGGTTTCTACCAATCACGGCAGCTTGAATTTTTTTTAATTGTTTTTGCAGGACGATTTTTTGAGCATTGTGGTATTTTTCTCTTTTGGCTTTTATAATAAATATTTAATTACATTCTTTTAATCTCTGAGCATGTTAACAATCGTGAATGCTGTACTCTTAATTCAGTAACGTTTTGTGCAAGATGCCAAATGCTTGTGAATTCCTAATTGTAAAGAGGGGTATAAAAAAGGATTAGTCACACTTTCACGGGTAAAATTTATTTAGTTCTGCATACTTTTAGTAATTGTGTGTTCTTCTTAAACTATAATTTCTATCGAGGGAATTTATTCAAAAAGCTCTTTTATACCGAAGAATCATATTCATGATTAAATCAACGTTGTTAGAACTCTAATTATAAAAAATATTTTGGGCCAAGTCAATTAAATTAATGGTCTGAACATTGACAGCTTAGAAGCAGAATAATTTTTTTTACAATTTGGTCAAAACGAAACCTGTTTTTGCAATCGTAGTTTTTGAGTTATTTATATTTGAAAAGTAGAGCATTTGTTGAATTTGGAATATATTGATGTGTTTTAGAAAGTTGATTTATTCCAGGTGAAATAAACGAAGAAGCAATATTTCAAAAAAAAATATATATTTGATTTTTTTTTAAATCGGACCGTTAGAACGAAAGTTATAGAGACGGCAGAAAATATTCACCATGTCAATAACCAACTTATATTACAACAACACTCTACATAAACCTACTAATGTTCTTTTAAATTAATTTTTAATAAAGAGTCCACGTAATTCAATTGTTCAAGTAATCTTAAACATACGTACAAAAGCAAAGGAATAATCTGATATCTATTACAAAGATCTTTTTAAAAAAAAAAACCTAGCGATTCATCCTTGTTCCTTTCCAAGCTTCTTTATCATAACATTAGATTGTCGGCCTCTGTGTTCAGGTCGTTGTGGAAAAACTCGCCAAATGGTAAACTCGCCATAGATGCGAGCCAAACGCGACACAGTCATGTGACTGTGTAAGTTAGATGTTTAGGACACTTTAGGTTTGCCAATGCGCAGTCCACTCTATGTTATGTCTCTGCCTAACTTTCACTCTTGAGCAAAACTCTTCCCCAGTCCCCGGTGGTTACTTTAATTCAATAAAAGTTTATCTCGAAATTATACATTGCGGCCATTAATGTTTGCGACACCGTTCTATGCATAAAAGAAAACACATTTGCTTTTTTTAAAATCGAAATGATAGTTTTAACAAATTAGTTTAAACACCATTAAAAATGAAACTATGAAAGGTTTCTAATAAAGCGTCGAAGTAATCAAATTTCACACAAGCACAAAAATGTCTGTACCATAAAATTATTCATGGTGTATTGCAGTGTACCGTCTTATTAAATACCCTCTTTTTGAAGAAAGTTTTATCTTTAAATTTACCTAGTACAAAAAATCCGAAGTAAATATTAATTACTGCAATGTAACTATTTATAACAAAAATAAATCTGTCGAACTTGTGTTCTTCAAATATCAGACTTCGAATATACCACAAATAAATTTCAATATCAGCTTTTATTTAAATTATGTGCTAATTTAACTAAACTTAACCACTTTCCCAAAAGCTTATACCTAAAAACTAATTCAGTTAATGTAAACTCAATTATACTTATTGAATAAAATTATATATTTCACGTAATAAGTTTTCCGATTTCGAAACGTACCACGAATAAATGTCAAAGGGAATAGTTTAGTTTCTTCAGACGCTGCTTTTATATTTAACCAAACTTTAACCGAATCGTAACTGAAAATCTAATTCATTTCCAGCAATAAAACTCATCTTACTTTCAACACCCCTTGAGCGAAACTCTCCCGCAGTCCCCCGTGGTTACTTTAATTCAATAAAAGTCTCTCTCGAAATTAGAGACATTGCGGCAGCGAAGAAAACCAACTCTTTCCCTAGTAATAGATAAGCAACCTTCCCCGACCTAATCGATAATACATCATTACATTTACTACCACCATAGAGGTAAGAAAGAGATAGGGATGCCGCTGGGAAGAAACCAAAACAAAAATCGGTGTCGCCAAGTGAAGCCATTGATCGCTTTTTAGTAAGCCCAAACAAACGCTCTTGGCGAAGTATTTGGCGCAATTCTACAGTGGTGCCGATGGGGCGGCGCAATGGTTAGGGAGCTAGCCTTTGGAGTCCCTGGGTTCGGGCTCGAATCCCGATAAGGCATGGATGTGTGTGTTTGTCGAGTACATGCGGAGTACGTGCTCGTTAAATATGTTGAGTCCGAAAGTCCTGTGGGCGGTCATTGAGCATTTTCCCACTTGTACAGGTCCCTGGAGACTATATCCTTCCCCTTCAGGGACATATCTAAATTATGTGGAGGTGGTGAGCGATAGATGGTAGCATCTGCCACGTATGTGTGTGTTGTGTGCGTCTGTCTTACTTGACAAAGGCTTATAAGTAGGTCTCTGACTAAGCACACAAGCCTGACTCGGCATATTTCCCCGAACAGAGAGCCCTTTTTTTGCGGCACCATCTAAGCGGCTCCCACTACCAATTTTGACGCTCAGATTGTAATACATCCGTATTCACTGTGCATGCCGTGACTTAATTTTGAAGAGATAACCCCAGTCAAATGTATACTCACGGGATCATTTACATACTACGCAAACATGATTTGCATGCCCACGTTTTTCCCATTCAGAAAATCTACGATTCATCCGGAACTCGAACCGCAAACGTGGGCTTATGAGGCCGACACGAAATATCTCTCAGCCACCGAGCCGCTACACAATGAACGAGGGGCTTGTTTGGCCTTACTAGGGTTGCTTGGCGACTTTCCATCGGCTTCACTTTGTTTCTCGCCAAGCATCTCTATCTTCTTCTTAACTCTACGCTTTGGGCAACGAGATACAGTAGGTGTTTCTGTATATGTGTGGTAGGATATAGGTGTATTTGATTCAGGCATAGTTTGTAGACCGTTACACATGCAATGGGGCCCCCGGTGGCCGAGAGGTGTAAGCGGCGAGCCTCACACCGAGAAGGTTCTTGGTTCTGTCCTTGTCCTGGCCATACTGTAGACATATTCGTGCTGGTGTGGAAAAAAATCCTCTGAAAATTCATCGAGGTGCCCGAGTACACTACGATACACGTGCTCGTTAAATCTGTGGAGTCAAAAGTCCTACGAGGTCGCTTGAATTCCGTTGGGTGCCCGCTCAGGAGCCGACTTCGTCACTTGACCTGGGTTCTAAATTACGAAGCGTAATTGGCTGTGTTACAGCTCCTAAAGGCGGCTAGAAATAGGCAGACGGAATCGATTACATTACCCATTATCCATTACATGCAATGGTTCCGGTAAATTTCGCCGCACTTGCGGCGGCTTAGAGTCTTGGCAACGTTAAATTTAACTTTCACACATGATGGAGGAAAATGTCGTATTCACTGTTTCAGTGGCTTAATTGGAAGGCCGTTACTCCTGCAATGGTTCCGGAAAAATTCGTCGGACTTGCGGTACCCAAAGAGTTTAATAGTAGAGTAGAGGAACGACTCGTGTTGAACTGCCATCGGCAGCCATGGCTCACTACGGAGCCCGAATAGAGTGGCAAAGGAGCTAATTAATTTATAATTTTGGTATTGAGAGAGGAATTACACCCAGGGCAAAGGCTTTAATCGAACTCGCACCCGTAACAGCGCACGGACTGCTAAAACCTAACCTAAGCATCGTAATCGTAGCGTTTGTAGCTATCGACAGGCTGCTTTGCTGTTCTCTATAAATATTGGAGACTGGTAAAAAAAATTAGGAACTTTATGGATCAACATTGGGGGCCTCTGGAATGTTGTTAGTTAGCTATTCATATATTTGTAAAATTTAAAAACATAAATGTTTTTTTAACTTGTAAAATAGCTTCGAATTTTCCAAGCAAACGGATTGGAATTTCTTTACAACTAAGCAATCCATCATTTTGGGAATCCTACTGACGTCACAACTGTAGTGCAGGTGTCTTCTCTAAAGAAAGTGAATAGAGATAGATAGGGGAGAGTGTTGTACCTTGGGACGCTTGTACCTTGGGACACTGACAATTTCTAAGAATCTATTGGCAATATTCATGCATTGTTTATTTCTAATAGTAGCCTTAACCAACAGACATCATCACAATGAAATTTAACACTGGCATCATTGAATTGATGAATTGGTGACAAAAAATAATATTTCATTACCCCAAAGTAAATATTTTTCTCATTCTAATATAATTTTTTACCTTAGTACTCAAACAAAAAGTCAACTGCATTTTATTTTCTTCATAAAAGAGAAGATTTTAAAATATTTTGGTTATTAGAAAATAATGATAATGCATTTGGATTGGCCACTATCTTGCTTTTATTTAAACCATGTAGTGTGTTGTACCTTGGGACAGTATTAATAATTTGATTAAATTCTTAATAATTTGGATAAATAAAAATATCTTTATTATTTATTTTAAGAGCAATTCCACAAAACATGTAAAATACAACTCAGCTTTGTTTTGGATATATTTTATAATGATTGAAGTTTGAAAATATAATTCTGGCAACACTTGATAAATCTTTTTCCTTCCGTGTGATGAAATGTTTTAAAGAGCACATTTTCTGATGTATTTTGAAATAAAGTTTGTTTCCAGACACAAATTAGTTCAAGTGTATGACTATTGACTGAATTATAAAGCATGTCCCAAGGTACAACATCATGTTGTACCTTGGGACAGTTTATCCACTCTACTTTAAATGAGTGGCAATTTTTTAATTTCAAGCTGCCAGAATTTAAAAAAATATATTATAGAGGAATATATTGGTGTGTTGAAATGCTGCTTTGAAATTTTTATTGTGACAATAATTATCGAAGAAAAAAATTAAAATGTAAAAATTGTCCCAAGGTACAACACTCTCCCCTACCGTAAAGGAAAAAAAATGAATCGATTCATCATTTGAAACACTTATTTTAAAAACGAGTCAATCCATTGTAAAATTTTCCGTTTATTTTCCGGTTTTTAATAGAAGGCAATCTTCCAGTTTTTTTTTTTTTTTAATTATCTCTTTATTTGAAATAGATTTATTAAAATAAAACGTTTATTGGTGAACAAACTTCTAATCTGAATGAAGATAATCAATTTTGGTAATGTTAATGTGAACACAATCGATTAACGAGGAGATAAATCACTGTAGAGGCCCGGATGGCCAAGTGGTTAGCATCGCAGGCCAGAAGTCTGCACGCTGTAACGAGTGCGGGTTCGATTCCCGCCTCCTCCCTTGTGTGTACTTCCTTTCTCAGTGACAGTAAAACAATTTATGTGCATGTCTTACTTGACGAAGCTTTATAAGCGGGTCTCTGATCAAGCGCACAAGCCGGAATATATATGTCTACAATTAATCACTGTAATATTGGAGAAACGGAGCAATGTAATAAAGCTAATCTTCGGCCGACATATATTAGGCAAGTCAGTGGAGACCACCAGCTATATTTTTTGTACTGTGGGCGTAATAAGGGCAAACAGTCGAATAATACAAAGTATAGTTTTCTCATTTAAATTTAATAGACAAACAATTCTCAATTATATTACATCTTACTACGATGAATAAATAATAAAATAATTAACCCTCGAATGCATACTGTTGTCATATGGCAACAAGTAACATAATCCACTTTATTCTATTAAAGTGGAGCTCTCTCTCTCGATAAATATGTGTTTTTCATCTATTGCATTCCATTTCAAAGTTTTAGTTACTAATAACCATTATGGATGACAGTAGTAAAAGTGCATTCAAAATTAAAGAGTGAAGCTATTAACTGTTGTGAAATTACATCCCTTGCAGTATTCAAAGTATAATATTAGTGCTAAATACAAATAAATTGTTCTGAAAAAATAATTATAGTTCAAGAAGGCTATTTTAAAATATATTTAGTAGTTTTCTAATCATTCTTAACAAAATTGGAATTTTGTCGTTGGTTTTTGCCATATGGCAAAAATTTTAAAAAATTGTATTATTTAAATTCCAATGCAGTTAATTTTTTTCGGCACTTTACCCATAATGTATGAGTATTAAAGATACAAATATATTTTTTCTGGATGAAAAAAATCTTGCATTACAGAGCTAACAGAAGATGTATCATGTTTAGATATTAGAAATAGCATCAGAAGAGCATCCCCGAGCATACATCCTTTCACAACAGGCAAAAATCCTTCCACCCCCCCCCCCCACCCCTTTCCAAAGTAAGTAGCTGGCTTTTAATTTAATAATCTTATGACGTCAGTCCGGCGTCACGCAGCTTGTCTGTCTCTTCTTCCAACAAATACTGCACGTTGTAAGAAAAAATCAGTTATTTTCACAGAAACAACTGTCAGCTAGCGTGCCAGAAAAAGAGCGTAAAATGTACAAAGATAAACTGTTCATTTTTTATCAATAATTTGTAATTTTTAGGCAAATCCTTTATTGAAAATACAAGTTTCGATACGATCCACGGTACTATCAAAGAATACCTTTGGATGGACCTTTAGGAGGTCCATCCCACTTTCAACTAAACTAATTCGACACTCAGAGATTCTCTAGCTTGGTGCAACAGCACTTGAAATTGCCAAGTTGTTTTATTGAATATATTTTTAGATTTTTTTAATGTAAAACTCATTTTAGAATATATTTTGCCAATTAGCTCTGTAATGCATCAATTTTTTTTATCATCCCGAAAAAATATATTTGTACCTTTAATACTCATACATTATGGGAAAAAAACTGAAAAAAATTAACTGCATTGTAATTTAAATAATTTCAAATTTAAAATGTTTGCCATGTGGTAAAAAACAAATACAAATTTCAAATTGTAATAAGAATGACTAGAAAACTACTAAATATATTTTAAAATAACCCTCTTGTTCTATAATTATATTTCAAAACAATTTATTAGAATTTAGTAATAATTTTATTTTACTTTATTTAGTAATAATTTTTTTTTTAGTAATAATTTTATTTTAACAAACAACTGCCAAAGGCCGCATTTTTTTTATTTGAAAAAAGCACTAAACTCGGATAAACCACTCGGTCAAACAAACTTATTTGGTTAGAGTAAAGTTAAAAAATGTTTGCCTTATCTCACCGTGTGCGAAAACCCATTGCCGATATGTATTTTTGGTATCACTGGAAGTCTTTCGTTGGACTTATATTTAGACTTTTTTGGGGTAAGATTGAATGTAAGGGATATTTTTTAGAGTGAACAAAAAATTCGTAGTGTCGCTTTTATGATATTTGATGGTGTTATTTTATGAAAATATCGCTTGCTTTGTTTCAAAAAGAATACAAAATAATAGTATTATTTAATGAGGTATAACCGCAATGCAAATATATATAGCTACATTTTCAAGTATTCACAAAAGTTTTTTGTCGTAATAATTGCAGAAATATGTAGAGATTTCTTTAAAGTTTAAAATTATTGTTTTAAACTTCCAGAAACATCAGGGATGTTTAATTCATATAATAAAAGTAATTCGTCTGCATGCATTGGGACCTTAAATAGGCATTGAAATAAGACAAAAATGTATTTTTTTTCAAGTGTGAAGAAAAACATCATTCGATCCCCACACCTGCGGCGTGGCAATCTGAAAAAATAACCACTAAGCCACGGGGTCTCAAATTTGAGTAGGCTATGACAAATTAATTGGTGAGCTATACTAAATTGGTATCACACTTACAAAAGTTTGTACCTTGCCATTTTCTTTGAGTACATTGAGATGAATATAATTTTTTACTTAGTCTTACAATTACAGGTGGTGAATGCTTGCTTTTTATTTATTAATGTTGATTTTTATTTTATTATTCAATGTGTCAATATGAACATTTTTATTTAGTTTTTACATCATAAAAGCTCACAAATTATTCTCAAACACACTAGTAACAACTTATTATTTTTATATTGGCAAATAAATCCAAAACCTGACACTCCCTCTCTCAAGAACAATCCCACAGATTGACAAAGAAGCTACTGAAATGTTAGCCAAATTAGTATAACGCTAATGACAGCTTGTTCCCTATTACGAGGCTTGTTTTTCTTTCAACCTCCGATGGGATGGGCTGTAAAAAAATACAAACAGATTTTTTACCAAAAGTAATATACGATACTGTTTATTTATCCACATAATCACCTTGACGATTAAGTCATTTGTCATACCTGTAAACAAGCTTTGAAATACCCTCTTCATAAAAGGCAGCCGCATATGATCGGGAGCGAGTTGTGAAGGTTTCGTTTAAAAAAAGTAAAATTAGAAACTTCACATGCCACTGCTAGTCCATAATTCCCTATTCGTAAACCTTTGAGTTTCCCTAAACACTTGGTCAACTCGCTGAACAATACCGTCTGTAGCCACCGACTTGCTTCCTTAGTCCCCTTCTTCATTAACATCAGTATTGGTTAGCGAGTTGACCAAGTGTTAAGGGAAACTCGAAGGTTTGCCATAAGTGAATTATTGATAAGCACAGTGGATTGGATTATAGCGCTTCCAATGTGGAGTTCAAAGAAACCGTCACAACTCCCTTCAAATAAGTGACGTCGGCATTTTATGAGGAGGGTATTTCAAAGCTTGTTTACAGATATGACAAATGCATCGTCAGAGGTGATTGATTATATGGGCAGTTCTACCATAATTTTTAATTTCAGGTATTAAAAACTTGTAAAATTTATTTTTTCAAAATCACTTTAAATGCTTATCAAAAGGTTTATAAGGGTTCTAGAATTACGAAAAAAAGTTTCGCAAAGCTCATTTGTAAAAAACAAAAAGTTATATTAAGGGACGGCAGTTTTTTAAAAACACCGATTCTAAATAAACCGGTCTAAACCGGCCTTACGAAACTAACTGTTTTTCAATGAAGCCGAAATCGCAAAAAGCCGGTTAGTCCTAAAACTGGTTTCGGTTTTCCATCCCTAGATCATTACGACGGTAAGGATCGGAAGGTCAGGAACGGAAGGAAAGGACATTCACACTGTTTTCCGGTCTTTTTTGTGTTGAAACTAACTCCAGTTTAATAAAAATGGATTTTTTTACTTCTTGTACTCCACTTAAACATATTTATAGAAAAAAAATCAATTATCAAGCAAAAATTAACCTTAAATCTGGGAGACTGTAAGGAAAGCAATAATTCCTCGCAGCCAATTTCGCTGAGTTTTTTAAAATTTTGGGCTTATTGGTGAATTTTAGCAAAAATATGTGGCTACTAACTGAAATATCAGATTTCTGCAATACAATTTGCATGTTTGAAGAATCACTGTAGCTCAATCCAGTACCTCTCTTCACCACTTTACGAATGAGGTCAGTGAATGTACCAAAACCCAGGGACAAAGTTAGGAGACGAGAAAAACGCATTATAAATGTTAAAAGCCAAAATTCAATGGAAGGAAATCGTTAAGCTACAGTATTAGTTCAATTTAAAATCCAAATGAATGTAATTTTTAGCTAAAAAAAGTATTAGATTGAGCCCTAAACTAAAAATTTGACATTCGGGACACACGATGGTAAGGACTTTTCTGCATTGTTTTGTGTTTTAAATTTTTTTGGAGTTTCTTTGCTTTAAAATTAAGTTTTGCAATTATAAAAGGACCAGTCTTTTAGTATAATAATAAAAAATGGTAAAGAAATATTAATTTTTTTTAAAGTGATGCCCAAGGGACATAAAATTAAAAATTATGGTAGAATTGCCCATATAGAGAAATAAGCAGAATTGTACATTACTTTCGGTAAAAAAAAAATCTTTTGATATTTCGACCCGTCTTTGTTACAGCCCATCGGAGGTTGAAAGTAATCAGCCCTCGTATGTATCTGGAAGTATTTTAAGACAAATTATTATTATTTCCATCTGCCAACAAAAATGGTAAATATTTTCCTATTTTTCTAAGACTGTGTTCATATTCATGCATTCAATCATATAATACATAATTATAAATTTTTACCTCATACAAACAAATTAATTATCAACAATCTAGTTACAATCTCTTCGGTGATTATGGTTAATAAGTCCCCAAACCGTCATTCTCTCTCAAAAGAACAATCCTCCAGATCAAAAAAAAAAAAAAAACTTTGGCACGCTTAGCTAAATTAGAATCACGCTTCTAAAAGTTTGTCCTCTTTTTTCTTCTGGAAGTACCTTGATATAATTGTACTTTTTTTTTATTCTGCCTCCCAACAACAGATGACAAATATTCGCTTCGTAATGATCCTTCCGAACCAATGGTGTTTTTGGATCTTCAAAATAACTCTCTGTGCAGCAATTGCGGTCCATTTAATGGCCGATCCGATCGATCACGTCCCTTTGTCCGACTGTTACATGGCAAATGGCCGTTGCTTTTTTTTTTTTTTTTGTCTGTCTCATTACGCTTTGTGTGATTTTTTGTTGTGGATACACATTTGTAAGGTATTTGTTAACATTTACGAGAACTTTGATCACTTGCAGGGTCAAAAACCTCTACACCAAAATCAAATTTATTATTAAATATATCTGCACTTTATCATTTATAGTACAATGTGGCGGAAACAAAAGTGGCCCCGGCGTAGAGATATGAATGTATTGAAATGCGTGGCGAAAAAAAAAACTATTGAAGCCGCCTGAAACCTGTGTTCGCATTGGTTGGATCGGATTAGCTTTACATTAGAGCTAATCATAGACAATTGGAGAGTTCAGATGTTAGTGGGTATTATATAAAGACGGACGCTTATGCAATTCTTGTCTTGCAATCGATTTAGAATGTTTTGTATTAACTAAAACAAAAAAGTCAGATACTCTAGAATAAATATAATGGCCGAGATAATCCCTGATGGGAACTTTTTTGCACAGCTGTACAAACCTTCAGTTTATATTACATTCCAACTAACTTGTCAAACCAGAGCAGATTTGCCTGCAAATAATTCAACTAGCTTGTGTTTGGGCTTAAAATTGAAGCGATCAATAGCTTCACATAGCAAACCTTTTTGCATTGGTTTTTGACTTGACAACAATTCTATCCCATTCTTATCTCCATGATTTGTCCACTTTTGCGCCACCCCGTATAACAATTAACTGAAATTCCAGCCATCTGCTCCATCAAATAGTGACCAACTCTACAAAAGACTATCCATATAACGACCCCGTTACATTCAGTATCCTTCCAAAAAAGTTATTTTTATGGTCTAGCATTTCTGGCATAATCAAAGGCATTCTCCCCAAAGATTATGTTTCTTTTTTTTTTTTTTTGCTAATAGGCCGTTAGCTCCCCTGAGCTGAACTGAAACTCTGGAAGGAGCATCCCAATGCTGGTGAAGCCTATTTTTGGGTCACTTGGCGGGGCCTTTAGGGAGAATATGTGGCGAGCGAATATGCTTGTGCCGACAACATCCAATTTCAAACTGTTAAGCCAAGTGTCAATTGTGATCGGCGAATTCATGTCAAATGTGGCACATATTCTCCCTAAAGCTGTCACAAGTGTTTCAAAAATATAGCTTGAAATATAGCAAAAATATAGATGATGCATAATTAAGATAAATTAATACTTTTTAACTATGACCCAATGGTTTAAAAATGCCGATAATTACGCAAATAAAGCTATTTTAATTTTCTTTTGAAAATACTTTGCTGTTAAACTTTTTTAATTAACCAAAAAACAAAATGGAAATGTAATTCGAAATGTAATTTGTTAAAAAATGGCTTTTTTTTAAACTCTTATTTAATCTGAAAATTATTTAAAATAATTTTCAAAAAAATAAATTTTATAACGTAAAATATAAACTATTCACATTCCACTATTATATTCTACATTTTATAACATTTAATACATTTTTTTTAAACTTAAGTTATAACTACCATTTTTTATCTTTCCAAATTCCCTTATTGATATTAAAAAGAAATGGAAGTTTAAGAGCACTGCAATTTATCAAAAATGAAAAAATACTTTTTCTCCTAATATTCGGAATTCTTTAGCTCTATCCATTTTACGGAAATAACTGCTTCAAATATTTTAAAATCAAATTATAACATCTATTTTTTTCTTTGTCTTTTCCACTTCCTCAATTGACATCAAACTCGAAGCATTAATCATTGGACTCTGCTCCATTTAATATAACAAATAGGTCGGACAATTTAATTTATTCTAATTCCACAAAGACCTTCGTCCATCAGGCAGAGCAATCGGTGACAACCAATAACTCTTACGGAATTTTATGCGCTTGGTTAGCAAATGGTTAAGTACTTCTAGATATCGGAAGATTAACTAAAATGTGGATTTGTTGTTAAGAAAAAATTAACTTTTTGTTTATATTACAATGTCCACTTATTATTAGAGATGTTATTTTTAAACAATTCAGATTTATTCAAAATTATTAATATCAATAATAATAAAAGAGTCTGTGTGTCTGTATGTATGTCTGTGGATCGCAAAAGACCTACTTAGACTGATCTAAAAAAATCGAAATTTTTAATATAGATTCCATTTAATACCAGCGTGTGCACCTGAGGCTCAGTTTTCCCATATTTGTTCTATTTTAAAAGAAAATTAGAATTTTCTGAAAAAAGTACACCACTTTCGCTCAAATTGGAATTTTTTTCTTTTAGTTGCCATTAGCTGAAAAAATTAAAACGAACTTTTACGAAAATATTTAAAATTCCGACCACTTTTCATTCTAGGATTTTATTATTTGTTTATTTGATAATTTCTTCATTAGGTTCACTATTCTTCGTTATTTCTTAATTGTTTATTTGATAATTAGGTTTGGATTAGTTTAGTTAAATATTGGGCTACAATGCAATGATTGCGTTTGGATATTGAAACACACTCCATTAAGAACCGAACATCGAGTTTCTTTTTAGCGAATAAGGGTGCATCAAATCACTGCCAGTGAGGCAAACATTTCGCTGGTGCCACCCAAAAAAAATTTACATCACATACAAATGTACAGCTCGGGGCTTTTACAATCATACTGTGTGGTAAATTAAATGTTTTTTTATAGTTAATTACTGCATGATAATAATTAGTCCAATAACAATCCACTAAAATTCTATTACGAGAGGTCCAGCTTACGTTCAAACTGCTATTCTCAATCTGTTGAAATGATGGACACTAATAGGATACATGGAAGCTGATTAGGATGAAACCGAATTCCACATGCTACTGGTAACAAGATGTCATACAATCACGCAAGCATTTACCTTGTTAATAATTTCCTCGTACTTTATTGGTAATTCATCTCTAATATATCTACGAGAATAGTCCTCTAACAATGCTTCCTCTACCTAACTTCCTCTAACAATGATACGAAGTGTACGTTTTTGATTAGGCATTGACTAAAATGTTGCACATAAAAACACATAGTGATAAATAATAATAAATTTTTGATTATTCCATTGAGATTAATTAAATTTAAACAAATTTAATAATTTTCGGAAAGTATATTCATTCATCTTTTGATGCGAGGTTTACAGTAAAAATTACTATATGCTAGTAAATAACTCAATAACAACTTAAATGACATTCTGACAGTTTCAATGTATATTCAAACCGCTATTGTCAATCCTTTGAAATGATGGACACTAATAGAATACACTGAAGCAGATTTGGATGAAACTAAATTCCACATGCTTCTAGGAACTAGATGTCATGCACTAACGCAAGCATTTACCTTGTTAATCATTAGCCCCTACTATATTGGTAATTCATCTCTAATAGATAGATCTACGAGAAATGCCATCAATACCTCTAGCAATAATGGTAGAAGTACTGGTTTCGCTTGGGCAATGAATGCAATTTTATTGGCATAAAAACAAATAGCGAGGGGCCCTGATGGCCGACTGGTTTGGACTATTACGCTAGCAGTCTGCTCGCTGTAACGCGTGCGGGTTCGATTCCCGCCTTTGGGTGTACTTCCTTTCTCTGGGACAGCAACAATTCTTTCTGTGTCTATCATACACTCTTAAAACAAAAGAGTGAAATCCACTCCAATAGGATAAGTGCATTTTCGACACTGGAAATGAGTGAAAATTAACTCAGACTGAGTTAAAATCACTCGTTTGGAGTGATCCTGTCGGAGTTTTAACTATAAAAAAGAGTGAAATCCACTCCAATAGGATAAGTGCATTTTTGACACTGAAAAGAGTTAAAATTAACTCAGACTGAGTTAAAATCACTCGTTTGGAGTGATCCTGTCGGAGTTTTAACTATAAAAAAGAGTGAAATCCACTCCAATAGGATAAGTGCATTTTTGACACTGAGTTAAAATTAACTCAGACTAAGTTATATTCACTCGTTTGTTTTAAGACTGTACTTGACGAAGGCTTATACAAGCGGGTCTCTGATCAAGCATACAAGCCGGAATATATATGCACCCTAACCTGTAGTAAAAATAGTAAAAGTGCTCTGCAGTGGGTAGATAAACTGCAGTAATTGCAACAATGAGTTGTACCGTTTTTTATCTAAAATATTTTTTTCAAGTATGTTTTCTTAAATGTTAGAGTATAAGAGTGCTTGCAACAAAGGTCCAAGTCATTATAGAAGCTACTGCAGCTTACCTGCCCATGGCAGTACTGTTTCGATTGAGCATTGAATGCAATTTTGTTGGCATAAAAACAAATAGGGATACTAAGTTTTAAATTATCGTCTAAATATTGATTCAATTCACATTTTACTAATAGATGTCACAGCATGTATTCACTTAGTATTTGATGCAAACTGTCTGGGGCTTATAGGGGCCCGGATGACTGAGTGGTTTGGACCATAACGCTAGCAGTCAGAGAGCTCTAACGGGTGCGGGTTTGACTCCCGCCATTTCTCTGGGTGCACTTTCCTTTCTATGTGACAGTAAACATTAATTCTGTGTCTGTCTTGACGAAGGCTTAGATAAGCGGGTCTCTGATCAAGCACACAAGCCGGAATATATATGTATCTACCCTTACTCTAGTGCTTAATATTAACCGTTTTTGAGATTCAAAGTTTAACTGAGCAATTTATTGTGAATTTTTTGTTGTGAATTAAATAATGAAAACTTTTTTTTTATGTTAATAGCTTTTAATTATAAAGAAATGGTAGAAATACACAAAAATAAGATAATTCGATATCAATACCATCTTCGAAAAATTATAATTACAACGTTAGTGTACATTTTTTGTTAGAGCCTTTTTCAAGACAGATAAAAATGAATATATTTTTAGTTAAATAAGCTAACAACATTTTTAAATTCCGTTCAATATACAGCCATTTTCTTAAAATTGTAATTTATGTAAGTATGTTTTGGTTTTTACAAATAAATAAACTTCTGAAATTAACATTCAATATATTGAACAAAATGTGTAAATTTTTATTGTTTTTTAAAGAATAAAAGAACCCTAAAAATTAAACAATAGTAACCTTTCGAAAATTAGCTAACATTTTTATCTCCATTCCTTAAAATCATAATTAAAGTCTATCATTTTTCTAATACATAAATTTCTGAATTTATAGAAAATTAAAAATTGACTTGAAGTTTAAGCCACGTCATTTGACAGGAACATTTTCAACACTTTTTTTTACACCAACGAAGCACTTTTCATTCATCAGAGTGACTATCTCTTTCGGCAAAGATGTCTTCATTTTTTACCAAATTCAGACACTGATTTTTTATGGCCCTTAACATTATTTTAGAAAAGCGTGTGCTAACTTCGAAACGCTATTTGCGAAAATCTTTTCAAGACAGATTTTTCAAAGTAGGTTTTTTTTGTGATGTTGAAACTTGAGTAAATGTGTCGTTAAATTTTTAGTTGTTGGGAAATTATTATTTATGATATCGATTGTTATATACGGGCAATTCTACCATAATTTTTAATTTTATGTCCTTTGGGCATAACTTTTAAAAAAATTAATATTTCTTTACCATTTTTTCTTATTATACTAAAAGACTGGTCCTTTTATAATTGCAAAACGTAATTTTATAGCAAAGAAACTCCAAAAAAAATTTGGAACACAAAACAATGCAGAAAAGTCCTTACCATCGTGTGTCCCGAATGTCAAATTTTTAGTTTAGGGCTCAATCTAATACTTATTTTAGCTAAAAATTACATTCATTTGGATTTTAAATTGAACTAATACTGTAGCTTAACGATTTCCTTCCATTGAATTTTGCTTTTAGCATTTATAATGCGTTTTTCTGGTCTCCTAACTTTGTCCCTGGGTTTTGGTACATTCACTGACCTCATTCCTAAAGTGGTGAAGAGAGGCACTGGATTGAGTTACAATGATTTTTCAAACTTGCAAACTGTATTGCGGAAAACTGATATTTCAGTTAGTAGCCACATATTTTTGCTAAAATTCACCAATAAGCCCAAAATTTAAAAAAACTCAGTGAAATTGGCTGCGAGGCTTTATTGCTTTCCTTACACTCTTAAAACAAGAGAGTGGATTTGAACTCAGTCTGAGTTAGTTTCACTCCTCCAGACTGGAAAATGCACTTACCCGGAAGGAGTGGATTCTTTGTGTGTTAAACCAACGACAGGATCACTCCAAACGAGTGATTTCAACTCAGCCTGAGCTAATATTCAATCCTTTCCAGTGTCGAAAATGCACTTCTCCAACTGGAGTGGATTTCACTCTTTTGTTTTAAGAGTGTACAGTCTCCCAGGTTTAAGGCTAATTTTTGCTTGAAAATTGATTTTTTTCTATGAATATGTTTAAGTGAAGTACAAGAAGTAAAAAAATTCCATTTTTTCAAACTGGAGTTAGTTTCAACACAAAAAAGAACGGAAAACAGCGTGAATGTCCTTCCTTCCGGTCCTGACCTTCCGATCCTTACCGTCGTAATGATCTAGGGATGGAAAACTGAAACCAGTTTAAAGACTAACCGGTTTTTTGCGATTTCGGTTTCATTGAAAAACAGTTAGTTTCGTAAGGCCGGTTTAAGACCGGTTTCTGTAGAATCGGTGTTTTTAAAAAACTGCCGTCCCTTATTATAATTTTTTGTTTTTTACAAATGAGCTTTGCTAAACTTTTTTTCGTAATTCTAGAACCCTTATAAACCTTTTGATAAACATATAAAGTGATTTTGAAAACATAAATTTTACAAGTTTTTAATACCTGAAATTAAAAATTATGGTAGAACTGCCCATACATTAGCTTCAAATTAAATATTTTAATGTTTTAAATTTGTCTTTTTTATAAGGAAAACAATTAAAGAATGCATAACTTACTTTTCATTTTATTATGTCTGAAATAATTCAACTAACATCTAAAAAAAACGTATCGATTTTACCTTACGAACTTTTATTGCAAGGATTATAACAAGCCCCCACTCACCGAAAGCATCTGAGAAGTCCAGGAATAAAAGTAAGACTGATTTTTATTTTTGAAATATCTTGTTTCGTAATTTAGTATGGAATGCCATAGCTGTTTGGTAAATATATACTAGTTTTAACATAAATAATTGAATAACCAGATAATAATTTCAATTTTGTTTTTATGTTATTCCCATATTAATGCCTTGGCACAAAATGCATTCATTGTAAAAAAATATTCCGATATGTATTTATATAAAAAAAATAATTTATTAGATGCATGGAACTGACAACCCTTCACAGTTAACGATTCTCCAACCACATTCCTTAGCAGTGGAGGCATCTCAAATTCTCTGCAGTAACATGTCACACAATTAATGGTCAGCTTGTATGTTAAGATGACATCCCGCTGTGAGTTATGTTTTATGACAAACCACACAGCAAACTCGAATTCAAAAGCTCCTAAATATGATATATCCAGTTGTTCTAATGTTCTCTCATTGTGAAGCACGTTTAAAAGTAATAAGGAAATATACTTGATGTTTAATAATAGGAACAATTTACGAACAAGAGTAAATTATTGCGATTTGTTTGATTTTGAAACGGAAAAAAATCTGTTATATTCATAAGTCTGATAAGGTAAAAATGTAGATGATATCTAATTTAAAAAAAATTTCTTTAAAAATGGCATTGAAAAAAAAAAAGGAAAAACTCTACTATGAATACTCATTTCATGTAAAAATTTATTTTATGAAACCAAAGAGTATATATTTATTTTTTCATTTATTTATATTTACAATTATTTAGTTTCTTTTTGTTTATTTTTAAATTATTGTTAATGCAATCTATAACATTTAAAGATTTTAGTGTACTGAAAAGGGGAAAAATGAAAAATAATTGTATTCCTAACCAAGCTATTTAACAACATATCTTTTTGTTTTCAATTAAGCCAAATAAATAATACATTAAGAATAATTGTACGCGAAGCAATGTTTTTTAAAAAATAGAGAAGATGCGATTCTCATAACAAGCTGCATAATCTTCGTTTCTTCAAAACTGTTTTCGCCTTTAAGCGAGTTCGTACAGTGACTTTTCTTAACAGATTTTAAAAATGAATTTTCCATCTTACGTAAACAATTCTAAGAAGAGGAACTTTCAAGAGTCATCAAAATATGTCTGTTTTTTTTATTGTAAAATGGTTTTTAAGTAAATCATACAAATGAATGGTTAGTTAATATTCGAATACTAAATTCAAGAAGAGGAACTTGATCTTTTTTTCTAGAAACATAAGTAAGATGTAAAACAACAGTGAACTAAAAGTCTCAAATTAATTTCTCTATCAACACGGTACAGATAAGAGTTGTATGGTATTCGTTCAAAAATATATTCATACAACATTTTATAGTTGCATTCGTATATAAAAGAAACGGAAAGTTTAAAAAAAAAGGTAGCCTAGAATCGTGATGAACTTTTATAACTCACCAACATAAATTGAATAGATCACTAATCTAACAGTAACTAAGAATCAAAGATGGGTATCTAGATGTATCTAATCAACTTGCATCACCAAACTTTTGAACACAGGTTCGAGGTAGAAAATATAAAAGTTTATAGCTGTTTTTTTTCGAATGATATAAAATTAAATGCTAACGTGAAAACGTGCCGAACTAAATGGTTTTAACATAAAACATAAAAATGAGGTAGCGTCATAAAAACCGGATTAAAATATGTATTATTATTGATTTATGACAGAAACTTCGCTGATTTGATATGTGACGTGGGTTGGAGTTTTTAACCATAAAATTGTTAACGTAACTGCATAATGTTGAAGATGGACTTATTATAACCGATAATATATTATATCTTCTTATTGTTACGAGTCGTAACTAAAAATTGAAAAGAATTTTCAGAAAATATAAACAAAGCAAGTTTATTTTGATTAAACCTCAAAAACATACAATTAAATTTTTTTCGGTAAGACTTAATACAGGATAATATCGTATACAATTTTTTAAACTTGGTACTTAGAAATATTTTTATGCTGGTGAGTACACACTATAGTTTTAAACGGGTATAGGCATACGCAGTTTTGAACCTAGAGCCACTATCATGCAACCCAAATAATAAACCGTCTTTGACAAAGCAAAACTACTCTGTAAAATTCTTAATTAACACTTCGGCTGCTGAGGACGCGCCAGCGCGTCCTGTTTTTCCGATTCATCGATAACAGCACATTCTGACAAAATTCATAGAACCATTTTGCCAACCGTTCTTAAGAGTTCAAGTTCGTTTGTAAACTTGATAAACGTGATGGTCTAGTGGTTACACAAACTACACGATTTAGCTCTTTCATTAACCCTTTTGTATGATATTCAATTGACACCTAGTAATCCCAGATGTGATGAATTTCCGTTCATAGAGTTTAAAACTTATACAGTTTTTGTGTTATTTGTCACCTATTTGAATTATGTGAACCTTTGAGCAGGCGCTGACTATTGACGACACATTTTGATGGTGATTATTTTTTAGGGGTATCTCTGCAGTAGATAAATTCAGAACGTAAGTTGATCGAGTGACTTTCTAACCAATTCTAAACGGTTGGAGAACTTTGAAAAACATAAGTAACATAAGAATATTAGTTCTAAAAAAATCATCTAGTACGTTGCACCCTGCGCGCCCTTTCCCGGGTTCACCGCAAGCAAATTTAAGGTTATTTGATGATCAATTTGAAGATTAGGAAGTAGAATATTAGATTTTACACTTTTGCAACCGATCCCACTGTGCTTGGAATAATACTTGAGGATTTGAAAGAGTGCATTCAAATTCAAATTACGAGGAAATTAAACCCTTCATTTGAAGTAAAGGGCGACCAGACATACTGCATTTCGCAGTGCGCGGTTTAGTTTTTTATTGAACTATCTAGCTATTAAAAATTGCAAATAGTCTCTGTTTTATTTGTTGTAGTTTTTTTAAACAAAAACAACCCAAAAAATATGAATTATGTAAATTTGTTGAGGATTTCATACTAAGTTAATCACTTAAACTAATCTGGTTATTGGCGTTCAATTCAATGATTGTGACAGTTGATGAGTTATCCGATCGAAAAAGGCCAGGATCATTTCCTCGTATTTTTACGACTAGCTGTCGTGTAGATTTAGTTAGCGACTTAATTCAATCTAACCTTGTACTTTTCCGACCTCAACTAATTTAACGGTTGCGTTGGGTGCCTATTCAGGTGTGGCTCGTCATCTGACTGTGGTTCTAAAATACGACGCCCGTCGCCAATAGCCCTCGTGTAGCTCTAGTGCGACGATAATTCAAACCAAACCAAACCGACCTCAACTAAGATTTTTATTTCACTGTGAATGAAGAACAGATAGTTCATTTCTATTGTAACGAACTGGTTTAAGAAACAGGATATTCTTCTACTTCACATCAGCCTCTATCGATGCCAATTTTTAATCTCTATCGCCGCAGTCATAGTGTTAATAGGTACTTAAAAAAATACTTTTGCTCCAAAAAGCGAAAGGATCCAAATAAAAAAAAATGAATTACTTTATAAAATCTGTGAAATAAATCTACATTTCGCTTAAAAACAGTGATTTTGTCTTTGCGTAAAACCATCACTAACCACTTATATTCGGACTAAATCTAGCAAAAGTAAAGAAAAATGCTCTCCAATATTCCAACTCAAAATGACAAAACTAACGAAACTTAAAGAAATCTTATCGGTAACACTTCCTGGGTTCATTTCCGGTGATAAGACAAATAATTGCAAGTGAACCGAATGTTAAAAAACGAAAATTACCAAATTAAATTTTCCTAAACGCAGTTGCAGTAACAGCAAACAATCGCAAAGTCAACACAACTGCCTTGTTAAAAATTCATGGGAAGTAAACATATTTAATTACAATTCGTAATCAAAATTACTAAATACTGAACTAACGTCTCGGCTAAATTTTGCTTTTGGGCTAATGATTAATTTTATTGTTATTTATTCGGGCTAAAATAAGTGGTACAGAGTAACAAGTCTATATTTTAATAGGAAAAGAGTCGATTTTTTAATTTCGCAGCATAATTCACACTTTTAATAGAAATTTTATTCAACAATTTTGTTGTTAGAAAAAATTAAAATTATTTTGTAAAATTAACTTGGGATCTTAATTATGAATTGTGATTTTCTCTTTCTTGGTGATAAATATTATCAATAATATTTGTACAAGTGAAGTATAATTAAAATAAATTAATGCTTTATAATACTAATGACTGAACATTTAAGAAATAAAAATAATTTTGTGCATAAAGCTATTTTAATTTCCTTTTAAAAATCCTCTGCTTGTTGATTTGATAATTATGAAAACCAAAATGTAAATATCAATGCGATAAATTCTTATTATTTTGAAAATGACAAACCAAATAGCCATATTTTTAGTGTGATTTATCTATTATTAATGTCTGGGTAGAAACTCAATTTACGTAATAATAATTTTTTAAGGGGGCCGGATGGGTGCTCGTATCAAAAATGTATATTTCCTTTCTTTTTTTATTTTGAGTATTTTTAGCTTTAATTTAAGACCAAGATTATCGATTTCAGTTTAGTGGTTTTCTTTCAATAAGTATTTTTGAGAAACGCTTAATATCAGTTTTTACCTAAACCTTACTTTTCTTTTGCGTTTCCTGAAATATAAGGTATTTAAACAATTAAGAAATTTTTTCTCAGGAGGTATAAAAGATATTAACATATTTTGTTTTGTTTTTTCCCCTAATAATAGCTCTTTGATTTAAACTGAGGAATTTTAAATATCGCAGCTCAAAAAAAAAATGATGTAACTTTAAATCTGATGTTTTTTAGTGTTTCTTAATATTTTTAAAAAAATCAGTGCAAAAGCATTTTTGGATATTTTAAAATATCTTCAGATTAAATCAAAGAGCTTTATGTAAGGAGCAAAATATAAAAAAAGTTTATATTTCATATAGTTCCTAAGAAAAATGTTCCTGAAATTAAGACAATTAATATGGGCGAGATAAAACCATCCGACTACCTTTAAAAGATTTTGATCAATAAAGATTAAGATTTAAGATGAAATTAAGTTTTTGAAAAATTAGTTTACACCTGGCTTTTAAAATCGTGCTGAAAATTTAAAAAACATTATTTTCAAAATAATTACATGAACTCTGTGTACAAATTGATATGCACAATGCCATAAAACTTGCAAATTATATATATTATTGAACTTTTAAAGGTGTCCTTCATTAGTTTAGTAAAAATTATTTATTATAATTTATTAGTTTAATTACTACTTTTTATCTTTAAGCAAAATTGTAAAATTATTTTCATTATAAGGATAATTATATTTTCAATATCAGATTTAAATTGATCAGATATATATATATAAATACTTTTCACATTCAATTTGTTTTGCTCTGCACGTTTTATGCACAAAACTTTTTAATACATTAAAAAAATAAGTTATTTTATCAAGTTATCACTTTCATTTTTTTGTTTTTAAAATTTCCTTTATTCATAACGAACTCAGATAGAAATTTCAGAAAACTGCATTTTATCAGAAATGTAAAAAAAGACTTTATTTTCTACTATTCATATTCAAAATTCTTTTGGAAATAACCGCTTCACATCTTTTCAAATCAAATTATAACCTACATTTGTCTTCCTTTTGTCTTTCCGATTTTCGCAATTGACATCAAACTCGAAGCATTAATCATTAGACTCGTTCCATTTAATATATCAAAAAGTCGGGGCTTTCAATTTAGGCTAATTCCACAATAACCTTCGTCCATCAAGCAAAGCAATCGGTGACAGCCAATAATTCTTGCGGAATTTTATGCGCTTGGTTATTAAATGTCTCTACCATTTATCATATAAAGTACTATTATATCTAGATCATATAGAAGTACTTTTAGTTCAGCTGATTTTCGCCAAGATGTCAATTTGTAGCAAAAAAGTTTTTTTCGCTAATGGGTTTGCAACATTGGCGGTCAAGCCTTTGCAGACTCGACATTTTCCCCAGAACTGAGAGCCATTTTTTATGGCACCATCTAGGCAAATCTCGCTATCAATTTTTGACGTGCATATTACAATGATAAGCTCTTTGTGGATGTTAAAGTATAACGAGATGCAAAAAATTATTAGGTCCGTATAGATTAAAAAACTATTAGGTCCGTTTAATATGCATTGTTTTATTAGATTCTATTTTTCAAACAATTGTATATATTTAAAAGTAAGTTTTGCAAGTAATAAAAAAAAGTTTAAAATTCCTGAACGGCAGTCAATTTAACTGAATTTGAGGTTTTCGGCGGTAAAAATACAAATTGTTGAACTATGAATAAACAAGCTCTCTCGGGTTTTTGATAATCAATAATTAATTCTAACATTTATCACTACAAAAAAAGGAATCATTCATTTACCGCTGAATAAATGATTTTTTTTTGTTAGACCTCCGAAACCTCCCATGAAGTGAATTTTACCAACATTTATGTATATATACCTCTGTAACAAATAGGATAAGCATTTATTTGAAATCGGCTTTAGCTTAATATATGACGATGATTTTTAAGATATTTTGCCCAATGAATGTTTCTGGTAAGAAGGTTAAAAACTGCCAATAATTGGAAGTAATGTGGGTGGAATAAAATAAAAGCAGTTAAAAAGCTAAAACAGTCACAACACTGTTAAAAGTTCTGTAAATTTGCAATACATTGGGCTGTCATTTTTTACATCAAATAGTTGAAATGTGTGTTTTACAGCAAATTAAAGATGCATAATCTTAAAACAAAAGAGTGAAATCCACTCCTGTAGGAGAAGTGAATTTTCGACACTGGGAGTGAAAATTAACTCCTAAATTGCTCGTAATCGAATAAACCGCTCCTAATCGCCATAAAAACGCTCGTTTGTTGTTAAGATTGTTGGAGGTTTAACAAAACAAAAGAGTGAAATCCCCTCCTACAGGGGAAGTGCAGTTTCGACACCGAAAGAAGTCAAAATTAACTCAGACTGAGTTAAAATCGCTCGTTCGTTTTAAGAGTGTATTGACAAAGTACACAGGCGCATGAATGACTTACTCCAATAGCGTTTAAGCAGAGAAGATTGTTGTATCCACTCATTACCAGTGAAGCAAACGTTTTCGCCGTGTACCACACAATAAATTTTACATCATATGTAAATTCACCGCACTGGGTGATGGCAACACATATACCATCGCACTGTGATGATAAATTACACCAGAGTTTATTCTGGTGAATTCATATACGGTAATAATTAACCCAACTTTAAATCTACTTAAGTACGATTCTGTGAGTTTCAACGTACGTTCAAACTGCCATTGTCCATCTGTTGAAATGATGGACACTAATAGAATACACTGAAGCAGTTTATAATGAACCTAAATTCCCTCCATGCTTATGATAGCTGGATGTCATACACTCCCGCACGCATTTACCTTGTTAATAATTATCTCATACTATACTAGTAATTTATCTCTAATAGATCTACAAGAATCCCATTGATTACCTTAACAGTAATAGTTTGCGTATATATAGAGTTATAATAGGCATTGAATGAAATTTTGCGCTTAAAAACACATAGCAATGCATTTTAGACTATCGTTTTCCCACTGATTAATATCTAACTAATTTAAAGGTTGTAGAAAATATATTTACGTTGCATTTGGGAAACAGTTTTCAAGTGCTTATTTTTAGAGAAGGGAGTTAAAACATCAAAACTGATATATTTTTAGTTAAATCAATTAACACATTTTAAATTACGTTCCTCGAAAATTCCGATCAATTTGCAGCAATTTTTTTAAAATTGTGATTTGTTGTAAGTATGGTTTGGTTTTTCAAAAGAAATAAAACTTATAAACTCTAAACTCAGTGGATTAAAAAAAATTCATTAAGTTTTTATAGTTTTCTTTTAAATCACAAAAAAATTCTAAATATTAAATAACAACCTTTCGAAAATTAAAAACTATAATCATTTTTATCTCCATATCACAAAATCATAGTATAAGTTCATCATTTTGCTAATATATATGGGCCTGAATTAATAGCAAGAAATTGATTTGAAGTATAAGCCCCATGTCATTTGACAGGGTCATTTTCAGCACTTTTTTACACCGACGAAACACTTTTCATTCATCAGAGTGACTATCTCTTTTGACAAGGATGTCTTCGTTTTTTACCAACTTCAGAAACAGAAATTTTTTATGACCCTTAACATTACTTTAGAAAAGCGTGTGATAACTTCGAAAGGCTACTTGCGAGAAATTTTGTTTATTAGGTTTTTAGAAGGTTTTTGTTTGTTAGGTTTTTAAATTTTTCCGCTGTTTTATATTTTTTAAGTAGAAGGAAAGGTTTGGAATACATAAGGTTAAATCTGAAATTCTGTTATGAACAGTTTTGTGTAAATATTATTTTTTTAATGTTGTATGGTGTCAGTTAAGTGTTTAGTTGCTAGTTAATTAATATTTTTGATATCATTTGTTTTATACATTAACAAACCATTAATCATCGAAACCACAAGTGAATCTTGGAATAAAAAGTAGGACTATTCATTCAAGTTAAACAAGCCAATAGCAATAATTTCAAAATAAAGCATTTTTTACGTAAAATAGTATCTTGCTCCATAAATTAATAATGGATACCATAGTTTTCGGCAAATATCATTACTAGGTTAAAAACTGAAAAATATTTCCAAAAACCTTCAACAATCTTAAATATTCTAACTTCATTAAGGCTACAATTTTCTTTTTATGTTATTTCTATATAAATTCTTTGTACAAAATGCATGCATATAAAAAAAAATACTGTGCCATATATTTTTATCTTTTAAAAATAATGTATTAGATGATGGAACTGACAGCCCTTCATAGTTAACGATTCCTTAACTACATTAATAGTAGAGGGGGCGTCTCGAATTCTCTTCAGTAACATGTACAATAAATGATCGGCATGTAAGTTTAGACGACATCCCGCTGAGAGTTATTGTTTTGTGGCCAACCACATCACAAGTTCGAATCCAGCAGCATCTAAGCATGATATATCTAGAGTAGTTCTAATGTGCTCTCATTATGAAATGCCTGTACCGTAAAGGCAGACTTATGCTTGCTGTTTAATAAATAGGAACAAGAATAACTTAAGTAATTTGATTTTAAAACGGTAAAAAAACCTTGTTATTTAAAATTCTTAAATGTTGAAATTGTAGATAATATTTAAGTCAATTTTTTTTTTTGAAAAATTATTGAAAAAATGATAACTCTACTTTGAATACTCATTTCCTGCAAATGGTTGTTCAATAAAAAATATTATAATATTTGCATATTTAATGATATTTTTTGTATTAATTTTTTGTATTTATTTATATTTTAAGTTTTAATGCAGTCTATATTTGAAAACTGTATTATTCTTTCGAATAAACAAATGTTTCGTTATGTACAGGTAATAGATAGCAACATCTCCCCCCAGCCAAACTACTTAATAAAATTTCACATTGTTGTTTATTCAGTAATAAAAATAATCAAATGCATAAATAAGAGAAATCTGACAAGTATCTTTTTTAGAACAATTTAAAGTGACCACGTGACATAAATATCCGTTATTATTATTTTTTTTTGTAAATATCCTTAGCTCACAGCATTCGAGCATGTTTAATTATTTTCTGGGCAGCAATAAATTTTGGGTAATGCGTCTCCTTTAGTTAATACTTAAATTTTAGTATGATGTTCATCAATTTATATGTTATACATTTAATTCTGGTCAAATTATTATTAGTTTTTTACAGAACTATAAGTAAGATGTACAAGGTGAGGTAAATAACGGCGGTCCCGGTCTAGAGATAGTAATAAATTGAAATGCTTGGCGAGAAAAACTCTTGAAGCCGCCTGACACCTGTTTTTGCATTGGTTGGATCGGATAAGCCTTTCATTAGAGCTACTCATGGACTTATATCGAGTTCAGACCTTAGTTTATATTGCATGAAGGCGTCCCATAATACAAATTTTGTGTCTTCCAATCAATTTAGAATGTTTTGTATTACCAAAAACAAAAAAGGTCCGATTCTCTAGGATAATAAATAACGATCGAAATAATCACTAGTGGGAACTTTTTTTTAATAAGCTCTACAAACCTTGCTTGGATTTCAGTTCAACTAGCTTCTCAAACCATTGTGTAGTTGCCGGCAAATAATTCGATAAGCGTTTGTTTGGGCTTAATATTGAAGCGATCAATAGCTTTAACAGGCCTGTTATTGTATTGGTTTTTGACTTGGCAACATTTCTATCGTATTCTTATCTCCACGTCAAGGCCGCTTTTATTTGCACCACCCTGTAGAACTACGGTGAAGTAATAGACTCGAATTTATGTTCGCTATCAACACGGTACAGATAAAAATTGCACATTGTTCGTTCAAAAACTTCCTACTAAAATATTTTGCAACTGTTTTCGCATATAAAAAAAACAAAAAGAAAAAGCTAAAGAATCGGGACGAATTAAAACTCATCGACATAAATAAAATGAATCGCTAATTCAACAGAAATTAATCCTCAAGCCTGGTACCCACATAGATGTATCTGGCAACTTACCAACACCAAACGCTTTCTGAGCGCGATTTTTATGTAAAAAATATATAGCTGTTTCGAATAATAAAAAATTAAATGCTCACGTGAAAACGTGATGAACTTTTAAATTGATTTTAACAAGAAACACGAAAATGAGTTAGAGTCATATAAACCAAAATAAAGAATTTTCAACCACAAAGTTAGTTAGATAATATAAGTAAAAGCTGCTCTTATTAGAACTTATGATAACAAGTTATATCTAAGAAATTTATAAGGAGTCTAACGTTATTATGAACAAAAAAATGTTTTTTTACCCCCCTTCCCCCCCGCGGGAAAAAAAGAACCCTTCAAAGCTAAACATTTACATGAAAAAATTGCAATCTTATTTAAAAATTGTAAAAATTATTGTTTATTTGTGTAGTTTTACTGTTTTACTTTTTTTTTCCCATGGTAAAATAAGTTACCAATACTCAAAATATGGTTACCAATACTCAAAATAACAAATATTATAATTAACTTAACTTGAAACGCACCCTGTAGAGAGGAGCACATGCTTTATAGCCCGTTACCCTACTCTCCAGAAGTGACACACTCACAGCAGACACGTAAAGAAAGGACGACGCAAACACATACACAAATAACAACAATTATTGACAAATAAAAACATTAATGCTTTACCGGGTTTCGAACCCGAACCCAGATACTCCAAAGGCTAGCTCCAAACATTATTACTAAATTGTAATAGCAATTGTTTCACGGTGTCTCAAGATAACTTTTTATATATATGCTTTGAGAGCAGCTTCAACAAATTTTAGTATTTTATTATTTTTTTGACAAAGAAAGGAGAAGATTTAAAGTTTTCATATTTATTTATTACGGACTTGTGTCTTTCTTATAACTATTCTAAACATGATATTAGTGTAACGCCATGGGTACGCAGATTGGACAGTATTTGCTCAGAAAATGCTTGTTTACAGGCCCATTTACTATATATACAGTACAACTAAGAATTATTTTCCCATTCTTTCCTTTCTAAAAACGTGACATCACCACCAATTGGGTATGTAAATATAATAAACTAGCGAAAGCATTCAAGTAATATAAAACATGCAATTTGAATATTGGTAGCTAGTCGTATACAATAAAACAAATCATAAAAATACACTTGTATCCTAAGACAAACGATCTAAACCCTAAAACTATCTTTATGCCTGGGACATAAGTGCTACCATTAAGAAATTCCCGCATGCTCTCTAAACTTCCATTTTCAAAAATAAAAACATAAAATCTCCATCGTAAACAAACGAATATCGGGAAATTTTCGAAAGAAAAGACATAATTTTTCAAGTTTTAGTCTCGATTGCCCAAATCCGGATACAACGTTGCAAGTGCTCTAAATATTATTTTTCATTTTTAAATTTAAGATGTTGTCACACAAGTTTTGTTACGTTGTGGTAGTTTTGTAAAGCAAGGTATACGGATTGGGCTTGTAGCGTGTAATTTGTTATTAGGGACGCGGTACCCAAAAATTGGCCAAAATACCAATTTTTCAGTTTTTACTTCTTATTATTTACAATTATTACAGTTATGTTACAATTATTACAGTTATGTTTAATTATTTTCAGGGCCGCACTAAATTTTGGGTAATGCGTCCCCTTTAGTTGATATTTAAATTTTAGTATGATGTTCATCAATTAATATGTTATACTTTTAACTATGGTTAAATTATTGTTAGTTTTTTACAGAAATATATGTAGGATGTGGAACTGCGATGAAGTTAAAGTCTCAAATTAAGTTCACTATCAATACCTTATAGATAAAAAATTGTACAGTATTCGTTCAAAAATATCTTCATAAAATATTTCATAACTGTTTTCGCACATAAAAAACGGAAAGAAATAAAGTTAGTCAAGACTCGTGACGTATTTCTAAAACTCATCGACATAAATATAATAGATCGCTAATCTAACAGTAAAGAAGAGTCAAATACGGGCACCTAGATGTATATCTTGCCACTCACATACACCAAATATTTTCTAAACACGCATTTGAGGAAGAAAATATAGAAGTTTATAGCTGTTTCGAATGATAAAAAATTAAATGCTCACGCGTAAACGTGCCGAACTTGCAAATTGTTTTTAACTATAGAAACATGAAAATGAGGTAGAGTCATAAAAACCAGAGTAAAATATTAATTCTTATTTTTTTTATGACAGAACCTTCGCTAATTTGTTTTGTGTAGGGTGTTGGAATTTGTAACTATAAATTTGTTAATATAATCGCATAATGTTGAAGCTGGACTTATTATACTTGATGATCACTAGTCACAACTAAGAATGGAAAATAATTTACGAAAAATATAAAAATATATATGAAAATCATATATATACAAAATATATGTGATTTTGAACCCCAAAAACATACATTTTCTTCCATATTGGCTCTTACACAGGGTAATTTCTGTGTATATATATATTTCATGCTTACTACACTTTTTTTTATGAATTTGGTATTCGGAAATATTTTTATGCCAGTTAGTACACGATGTAGTTTCAAATGGAAATGGGCATACACAGATTTGAACCTGGATGCACTTGCATGCCATTCCAATAATAAAACCCTTTCTAGGAATTATCTGCTCTGTAAAATTGTGTATGATACTTAAGTTTTTCGTGCTTAAACAAAAATAGGAAGTTCAAAAAGAACTAAAATAGCCCACTTTCGTGTTACTAAAACGTTTACTAAAATTTGTATCAGGAAATGAGTAAGTTTTTAACAGTAACTGTCACCTACAACCGTTTCTAACGCAATTCCATGAAAATGAGAAAAACTATTGACTCACTTAACTTAATGAATCTTCCCATTAGAAAGTTATCCTCTTTGTAAAAAGATAAACGTCAAGTTGCAATATATTAAGCACAGAAAAAGAAATTAGAAAGATAAATAATAGAGATCAAAGATAAAGAAGTCATTTACAACTCAAGGCCAGTTAACCCTGTCAGTGCTAATTAATAAAGCCGTATATTATTAATTCCTATTAGTATATGAAAAATGTGTCTATTTGATTATTTATTTATCAAAATTAGCAACTGTCATTATAATTTAAAAGCAAAGGGGAATTCGTTCAATTTTACATTTTGTACTTATTCATATTTCTTTGGTTTAAACTTACAAAGTACCGCATATATTTTTGTATTTCGCTATATGCGTTTAGATAAGGATTTTTTTTTACCATTTTAAAATATAGAACTTTGTATCAAAGGAATAGTTCCGATTGTTGTACATTGTGGTAAAATGTTTTTGTCGAGTAATTATAAAATGTAGATTGAAGATTTCATCTTTTTTTTTGCTTTCAAATTGGCATGTGACACTTAAACTGCATCTTTGTAATGTCCAAAATAAAAAATAGCATTCAAAGAATTTTGTGAATCCATTACGTTGTAGTTTTGCTAATTTTTTTTCTGAGGTAGGATTAATAAAGCCCCTCAATATTGCTTTGCACCACTAATACGTACACAAGAAACTTGGTTAGTCATACTGTCCGTGCTACCACCAGGCTAATAAGCTTGGGGACACGGATTACCATATTTCCAAGGTTATCAGGACTCTGTCTATTAATATATTTGGTGACTTCAGCAAATTCAGATATGTCCACAAAGAAAATGTCGGTAATCCGTTATGGTGTGCATACTTTCATATCACAAACTGTCAAATAATTGCTTTTGGAAAAGATTACTTAAGTGTTAAAAAAAACACAGGCTGTCCACAAATTTATGGAGAAAGGTAATGATAATTTGTGCAGCGATTGTTTGACACCTATTTTTATCATTATTTATTTTTATTTTTGGTAAAATTTTAATGACAACTTTTTATTTAACTCTAAAAATTTTGTTAGACATACATATGTGCAAAAAAACCCCTCTTGACAGATTACTTATTATGAAGCATTGGTTTTTAACGAAACTGAAAACTTTTTTTATCTGAAATCTTTTCAGATACACAATTTTCTTAGAATAATGACTGGAACTTAAATACTGTTACCAATACTCAAAATAACAAATATTATTACTAAATTGTAATTGTAATTCTTTCACGTAGTCTCGAGACAATTATTTATGCTATGAGAGCAATGGCCCCAAATTTTAGTACCTACTCTAACTATTTTATTTTTACAAAGAAAGGATAATAATTAAAGTTTATGTTTATTTCATATATGTCCTTTTCTTTCTTACAACTATTCTATACATGCTATTAATGTAACGTCATGGAAGAAATACGTAGATTGGACAATATTTGCTCAGAAAATGATTGTTTAATGGTCCATCCACGATGCTATAGAGAGTACAACAAAAAATCCTTTACACATCCCTTCCTTCCTAAAAACGTGACGGCACCACCAATTGGGTATAAAAATATAATAAACAAAAGAAAGCATTCAAGAAATATAAAACATGTAATTTGAATATTGGTAGCTAGTCGTATACAATAAAACAAATCATAAAATACACTTGTATCCTAAGACAAACGTTCTGTACTCTAAAACTATCTTTATGCCTGGGACATAAGTGCTACCATTAGGAAATTCCCAAGCTCTGTAAACTTCCATTTTCCCAAATATATAACATAAAAGCTCTTTGACATCGTAAACAAACGAAAACTCGGAAATTTTCGAGAGAAAATACATAATTTTTCAAGTTTAAGTCTCTATTTTCCGAATCCGGATACATCGTTGCGATTATTGTAAGCATTATTTTTTTAAATTTACGAATGGAATTACAAGAGTTTTGCCGTGTTACTTGTTTGTATGGTAACAAAGCTTTACAGATGGTAAGTATAGCGTGTAGTTTTGTTTTTTGAGAGGGATCGTGAGTTTTATAGATATGATGGTTTATTTTTGTTATATCCATCAATAAATAAATATTAAGTGATTAGATATTTATCTTCATGTATTAAAATAACGTTATTACAACAACAAAAATGTGGACAAAAAAAGTATTATGTATTTATTCATTAATAACAGTTGCCATATACTGCAAAAAATACGTTGATTTTACAATAAAAAAACATATATTTATAACAAATGGCATTTTTCTGTACAAATATATAAAAATATAGTTATTAAAAATACAAAAAAAAAATGTTTTTTTCTGTTTTTAACAACTATTAATAGACAGAAACCTCATAGCCACTTTAACTATTGACATTGAGAAAATACATAACTTTTCAAGTTTTGAGTCTAGATTGTCCGAAACCGGATGCAAAGTCCAGGCAACAAAGGCTAAAAAAAGGGTCTAGAGGGAAAGTTTTGGAACACAATTTTTGACTTCATAACTTTTTTTAGACTAGTTAGGAGGTAAACATATCAAAAGTCCCCGCCCCTAGCCCCTGTGCTGAAGGGGGGAGGGGGGGTTGAATGTCCCATTTTTCGGTTTTTTGCTTATATCTCGAAAACTATGCGTTCTAGCGATATAATTGTAATACACAAAATGAAAGCTGATTAAATTTTCTACACAATTCACCCCTCAAGTGTTTTAATATCTTATATATTTTTCGAGATATCCGCTCTTGAAAGTCAGTAATTTTGGAGAAAACACTTCTCCCCCCACATTTTCCCTCTTTTTTGACCGGATAACTCTTCAATAATGCACCGAAACACTAAATTTTGGCCCTAGAGTGGAAGAGAATTTAATTATTTTCAATAATATATCTTATTTTACTATTTTATCTATTTTCCTTCAAATTTTAAAGCGGCTTCAGTGTTGAGTGAAGAGGGTACATGCAGTCCCATAGAGCTAATGCATAAGTTTTGAAATCGCAACTTTTGGAAAAGAAGTGCTTTGCCATGCTATTCCATTTTCACAAGGTATTAGAATCATCATAACATCAATTTAACACAAAATTGAAAAGAAAATAACATCCGATTATATAATTATTAATTAATAAAGTTTTAAAATAGTGGCGCCATCTGCTGTATATGTTTGACATTTTAAAATTTCAAAAATATATAATTAAATAACTAGATATTATTTTCGTTTCAAATTTGTTTCATGTCGATGTTGTGTTGATTCCCGTACCTGGGCAAAAAAGGCTAACATGGCAAAGCAATACATCTGTGGAAGTTGTTATTCCAAAACTAATGCATTAGCTCTAGGGGACTGACAACCCTTCTTATGTACTCTTATTCTATACTGAACTTCTAAATAACACTGATACTCATTTTGTAGGCACGTTGTTATTTTAATATTTTATCTATTTCATTTCATTCCTCGAACCCCAGTGGGAAAACGGTCAGATAATCCCCCTGTTCTTCTTCATCTTCGGAGTCAACTTGAGAGACCCAATTGAGGCTAGTCCCCTGGGAATTTTGGCATTCTGAGGAACATTTGAGACTTGATTTTTTACAACTACAGTTTGAGCTGGCAGACTTTCATGTATCTGCAGAAAATGATTTTCAGAATATCGTCAGTTGCTGCTGCTAACTCACTGTGTACTTTGACCATCTGGCAGTTATTCTCAATCTTCCAATCATACACCTGAGAAGGCAGGTCATTTCCCAGCCACTGCTCATCTTGGTGTAATATTCAGAGGAAATACTGTTTTACTGCTTCCTCGGCGGGAAGAAGATAATGCTCTAGACTGGGAATTTGTAATAGTAGCCAGTGGCTACCAGAGGGGGAAAAATGGTAGCCACTTTTGGATTTTTAGTAGCCAGTTTTAAATTTAAGTATATACGACAAAAAGAAAGTGCGATTTTCCACAAAACAAAATTTTATGAAAGATTTTTTTGATATGAAAAGACATACAGTAAAAAAAGTATAATATCAAATATGTAAGTATTATGTGATTGGCCATTATTGAAAGGAGAAAAATATTTTATGTACAGACAGTTAAACTATTAGTTTCGGAGAAATCTTGGCGTCGCCCACGATTGTTCATGAAATTTTCTCGTATCAGAATAGTTTAAATGAATAGTTGAGATATTAATCAGCTGTAAATAAATCACTTGTAAATTGACGAGATCGTAAAGCAAGATTTAAAAATCAAATTTCCATTTAAGATTTGCGTCGCCCAGCTCCATTTACGCCACACGGAGGCCGACTCAGTGATGTCACACAAAACACCGGCTAATGATGAGGGAAAAATTTCACCGATGAGCAACAATTGTCATCAAGTCTTTCTCCACAACAGAATCGAATAGGAGCGCCTTTGTTTTTATTATTTTAGAAATGCATTATCAGTATTAATTATTTGTTAAACAAAAAGGAAAAATTATGATCGCCACTTTTGGCGACTGGGGTTCGAATTTTAGGTAGCCATTTTCGATGTAATAGTCGCCAGTTGGCAACTGGCGACAGCTAATCTAGAGCTTTAGAAGAAGACGATATATCAGGCTTGATGGTGGCCCCGAATTTCAAGAAGGAATCATACCTGGGGAAGGCTTGTTTCGTTGGAGTCCCATAACACCTCAAGATGCAGGTATTGCCTGCCTTTTGTAATTGATAGGTGGTTAAGGAAGGGTATGAAAAGACCGCTGCAGCTTTCTGAACCTCTGACGACTTATTACACAATTTCGCAAATGCAATCCTGCTTTTTGAAATACGAAAGATGTAGTGTCGCATCCAGCTAATGTGTTTACAAAAATAGCACGTCCTAAACCCAGTTGCTGAAGATCTTGGGATGAGAATAAAAAAAATCCTTTGTCTTCCCACGACCAGGCTTTATGAAACTGATGTCCTTACGCGCATCAGCTGTAACCATCAAAAGGACTGTGAGGTTAACACAAAATATTAAAGTATAACAACGTGTCGTAAAATAAGTATCTGTGTTGTTTCCGACATTATAACAGCCGTATGCCGTATCCACTATCAGAACGTCCACATCACTTTCTGCTGGAAATGACCTACATCCAATTGTCCTCAAGCTACACCTTAAGTATGTTGATGAGACTATTTTATTGAAATTGTTCGACAGAAAATCATCTTGTTTGACGTTTATCTTGGTGGCTTCAGTGAAAAGGATATCAACCGACTTCTTGATTCGCTAGCGCTTCTGCTGGTCCCAGTGCACAGTGAGCTAGCAGCAGCACCTGACGATGTTCTGAAAATTATGTTCGGACGATGCAAGAAAGACTGTGTCAGCTCAAGTATAGCAGCAAAAATGGCAAGCCTCAAACGTCCCAGAGCATGCCAAACTTACCATTGGAACAGCGTCAATGGGGTCCCTCAAATTGACTCCGAAGATGAAGAACAGGAATAGCATCTGACCGTTTTCCCATTTCCGGACTTTTGATATGTTTAAATCCTAACTAGTCTAAACAAAGTTATGAAGTCAAAAATTGTGTTCCAAAACTTTCCCTCTAGAACTCTTCGTTGCCTGGACTAAAGGAGTGTTCTAAACTCTATTTTTCATTTTTAAATTGAAGAACGACATCACAAATTTTTTTTTTTACGTTGTGGTTGTTTTGTAAGGCAATGCGGTTTACGGATCAGGCTTGAAGCGTGTAATTTGCTATTAATAGAGATTTTAAGTCCCGAAGTAATAATATGCTTTTCCCAAATTGTTGTTTAACTTCGCTGTTTACATATGAAAAAAAAATAGTTTGGTTTGGTTTGAATTATCGTCGCACTAGAGCTACACGAGGGCTATTTGGGAAAAAATAGAAATTATGACTGTGGAAGAAATAGGTTTAACTATTGAGTTGTATTTCATAAAAACATCAGCGGAAGGGGGGATTTAAATATCTGGATGGGAGCGCCGACAAGTGTGGAGAGGGATTGATTAGCTAAATATAAAAGTTGGGACACGGATGGCCTAGTGGTTTGGATCGAAGACTATTACACTAGCAGTCTGCACGCTGTAACGGGTGTGTGTTTGAATCCCGCCTTAGCCCTAGGTGTACTTCCTTACTCTGTGACAGTAAAAATTATTTATGTGTCTGTCTTACTTGACGGGGGAAAGGCTTATAAGCGGGTGTCTGATCAAGCACACAGGCCGGAACATATGCGTACCTACCCCTACCCCCCATGTAAAAGTTTACATAATCCACAAAGGCAAACTCAATTAACACCTGGTTTATTAAGTTAGAAGAATACTTTTTTACAAAATACAAAATCTAAGCCATCAATTTTTTTTTTAGTTATTTCAAGCCTTTCCTCCATTACATGATACATGAAAAATGACCATAGCAAAACCACTTCCGAAAAAAAAAATTCTTCGTCCATTATATTTTACGCAGTTTTTTTTGTAGTTTTTTGTGTCTCCTTTCGAATAATAATCTGCAAGACCAAATCACTCTTTTAACCAATAACCCTTATTGAGTTATTTAAATCCTTTCCTCTCCGTCACATGGACATCACTCGATAGCAAAACCACTTCCCCCAAAACAAATACGCTTTCCATCATCCCTGCCGCCGAAAGAGCACCCACTCGATGTCCACTACCATTTGTCCACCACTCCGGAATGTAAGTGGGAAAAAGTGACCAGGAGAAGAAGAAGCGGGGATGCCGCGAGTAGAATAACTGATGGAGGATTAAACAAGTAGGTTTGTAACAGAATCTGTCACTTAAACAGCTTCCATACAACAGTTGCGTTCAACAGGGGAAAAAACGCTCCAAACACGATGTTAATTCTATCATAAGCATTTACACGCTAAATTTGGATAGTTTCATTTGTTTTCTTTCGCTAATTATTGAATAAAATTCAATAATTATTTGTTATCGTTCGCTAGAGTAGTTTGTATTTCAAAGAATAATTATATAAGATTCCTAGCTTTTAAATAGAAGGAAAACATTTATTACCAACTTACCATCATAGAATCAAAAAATCTTTTTGTGAAATATATTTGACGTCATTTTAGGGAAGTCGGTTGGGTGTTTCGGTTTAAAATGGTGGTTTTTCTTTGTTTCCTTTTTTTTTTTAATTTTACTTATATTAGCTTTACTTTAAGACCAAAATTATCGATTTCTTTTCAGTGGTTTTCTTTTTATAAGTATTTTTGACAGACTCTTAATATCAGTTCCCAAAATAAATCCGGTTTCCATTATCCCAGTCGCCGAAAGCGCACCCACTCGATGTCCATTACCATTCATACACCCCTCCGGAATGTGAGTGGAAAGGAGTGACCAGAAGAAATAAAAGCGGAGATACCGTGAGCAGAATAACCAATTGAAGAATAACAATACCTTATAAAAGAACCAAAATAGCTTACCTTTCCGTTAATTTCTGAAATTCTTGCGGAAGAATCGATTTAAATTGTCCCAATAAACTTTTCATGCCATTGTTGATGTGGCAACAACTTAAATGAACTATAATTGGATTCCAATGCTAAATCAATGGGAAATTTGGTGACAAACAGTAGACAGATGTAAATCTGGACCTACAGACAGATGTAGAAAAAGTATGAAAGTTGGATCTAAAGAGTAATATATTTCTAATAAAAATAATTTTTAAGATCCGAAGGATAGAACCGATTTTGAAAGGAAGTACGGACAGACGGACTAACAGACACATGGATATCTTCAGACCACTTTCCCCAATACAAATCCTGTTTTCATTATCCCTGTCGCCGAAAGACCACCCACTCGATGCCCATTACCATTTGACCACCACTCCGGAATGTGAGCGGAAAGAAGTGGCCAGTGAGATGCCGTGGGCCGAATAATCGATGGAAGAATAAAATAATGTTTAAACTATCAATGGCTTTTATTATTTGGGCAGATTTGATTGAGATAAATTTTAAAACTGTTGTGCCGTAGCGGCGGCACAATGGTTAGGGTGCTAGCCTTTGGAGCTCCTAGGTCCGGGTTCGAATCCCGATAAGTCATGGATGCTTGTGTTTGTCGAGTATATGCGGAGTACGTGTCCGTTAAATCTGTTGCGTCCGAAAGTCTTGTGGGTGGTCATTGAGCAGTTTCTCCCTGGCACAGGCCCCTGGAGACTATTTTCCTCCCCTTCAGGGACATGTCTAAATTGTGGAGATGGCGTGCGATAGATGGCAGCATCTGTCGCGAATGTGTGTGTGTGTGTTGTATCTGTCTTACTTGAGAAAAGTTTATAAGTGGGACTCCGACTAAGCACACAAGCCTGAAACTATATGTGACTACAAGAAACTACATGTTAACCAACCAAAACTGTTGTTGTTGTTGATCCTAATGCCACTCGGTAACTGAGCCTGGACCAGGGAACTACCCGATTTTAAGGCGAAGTGGGGAGGCTTCCGTTTTAAATGAGCGCCACAAGGGAAGAAGTCCGACTTCTGCTCGTCAGCATGACACATCCGTTTTGCAGGAAGGTTCCTTTAACACATCCATTCTCACTTACATATCGGAATTTTTGATCCAGATCAAAGACCGATTACCCCTGATGTGGTACCCCCAGAAAAATTAATTTGATATGGAAACATGGAGGAATTGGTGACCATGACATACTTAAAGTGTCCCAGCCATCATTAGCAGCACGGCGGGCGGTCGGCGATCTTTAGACGAATACAAGCGCCGACCCGTTATATGGTGAAACATATTTCGCTATTCCGGTGAATTTCGAAGAAAAGAATGAAACTTAAAAAGTGACAACTTTTCAATTATTTTAATTCTTTGGAATTATAAAACGGAAAGTATGAAAAAGCAAATAGCAGTTATATGGAGTGGACATCCCCCCCCCCCCCAGTTCTTTGGAACTACTAGTCGTGTTTCTTCGTAATTGGTCTCAAACCATCTATCGCACTTGTGTCAGACAGTTGTTCTTAAGATTATATACCAAATTCTTATAAGTTGAATATTTAAAGTTATTAAGTTGTTAGTAAAGTTATAGATATTTAGTCGAATATTTAAACTAAAATGAGGTAATTATACACTTAGAAAAATATATACTGATTACCTATTTCATATTTTAATCTTATAATGACTTACTTAGCAACGTCATGAAAGACTATTAGCTCAAACTATCTTTCATCTTAAATCCAAGTATCCTCTATGCGTGCTAATGAACATTTCGCAAAAATAAATTAACCTCACAAATGATATAAGTAATGGAAGAATAAGAGGCTTGATAATTAAGCTAATAATTTTGTAATTACGTTAATCCTCAAATATTATTCTTTACAAGTAGGATTATGTATTTTACCTCTCAGATGAACACAATAAAAAGATTCGCGAGAAATTAGTTGAAAGCATTGACCTGTAATGTGCACTGGGTCTACTGCTCCTTGTGGTAAAAGTACAGCCAATTATGGCTCCAGTAAAACGGCTTATCATGTGCCTAGTAGAAAAAAAAGTAATTGGCGCCACGTTAAGAACGTCGTAAGAGTCTCTAAATTATTGAAATAAATTTCTAATTTACCATTAACGAATCGTTACAAGTAGCCAAAACTTAACGCTTAAGTTGAAGAAAAAGCCAAATAGTTGGTAAGGGTAGGTAAGGGTATATATTCCAGCTTGTGTGCTTGATCAGAGACCCGCTTATACAGGGTGAGGCAAACAAAACCGGCCCCGAGCTAGAGATGGGAATACGTTAAAATGCTTGGCGAGAAAAACTCTTGAAGCCGCCTGAAACCTGTTTTTGCATTGGTTGGATCGGATTAGCTTCACATTAGAGCTACTCATAGACTAGTGGCGAATTCAGATCTTAGTTCGTATTGTATGAAGACGTTCCATAATGCAAATTTAGGGTCTTGCAATCAATTTAGAATGTTTTGTATTACCAAATACAAAAAGGTCCGATTCTCTAGGATAAATAACGATCGAAACAATCAAATAATCACTAAATCTTGATCAGCTCTACTAACCTTGTTTATATTCCATTTCAACTAGCTTTTAAGGGGTCATAGGAGTCTTAAAAATGTGCAAAGAAGGTACTACAAAGTATAGTTTGATCTTTCATGTAATTTTTTAGCTACTCAATATATAAGAACTATAATTTTTTATATGTAATTCTATAAGATTTATTTAATATAAGACAAATTTTAAAATTTATGAAACTTTAGCCAAAACTAAAATAAATGATATTAAACATAAAGCTATTTGAACACATTGTGATTAGGCTTGCGCGGCAAATTTTGAGGTCAAAATTGAAAAAATGACCAAGAAAATGACTTTACATTGACAAATATGTATAAACAAAGACTTATACCTAAATTCTCAGCCCAATTTTAATAAGAAATTATTTAAAAAAAATTAAAATCAAAATTTTAAAAATTTTATAATTTTATTTTTTAGAAAAAGTTCTTAAAATAATTTCCAATTAAAATTGAGCTGAGAATTTAGGTATAAGTCTTTGTTTGTACATATTTGTACAATATAAAGTCATTTTCTAGGTCATTTTTTCAATTTTGACCTCAAAATTTGCCGCGCAAGCCTAATCACAATGTGTTCAACTAGCTTTATGTTTAATATCATTTATTTTAGTTTTGGCTAAAGTTTTATAAATTTTAAAATTTGCTTTATATTAAATAAAGCTTATAGAATTACATATAAAAAATATACTTATAAATTGAGTAGTTAAAAAATTACATGAAAGATCAAACTATGCATTGTAGTACCTTCTTTGCACATTTTTAAGACTCCTATGACCCCTTAAAAGCGTAGCGTAGTTGCCGGCAAATAAGTCGCCAAGCGTTTGCTTGGGCTTAATATTGAAGCGATCAATAGCTTCAGTGAGTAAGCCTATTTTTGTATTGGTTTTAGACTTGGCAACATTTCTGTCGTATTCTAATCTCCATCTCGGGGCCGGTTTTGTTTGCCTCACCCTGTATAAGCCTTCGCCAAGTAAGACAGACAAATGAAGAATTATTACTGTCAAAGAGAAATGAAGTACACCCAGGGCGAAGGCGGGAATCGAGCCTGCACCCGTTGCAGCGCGCAGACTGCTGACGTAACGGTCCAGACCACTCGGTCACCCGGGTCCCGCCAAATGGTTGTCTCCACGCATCTCCCATTTACTTATAATTGAGCCGTTTCATTCAGTAAAATGTTATACGTCGTTGCTTGAAAGTGATGAACTTCTGTGAGCCGGCTTATAAAATTGAGCAAAAAACGGAAATGAGTAATTATAAAGGATTAGTTTAGTAAATTTGCTTAAAACATTAGTGCAAATCTTAAAATATTAAAAAGAATAAAGGGCTAGCTTAGCGTCAAATAAAAAAATCTGAAATATCATCATATGATCAAAAAGTATTTCCGTATTAAAAATCTTGGACGTCCTGTTTGCTATCATGTTAACGCATGCATTACCATTAACATTGCATGCCTTTCGACTTGCGTCAACTATGGCACGAAGCACGTTTTTTCTAAAGCCTTAAATTTCTATTAGAATACGCTGATTCTGTTTTTTTACGCCGATTGCAACCTTCGTTGGTTTAACCAAGCCATAAAACCAAATTTTTTAGTGAACAGTTTTATGAAAACTTTTTTAAAAAGTTTATTTTCCTACTTGACATTAACCCTTTCTCTACGAAGGAATTTTGCTTCCTAGTAATATTTGATATTAATAACATTATGAAGTCTTGATTGTTCGGGCGTTTTTGGCGTTTCAGTAAGGAAAGGGCTAAACATTAAGTTAAGTTATACTATAGAGAAAGTTATAATACAGATTAAGATAAATTATGTGTAATTATATATTAGTTATAGATATATTATATTATAATATAGATAATATCGTAAATATATTTCACCGTATAAATATTATGGTTTGACTTACTAAATGAAAAGCAAGTGTGGGAATCATCAAATTGATATCTAGTTTTCCAGCACAACGTTTTAATAGGTAAACATATTTAGACACATGCGTTTTGAAAAACCTATGGTTTTCAAAAAGAATTTTTTTTTCCTTTCAATTCTCTTTCGTATTTTTAGATCAGTTCTTTTACTATGGAATTTATTAAAGTATAAAGTGCGCATTTGTTCATCAAAGATTGCAATATTTTAAGAGCAAGATTTACGTACCATCTCTTCTGTGACTGAGCAATGAGAAGACGAATATTTCTTAATAAGCGATAAAAAAACACTAACCATAGATTAGTTTTTTCAGGTTGTTTGAAAGAAACTGTAATTTGTCTTATAAATATCCCCGTAGTGTATTTTTTAATAAAAACCTTTTAAGAAATTTATCAAAAATTCAAGGCAATGTGGTTACTATTTTTTTTCTGCTTCACAAAACAGTTAGATTGCTTGTGACTATTTACCATAAATGATAAATACATTGGCCATTTTTTAAAAAAAAGAAAAAAAAGAACTACTTATAAATGTCTTTCCACGTTTGGATAAAAAGAAAAATTAAAAAACAGCAAAGATAAAATCAAATAATGTTTAATTTCAGTTCCAAACCAATGGTATCTAGATAGGGGACTAAGTTTGCAAGAAATACCAATTATTTCTTGGCAATAAATAAGACAGAAATGTTGTCGTAAGATAAAAATCAATAACCTAATCTTTTATTTTATACTCGAGAGATTACTGTCTGAGTTTACTACGACATAAGACAAAGAAATAGTCTTAAGTACTTTTCGCGGATCTCAACTAGATAAATATTTTTTATAGTTAAGTAATGATGTTATCAGCTTACTTAGTTGGCTTGGTAAAAATATCTTCTTTTAATAAAAAAAAGTGCGAAAGAGAAAAAATTATACGGGGTATATTATTAAATAAAATAATAATAATAATAATTTATTTTTTTGCGAAGTTCCCAGGACGAAGATTTATAATATGATCTCTGATCAAGCACACAAGATGGAAAATACATGTACGAACCTAACTACCTCCATCAACCAGCAATGATGATTAAGAAACAAGCGACCATGTTTGCTAGATCAGCTATTGTACTCCCAAATACTGTGATGGAAAATTAGGGGAATGCAATGACGGTATAAATGACAAGGGCAGTGTCCAGTGTGGGGAATTAATGCAGAATAAATTTTGCCAGTGTTAATGGGTTTACAGTTAGTAGTTGTGGGAGAGTGTTGGAATGTCGCATTCTGTTATCTAGAACTAATATGCTTATGAAGAAGTTTACATAATTGATTTTTTTCCCTATGAAATGATTAAAGTGTTTCCTATACTAAAAATAAATGTTCTGTAACAAATCGTCACTTAAGTTCCCACATGTGCTATCTAATGGAGAATTAGATTTGTAGATTAGATTTTGTAGATTAAGATGTCTGGAGTCCAAAAATGTCATTAATTTTTTTTAACGAAATATTTTCCGAGTTATTCAAATTTGAAAAAACCTGAGCCGCGGCGCAATCAAAAACGGGCCGTGTCACTTTAGGAACGTCGTGACGTAGAAAGGTCTTCTCGTTCCTACTCCCTACGGAACCACTTAAGAACCGAGCAGCGAAATTGCACGTGCGTTGATTTTTGTATTATTTTGAGCTTTTAAAATATTTTTCTCCAATGGCTATTGAACAGGGTTTTACCAAAGCACAAAGAGATATTTTGCCAAACATTTCCGAAGATATGATAACCAATTTTTTCAAAGAAAATTTGGATTATTTGTCAGCTGAAATGAAAGGTATCAAAGCTGAAAAGTAGGATGTTTCCAAGATATTTAGTTATTTTTTTGTTTTAAAGGAAATAAAAAAATTATTACATATAGCAATAGCATAAATATGTTTTATGACTATATATTTTAAGAATAAAGTTTATGTGATATTTATGATATAGTAAAAGTCTGATAAAAAAGGACTAATTTTTAAAATCAAAACTTGGTATTCCTACTAGTAGATAATTCTTTTTCTCTATAGTTAGTTACATGCTTAACTATTTAAAAATATATTTAAAGGGGCTATTTAGTTAAATTAGAAGTTATTGTCGTATTAAAAATAAATGTTTAAACGTAAATTTTTGTTACCTTACCAGATAGCTTGAATAGTATACTTGAGTAGGGTCAAGTGGGGTAAGTGTGATAGGGTTTCTGCATTTTTCATTAAGAAAATTCGTTCTCTGCTTCAAGTAAATTCCAAATCCTAAAATTGGTAGTGATTTATTATAAGAAACATACATATGCAGAAAAAAAATTATATGTTTGAATTCTAATTTTAAGTGTACAAAATTTGCATTTCAAAATCCATTGCTGTTTTATCACACTTACCCCACATAGGGGTAAGTGTGTAAAAAGAAGACAGTTGCACTTAAATTCAAAAGCTCAAAACTTTCTTTAAACAAAAAATAAGGTCAATATTTCTTTTTAGTTTAATTATAAGTGGTCTAATGTTATATATTGCAAACTTTCAGATTTTTAGAATGATCTCCAAAGTTACAAGAGCTGTTTATCACACTTACCCCCAATCACACTTACCCCACTTGAACCTACTCTACTAATGTAAGACTTCTATTTTAATGTTCTGTACAATATAAGGCTACATTAGAATGTAAAATTATATAAAAGTGATTGTTTTATTAAAGATGAATATTATTAGTTTTAAATTTAAAAAACTTTATTTGTTTTAAGAACCTCACCAAAACTAAATAGTACTTCAATACTAATCACCAACTTTGATATTTCTGTTTCAATATTACATTCCAAAGGAACGAGGCCAAAGGAACGTTCTTTTTGAGATCCCTTTTCATAGCTCTGCACCATCTCAGTCTATCTTTTTTATTCCTCGGTACATTTAGAAATAGTTTGTCAGGAGTACAATATGGGAAGTATTTCCGCACATCGGCACAATACAGTACTTTTTAGAAGCAGTAATATTATAAAAATAAGCTTTGAAGAAAAGATATAAGAGAAGCGAAAAATCGAATACTGCAAAAGCTGTGTTCGCTTCTTCTCGGTGGGAGAAGACCTTACTACGTCATATCACGTGACTCTCTATATCGAATGAAAACCAAAACTGCCCTTTTATAAATTTAATTTAAAAGTAAAATACGAATCTGTAAGAAGAATGAATACATTTTTTATGGGTTTTAAGTCATTTAGAATCATTTATAAACAACAACAAAAATGTGATAATTATCCATTGTTGTGGAAGGATTAGATTTACAGTACGGTAACCCTTGGCGTGATTTTTTCGGATTTGGCGATAAATAATTTCTTTTGGAAACCATCTGACTTCGTCTGATGAATCGAATCGTTTGACTTCGCGACGATGACGTTTTCCGAACAGCCGGTGTTAAATGAACAAACACGTTTTTCTGCTCTTCCAGGTGTAGCTCTAATGCGACGATGATTCAAACCTATCCTAGCCTTTCCTATTATTTCGGTCTGGTTTACGGCCGACTTTTGGCGTGATTATGAAAAGTTTACCAAGGGTTACCATTCAATAAATTTCTACCGTTATGCAAAGTTAGATAGCACATGTGGGTAACTTAAGTGACGAAATGTTTCATTGTTTAAAATCCTTGCTTAAATAGTATAGTTGAAGTTAGAACGATGATATAATTCCCCAAAATTATTCAGATGTATTTTTGGATTTATTTAGAATTTTGTTGCTTATTTTCATACAATAACAAGACATGATAAACCAGATTAGTATGAATATAAATATTTCATTGTCTTTCAAATTAATAGTATACTTTAAGGGTATTTGGAATCAAATATTACAAATTTAATCTAAATCAAACTTTGACACGTTTTTTGATTCCATAAGTTCAGCAATTCAGTTCTTTAATTCAAGTTAGGCTTTCTAAAGTTATTTTACCACAGATGCGTGGAAAAAACTGCCGTTTTTTGGCAGTAATGACGTAAAGAAATTTCAATTTGTAGTATTTCAATATTTTTAGATTATAATCGGAAAATGCTCCTAATGCAAAATAGAGTACGCGCAATTTTTGGCGACTCATGAAAAGTAGATATTCAGATGTAACGAAGAAGCTTTAAAACTTGAAAGGTTGTATCATCATCTCCTGTTATTAGTGTCAAAAAAAATAATACAAAGGTCTTGAAGATTGAAATAGGAAATCACAACTAAAGAAGTATTTTAAAAAAGTATAAATATCGTTAATTTAAAAAAAGGCTGAGAGATTCATCGAATAAAAAAATAAAATTAAAAAATTAAAATAAATAAATAAGACTTTTTACTTTTCTTGAAGTCACAGCAATAAAAATAAAATTTTGCTGAAAATAGAATAAATTAATTCTTTTGTTATTATCGTTGATGAGCCTTATGAAAATTTTGATTGTGAAAAATTGTTCTGAAGATTTTATAAGATTTGAAGCCATCATCAGCTCACAATTTCATTTATATTCTGTACAAGTTGTTTTTCCTTGATAGGAGTAATATAGAAGGAAACAAACGAACAGGGGGGAAAATACGAATGCCATTTGCAAGCGACGAATAATTTTCGAAAATCGGGCGATTGGAACAGAAATAGAATTGTGCGTGGACGTGTATTTATTACTTTGAACAATTCTTTAAAATTAAAACTAGGGATGTGTTAATAGTTAAACTAATTTGTGTAACACTACACACATTTTTATTACCACTCAATGAACCAATATTTTTTAAAGATAATTATGTACCCTACAAGACAATTCCGCTAACTTTAAAACCTAAAACGTTCTATGGCAGCTACCATTTGTACACGCGTTATATTCTCAAAAACCTTATTATGACTTCCGACGGTACTGCGTATCAAGTACCGAATTTAAAATCCCCATATTTTTTTAGTTGAAAAGTAGAGCTTTTTCAGATAGACTGATGGAACAAAACAACTTTAAAAAAAAAACACTACTTTAAAATCAGCACCTGCCAAAATGTAAAAAAAAAATACAAAGTCTCCATTTGTAAATTTTCAAACCCTTCGCAATAATTTCATTACCTTAACTTGGATTTCATATTACTTAATTGAAGACTGGTTGGCTGATATATATATATTCAGGTTTGTGTGCTTGGTCAGAGACACGCTTCTAAACATTCGTTAAGTAACACAGACATAACACACACACGCAAGTGGGTCCATCTAATTTTTAGAGACAGAGGCCAACTATAGCATCACCAGAATTGACTTTCCACCCCCGGAGGTATTGATTTGGTATGGGAACGACGGATTTAACGTGCACACCAGTCACCATTATCGTACATGGGAAACTTCGGAAGGCAGAGAGACTCGAACTCGCAACCTAAGGGATGCCAGTCCAAGACGTTACCGATCAGGTTATCCCTAATTGAAAGTAAAATTGAAAGTAGGTGAAATAAAATCGGATACTTCACGCACAAATAATAAAAATTTAACTTGGAGGTGAATTAACCAAAATTTCCCTTCCGAAGCAGTGGTGATGTAAACCTAGATCGCTGCTATAGCAACGAATCTCATGATTATAAATCATTGCGACACCGAAATTCTTTCATTAATGGATGTCCAATGAGTTGCTTGTTTGTTATGTATCACCTTCGGTAAGGATAACTTAGATCGATTTGAATTGTAGTAAGTAATAAATAGGTATCTGAAAAGTTATGAATATCGAATTTTGAATCTGCTTTTTCTCAAAAATGTTATTGATGAGAAAAATGTCAATACGGTAGTGTTTATGGGCTTTTATTTTAATAAATGCTTCAGTTACTTAAATTTTTCCTGATGCATATATGTCATAAATAAGAAGTGTGTAACACTACATGACTCTCAATAATCATTCAATAAATAAATTCAAAATTAAAAGTTGTTATGTAAGATATAAAGAAATTTCAATAACTTTAAAAGCAAAAAAGTCTGATAGTAGCTGCACTTTGAGCAACGTGACCCTTCCAAAACGTGTAGAATGCCGACCCGGCCGCGCAATTTTTAAGGTGTCAGTCTTTAAAGCCTCTGGGCCCGGGTTCGAATCCCGATAAGGCATGGATGTTTGTGTTTGTCAAGTATATGTGGAGTACGTGCTCGTTAAATCTGATGCGTCTGAAAGTCCTGTGGGTGGTTATTGCGCAGTTTCCTACGAGTACAGGTCCCTGGAGACTATTTCCCTCCCCTACAGGGGCATTTTTAAATTGTGGGGGTGGCGCTCAATAGATGGCAGCATCTGTCGCGTAAGTGTGTGTTGTGTCTGTCTTACTTGACGAAGGTTTAAAAGCTGGTCCCTGACAAAGCACACAAGCCTGAAAATATATGTCGACCAACCAACCAATGTGTAGAAAGCATGAAATCTTTATTTCAGATTTTCAACCCCATTGCAATACTTCCATTCCATTTTATTTTGCAATTGGTAATTGAACGCAAAAACGTATAAGCTTTAATTTGATAAGAAATTCTTTGTATATAATATATGCCTTATCTTTTTTCATATAACATTTACATATTTCTTTTGAATTTAAGTAATTTTTCAACTAGAGTTTTCTTTTTATAGTTGCTACACCATAATATTTAGGCTAGAGTTTTAATAGTCCGAATAAATATGTAAGAACCAATTTTTATAGTTCTATGCATTTACATTTTTAAATACCAAATCTAAGATTCAATTCTTCGAATACCTAGAACAAACTACCCTTAACTTATGTATATATTTTTAATATCACATAGAATTTATAAACGAACACGTTTAACACACGTCAATCTTTTTATATAAAAAAACTCAAGACAAGTATTCTGCTTTTTTTTTTATCCAAACAAGGAAACTCACTTTTTACACCCTAAACTATCCAGATAAAGCAGAATAATCTCCCTCTCTTAAAGATTATCCTACATACATGAAAACGTTGGTAAAATCTCCCGGAGAGATTTTTTTCTGACATTCTCTGGCATTACAAAGGAGCAGTGTGTTGAGATATTTTTTTCATGACTTGGTGTTTTTTTTTTTTGCTTTTTTTTACATTGACCAATGATTAGTCAATGGATAGTTGCGGGTTTATTATAGTTGAAAAGAGCAGATAAAGGGAAAAAAGTTGTAGTTAAGTTATGCAAGTATTGAGACAACTGGTAGAATCTATATTTGTATTTCATTTGTTTCATTCATTTGTATCACTTATTTCATTCATTTGTATAATTTATTTCATTCATTTGTATAATTTATTTCATTTATTTGTAACATTTATTTCATTCATTTGTGTCATTTATTTCATTCATTTGTGTCATTTATTTCATTCATTTGTGTCATTTATTTCATTCATTTGTATCATTTATTTCATTCATTTGAATATTTATAAATAATTTCTTAAAAATCACATATTTGTCACATAAAAACCAAACAACACAGTAAAATTACCTAAACTGATCCCCCTGATGTATAATTTATTTTATATACGTTATAAAACCCTTTCTACAACAGATGTGTTGATATTTTTTTTCTTCGTCAGTTTTTTAATTAAAAATACAAATTTTAAAAAAGATAAACAAATTTGGTAATCACTTATTTCATCCATTCTAATTGTCCTTTTATTGATCACAAACGAAAAATCGAATTATTTCAGATAAATTTAATGCATAAATGTACAACGAAATTTCAAGCTTGAAAGGTGACCAGCACCAATCACTCGACTTTAATTGAAGTCTAGTATATAGGACCAGAAAAACTTGAATTGTTTTAAACAGAAATAATGAATGTTAACTATCGAGTACAATTCACTAAAATTCACAGACAAAATTATTTCCATGTATAGGTTTTATTTTTCTTGAAATTAGTACAAGTGATATAAGCTTATCAGTAATTTTTTTTTCTCCACATTTAAGGCAAAAGCCAATTCGATTTACACTCTGCCCTATTTTACACTGATAAATTTACGCTATTCAAATTAAATAAAACTAAGCAATTTAAAAAACCACAAAAAGTTGTTTGACACTCTGTCAGACAATTTTTACACCACTTCTGCCAACCACGCAGATTTTTTTATTTTGAATGTTTTCCTAAAATGAAAATAACTTCAAGAGGCTGCGACCTCTTTCGAAACTGTCGGAAAACATTCACACTTTTACTCGACATCATCGACATCTGTTGAACTCACTCAGGATTTTTTTTCTAGAATACTTTAAGAAATAAATCTGGCAGCAGCTTGGGACTACTCTTCCCATGATTCCTTCAGGCGATGTAAACAGAAAAAGTTTTTTTTTCCGCGAAATGTATTTCCAATGTGTTCTAACATTTCAATAAATGTTATCGAAGTATCCCATTTTCATTCTAAAATTTGAGTGACTTACTGTTGGAGAAGGAGACGGGTTTAGAATTGTCTAGAATTTAAAAAGATGTTCTTTTTTTTTCGAATATTTTGCCTGGAGATGCTTATTGACTGAAGATTTGAACTGAAATGCACAACCTTTTCATATTCAGTTAAGACAATGAATTATTTACATTGCAAAACCGATTATTCTTTTTTAAAATATTACGAATGCTTATTTAATTTTTTATATGATGCTTTTATTGCAGAAGATTAAACGGACGGACGATTTAATGGATTGGATTTTTGAATCCAGACATAGTGTGTTAAATATATATTAGAAGATATTAGAGGGTAAACTCTCGAATTTCATTTAATATATAAATTTTTTTAAATATCACTTAATTAAAAAAAGCTAAGCAAATCTTTTCAATATCTCATCGATAATTTTAGTCAATATACCATTGTGTACCATTAAAAACTGATAGCTTTCTATGATATTTATTGGAGTTATAGCATTTTGAGAACGTGTATGTTTACAAAAAAATATGAAATCAATTTAATTAATAGAATGTTAGTTGAACATGCAAAGAGAAGTTGAAATAAAAGGGCTTTTTATTCGAAAATATTGTTCCAATTGTTTTGAAACTTTGGAAAAGGGTACTAGAGGGCTTAAAAATGGTAGTTTAGTACCGCCAATAAGTCGGTAATTTTTATCAATTTTTAGATACTGAGTTTCTTTAAGAATCCGACTATAATTTCATCTCCAATTTATTATCCGGACAAAGATAATTCATTTCCACACACAAAACGGCTTCATCCACAATTTTACGCGTCCACTCTGTGTTAAACATCCATCAAACGTCATAACCACTGACCATTAATAATGGGCTTCCCGCTTAGGACCGACCGTAAAGAAATCGCAGAATGCTCTTATTGTTCGTGTATTTCTGGCCCGTGCTTACTTTGGCACAACAGACGTCGTAAAACGACTACGAGAAATCGAAATAGAAGGGAAATAAATTGATGTATTATCCGACAAATAAGGACAATCAGTTTCTTCTTTGACATTTTCCCCTATCCTTTTTGCTGTTATTAGGCTTAAGAGAGTTACTAAAGGATGAGTTCTGAAATCGAAGTACTTATTGGGTACAATAACAAAGATTTTTGGGGTGGATTACGGTTGTCTTAAAGGAACAAGAAATGTCCAAATTATTTCTGTAGGAATTACATATTTTTATTGTTGTTAAAAAATCCTCTTTTTTTGTCATTTTTTTCTTAATCAGATATTATGTTAGATATGAAGTAAATTGAAAAGATTTATGTAAGAGCAATCTAATGACATGAAACTAAAAAACATATTTCGGATAGGTAAACTGTAAACATTAATGGAAATAGAAATAATATTTATACAAACTGTAACTATGGTAATTTCTGATTCCTTGAACTCCAAAAAGCCAAAAAGGGGAGGGGCAATGGTTATGTAAATCGTATATCTCGATAAAAATTTTAGCTTTAATATATGCTTTAAAGTATTCTCTAACTTGGTCTTATATTCACACATTCATTATATATTAATATAAATAACCAAGGCATTATGCCCCCCCCCCGTCTATAAGTTTACCAAAATTCGCAGAATTGATATTGTACAGATACTGAAACTTGACATGAAATTTTTTAAAAAATCACAAAAAATACTTTCCGTATATTCCTTTATTAATGTAGAAAAGTTCATAAAACCTTTTTTGATTTTGAATCGAAAATATCGATACTCAAAATATTTTTACTTTGCAAGTAAAGACAATGAAATTATATTTTCTAGGAAAGCGGGACCATTAGGGCCTGGGTTAGAACAAACCGCAAACCTAAAGCTCCGCAGGCAAAAACACATAAAAGGTAAAAAAAAAAAACGAAGATACATTCCACGCAACTAATAAACATGCAGTTATAATTTTCAGCAATAAAACTTTCGACACCTCGAACCGAAAAAAATATTTCGAATTCTTATCTTTCTCGATGAGGCCCTTTAAAATCCGTTCCCTGTCTTGCCATAAAAAATACAATTCAATTCTCTCAAACACATAAATCGATAATTAGAATTTTAATTAACACACGATGGAGTTGGAATCCTAACTGCAGCCGTGCTTCCTCAGTTCATTATTCTATTCGACCGTGCTTCCCGCCTAAAGGTTACGAACCGCGCCGCCATGACACTAGAGTGGATTTCATTATGAAGAATGCGGAATTCATGGGCGAAAGATTGTTTCGCATTTCTATGGAGAATTGTGGGTGGACTGCTCTCTGCTTTGGACTGACTAATGAGATTTAGCTGCGAAGAATTAATTTGATCGAGTTCTTGTTAAAACTGTGTTCTTTTTTGACAGTTGCATAAAGGAAAGTGTGTTACTAATTGGGTTTTAGAGATTAAGTGATGGGGAATGGAGAATGAGACAAACGAACATCAATTATGTTTAAATTAACATACAAATAAAGATCTCAATCTATTAACATAATAACTTTAACATTTAATATAAAAACTACACCGTCATAGCACTCTACGTCTGATTTTTTTTCTAAGTTATTCTAAGAATTAATTAGAATGCTTAATTTGTGGACCTATTACAAGTAATTAGCTCGCGATTCATTAATTTCACTTTCCCTTTCAAGTGAGTTATATTGAAGATAGTCCTAACATATTCACTTAAAAAAAATCTTGAAGATTTTTAATAATTGGGTTTTAGAGATGTCGGGATTGAGAATGAATAATGTAGCAAACATTAATTCTCTTTAAATTAACAAACAAATAGAGATCTAAAAGCTATTAGGATTAATAAATTTAGCATTTAATTTGGTTTGCAAATCATTAATTTTAATTTCCTTTTAATGTAAGTTATATTGAAGATAGTCCCTTCTTACACAGGGAAAAAAGTCTCAAGGTTGTTCTTATGTATCGCAAGGACTCCTGGCCTTTTCACCTTCACATCGAAGAAGAAACTTTTATTTTCAACTTCACATCAAAGAAGAGACTTTTATTTTCAAATACAGAATATTTTGGTTGACAAAGGGCCCCCGGGTCTTTCCAGACAACACATAAATTATACAATCAAAATAATTAAGGAAAATTAAAGGTAAATTTCAAATTAACAGTCAATATCAGTACATTTTAAAAGTAACATTTCAAATTACACCCAAAGCCTTAAATCGTTCTCTCACCAGAAATCGTTTTTCCCCAGAAACATCAATAAAACCATTCAACATGTATCATTTTGGACAATTTAATAAAATTCTTCTTTTTAAGCAAACAACCCAATAGACCCAAACTTTTGTGGATAGAATCCAGCAGATGATTCCAGCAGTAACTGCTGGTAACATGTACAAAGAGCTCAGACTCTGAGCGTCAAAATAGAGCAGCTTATATGGTGCCATGAAAATGGCTCTCGGTTCTCGGGAACAGGCTGAGTAGGCAAAAAAGCAGCCCTGTCGAAAAAAAAGTGCAAACTAGCTACTCATCATGAACAATAGCTAGGAAATATCATTCCAAGGCTACATAAATGGAGATGAACCTCTTAGTCCCGGAGAAAATTTACAATTTTGTACCATTTGTTTAAGATGACACAAATAAGAGGATTAGTTTAACCTCTTAAGACCCGAACAAAATCCTACATGTATATTATTTAATCTAAACATACTTTTCATACAAATAAATGCTAAAAAGTATGTTTTGCAAATAAATTATTTAAAAAAATTATGTTAATATTACTTACGGACACGCCCTAAATAATAAAAATACACATTTTTTGTGCTATAAATGCAACAGAAAAGGCCGTATCACTTATTGTAGTAGATAGTTTTAACATTGATTTTAATGCAAAATACCTTTAAAATTAACTACTAAAACAACTTTTTGAAAAGTTTGGAAAAAATTTAAAGCAATTTTTTTTGAGAACTCAAATATCGTATTGACCCTCGTTCACATCAATTTTTTTATGAAAAAATGACTGATACCTGTAATCAAAGGCTGGAAAATGATATTTGGATCTTCTATTGGACCAGGTTAATTTCAAAACTAATAAACGTTTCAATTGTTGTGGGGATGTTTTAAAAAATGTCCCCAAATGGGGGTGTAGAGTCGCAAAAGGTTAGGGCAATAACAATTATGTATTGTATAACGTTTACCCGAAAGACCCAATCTAGCGATTAAATGTTTGAATGGAAATTCGATATTTTGTAGCGTCAGCGACATTTTGTTACCTATTACCTTAATAGCCTTGTCTGTCAGGATATAGATGACGTATGATCGTTTTTGACATCGAAATGTTTTGTAAGTATCGTAAATTTAATTTATGACGTCGTAAATCAATATCCGACATTAAATTAACGATGTCCAGAGTGATTTGTGTGCTGTTATCGTACTTTGAAAAATATTATCATGAAAGAGTATGCGAAGATACTTATGCCATCTTATTTCTGAAAAAATTACCATTGTCCCCATTTACAGTTGCATTCCAAGTGTCTTCGTTGAGAACTTAATTTAATTTAACTTATCATATTTTAAAAAGCCTGCAATGAGGTTGTTTCAGATGATGTAACTCACGTGTTTTCTTTGTTTGCGCTGCCAGATATTTCATTGTTATGGTTTCACTCTATCATGTGCCCCTTATATATTATTAAAGCTCTGTCCGTGTAACTTGTTTTTATTTTTGCAATTTATTAAACTAAAACTACCATTGTCCCCATTTACAGTTACATTCCAAGTGTCTGAAACGTTAATGTTATCAGAAATCTTTGATTTACATGATATTTTGTCTTGTGCGAAAAAATTAAGCTAAATTGTTGGGACTGACATTTCCTCTTAACTTTTTTTTAATTTGTTTAATTTTTAAGTTACTTTTTAGATAAGAATACTGAATTAGAACCTTTATTATTTCTAAGAAATATATTTTAAGCCTAGACTTAAAACAATCTTCAATGTAATACATTTTGAACAAAACTCTATAAATTTACGAATTTTAAAATATTGTTAAACTCTCACGTATCAAGAAAATATCTTGAGTAACAGATAATTACCTGGAAAACATAAAATTCTTAATTATTATACATTAATTACTAGACAGGTACTGTAATGAGATCCAATTAAAGCACCAAGACGCGTCTAAAAGAATGCGGAAAAAATTATAATTGCCAGTTTCAGAAATTGTTTTTAAGCTCAAGATATAGCAGCGCTCCGAAGCAATTGAAATTGAAGGGTACACGGTAAAAAACGATTGATTTTGTAGAGAAGTTTCCTTAGCAGGCCACTTTGGCGATGATAGCGAGTGATCGCCTAAACTTGATTAAGGGAATCAGTTCCTACCGCAGAGATCATAGTTAGAGTAATAGAGTGGCAGATCATGTGACCTCCAATGCTAACGACCGGACGCGTATGGAGCTCCCGGATGAGCCCCAAATGAAGCCAGTGTTGTAGGTCACGTGATCTCCGCCATAATACTTTAACTACTATCTCTGTGGTTCCTAGCTACCAAGATTCAGGCGATTGACGATTCAGATAAGAGAAGAAGAAAGAGAGAAACCGGTTTTCTGCATCAAAATTCAGCCAAGCAGACAATGCGGGCGTCCACCTAATAAATCAATCGGTTATTCCCGTGTACTCTTCAATTATGTTAACTGAGAAAGTTTTGCGCATTAAGTTTCAATATTAGGGACATTAATTACCTAAAACTACAATTAAAAGAATTTTTAGTTGTTTTTACTAGTCAATTTTGTTTATGACTGCAATATATTAAAGTTGAGTAATTAGTAACAGATGATGATTGTCCGGTTGGAAAATGCCAGGAACACTTCCTCGTATTTTTACGACTGGCTGTCGTGTAGCTTTAGTTGGAGACATTAATTCAACCTAACTTTGTAATTTTACGACATCGAACTAAGATTTTTACTTTTTCGAAAATGAAGAAGTGTTAGGTCATTTCCATTGTAACGAACTGGTTTAAAAAACAGGATGTTTACTACTTCACATCAGCTTCAATCGATGAAAATTATCTATCGCTATCGTTGCCGTCAACTTGTTAAAAGAGACGAAGTGCATGCTTTTCACATAAAATTATAATTTAACTCTCTAATTAAAAAAAAAAGAGTTTAAAAAACAATTTGACAATAAGTCGAAAGCTAGAAAAAGTATGATTAGTCCACCTGCTGAGTGGACTAATCATACTTTTAAAACTTAGGAAAGAACTAATGAGGCTAACAAAATATCTACCTGCTAAATCCAATAAGGGTATTAGCCACTGAAATTACAAAAATGTCACACACAAAAAAAGCGAAAATATGAACAAAACTTAAAAACATTTTCAGAAAATAGGGGACCTCCTAATATATTCTACTTATCCGAAGTTCGAGTAATCGAAGTTACAGCTCTCATCCTCTTTGCAGCCACTTAAGATGAGTCGACGTTGTTTGAAATATCCCTAAATAGGGTAGCCTAACCAGTAAATGAACGTTTAAGACGTCATGTTCGCCAGTGAATGAACACCAGGATATAATGACCAGGACAACACTGGACAATTTTAATGACAACTTTTTATTTAACTTTAAAAATTTTGTTAGCCAGACATATGTGCAAAAAAAAAAACTCTTGATAGGTTACTTATTATGAAGCATTGGTTTTTAACGAAACTGAAAACTTTTTTATCTGAAATCTTTTCAGATACACAGTTTTCTTAGAATAACGACTGGAACTTAAGGTAGGCGAATACCCAAAATTCTAAAATTTTTATTATTTGCTTAATCTTTTCCAAATTTGGCATAGTGATAAGTGAGTAAGTTTTACATTAATTTACCTGAAATTTTTTACAGATGCTATTTCAATACATATCTGTGCCATGAACCTCTAATATCTGGTGTATATATGCAAGTTTTTTTTTTAAATGTCCAAGTGTAAGTTAATCGGAAAAAATCCTTTTTTTGTGGTTAATTTATAACAATTTTCTTAATAACTTCTTTTCTTGTAATTTGTATGTAACTCTAGACTCGGTCATTGCATGCATCAGTTCAAAACGAAGAATTTAACACATTATTAATGTTCATAGGAGGAAAATTCAATGTAGTAGACTTGTTAGCGTAAACCTCTTTTTTTAGTTGAAAAACACCGTTTAAAATAAATAAATTATATTTAAATAAGAAAAAATGCCTAAATAGTATTATTCATTATATATGAAATCACCATGCCAAATTTGGAAAAGATTAAAGCAATTGTAAAAACTTTAGAAACGTAGGGAATTTTGGGTATTCGCCAACCTTAAATACTGTTACCAATACTCAAAATAACAAATATTATTACTAAATTGTAATTGTAATCATTTCACGTAGTCTCGAGACAATTATTTATGCTATGAGAGCAATGGCCCCAAATTTTAGTACCTACTCTAACTATTTTATTTTTACAAAGAAAGGATAATAATTAAAGTTTATATTTATTTCGTATTTGTCCTTTTCTTTCTTACAACTATTCTATACATGCTATTAATGTAACGTCATGGAAGGAATACGTAGATTGGACAATATTAGCTCAGAAAATGCTTGTTTAAAGGCCCATTCACGATGCTATAGACAGTACAACTAAAAATCCTTTACCTCTTCCTTATTTCCTAAAAACGTAACGGCACCACCAATTGGGTATAAAAATATAATAAGCTAGAGAAAGCATTCGAGAAATATAAAACGTTTAATTTGAATATTGGTAGCTAGTCGTATACAATAAAACAAATCATAAAATACACTTGTATTCTGAGACAAACGTTCTGCACTCTAAAACTATCTTTATGCCTGGGACATAAGTGCTACCATTAGGAAATTCCCATGCTCTGTAAACTTCCATTTTCCAAAATATATAACATAAAAGCTCCTTGACATCGTAAACAACCAAAAACTCTGAAATTTTCAAGAGAAAAGACATAATTTTTCAAGTTTAAGTCTCTATTATCCGAATCCGGATACATCGTTGCGATTATTGTAAGCATTATTTATTTTTTTAAATTTACGAATGGAATTACAAGAGTTTTGCCGTGTTACTTGTTTGTATGGTAACGAAACTTTACAGATGGTAAGTATAGCGTATAGTTTTGTTTTTTGAGAGGGATCGTGCGTTGTATAGATATGATGTTTTATTTTTTGTAAGATCCATCAATAAATAAATTTTAAGTCACAAGAGATTTATCTTCATGTATAAAAATAGCGTTATAACAACAGCAAAAACTTAGACAAAAAAGTATTAAGTATTTATTCATTAATAATAGTTGCCATATACTGCAAAAAATAAGTCAATTTTACAACCAAAAATCATATATTTATAAAAAATGGTATTTTTCTGTACAAATATATAAAACAAAATATAATTGCTAAAATATATTGTAAAAGTAACTTAACTCAGATGTAGTGTAAACAACAACGTTTATTTGTGACCCTGGGTTTATATACATGGTTATGACAGACAGATAACAGTTAACCAGTTAGATTGCGATTTACAGATAAGATTATATCAGTCACGACTTCGTGACGTCTTATATCAATATGACATCCCCTCTTTTGAATATAAAATACATTTGTGACTGGAAAATTAGACTGAAAATTATTATGTTTAAACTTTGAATAAAATGTTTAAAAGTTCTCTAAAATCAGTAATACAGAATTTCTCAAAATCAGCAATACAAAATAATCATAACACTAAAATACAAAATCAGCAATGCAAAATAATCATAACACTAAAATACAAAATGCAACTCTGCTAATACACAATACAACTCTACTAACTCTACTACCTAAAACAAATTTTATTCAGGATCAGGATATCTATTAGGCATCTTAACCACTCGACCCGATCTGGTAGTAATAGCTTCTGCAGGACAAGAACAAGTCACTGGAATTGTCTCAGTTCCGGAGATACTAGAATCTGAAACATTAGAGTCATTATTAGTGGACATTGATTCATTATTAGTGGACACTGATGTATCTGGCGAAATTTCCGAGCCAGGAGACGTTTTATCCGGACGGAGAAACCATGAATTACGGCGAAACGTTTGTCCCTCAGAGGTCTTTACGATGTAAGACCTAGCAGTGGGACCAGGTGACATAATCACTGCGGGTTTCCAGTTTCTGTTCCTCACCCGCAAGAGCACTCGCTGACCAATGAAAAGAGGTGGCTGCTGCTTAGTGCCTCTATCGGCGTACTGCTTTTCTAAATTTCTTCTCTCTCGAAGCTTATTGGGAACATTCTTTATTAGTTGGGGCTTCAATAGTTTCTCCTCAATGAATAGAGTACCCTTTGTTCTTCTGCCCATCAGTCTTTGAACCGGCGAACCTAGATTTCCTCTGGGAGTGTTGCGCTGGTTCAGCAGCGCTAGCTGAACATCAGATCTTTCAGCCACACAATTCCTCAGCAGGAGCTTTGCTTCCTGAACATACCTTTCGGCCAGACCGTTTGAACGTTTGTGATGAGGACTAGACGTTTGAATGGAAAAATTCCAATCTTCAGCAAACTTCTTAATCTCTCTAGATATCAGTTGCGTGCCTTCATCACACAATAAGGTCTCGGGGACTCCGTGCACTGCAAACCAACTTTTCAAGCATTTTATTACACTAGCTGTAGTAATATTAGGTAGCACAGAAAAATCAAAATATCCAGAGTAACTGTCCGCAATGACCAGATAGTTGACTCGCTCAATTTGGAATATGTCTGACCCAACGATTTGCCAAGGTCTGTGAGGAATCCTATGGATTAGAATCGGTTCTTCAGGTTTGTCCTTTTGATGGCGCTGGCATGTTTGGCATTTATCAACGTGATCTGTGATATCCTTATTCATACCGTACCAATATACATTTTCACGAGCTCTACTCAATGATCGTTGAATTCCTAAATGACCAAGATGAATGGTTCTCATGGTCGCGGCTCTAAGAGAAAGGGGAATTAAAACTCTGCTTCCCCTAAAAATCACCCCATCGTAACAGGCAAACTCATCACGAAATGACCAATATTTCTTTAGACTTTCATGCACATCGTCGATTTTTGTGGGCCAGCCCGATTTAATAGTTTCAACCAATTTTGATAGTTCTTCGTCATTTCTAATAGCCTCTCTAAGTTCAACAGACTTTTCATGAGTCATTGGTACCACAAGATGAACTTCAATGTTCATTTCAGGAGTTTCAGTTTCGTACGACTCACAGTCTCGGCTCAAGGTGTCAGAGATGAACATTTCTGTTCCTTTCTTATATACAATTTCTGGCCTATAAGACATAATGTCAAACATCAGTCGCTGCAATCTGGGTGGTGCACAATGAAGTGGTTTCCGTGCAATAGACGACAGCGGCTCATGATCAGATTCTACTGTCAAATGTTTGCATCCCCAGATAGTCCAGGCAACGAAGGCTGAAAAAAGGGTCTAGAGGGAAAGTTTTGGAACACAATTTTTGACTTCATAACTTTGTTTAGACTAGTTAGGAGGTAAACATATCAAAAGTCCCCGCCCCTAGCCCCTGTGCTGAAGGGGGGGAGGGGGGGTTGAATGTCCCATTTTTCGGTTTTTCGCTTATATCTCGAAAACTATGAGTTCTAGCTATATAATTGTAATACACAAAATGAAAGCTGATTAAATTTGCTACAAGCTGCACCCCTCAAGTGTTTTAATATCTTGTATAGTTTTCGAGATATCCGCTCTTGAAAGTCAGTAATTTTGGAGAAAACACTTCTCCCCCTCATTTTTCCTCTTTTTTTGACCGGATAACTCTTTAATAATGCAACGAAACACTAAATTTTGGCCCTAGAGTGGTAGAGAATTTAATTCTTTTCAATAATATATCTTATTTTACCATTTTATCTATTTTCCTTCACATTTTAAAGCGGTTTCAGTGTTGAGTGAAGAGGGTACTGGCAGTCCCATAGAGCTAATGCATAAGTTTTGAAATCGCAACTTTTGGAAAACAATTGCTTTTCCATAGTATTCCATTTTCACAAGGTATTAGAATCCTCATAACATCAATTTAACACAAAATTGAAAAGAAAATAGCATCCGGTTATTTAATTATTAATTAATAAAGTTTTTAAATAGTGGCGCCATCTGCTGTATATGTTTGACATTTTAACATTTCAAAAATATATAATTAAATTACTAGAAAATATTTTCGTTTCAAGTTTGTTTCATTACAATGTTATGTTGATTCCCGTACCTGGGCAAAAAGGGCTAACATGGCAAAGCAATACATCTGTGGAAGTTGTTATTCCAAAACTGATGCATTAGCTCTATCGGACTGACAACCCCTCTTATATACACTTATTCTATACTGAACGTCTAAATACCACTGATACTCATTTTGTAGGCACGTTGTTACTTTAATATTTTATCTATTTTATTTCATTCGTCAAACCCCAGTGGGAAAACTGTCAGATGCTATTCCTGTTCTTCATCTTCGGAGTCAATTTGAGGGACCCCTTTGATGCTGTTCCAATGGTAAGTTTGGCATGCTCTAGGACCTTTGAGGCTTGCTATTTTTGCTGCTACACTTGAGCTGGCACAGTCTTTCTTGCATCATCCGAACATAATTTTCAGAACATCGTCATGTGCTGCTGCTAACTCACTGTGCACTGGGACCAGCAGAAGCGCTATCGACTCAAGAAGTCGCAGTCGGTTGATATCCTTTTCACTGAAGACCCCAAGATAAACGTCAAACAAGATGATTTTCTGTTAAAAACTTTAAATAAAATAGTCTCATCAACATACTTAAGGTGTAGCTTGAGGACAATTGGATGTAGGAACCTTCGAGCAGAAAGTAATGTGGACGTTCTGATAGTGGATACGGCATACGGCTTTGATAATGTCGGAAACAACACAGATACTTATTTTGCAGGCACGTTGTTATACTTCAATATTTTGTGTCGACCTCATAGTCCTCTTGATGGCTACAGCTGATGTGCATAAAGAAGGACATCGGTTTCATGAAGCCTGGGCGTGGGAAGACAAAGGATTTTTTTATTCTCATCCCTAGAGTTACAGCAACTGAATTTCGGACGTGTTATTTTTGCAAACACAATAGCTGGATGCGACACTACATCTTTCACATTTCGAAAAAGCAGGATTGCATTTGCGAAATTGTGTACGAAGTCGTCAGAGGTTCAGAAAGCAGCAGTGGCCTTTTCATACCCTTCCTTAACCACCTATCAGGTACAAAAAGCAGGCAATACCTGCATCTTGAGGTGTTATGGGGCTCCAACGAAAGAGGCCTTCCCCAATGCCTCAGGTATAATTCATTCTTGAAATCCGGAGCCACCATCAAGCCTGATATATCGTCTTCTTCCCACCGAGGAAGCAGTAAAACTGTATTTCCTCCGAATAATACACCGAGATGAGCTGTGGCTGGGAAATGACCTGCCTCCTACTTGTGTATGATTGGAAGATTGAGAATAACTGCCTGATGGTCAAAGTGCACAGTGAGGTAGCAGCAGAACCTGACGATATTATGAAATTAATTTTCTGCAGATACATGAAAGTCTGTGCCAGCTCAAACTGTAGCTATAAAAAAAAATCAAGTCTCAATTGTTCCTCAGAATGCCAAAGTTCCCAGGGGACTAGCCTCAAAAGGGTCTCCGAAGTTGACTCCGAAGATGAAGAAGAACAGGGGGATCATCTGACCGTTTTCCCACTGGGGTTTGACGAATGAAATAAAATAGATAAAATATTAAAGTAACAACGTGCCTACAAAATGAGTATCAGTGTTATTTAGACGTTCAGTATAGAATCAGTGTACATAAGAAGGTTTGTCAGTCCGATAGAGCTAATGCATTAGTTTTGGAATAACAACTTCCACAGATGTATTGCTTTGCCATGTTAGCCCTTTTTGCCCAGGTACGGGAATCAACATAACATCGTAATGAAACAAACTTAAAACGAAAATATTATTTAGTTATTTAATTATATATTTTTGAAACGTTAAAATGTCAAACATATACAGCAGATGGCGCCACTATTTAAAAACTTTATTAATTAATAATTAAATAACCGGATGCTATTTTCTTTTCAATTTTGTGTTAAATTGATGTTATGAGGATTCTAATACCTTGTGAAAATGGAATACTATGGAAAAGCAATTGTTTTCCAAAAGTTGCGATTTCAAAACTTATGCATTAGCTCTATGGGACTGCCAGTACCCTCTTCACTCAACACTGAAACCGCTTTAAAATGTGAAGGAAAATAGATAAAATGGTAAAATAAGATATATTATTGAAAAGAATTAAATTCTCTACCACTCTAGGGCCAAAATTTAGTGTTTCGTTGCATTATTAAAGAGTTATCCGGTCAAAAAAGTAGAAAAAATGAGGGGGGAGAAGTGTTTTCTCCAAAATTACTGACTTTCAAGAGCGGATATCTCGAAAACTATACAAGATATTAAAACACTTGAGGGGTGCAGCTTGTAGCAAATGTAATCAGCTTTCATTTTGTGTATTACAATTATATAGCTAGAACTCATAGTTTTCGAGATATAAGCGAAAAACCGAAAAATGGGACGTTCAACCCCCCCTCCCCCCTTCAGCACAGGGGCTAGGGGCGGGGACTTTTGATATGTTTACCTCCTAACTAGTCTAAACAAAGTTATGAAGTCAAAAATTGTGTTCCAAAACTTTCCCTCTAGAACTCTTCGTTGCCTGGACTAAGACATATTGGTGAAATTTGAGACAACCAAACTTTATTGCATAAGCTTCTTTTTCTATTTGAGAGTAATTTTGTTGTGTTTTATCTAAAGACTTTGAAGCAAACGCAATGGGTCTGCCATCTTGCAGTAATACAGCGCCAACAGAGTGCTTACTGGCATCCACTGACAACACCACAGGAGCATTTACATCGTAATACCTCAAAGTCGGTAAATTCATCAGCTGAGATTTAAAAGTTTCAAAAACATCTCGATGCTCTTTTTCCCAACTCCATGCAACATCTTTTTTACACAACCTTCTCAAACTGTCACTGGTCTCAGATAAATTAGGTAAAAACTTGGCGAGATATGTAATCATACCGAGGAATCTTTGTAGACTTTTTACATCTGATGGTTCTTTTAGGTCCCTAATGGCTTGAATTTTCTCTGGATCTGCTTTTAACCCTTCAGACGTGACCAAATGTCCCAAGAACTTCACATTATTCACTGAAAAAACGCATTTTTCATTATTCAAAGTCAAATTAGCATCTTTAAAAATACCAAGAACTTTAGCTGTCAACTTTTCTACTGCCACTTTAGTTGGTGCATGAATAAGAATGTCATCCATAGCCACCTCAACACCCTTCAGACCAACCAGAAGATTCTCAATGACCTGTTGAAAAACCTCGGGTGCTGACGCTAACCCCATAGGCATCCGTAAGTAGGAATACCTGCCCCAAGGAGTAGCCATAGTCAGATAAGAACTCGACCTTTTAGTCACAGGTAATTGCCAAAATCCCTTTTTACAGTCAATCAACGAAAACCACTTAGAATGACAAATTCGAGAAGCAATTTCTTCTAAGGTGTTCAATGGGTGATGACGTCTCTTTAAATTTTTATTTATGCTAGAAGGATCGATACACACCCTAAGTTTACCTTTCTGTCTTACCACTACCATAGGTGATACAGCAGGGGTGGGTTCTCTCACTGGAACTATAATACCCAGTTGCTGCATTCTATCTAGTTCAACTTTGACATCATCACGAATAGCATGAGGGATTCTGCTAGCAGGGAAAATCTCCAACGAAGCATTGTCAACTAAATCAATGTCATAAATAAAGTTCTTAATACAACCAAACTCTTCTTCTTGTTTTATTAATTTTTCTGAAAGGCTTATACTTTCTATTCTTTTAATTAATTTTAACTTAACACAAGTGTCTTTGCTAATGATGGTTTGGAAATCACTATCCACAACCAAAAACTTTAAGCAATAAGTGTCAGATTTAACTTTTACATGTCCTTGACATTCACCAGCTACTTTTACTGAACTGTTATTATACGTAACAATGTATCTAACGGAAGATGGTATTACCTTCAACCCGGCCTGTCTCGCATTCTTCCGGGCTAATACGTTGCATTGTGCCCCAGTGTCTAATTTGGCCTTAACCACAAACCCGTTCTCAAAGTGCAAATCTTCGTACCATGACAACTCGGCAGACTCATTGGCTGATAAGGCACTAACTGTAAAATTTTCGGATTTTTCCGTTTCTGTGGCTTCAGTATACAACGTAGACACTTGTTTAGCTTTACAAAACCGTACAAAATGACCAGTCTTCTTGCAACCGTGACATATTTTGTCAAATGCCGGACATTTTTTCCATGCATGCCTTGTGCCACACCTTCCACAAGACCTGTTTGGTATCTTGTCAGTGGGTTCATTCACAGCAGCAGAAGATCGCCTTGGTCGAACCAAATCAACTTGAACTGGATCTGCTTTCAAAGACGACAAGTGTGATCTAGATTGCTCGGCAGCTCTGCAAAACTTTACAGCGGCATCCAAGGTTAGGTCGTCAACCGATAACAAATGACTTCTGTCACTATCACTGTAAACACCAATTACAATTCGGTCTTTGATAAGGCTGTCTTTTAGAGTGCCGAATTCGCAAGACTGACTTTTTGTTAGCAAATCAGTATAGAATTCTTCGAACGCTTGCGAAGCACCTTGTACAACCTGGTTAAATATAAACCGTTCGTATGTCACATTGGCCTTTGGAATGAAATATTTTCTGAACTGCTCTTTCAACGATTTCAAATTTGCCTTCGTTTCTTTAATAAAAGTGTTATATATCGATAACACCTCTTGGCCAATCGCTGACATAAACATAGCTACCTGAACATTGTCGTCCTTTTTTGAGAGTTCTACCACTAGTTCGTAAAATTCAAATTGTTGTAACCAATCCTCCCACACTTTCTTGGGTGCGTTGCCGGTTTGAAGGCTTATTGGAGGAGGCAATCTCGCGCTAAGTGCGGCCATAATTCAAGTACAGGGATTACAATTATGAAACGAGCCACAATTAAACACAAGTTCACACCTACAACTTTTCTAAAAACATTTTAAAATCGCTATTCTTTCGGCACCATGTAAAAGTAACTTAACTCAGATGTAGTGTAAACAACAACGTTTATTTGTGACCCTGGGTTTATATACATGGTTATGACAGACAGATAACAGTTAACCAGTTAGATTGCGATTTACAGATAAGATTATATCAGTCACGACTTCGTGACGTCTTATATCAATATGACATATATAAAAAAGTTTTTTTTCTGCTTTTAAGAACTATTAATAGACAGCCTCATAGCCACTTGAACAATTGACATCGTAAACAATTGAAAACTCGGAAATTTTCGAGAGAAAAGGCAACTTTTCAAGTTTTGGTCTCGATTGCCCGAATGCGGATACACCGTTGCGAGTGTCCTAAACATTATTTTTCATTTTTAAATTCAAGAACGGCATCACAAAAGTTTTGGTTTGTTGTGGTAGTTTTGTAAAGCAACGCAGATGTACTGATTGGGCTTGTAGCATGTAATTTGTTATTAAAGGACGCGGTACCCGAAAATTGGGCAAAATATCAATTTTACAGTTTAAAACTTCTTATTATTTACAATCTTTCTGAACATTTACTGAAAGTTTCATAATGATATATTTTTTAGAAAAAAAGTTATTAAATATTTTCTAGAGTAATTCCTTCAAGTTTGAATACATATTTTGCCTGCCTTAAATTTTTTTTCTCTGTTTCGCGTGTTTCAATTCTTGTGTTTAATAAATCCTTGAGGTTTATTTTGCTAATTAAGTTAGGATTTTGAAATTTTTACCATGTGTTCTTATATATGTGGTACACAAAAATGTGCATGGTATAAGTTCTACTATGTATAGTTGTTTTTTTAATGTCAAATTCAATAATTTGTAATTTTATTTATGATTTTCACTATAAATGCAAAAATGCATGTTACTTTTTAACTGTAGCTCACATTTTAAAATCCATTCACAGTTCTTGAACACATAGGTTTGGTTGAGTTATTCTCAAAATTGAAAGAGGAGTAGCATTTTAAAAAAGTTCAATATTTTGACGACTTTCTTTAAAATAAATGAAAAAATACTTGTAAATATGGATTTTTATTGCTAGACTGTATTGCTGACTTTTACTGCTGCTGTTTTTATTGCAGCAGTAGCACTGATATGGTCCCCCGATGGTAAAAAAAAAAGAGGACGGCCCAAACTAACATTTAGAAAAATGGTGGAAGACGAGAGGAACCAGGCTGGATCACTGTAAAAAAATCAGGAACGTTACTGGGAAATAATGGACAGCTGAGCTGCCCAATTTTTACCAGTAATGTTTCTGGAATATATCAGTAACCTTCCCCAAAAAACATAGAAACAATCCCACTTAGAGCCAGTAACTTCTCTGGAAAATACCTGGAACCTTTCTGGAAAATAACTGAAACCTTTCTGGAAAATACTAGGAACCTTTCTAGAAAATATCTGGAACCGTTGTGGAAACTGAGCGGGCACCTAACGGAACTTCGAGCGACATAGTATGATGAAGCCGTCGGGACTTTGGACTCCACAGATTTAACACGTCGGATGCTGAGGACGCGCGAGCGCGTCTCGTGGTTCCGATTCATCGATAACAGCACATTCTGATAAAATTCGTAGTGATATTTCGCCAACCGTTCTTAAGAGTTCAAGTTCGTTTGATTACTTGATAAACATGGTGGTCTAGTGGTTACACACGTAACTGTAGTGTAAGTCACGATTTAAGAGGAGATCAAAAGATTATTTAATTAAAAAAATAATCAATTTAAATCAAGTACATTACATTATTTAGTTATAATGGGTGTCGATCAACTATTCCCAGAAACATAACATAGAGTGGACTGCGCATTAATAGTAAAACAGCTTAGGGATGGAAAACCAAAACCGGTTTTCAAAAAACCGGTGGTCCCGGTTTTGACTGAAAACCGGTTTTTTTTGTATGAGGGCCCTTGGAACCGAAAACCGGTTTTTTTGGGAAAAACCGATGGAAAATGGAAAACCGGTTTTTTCTGGAAAACCGCCATCCCTTGCAGATTAGCATTATGTCCTAAACATCATAAATCGCCAAGAGGGGAAAGGTTGCTACATATGGCAACTTAACGCTACCGTTTCGTTACGAACTATTCCAAATTGTCGCCAGACCTGAATATCAGCTAGCAAACCGAAGTGGAGACTACCATCAATACCCAAAGTCACGTGGGTTTCTACCAATCACGGCAGCTTGAATTTTTTTTAATGTTTTTGCAGACGATTTTTTGAGCATTGTTGGTATTTTTCTCTTTTGGCTTTTATAATAAATATTTAATTACATTCTTTTAATCTCTGAGCATGAATCGTGAATGTTGTACTCTTAATTCAGTAACGTTTTGTGCAAGATGCCAAATGCTTGTGAATTCCTAATTGTAATAAGAGGGGTATAAAAAAGGATCAGTCACACTTCACGGGTAAAATTTATTTAGTTCTGCATACTTTTAGTAATTGTGTGTTCTTCATAAACTATAATTTCTATCGAGGGAATTTATTCTAAAAGCTCTTTTATACTGAAGAATCATATCCATGATTAAATCAACGTTGTTAGAACACTAATTATAATAAATATTTTGGGCCAAGTCAATTAAATTAATGGTCTGAACATTAGACAGCTTAGAAGTAGAATATTTTTTTACAATTTGGTCAAAACGAAACCTGATTTTGCAATCGTGTTTGAGTTATTTATATTTAAAAAGTAGAACATTTGCTGAATTTGGAATATATTGATGTGTTTTAGAAAGTTGATTTATTCCAGGTGAAATAAAGGAAGAAGCAATATTTCAAAAAAAAAAAATTGATTTTTTTTTTAAATCGGACCGTTAGAACGAAAGTTATAGAGACGGCAGAAAATGTTCACCATGTCAATTACCAACTTATATTACAGCAACACTCTACATAAACCTACTAATGTTCTTTTAAATTAATTTTTTATCAAGAGTCCACATTCAATTGTTCAAGTAATCTTAAATAGACGCACAAAATCAAAGAAATAATCTGATATCTATTAAGAGGATCTTAAAATACTAGCGATTCATCCTTGCTCCTTTCCAAGCTTCTTTATCATAACATTAGATTGTCGGCCTCTGTGTTCAGGTCGTTGTGGAAAAACTCGCCAAATGGTAAACTCGCCATAGATGCGAGCCAAACGCGACACAGTCATGTGACTGTGTAAGTTAGATGTTTAGGACACTTTAGGTTTGCCAATGCGCAGTCCACTCTATGTTATGTCTCTGACTATTCCACAATTTTTTTTTCATTTAATGTTAAAAGTTGTAGTGATAATCCTTTTTACAAACTTTGAATTACACTACAGACAGGATAATTTGCAATCCCCTCTTCAACTATCTAGCTATAAAAAAAGGCAACTAGTCTATTACATTTTTAGCCTACTTTTCTTTTTTTTTTAATTCGAAGAATTAAAAAAATAAAAAAAGTAGGTATTGACATGCGGTCGATGTCCGTCCGTCCGTCCGTCTGTCTGTCCGTCTGTCCGTCCGTCCGTCCGTCTGTCCGTACCCCCCTTCCAAAATCAGTTCAATCCATCCGATCTTAAAAATTCTTTTTTTGTTGGAAAGCTATGACCTCAGAGACCCAACTTTCATACTTTTTGTCCGTCTGTCTGTACGATCGGACGGACATAAATCTACTATTTGTCGACGAATTTCCCATTGAACTAGCATTAAAATTCAATTTCGAGTCATTTAAATCGCTGGATTTAACTACAAATGCTACGGACAATTGAGATACGTCAAAAAATTCAGCGCATCGAAATGAGAATACATTGAAACTTTCAGAAAAGAATTCGAATTCTAAGTACTTCAATTATTTAAAAAACTGCAAAGTTAAATGCTCATTTAAAAAGCATAGGAAGCCATTTTTAGCCTACTTTTCTTTTTTTTTAATTCGAAGAATTAAAAAAAAATGAAAAAGTAGGTATTGACATGCGGTCGATGTCCGTCCGTCCGTCCGTCTGTCTGTCTGTCCGTCCGTCTGTCCGTACCCCCCTTCCAAAATCAGTTCTATCTATCCGATCTTAAAAATTCTTTTTTCATTAGAAAGGTATAACCTCAGACACCAAACTTTCATACTTTTTGTCCGTCTGTCTGCGCGATAGGACGGACATAAATCTACTATTTGATGACAAATTTCCCATTGAATTAGCATTGAAATTCAATTTCGAGTCATTTAGATCTCGCTGAATTTAACTACAAATGCTACGGACAAGTGAGATACGTCAAAAAATTCAGCGCATCGAAATTAGAATACATTGAAAATTTCAGAAAAGAATTCAAATTCGAAGTACTTCAATTATTTAAAAAACGTCAAAATTTAATGCTCATTAAAAAAGCATAGGAAGCCATCTTAATTAGAAATAAATCACCATTGCCATCACAACAATTGCTTGAGAAACTTTAATTCTTTTAGACAATAAATTAAAATTAATTTATTTTTGAGACATCGATCAACTTTAGATGACGTCAAATATATATTTCACTACGAATCTATGTATGGTGATATAAATTGTGTTCATTCTATTTAAAAGCGAGGAATATTACATATTTATTACATTTTATTACATTTTATTCTTTGAAATATAAATTTTTGCAAACGATTTAAGTTATAATTATTTAATTTTCGAAATAAAATAAATGAAACCAGCTGAATTTAGCAAGTAAATGTTTATTGAGGAGTATTTTTTCGGTTTTTGTTCTACGAAAAATTAAATATTTATTTATAATTGCAAATAAAGCTGTGTTTAGTGCTGTGTTTAGTGAAAGATGCTGTGTTTAGTTATATGCTGCGTTTAGTGAAATTTATTTTAAATTTAATGTGGAAAAACGGTTGTTTATGTCACTTACTGTTACGAACCCAGTTTTTTCAAGATAAGAATTTTAGTAAGTATTTAAGTAACAGGAAAGTAGGCTATTTTAGTTCTTTAAGAACTTCTTGTTAGCCTACTTTTCTTTTTTTTTAATTCGAAGAATTAAAAAAAAATGAAAAAGTAGGTATTGACATGCGGTCGATGTCCGTCCGTCCGTCCGTCTGTCTGTCTGTCCGTCCGTCTGTCCGTACCCCCCTTCCAAAATCAGTTCTATCTATCCGATCTTAAAAATTCTTTTTTCATTAGAAAGGTATAACCTCAGACACCAAACTTTCATACTTTTTGTCCGTCTGTCTGCGCGATAGGACGGACATAAATCTACTATTTGATGACAAATTTCCCATTGAATTAGCATTGAAATTCAATTTCGAGTCATTTAGATCTCGCTGAATTTAACTACAAATGCTACGGACAAGTGAGATACGTCAAAAAATTCAGCGCATCGAAATTAGAATACATTGAAAATTTCAGAAAAGAATTCAAATTCGAAGTACTTCAATTATTTAAAAAACGTCAAAATTTAATGCTCATTTAAAAAGCATAGGAAGCCATCTTAATTAGAAATAAATCACCATTGCCATCACAACAATTGCTTGAGAAACTTTAATTCTTTTAGACAATAAATTAAAATTAATTTATTTTTGAGACATCGATCAATTTTAGATGACGTCAAATATATATTTCACTACGAATCTATGTATGGTGATATAAATTGTGTTCATTCTATTTAAAAGCGAGGAATATTACATATTTATTACATTTTATTACATTTTATTCTTTGAAATATAAATTTTTGCAAACGATTTAAGTTATAATTATTTAATTTTCGAAATAAAATAAATGAAACCAGCTGAATTTAGCAAGTAAATGTTTATTGAGGAGTATTTTTTCGGTTTTTGTTCTACGAAAAATTAAATATTTATTTATAATTGCAAATAAAGCTGTGTTTAGTGCTGTGTTTAGTGAAAGATGCTGTGTTTAGTTAGATGCTGCGTTTAGTGAAATTTATTTTAAATTTAATGTGGAAAAACGGTTGTTTATGTCACAAACTGTTACGAACCCAGTTTTTTCAAGATAAGAATTTTAGTAAGTATTTAAGTAACAGGAAAGTAGGCTATTTTAGTTCTTTAAGAACTTCTTGTTATTAGAATTAAATCACCATTGCCATCACAACAATCGCTCAAGAAACTTTAATTCTTTTAGACAATAAATTAAAATAAATTTATTTTTGCGACATCGATCAGTTTGAAATGACGTCAAATATATTTCACTTTGAGATTCTGCATGTTGGTATGCAATGTTTTCATTATATTTAAAAGCGAGAACTATTACATATTTATTCCTTGAAATATAATTTTTTGCAAACGATTTAAGAAATGATTATTTAATTTTCGAAATAAAATAAACGAAACTTGCCGAATTTAGCGCATAAATGTTTAATATAGAATTAATGCTGTGTTTGGCGCCATTTTACCTGTTCAACACTACTGTTGTGTTGAAGCGGGTTAAGTGAAAGATTCTGTTACAAACCTACTTGTTAATTTACATTTCCCATTTTAGGTGCATTTTGGAATAGTTTTATGGTTTTTGTTCTAATAATTAAATATTTATTTATAACTGCAAATCATCATGCGAAAGATAAATAATATTTATTTTATTGGTGATAGAAAATTAATGAAAACAATTGGCTTTAAGTTGAAATTATAGCTGGATGCTGTGTTTAGTGAAATTTATTCTAATATATATAAATTTAATGTAGAAACGGTTGCTGATGTCACTTACTGTAACGAACCTAGTTTTTCAAGATAAGAATTTTAGTAAGTATTTAAGTAACAGGAAAGTAGGCTATTTTAGTTCTTATAGAACTTCTTGTTTTTATTAAAAAAACCCCCAAAAAATAAGAATTAGGAAAATTTATTGATATTTCATAGTCAAAAAAATAATTATTGAAACTAGTCTGGTTATTGGCTTTCAATTCATTAATTAGTAACAGGTGATTATCTGGTTGAAGAAGTCCAGGAACATTTCCTCGTATTTTTTTTGACTAGCTGCCGTGTAGCTTCAGTTAGCGACGTTAATTCAACCTAACCTTGTAATTTTGCGATCTCAAACTAAGAATTTTACTTTTTCGAAAATGAAGAAGAATTAGTTTATTTCCATGGTAATGATCTGGTTTTAAAAACAGTATGTTCTTCTACTTCACATCAGCCTCTATCGATGAACATTTTCCATCGTTATCGCCGCAGCCAAAGTGTTAACGAGTACGTCTGTTCCCGTGTATTCGGGCCAATCCGTCACGAATTGGATTTTCTACTCCTTCCCAGTACATATATCCGATTTATAGAATGCCTGGCAGTAGGTGGGATTCGAACCCCCGCACTCTTAAGAAGGCTGAATCCTGAGGCGGATGCCTTAACCACTCGGCCACATGATAATGAACTTCGCTATACCAACAACGTTACAAAACAACTGATTTTGAGCCGCTAGCAATGGCGGCGGTTCGTAGCAAACATTGCCAGATTTGAAAGGGAAAACCTGATAATCCCAGGAACTTATCACGAAGCGATGGATACTTGAAAAAGCCAGGAAAGTTCCTGGTTTTTGTATGGAAAGTTAAGGAATTTTTTTACAGTGATGGGCGAGCTGGTCAGAAGCAAGAGCTGCTGCACGAAACAGCAGAATTTGGCGTAAAAAGCATTAGGTCTTATGTGCCACAGGGCACGGAGAGGACTAAGAGAAGAGAATTGCTAGAAAATATTTATTTAGAGTGAACAGTACATAAAACCACTATAATTTAAAAATTAATGTTATCATTTCTAGAAATAAAATTTTGGGTACCGTGTATCCCTAACTATGCTGTTTACATAAGAAAACAATATTAATAATGACTGGGGAAGAACTATTTTAACTATCGAGTTGTATTTCATAAAAACTTCAGCGGAAGGGGTGATTTGAATATCTTGATGGGAGCACTGACCAGTGTGCAGAGGGATTGATTAGCGTTATGTAAAAGTTTACATGGCACCCGAATGGCCGAGTAGTTTTAAACATTACGGAAGCAGTCTGCGTGCAGTAACGGGTGCGGGTTCGATTCCCGCCTTCGCCCTGGGTGTACTTCCTTTCTCTATGACAGTAAAAATTTATTCTGTGTCTATCCAAATCGGACGACGGCTTATATAAGTGGGTCTCTGATCAAGCGCACAAGCTGGAATATATATGTACCACCCCCACCCCCCAATAAGTTAGTAGGATACTTTTTTCACAAAATACAAAATCTTAAACCAAAAATCTTAAGGAGTTATTTCAAGCCTTCCCTCCATTATCTGATAAATGAAAAAGAACCATTACAAAACCACTTCCGAAAAAAATACTTAGTGCGTTATATTTTACACACTTTTTATGCAGTTTTTTGTGTCTATATACGAATAATAATCTGCAAAAACAAAACTCTTAACCAATAATCCTTATTGAGTTATTTAAATCCTTTCCCCCATCACATGGATAACGCAAAAAGATCGCACGATAGCAAAACCACTTCGCCAAAAACAAATACGCTTTCCATTATCCCTGTCGCCGAAAGAGGACCCACTCGATGTCCATTACCATTTGTCCACCACTCCGGAATGTAAGGGGGGAAAAGTGACCAGAAGAAGTAGAAGCGGAGATGCCGCGAGTAGAATAACTGGTGGAGGATTAAACAAGTAGGTTTGTAACAGAATCTGTCACTTAAACCGCTTCCACACAACAGTTGTGTTCAACAGGAAAAAAGCTCCAAACACAATATTAATTCTATCATAAACATTTAAATTTTAGACTCGAAATTTAGCTAGTTCTATTTATTATCTTTTGAAAATTCAATAATTAGTTGTTGTCGTTCGCTAAAATAATTTATATTTCAATAATAACTATAGAATAACTATGTAAGATTCCTTGCTTTTAAATAGAAGGAAAACATTTCTTACCAACACAACATCAAAGAATATCTTTGTGAAACATATTTGACCTCATTTTAGGGAGGTCGGGTGGGTGTTTGGGTCAAAAATATCGAATTTCAGTTATTCCTTTTTTAAAACTTATCTTTAGCTTTACTTTAAGACCAAAATTATATATTTCTATTAAATGGTTTTCTTTTCATAAGTATTTTTGAAAAACTTCTAATATCAGTTCCCAAAACAACTCTGGTTTCTATTATTCCTGTTGCTGACAGAGCATGCACTCACTCGATGTAAATTACCATTCGTACACCACTCCGTAATGTGAGCGGAAAAGAGTTACCAGTGATATGCCGTGGGCAGAGTAATAGATGGAAGAATAATAACATGTAATTAAAGAACTAAAATAGCCTACTTTTCCGTTAATTTAATACTTTATAAAATTCTTACGGACAAAAAGATGAACATTGCCAAAATAAATTTTTCATGCCATTGTTGAGATGGCAACAACTTAAATGAATTATTATAAAATTCCAATGCTTAATCAATGGGAAATTTGGTGAAAAACAATAGACAAATGTCCGTCTGGACGTTTGGACAGACGAACCAAAAGTATGAAAGTTTGATTTCCAAAGCCATAACTTTCTAATAAAAAATAATTTTTAAGTTCCGATGGTTATAGAACCGATTTTGAAAGGGGGTACGGACAGACGGACTAACACACAGATGGCCATCCTCAGACCACTTTCCCAAAACAAATCCGGTTTCCATTATCATTCGCAAACCACTCCGGAATGTGAGCAGAAAGGAGTGGCCAGTGAGATGCCGTGGGCAGAATAATCGATGGAAGAATAAAATAATGTTTAGTTTATCAATGAATTTTATTATTTGGACAGATTTGATTGAGATAAAGTTTAAAACTGTTGCGCCGACGCGGCGGCACAATGGTTAGGGTGCTAGGCTTTGGAGCTTCTGGGTCCGGGCTCGAATCCCGATAAGTCATGGATGTTTGTGTTTGTCGAGTATGTGCGGAGTACGTGCTCGTTAAATCTGTTGTGTCCGAAAGTCTTGTGGGCGGGCATTGCGCAGTTTCTCACTGGTACCGGCCCCTGGAGACTATTTCCCTCCCCTTCAGTTACCTGTCTAAATTTTGGAGGTGGTGCGCGATGGATGTCAGCATCTGTCGCGCATGTGTGTGTGTGTTATATCTGTCTTACTTGACGAAGGTTTATAAGTGGGACCCCGACTAAGCACACAACCCTGAAACTATATGTCAACCAACCAAAGCTGTTGTTGTTGTTGATCCTAATGCCACTCGGAAACTGAGCCTGGACCAGGGAACTACCCGATTTTAAGGCGAAGTGGGGGGGTTTCCTTTTTAAATGAGCGCCACAAGGGAGGAAGTCCGACTTTTGCTCGTCAGCATGACACATCCGTTTTGCAGGAAGGTTCCTTTAACACATCCATTCTCACTTACATATCGGAATTTTTGATCCAGATCAAAGACCGATTACCCCTGATGTGGTACCCCCAGAAAAATTAATTTGATATGGAAACATGGAGGAATTGGTGACCATGACATACTTAAAGTGTCCCAGCCATCATTAGCAGCACGGCGGTCGGCGATCTTTAGACGAATACAAGCGCCGACCCGTTATATGGTGAAACATATTTCGCTATTCCGGTGAATTTCGAAGAAAAGAATGAAACTTAAAAAGTGACAACTTTTCAATTATTTTAATTCTTTGGAATTATAAAACGGAAAGTATGCTCTTGAAAAAGCAAATAGCAGTTATATGGAGTGGACATTCCCCCCCTCCCCCCAGTTCTTTGGAACTACTAGTCGTTTCTTCGTAATTAGTCTCAAACCATCTATCGCACTTGTGTCAGACAGTTGTTCTTAAGATTATATACCAAATTCTTATAAGTTGAATATTTAAAGTTATTAAGTTGTAAGTAAAGTTATAGTTATTCAGTAGAATATTTAAACTGAAATGAGGTAATTATACACTTAGAAAAATTTATACTGATTACCTATTTCATATTTTAATCTTATAATGACTTACTTTGCAACGTCATGAAAGACTCTATTAGCTCAAACTATCTTTCATCTTAAATCCAAGTATCCTCTATGCGTGCTAATGAACATTTCGTAAAAATAAATTAACCTCACAAATGATATAAGTAATGGAAGAATAAGAGGCTTGATAATTAAGCTAATAATTTTGTAATTACGTTAATCCTCAAATATTATTCTTTACAAGTAGGATTATGTATTTTACCTCTCAGATGAACACAATAAAAAGATTCGCGAGCAATTAGTTGAAAGCATTGACCAGAAGAAGCCAAATAGTTGGTAAGGGTATGTAAGGGTATATATTCCAGCTTGTGTGCTTGATCAGAGACCCGCTTATACAGGGTAAGGCAAACAAAACCGGCCCCGAGTTGGAGATAAGAATTCGACAGAAATGTTGCCAAGTCTAAAACCAATACAAAAACAGGTTTGCTTACTGAAGCTATTGATTGCTTCAATATTAAGCCAAAACAAGCGCTTGGCGACTTATTTGAAAGCAACTACGCTCCGTTTTTAGAAGCCAGTTAAAATGGAATATAAACAAGGTTAGTAGAGCTGATCAAGATTTAGTGATTATTTGATTGTTTCGGTTGTTATTTATCCTAGATAATCGGACCTTCTTGTTTTTGGTAATACAAAACATTCTAAATTGATTGCAAGACACACAATTTGCATTATGGGACGTCTTCATACAATGCGAACTAAGATCTGAACTCGCCACTAGTCTATGAGTAGCTCTAATGTGAAGCGAATCCGATCCAACCAATGCAAAAACAAGTTTCAGGCGGCTTCAAGAGTTTTACTCGCCAAGCATTTCAACGTATTCCCATCTCTAGATCGGGGCCGGTTTTGTTTGCCTCACCCTGTATAAGCCCTTGCCAAGTAAAACAGACAAAGAAGAATTTTTACTGTCACAGAAAAAGGAAGTACACCCAGGGCAAAAGCGGTAATCGAGCCTGCACCCGTTGCAGCGCGCAGACTGCTGGCGTAACGGTCCAGACCATTTGGCCAACCGGGTCCCGCCAAATAGTTGTCTCCACGCATCTCCCATTTACTTATAATTGAGCCGTTTCATTCAGTAAAATGTTATACGTCGTTGCTTGAAAGTGATGAACTTCTGTGAGCCGGCTTAAAAAATTGAGCAAAAAACGGAAATGAGTAATTATAAAGGATTAGTTAAGTAAATTTGCTTAAAATATTAGTGCAAATTTTAAAATATTAAAAAGAATAAAGGGCTAGCTTAACGTCAAATAAAAAATCTGAAATATGATCAAAGAGGATTTCAGTATTAAAAATCTTGGACGTCCTGTTTGACATCATGTTAACGCATGCATTACCATTAACATCGCACGCCTATCGACTTGCGTCAACTATGGCACGAAGCACGTTTTTTTCTAAAGCCTTAAATGTCTATTAGAATACGCTGATTCTGTTTTTTACGCCGATTGCAACCTTCGTTGGTTTAACCAAGCCATAAAACCAAATTTTTTAGTGAACAGTTTTATGAAAATCTTAAAAAAAAAAGTTTATTTTACTACTTGACATTAACCTTTTCGCTACGAAGGATTTTTGCTTCCTCGTAATATTTGATAGGAACAACATTATGAAGCCTTAGTTGTTCGGCCGTTTTTGGTGTTTTAGTAATTAAAGGGCTAAACATTAATTAAAGTTATATTATAGAGAAATTTCTAATATAGATTAAGATAGATTATTTATAATTATATATTAGTTATAGATATATTAAGTTATAATATAGATAATATCGAAAATATAGCTCTCCGTATAAATATTATGGTTTGACTTACTAAATGAAAAGCAAGTGATAGAATCATCAAATTCCTATCTAGTTTTCTAGCACAACGTTTTAATAGGTAAACATATTTAGACACATGCGTTTAGAAAAACCTACGGTTTTCAAAAGAATTTTTTTCCTTCGAATGCAGAAAGAAATTCTTTCATATTTTTAGATCAGTTCTTTTACTCTATGGAATTTATTAAAGTTTAGAGTGCGCATTTGTTCATCAAAGATTGCAATATTTTAAGAGCAAGATTTACGTACCATCTCTTCTGTGACTGAACAATGAGATGACAAATATTTTTTAATAAGCGATAAGAAAACACTAATCATGGATTAGTTTTTTCAGATTGTTTGAAAGAAACTGTATTTGGTCTTATAAATATCCCCCGTAGTGTATTTTTTAATAAAACATTTTAAGAAATTTATCAAAAATTCAAGGCAATGTGGTTACGATTTTTTTTTTATGCTTCACAGAACAGTTAGATTGCTTGTGACTATTTAGACCATAAATGATACATTGGCCTTTTTTTTTTTTTAAAAAAAAAGAACTACTTATAATTGTCTTTCTACGTTTGGATAAAGAGAAAAATTAAAAAACAGCAAAGATAAAATCAAATAATGTTTAATTTCAGTTCCAAAACAATGGTATCTAGATACGTTTCAAGAAATACAATTATTTCTTGGCAATAAATAAGACAGAAATTTTGTCGTAAGATAAAAATCAATAACCTAATCTTTTATTTTATACTCGAGAGATTACTGTCGAGTTTACTACGACATAAGACAAAGAAATAGTCTTAAGTACTTTTCGCGGATATCAACTAGATAAATATTTTTTATAGTTAAGTAATGATGTTATCAGCTTACTTAGTTGGTTTGGTAAAACTATCTTATTTGATTAAAAAAAAGAGAAAAAGGTAAAAGTTTACTGGGTTCATTGTTAAATTAAAAAAATTAAATTATTTTGAATGTTTAATCAACAATATCCTTAAAAAAGTAACGGTTATAGTTTCGGAACTATAAAATTAAGGAATCTTAAAATCTCTCCAAACATTTTGAAAATATTGTTTTGGGAAATCAAAGAATTGTGTTTTTAGTTCATATGAAGTCTTCTTATATTAATCATTCATTTTTTAAAAACATATTTTTCATCTATCAAACTATGCCGCAACAGAGGAAAGCAGTTTTTTATGAATTTTACAAGCTCCTAAATATTATTTTTCGAAATATATAAATCTTTTTACGTTAAAAAACTAGTGTGTACGTTAACAAAGTGCCTGTAAAATGGATACAATTTAGCCATCTAAAAATTAATATAAACCAATTGTAATTTTTTTTTAATTGAAAAATGCTTTTACCATCCACAAATGATGATATGCGTTAATTTTTCTAATTTGCTTAAAAATAATAACTGTCCCAAATAATAGCAATTAACTATTAGAGCATTTCAATATCGATTTATACTTATAGTAACACAATATCCCGATAACCACATGTTTGGAAAGCTTCCTTACGCAGCCCGAGCCAAATGCAATTCGTTTCTTCTCTATGCATCAACCAGGGAACCCGGATGACCTTGTGGGTTTGATCGCAGTCCAATACGCTAACAGTCTCCGCCCTGTACCGGTTCAGGTTCGATTCAAGCCTTCGCCCTGGGTGTACGTTCTCTCTCTCTCTCTCTCTCTGTCAATAAAAATTCTGTCTGTGTCTGTCATACTGAACGAAGATTTATAAACGAATCTCTGATCAAGCACACAAAAATGAAAATGCATGTACCAACCTAACTACCTCCATCAACCAGCAATGATGATTGAGAAACAAGCGACCATGTTTGCTAGATCAGCTATTGTACTCCCAAATAATATGGATGGAAAATTAGGGGAATGCAATGACAGTATAATGAAGAGGGCAGTGTCCAGTGTGGGGGAATTAATGCCAAATAAATATTGCCAGTGTTAATGGGTTTATAGATAGTTGTGGGAGAGTGTTATAAAGTCGCATTCTGTTATCTAGAACTAATATGCTTATGAAGACCTTTACATAATTGTTTTTTTCTATGAATGATTAAAGTGTTTCATATACTAAAAATAAATGTTCTGCAACAAATCGTCACTTAAGTCCCCACATGTGCTATGTTGTTAAATGATTAGATTTACTGTACGGTAACCCTTGGCACGATTTTTTCGGGATTGGAGATAAATAACTTTTTGTGGCACCGTCTGACTTCGTCTGATGATTCGAATTCTTTAACGTCGCCACGATGACGTTTTCTGAACAGCCGGTGCTAAATGAACAAAGACGTTTTTCGGCTCTCCCTCGTGTAGCTCCATTACGATGAAAATTCAAACCTATCTGGTTGCACGGTAGTGCAACCGCCAAGTTCAGCGCACTACCCAACCTTTTCTGGAAGGGCTTCGGCGTGTTTTCGGACCCCTCCGTTCTCCGGTTCTATGCATCACAGAAATGAGTTTAGAAACTTTTATTGGTCAATAGGGGCTTGGTGAAGAGTATAAAAAAAATCAGCGTTCTATATCTTTTTATCTCCGAGAAAATTGAATTGGAAAATGACCACTTTTGGGGCTCACTCACTCACCGATCATCAAAATGTTCTATGACACCCACTTGATCTAGAATCTCGAAAATTGGAACACTGGTAGATTTTGACATACAACCAACATAAAAAATCCGAAAATCGAATATTTACTACGGGTTTGGTTTTAAATAGCTTGGCGTCATTTTTCAAAAGCAGTTTGCAATCCTCTCATACGTCGATATGATAGTGGCGATTACTTGAATCGCCAACAATTCAAATAGCTATTTACCTTCGGATGATACGAGATAGGTTTTTCAAGTGTGAATTGAGCACACGATATTACTAATGGAAAGTTTCAATCATCATTTTGATTAAGTTTAATGGTTTTCAAGTGCAACACCTGAACTGGCAACCTGCTCCATGTTTTATAATGAGTTATGGTTGTTTGGTTGTAGGAGGAGTTACATCGCTAAAGTTCTATATATACGCAATACGCATATGAGCAATGGCTGAAACCCATGATTTACAATAGGCAAATGATTTGTTTGTTTTGTTTTGTTTTAGTTGGAATAACATCGCACTAGAGCGACACAAGGGTTAATCAATTCTTCCCTATTATTTAAAATAAAAAAAAATAGATACCAGAATCCAAACACACAAATCATGAAGTTATATTGATAATTATATTCCGTTTTGACAGTTTGCATAAAAGCAACTATTCGGGTTTCAAACTGTAATTGGGGTCAACAACAATTGTTTTCGCCAAGGGTTATGTAAGTCATTTTGATCGAAAAATGATAATTAGGCCGTATACAGCGCGTTTAAAAGTTTATGGACAACTATTTTTTTTACTTCAGGAGCCAACTAAACGAGTAATAAGTTCTAAGACGTTTTTTGTTCATTACTGACGAAGTACCCATGATTTTAAGTAGTGATAATTTATTTAAAATAATTAAAAACTGTACTTATGTCAACAAGCAGTACAGAACGAGCAGTAAAATGAAACAGTACAAGATTTAAAAATAAATGTATGGACATTCGTCAAATATAGTTTTAATTTTATACATCATGTTTACTTAAACACGCGGATTGTCCTCTAAAAAAGTTAATATTTATAAAACAATTGAAAGTGTCGTATTTAAAAATAAATGTTTTTATTTAAGTACTTATTTAAATTATTTTATTTACTATACCTACAAAAAGAAGTGAAATCCAAGCAAAAACCTCTCAGTAAAAGAAGGCCAAGTTCTCAAAAAAATATGGCCTGGCCTTAAAAAGAAGTGAAATCCTGAAAAAGGTACCAAGTTCATTAAAAGTTACTGATGTGGTATTTAACACCAAAACATTTTAGTCTTTGATCATTCTTATGTTTACCACATTCAGGCAAATTCGTACTTGTGTTTGTATAACTTGGCCATTGCGCATTATTTTTGAATAAAAATAAACAAGCCATTAAAGGTATTATGATACATGATTATTCATTACTGTACAACTCGATTCCAACGGTCCAACGATATTGCGGCCGCCACTAAAAGTAGTAACTATTTTATCACAAGTTCAATATAATGGTAGTTTAGAAATTTGTTTACGACATTTATTTAAAAAAGTATAAAATACTGATGCTGAAAAGAAGTTATATCAATGTTCAAATATTCATTGACAATTTGTTTCGAAGAAAAATAAGAGAAGGCCAAGATTACTCTGTTTAAACACTAGGCAGAAAACAAAGCTTATTAAAATAAAACTTTGTTTCTGTTAGGCCTCTTTTTTTGTGTGGCTTGAAACCCTTAAAACACTATACCTACAGGAATACTTTCATTTCAATGTTCAATAATTTATTGGTGCATCCCTAGTGCAGAAGGTTCAACAAAATTTTCACAATGCGTAATGGCCAAGTTATACAAACACAAGTACGAATTTGCCTGAATGTGGTAAACATAAGAATGATCAAAGACTAAAATGTTTTGGTGTTAAATACCACATCAGTAACTTTTAATGAACTTGGTACCTTTTTCAGGATTTCACTTCTTTTTAAGGCCAGGCCATATTTTTTTAAGAACTTGGCCTTCTTTTACTGAGAGGTTTTTGCTTGGATCCTATCATTTCGGTCTGGTTTATAGCCAACTTTTGCGTGATTATGAAAAGTTTGCCAAGGGTTACCATTCAGTAAATTTCTACCGTTTTACAAAGTTAGATAGCACATGTGGGTAACTTAAGTGACGAAATATTTCATTATTTAAAACCCTCGTTTAAATAGTATAGTTAAAATTAGAGCGATGATATAATTTCCTAAAATTATTCAGAAGTATTTTTGGATTTATTTAGAATTTGGTAGTTTATTTTCATACAATAACGAGACATGATAAACTAGAACAGTATAAACATAAGCATGTCATTCCTTTTCAAATTAGTAGTATACTTTCTGGGGATTTGGAATCCCCCCAAAAAACTTCGTAAAAGTAAACAAACGCCAATCTAAAAAAAATTATTTTATCAAAAAACAAGTCATTATGAATGTTGTGGCTAAAAAAGCCGTGATATAAAATGAATGCCAATCTCTTGTGTAAAACTTCCTGGTCATAATAAATAGTATAGTTTAAGTTTCCCTGCAATAAAAAAATGCACTGTTTGAGGTTGGTGCCCATCTTAATCCACCGAAAAAAATTAAATCTCGCAAATGAACTTGAATTACTAAATCATAATAACGAAGGATACTTAAAAAAAAAAAAACTTTGACAAATGTATGATCTCAATACATTTATACAGAGGTATAGAGGGTGGTTAAGATGGGCACCAACCTCAAACAGTGCAATTTTTTTATGGCAGGAAAACTTAAATTATACTGTTTATTATGACCAGGAAGTTTTACACAAGAGATTATCATTCATTTTATATCACGGCTTTTTTAGCCACAACATTCATAATGACTTGTTTTTTGATAAAATAATTTTTTTTAGATTGGCGTTTGTTTACTTTTACGAAGTTTTTTGGGGGGATATCAGTAGTTTTTTTTAAAAAATAACAAAATATACAGACACAATATGACTACAAAATTGACGACATGATTTCAATGTTTATAGAGAGTTAGATAACCGTTATATAACTCGCACTCGGAATTTAGAACTATTTATCCTTTTCCCCGTAGAACATTTGTATACTGCATACTTAAACTGTGGTGAGGTACAGATGACGTTTTATTCCCGATACATTGTTTTAGACACATTTCGAGATTGCATAGCAGCTTTTATTTTTTGTGCACCTCAACCGTCTCTTATGCCCAGTTTTTTTCACTTTTGTAGGCATATTTATTTTCAATTTTCTTTTATAAAACTAAAAAATATCCAGCCTATTCAAGAAAAAACAACAACCAAATACGTTTCTTAGGTTACCGTTATGTGTTATAATACAAACATTTAGTAACAGCTCATGTTAAAAAATGTAACTTTAATTATAAAATATTACTTTGGCATAATAAAATATTCCTCAACAAATTTTAGGGAAAAAATATCATTTCCTTTCATAAAAAATAAGCAAAGATAACTTCGACATAATCAGACGGAACGGTCGTTCCGCCCGCCAATCTCAAAATGACGCCAAGGGCTAAATGGTAGTTATGTATATATACAGAAAACATTTCGCTATGTTAACAGCGAAATCGATTTTATTTTTTACCAGCCAAACTAAACTTCCTAGAACAACTTAAAAAATACAGTTGAGAGGTTTCGTGGATTACTTTAAATAAAAAAATTTTGGTTTTTCTAGAATAAAAAACAGCGGAGAAAAAAATTATTGAAATTTTCGAAAATGAAATTTTTTCGAGCAGTTTTAGTCAAATTTTGACCTAATTTTTGCTCAGACCTACAGCTATTACTAGACCATGAATATCGAAGCTGTTTTTACTAAACGATTAAGAATGCCGCAATTCAACCCCTTTCATAGGTTTGAAGTTTCAAAAATATCTCTTTCTATTTTTAATTAATTAAAATCTGTATTGCTATTGGCGGTATGAATGCGCGATAAATAAGCCGTCCTAGCGGCCAAGTACCTCCAAAAATGAGGCCAAACGAGGTTTGCTATATTTTCATCGAAGAGCGTCAGAGTTCAAAAACACAACGAACAAGCCGCCATTACAGCTTTTAAATATATGATTAATCAAATATCTGAATCAACAGATTAAAAAAACTTAAGAATTCTAATTAATAAACGGAATGCGCCATTTAAATTTTTTTGGCGTTTTAATTTAAAGAAAATATATCAACAACGATAATGAAATGAATGTTAATGGAATAAATGTAAACATTCATATTTGGTTGCCAGATTCAGTTCATATTAATATTCGAACTTTTAAAACACTTTGCTTTTTCTATGAAGAGTAAGAAATATTTTTTGGTTCTCGGAAATTATATAACTCTCAATAAACATTGAAATCTTGTCGTCAATTTTGTAGTCATATGGTGTCTGTGTATTTTATTATTTTTTAAAAACTTCTGATATCCCCCCAAAAAACTTCGTAAAAGTAAACAAACGCCAACCTCAAAAAAAAAAAAAACTATGCATTTATTTTATAACAAAAAACAAGTCATTATGAAAGTTGTAGCTAAAAAATTCCTGATATAAAATGAATGCCAATCTCTTATTTAAAACTTCCTGGTCATAATTAATAGTATAATTTAAGTTTCGCTGCCATAAAAAAACTGTTTGAGGTTGGTGCCCATCTTAATCCCCCTAAAAAAACTAAGTCACGCAAATGAACTTGAATTACTAAATCCAAATAACGAAGGATACTGTTAATTTTTTTTTTACAAATATATAATCTCAATACATTTATATAAAGGTATAGAGGGTAGTTAAGATGAGGCACCAACCCCAAACAGTTTTTTTATGGCAGCGAAACTTAAATTATACTATTAATTATGACCAGGAAGTTTTAAATAAGAGATTGGCATTCATTTTATATCAGGAATTTTTTTAGCTACAACTTTCATAATGACTTGTTTTTTGTTATAAAATAAATGCATAGGTTTTTTTTTTTTTTGAGGTTGGCGTTTGTTTACTTTTACGAAGTTTTTTGGGGGGATTAAATATTCCTCAGTAAGTTTAAAAAATATATATTTCTTACTTTTTAAGAAAAAAAACAGACTAATTTTTTTAATGGTATTGGTAACTGAATATGGCAACCAATTAGGCAAATATGACTGTTTACATTTGATCAATCGATAAACTCGAATTATTCATAAGTTTTCTAAATAAAAACGCCAAAAAGTTTAAATGAAGCATTCCGTTAATTAGTTTTTTTCAATCTGTCTATTCAGGTATTAGATTAATCATATTTTAGAAGCTGTAATAATCATCCAACACTTAACACGCTTCCTATGCGGCTCTTTGAAGAAAATGGCTCGTTTCGGTGGTACTTGGCCGCTAGGATGACTTGTTTATCCCGCATTCATACCACCAAAGGTAATATAGATTTTAATTAATTAAAAATAGAAAGAGTTATTTTTGAAACTTCAAACCTATGAAAGGGGATGAATTGGAGCATTCTGAATCGTTTAGTAAAAACCGCTTCCAGATTCATGGTCTAGTAATGGCTGCAGGTCTGGGCAAAAATTAGGTCAAAATTTGACTAAAACTGCTCGAAAGATTTCATTTTCGAAAATTTCCATAATTTTTTTCTCCGCTGTTTTTGACTCTAGAATAACCAAATTTTTTTTATTGAAAGTAATCTACGAAACCTCTTTACTGTATTTTTTTTATTGTTCTACGAAGTTTAGTTTGCCTGGTAGAAAATAAAATCAATTTCGCTGTTAACATAGCGAAATGTTTTCTGTATATATACATAACTGCCGTTTAGCCCTTGGCGTCATTTTGAGATTGGCGGGCGGAACGACCGTTCCGTCTGATGAAACGTTGCAATTTTTACCCAAATAAAGTTTTGACACGTTTTTTGATTCCATAAGTTCCGCAATTCAGTTCTTCAATTCAAGTTAGGCTTTCGAAAGCTATTCTAATCCAGATGCGTGGAAAAACCAGACGTTTTTTTAACACTAATGACGTAAAGAAATTTCAATTTATAGTAGATCAATATTCTTAGATTATAATCGGAAAATGCTCCTAATGCAAAATAGAGTACGCGAAATTTTTAGCGACTCATGGAAAGTAGATATTCTAATGAAACGAAGAAGAAATAAAACTTGAAAGGTTTTATCATCATCTCCTGTTATTAGTATCCAAAACAAATAATACAAAAGTCTTGAAGACTGCGATAGGAAATCACATCAAGAGAAAAATTTTAAAGAGGTACAAATATCGTTAATTAAAAAAATGACTGAAAGATGTAGATTCATCGAACAAAAAATGTATAAAAAATAGACATTTTCTTTTCTTGTAGATGCAACTATAAAAATAACATTTTGCTGAAAATAGAATAGAATTGTTTCTTCTCGTTATTATTGTTGCTGAGCTTTATGAACATTTTAATTGTAAACAATTGTTCTGAAGATTTGGAAGATTTGAAATAATCATCAGCGCACAATTTCATTTATATTCTGTACAAGTTGTTTTTCCTTGATAGGAGTAATATAGAAGGAAACAAACGAACAGGGGGGGAAATACGCATGCCACTTGCAAGCGACAAATAATTTTCGAAATTCGGGCGATTGGAACAGAAATAGAATTGGACGTGGACGTGTATTTATTACTTTGAACAATTCTTTTAAAATTAAAACTAGGGGTGTGTAACATTACACAAATTTCTATTACCACACAATAAACCAATATTTTTTAAGGATAATTATATACCCTGCAAGACACTTCCGTTAACTTTAAAACCTAAAACGTTCTATGGCATCTACTATTTGTACATGCATTATATTCTCAAAAACCTTATTATGACATCTGATGGTACTGCATATCAAGTACTGAATTTAAAATCCTCATATTTTTTTTTAAAGTAGAGTTTTTTCAGATCGACTGATGGAACAAAACCACTTTTAAAGAAAAACCTGTTTTAGAATCAGGACCTACCAAAACGTAAAAAATAAATAAAAAATCTCCATTTCTAAATTTTCAAACCCACCGCAATATTTTCATTACCTTAACTTTTATTTTATAACTTTATTGAATATTTGTTGGTTGGTTGACATATATATTTAGTTTTGTGTGCTTGGTCAGATACCCGCTTATAAATCTTCGTCAAGTAAGACAGACACATCACACCCATAAGCGGATCCATCTAATTTTAAAGACAGAGGCCAGCTAGAGGATCCCCAGAATTGACTTGCTATAATCTTTGCAACCACGGCGGATTTAACGTGCACACCAGTCACCATTAGCATGAATGGGGCCTTCGGAAGGTAGCGGGACACGAACTCGCAAACATAAAGATACCAGTCCAAGACCTTACCCATCAGGTTATCCCTAATTGAAGGTAAAAGTGAAAGTAGGTGAAATAAAATCGGTTACTTCATTCACAATTTATAAAAATTGAACTTGGAGTTAAATTAACAAAAATTTCCCTTCCAAAGCAGTTTTGATGTAAACCTAGATCGCTGTTATAGCAACGAATCTCATGATTATAAATCATTGCGACGCCGAAATTCTTTCATTAATGGATGTTCAAGGAAATGCTTGTTTGTTATGTATCAACTTCGATAAGGATAAATTACTGTATATCTATTTAAAATGTAGTAAGTAATAAATAGATATAAGAAAAGTATGGATATCGAGTTTTGAATCTGTTTTTTCTCAAAAATGTTAGTGATGAGAAAAAATGTCAATACGGTAGTGTTTATGGGCTTTTATTTTAATAAATGCTTCAGTTACTTAAATTTTTCATGATGCATAGATGTCATAAATAAGAAGTGTGTAACACTACATGACTCTCAAAAACCATTCAATAAATAAATTCAAAATTAAAAGTTGTTTTGTAAGATATAAAGCGATTTCGATAACTTTAAAAGCAAAAAAGTTTGATAGTAGCTGCACTTTGAGCAACGTGACCCTTCCAAAACGTGTAGAATGCCGATCCGGCGGCGCAATGGTTAAGGTATTAGCCTTTGGAGCCTCTATGTCCGGGTTCAAATCCCGATATTGCATGGATGTTTGTGTTTGTCGAGTATATGCGGAATACTTGCTTGTTAAATGTGTTGGGTCCGTGAGTCCTGTGGGCGTTCATTGCGCAGTTTCCCACGGGAACAGGTCCCTGGAGACTATTTCTCTCATCTTCAGGGACATATCTAAGTTGTGGAGGTGGCGCAGCATCTGTCGCTTATGCAGTGTGTGTGTGTCGTGTCTGTCTTACTTGATGAAGGTTTATAAGCGGGTCTCTGACCAAGCACACAAGCCTGAAAATATTTATCTGCCAACCAACTAACGTGTAGAAAGTATGAAAATTTCCTTTTAGATTTTCAACCCCCTTGAAATACTTACATTACTTTTTATTTCTTAATTGTTAATTGAAAGCAAAAATGTGTATAAGCCTTAATTTGATAAGAAATTCTTTGTATATAATAAATGTGTTATCTTTTTTCAAATAACATTTACATATTTCTTTTGAATTTAAGTAATTTTGTAATTCGGGTTTTCTTTATGTAGTTGCTGCACCATAAAACTTAGGCTAGAGTTTTAATATTCCGAATAAATATATAAGAGAAAATTTTTATAGTTCTATACATTTACATTTTTAAATACCAAATCTTAGATTAAATTGAACTCTTCGGATACTTAGGACAAACAACTCTGAACTTATGTAGCCTAATGTTTTTAGAGTAATCTTTTGGACAGGGTCTATTCCTTAATATCACATAGAATTCATAAACGAACACGTTTAAGACACGTCAATCCTTCTATATAAAAAAAACTCAAGACAAGTATTCTGCCTCTTTTTATCCAAACAAGGAAACTCACTTTTTACACCCTAAACTCTCCAGATGTAGCAGAATCATCTCCCTCTCTCTAAAGATTATCCTACATCCATGAAAACGTTGGTAAAATCTCTCGGAGAAATTTTTTCTGGCATTATAAAGGAGCAGTGTGCTGAGATATTTTTTCTTAACTTCGTGTTTTTTTTAACATTGACAATGATCAGTCAATGGCTCTTTGTGGGTTTGTGATAGTTGAAAAAGGTTGTAGTTAAGTAATTTAAGTATTGAGACTAGCGGAAATATCTATATTTGTATTTCATTTATTTCATTAATTTTTATCTTTATTTGATTCTTTTGTATCATTCATTTGTATCATTTATTTCATTCATTTGTGTCTTTTGTTTCATTTATTTGTATCATTTATTCCATTCATTTGTATCTTTATTTCATTCATTTGTATAATTTATTTCAGTTATTTGTATAATTTACTCCATTCATTTGTATTTTTATAAGTAATTTCTTAAAAATCGCATATTTGTCACTTTGTATCTTTATTTCATTCATTTGTATCATTTATTTCATTCATTTGTGTCTTTTGTTTCATTTGTTTGTATCATTTATTCCATTCATTTGTATCTTTATTTCATTCATTTGTATCATTTATTTCATTTAATTGTTCCATTCATTTGTATCATTTATTTCATTCATTTGTGTCTTTTATTTTATTTATTTGTATCATTTATTCCATTCATTTGTATCTTTATTTCATTCATTTGTATAATTTATTTCAGTTATTTGTATAATTTACTCCATTCATTTGTATTTTTATAAGTAATTTCTTAAAAATCGCATATTTGTCACGTAAAAGCCAAACAACACAGTAAAAGTACCTAAAATGATCCAACTGATACATAACTTATATCCGTTAAAATCCTTTCTGAGACCAGATGTGCTGAAAGTTACTCTTCGTGAGTTTTTAAAATTAAAAAATACAAATTTTAAAGAAAGATAAACAGAATCACTTATTTTCTCCGTTCTAATTGCCCTTTTACTGATCACAAACGAAAAATTGAATTCTTTCAGATACTTTTGATGCATAAATGTACAACGAAATGGCATTCCTAAAAGGTGACCAACACCAATCACTCGACATTAATTAAAGTCAAGTATGGAGTAGAAAAAATGCAGTGTTTCAAACAAAAATTATCAATGTTAACTATCAAGTACAATTCACTGAAATTCAGAGACAAAATTATTACCATTTATAGGTTTTCTTTTTCCCCAAATTTGTACATGTGATGCAACCTTACCAGTAAACAGTTTATCCACATTAGGGCAAAAGCCAATTCGATTTACACTCTTCCCTATTATACACTGAGAAATGTACGCCATTCAAGTAAAAGAAAACTAAACAATTTTTTTAAAAAACCACAAAAAGTTGTTTGACATTCTGTCAGACAATTTTTACACCACTTCTGCCAACCACGTAGATATTTTCATTTTGAATGTTTTCCTAAAATGAAAATAACTTCAAGAGGCTGCGACCTCTTTCGAAACTGTCGGCAAACATTCACACTTTTACTCGACATCATAGACATCTGTTGAACTCGCTCTGGATTTTTTTTCTAGAATACTTTAAGAAATAAATCTGGCAGCAGCTTGGGACTACTCTTCCCAGGATTCCTTCTGGCGATGTAAACAGAAAAAGTTTTTTTTTTCCGCGAAATGCATTTCGAATGTGTTCATACATTTGAATAAATGCTATAGAAGTATCCCATTTTCATTCGCTGGTTTTTAAAATTTGAGTGACTTACTGTTGGAGAAGGAGACGTGTTTAGAATTGTCTAGAATTTAAAAAGATTTTTTTTTGGAATATTTTGCCCGGAGATGCTTACTGTCGGAAGATTTGAACTGAAATGCACAACATTTTCATATTAAGTTAAGACAATGAAATATTTACATTGTAAAACAGATTATTCTTTTTTAAAATATTATTTGAATGCTTATTTAATTTTTTTATATGATGTTTTTATTGCAGAAGATTAAACGGACGGACGATTTTACGGATTGAATTTTTGAATCCAGACATAGTGCGTTAAAAAATATATTAGAAGATATAAGTGGGTAAACTCTCGAATTTCATTTAATATATAAAATTTAAAATTTTTCACTTAATTCAAAAAAGCTAATCAAATCTTTTCAATATTAAATCGATAATTTTAGCCAGTATACCATTATGTACCATTAAAAATTTATAGCTTTCTATTGATATTTATTGGAGTTATAGCATTTTGAGAAAGTGTATGTTTACAAAAAAATATGAAATCAATTCAATTAATAGAATGTTAGTTGAACATGCAAAGAGAAGTTGAAATAAAGTGGCTTTTATTCGAAAATATTGATCCAATTGTTTTGAAACTTTGGAAAAGGGTACTAGAGTGCTTAAATGGTAGTTTAGTACCGCAAATAATAGTAATTTTTATTGATTTTTAGATACTGAGTTTCTTTAAGAATCCGACTATAATTCCATCCCCAATTTATTACCCGGACAAAGATAATTCATTTCCACACACAAAACGGCTTCATCCACAATTTTACGCGTCCACTCTGTGTTAAAACATCCATCAAACGTCATAACCACTGACCATTAATAATGGGCTTCCCGCTTAGGACCGACCGTTAAGAAATCGTAGAATGCTTTTATTCTTCGCGTATTTCTGGCCCGTGCTTACTTTGGCACAACAGACGTCGTAAAACGGCTACGAGAAATCGAAATGGAAGGGAAATAAATTGATGTATTATCCGACAAATAAGGAAAATCGGTTTCTTCTTTGACATTTTTTCCCTATCCTTTTTGTTGTTATTAGGCTTAAGAGAGTTACCGTAGGATGTATTCTGAAATGGAAACACTTATTGGGCACAATAACAAAAATTTTTGGGTTAGCTTACGGTTTTCCTGAAGAAACAAGAAATGTCCAATTGTATTTCTGTAGGAATTACTTATTTTTTTACTGTTGTTTAAACATCCTCGTTTTTGGTTATTTTTTTCTTAACCCAGCTAAGGGATAATTAAATAGTATGTTAAATACGAAGTAACTTGATAAGATTTATGTAAGAGCAATCTAATGACATGAAACTAAAAACTATATTTCAGATAGGTAAACTGTAAATATTAATGGAAGTAGAAATAATATTTGGACAAACTGTTACTTCTAATTTATGATTATGTAAAGACTTTGAACTAAAGTATTTTTAACTATCTAAGCATACCTTAAGAAAGTAAATATTTATTGTGGTATATTAATAATATCTTGAACTTCGTTTCCCTTAGAACTTTTTCAAAATTAAGTAAAAAGGGAAAAAACACAATGATTATGTAAATCGTGGTTTTCGATAAATATTAGCTTTAATATATGCTTTAAAGTAATCTATAATGTTGTCTTATTCAAACATTTTTTATATATTAATATAAATAACCAAAAGGCATTAAGCGTCTAAGTTAATTCGCAGAATTAATATTGTACAGCTACTGAAACTTGACAAGAAATTTTTAAAAAATCACAAAAAACACTTAACGAATATTCTTTTGTTAATAAAACAAAGGTCATAATTTATTTATTTTTATTTCAAATAGAAAATATCGATTCTCAAAATATTTATCTTCGCAAGTAAAGACAATGAAATAATATTTTCTCGGAATGCGGGACCATTAGGGCTTGGGTTATAACAAACCGCAAACCAATTTTTAAAGCTCCGCCGGCATAAACACATAAAAGGTAAAACAACGACGATAATTCCACGCAGCTAATAAACATGCAGTTATATTTTTGGGCAATAAAACTCTTTCAACACCTTGGACAAGAAAAAATCTTTCAAATTCCATCTTACTCGATGAGGCCCTTTAAAATCAGTTCCCCTGTCTTGCCATAAAAAATACAATTCAATTCTCTCAAACACATAAATCGATAATAGGAATTTTAATTAACACACGATGGAGTTGGAATCCTAACTGCATCCGTGCTTCCTCGGTTCATTATTCTATTCGACCGCGTTTCCCGCCTAAAGGTTACGAACCTCGCCGCCATGACACTAGAGTGGATTTCATTATGAAGAATGCGGAATTCATGGGCGAAAGATTGTTTCGCATTTCTATGGAGAATTGTGGGAGGGCTGCTCTCTGCTTTGGACTGACTAATGAGATTTAGTTGCGAAGAATTAATTTGATTAGAGTTCTTGTTAAAGCTGTGTTCTTTTTTGACAGTTACATAAAGGAAAGTGTGTTACTAATTGGGTTTTAGAGATTAAGTGATGGGGAATGAAAACTGAAACAAACGACAAACGAACATCAATTATCCTTAACTTAACATGCAAAGATCTCAATTCATTAGCATACCAGTTTAACATGTAATATAAAAACTACAACGTCATAGCACTCTACGTCTGCTGTTTTTCTACGTTATTCTAAGAATTAATTAGAATGCTTAATTTGTGGACCTATTATAGGTAATTAGCTCTCGATACATTAATTTCGCTTTCCCTTTCAAGTGAGTTATATTGAAGATAGTCCTATCATATTCACTTTTTAAAAAAAATCCTAAAAATTTTACTAATTGGGTTTTAGAGATGACAACATCGAGAATGAATTATGCAGCAAACGTGTTAATTATCTTTACCTCAACATCCAAATCGAGATCTAAATCTATTAGGATAAATAAGTTAAGCATTTAATATAAAAATTACAATTACGGCATAGCACTCTACACCTGCCCTTTTGTCTACGAGTAGTTCGCATACCTATAACAAGCAATTGGCTTGCAAACCATTAATTTGACTTTCCCTTTATTGTGAGTTTTATTGAAGAGAGTCCCTTCTTATACACGGAAAAAATCTCAACAGTGTTCTTATATGCATCGCAAGCGTTCCTGGCCTTTTCAACTCTACATCGCCTTTTTGGAAATCGTTTTTCCTCCAGAAACATCAATAAAACCAATTAACATGTATCATTTTGGACGATTTAATATAATTCATATTTTAAGGAAAGCAATTGTTGAAATTATTTAGCGAATAGACCCATACTTTAGTGGATAGAATCCAGAAGATACTTCCAGCAGTAACTGGGGGTAACATCCACAAAGCACTCAGATTAATGCAATCTGAGCGTCAAAATTGTTGGTGGCAACACTGTGCTCGAGCCTGCAGCAAGATAAAAGGGGCGTCTACCGGATCGACTGAGGCTGTTGACCTGATGTCTTATCAGAATATGCCCACGCTTGACTCTCATTCGAATAGACTTATTTAAAAACAAGATGTTTAAATTTATTTAGTTAGTAAATTACTTTATGTTTAATTAGAAATGATATAAGCTAAATAAAGCTTGAATTAATTTGTTTAAATTGCAATTAATAAATCTATAAAAGTGTCTTCAATCATTGTGTCTTCAATCTGCATTGCGTAAGTAAATCACGAACTCAACAACCTTCTATCAAAAATAGAGCAGCTTATATGGTGCTATAAAAATAGCTCTCGGTTCTCGGAAACAGGCTGAGTCGGCAAAAGGCTCAATCCGCCAAAAAGCAGCCTTGTCGAAAAAAAAAGGGCAAACTAGCTGCTCATCATGAACAATAGCTAGGAAATACCATTCCAAGGCTACATAAATAGAGATGAGCCTCTTAGTCCTAGAGAACATTTACAATTTTGAACCATTTGTTTAAGATGACATAAATAAGAGGATTAGTTTAACCTCTTAAGACCCGAACAAAATCCTACACGTATATTATTTAATCTAAACATGCTTTTCATACAAATATAGGCTAAAAAGTATGTTTTGCAAATAAATTGTTTAAAAAAAATTATGTTTATATTACTTAAGGACACACCTTAAATTATAAAAATACACATTTTTGTGCTATAAATGCAACCGAAAAGGCCGTATCACTTATTGTAGTTAACAGATAGTTTTAACATTGATTTAATGCGAAATGCCTTTAAAATTACCTACTAAAACAACTTTTTAAAAAGTTTGGAAAAAATTTAAAGCAAATTTTTTTGAGAACTCAAGTATCGTATTGACCCTCGTTCGCATCAATTTTTTATGAAAAAAATGACCTGATACCTGTAATCAAAGGCTGAAAACTGATATTTGTATCTTCTTCTATTGGACCAGGTTAATTTCAAAACTAATTAACGTTTCAATTGTATGTGGAGAGGTTTTAAAAAATTTCTTCAAATGGGGATGATAGGTCGCAATAGGTTAAGATGACTTTAATAGGATAGAGAGGATTCGTTTAAGGCAATAACAAATATGTATTGAATAACTTATACCTGAAAGCCACAATCTAGTGATTAAATGTTTGAATGGAAATAAGATATTTTGTAGCGTCGGTTGGCGACATTCTGTTACCTATTACCTTAATAGTCCTGTCTGTCAGGATATAGATGATGTATGATCGTTTTTGACATCGAAATGTTTTGTAAGTATCGTAAATTTAATTTATGACGTCGTAAATCAATAACTAGATTAAATTAGCGATGTCCAGAGTGATTTGTGTGCTGCTATCGTACTTTGAAAAATACCTCCTGAAAGCGTATGCGAGGAAACTTTTGTAATATTTTTTTAAAAAAATATTACCAATTGAGAGATTTGCAGTTAAATTCCAGGTGGTCTTTGTTGAGAACTTAGTTTTTAACTTATCATATTTTAAAAATACTCTAATGAGGTTGTTCTTGATGACGTAACTCACCTCTTTTAATTTTTGCGATGAAATATATTTCATTGTTTCGGTTTCACTCTATCATGGGGTATGGTTTCACGTTCTTGGGGCCTGGATTGCCGAGTGGTTTGGACCAACACGCCTGCAGTCTGTGCGCTGTAACGGGTGACGGTTCGATTCCCACCTTCACCCAGGATTTTTCCTTCATCTGTGACAGTAAAAATTCTTTCTGTGTCTGTATTACTGGACGAAGGCTTATAAAGCGGGTCTCTGATCAAGCACACAAGCTTTAATATATATGTATCTACCGGGGTTACCAATGTGTCCTTCTATTTTTTTTTAATGTTCTTTCCGTTGAACTTGTTCTTATTTCTGCAATTTATTAAACTTTATCTTTTTTAATTCAAATAAATTTCCTATTAAATGCATTTCCAAAACGTTAATTTTATCAAAAAACTTCGGTTCAGGTAATATTTTGTCGTATGCGAAAAAATTAAGCGAAATTCTGGGACAGCAATTTAACGTGTTTCACCGAACAGGGAAAATATTATTTAGTTCTACGCAAGAAAAACGTTTGCGCACAATATTCGTTTCACTAGGATAAAAAAAAATAATAATCAGTATTTTTCAAAATAAATGTAATTCCAAAAGTACCAAAAATAAAAACCATACCGTTGGAAATGTTGCCACTTATGACTTGAAATATGCCCATCGTTATCTTGTTTAAAGAAGAGAGGTATGTAGGAAATCTTGAGAGGGATTGTAAGTCCCATAGAGTTCATGTATTAGCTCTATGTTACTGACACTCCCTCTTAACTTTTTAAAATTTGTACAATTTTTAAGTTGCTTTTTAGATATACGAATACTGAATTAGAACCTTTATTTTTTACTAAGAAAAATACTTTAAGCCTAGACTTAAAGCTATCTTCAATTGAATACATTTTATACAGAAACTATTTATAGATTTACAAATTTTAAAATTCTGTTAAACTAAACATTTTTATGAAAATATCTTGAGTAAGAAATAATTACCTGGAAAACATAAATTTATTGATTATTATACATTAATTACTAGGGAAGTACTTTAATAAGACCCAATTAAAACACAAATATATGTCTAAAAGAATGCGGAATAAAATTATAATTGCCATAAGTTTTGGTTCATTCATCAAATAATGGCAGCGGTTGCTTGCTTAATTATTTTTAGACATTATTTTTTAGCTCAAATTATAGTAGTTGTCCGAAGCAATTTGAAATATGTTTACAGGGAAAAATTTGCGCTTTAATAATTAATATCAGGTAAATAAATTACCTAAAACAACAATTTGAAAAACTTTTAATTGTTTTACATTTCAATTCTGTTTTTGACTGAACAATATTAAAGTTGAGCATTTAACACCATTGGTGTCATCATAAATATATTATAATAACATTGTATAACATTTATAACTTTATCACTTATGACTTTCTTGGTGGGGGGCAAGATCGCCAAGCACTGCGACTTTTAAGTCTATTGTACTAAACCCCAGAAATGCCACAAGCACAAGAGACACACAAAGAAAGAGACGACACAAACACAGCGACAAATAACAACATTTATTTACGGTCACAAACATCCATGCCTGACCGGGATTCGAGCCAGACCCCAGCAGCTCCAAAGGCTAGCATCCTAACGATTGTGCCGCTGAGGTGGCAACATTTACTAAACTTGTGTTTTAAAAGAGCCAAAGTGTATGCTTTTTGCACAACATTATAATCCAACATTCTAATTAAAATAAGAGTTTAAAAAATAAGTTAACAATATGTCGAAAGCTAGAAAAAATATGATAAGTCCACCTGCTGAGTGAGAAAACTTACTGAGAAGGAAAAATAATGATGCTAACAAAATATACACCTGCTAAATCCAGTAGAGGTATTAGCTACTGAAATGGCAAGGATGTAACACACTTAAAAAAAAGCGAAAATATGAACAAAACTTAAAAACATTTTCAAAAAATAGGGGACCCCCAAAAATATATGACTTATCCGAAGTTCGAGTAATCGAAGTTACTATCCATTCCTCTTTACAGCCATTTTAGATGAGTCGACGTGGTTTGATATATCCCTAAATACATAAGTTGTACGCATTTAAATCTTAATAGCCCTTTTAATAAAAGAGAATAATGGGGTTAAAAAAATTAACTCATCAAATTTGGCCTCTTTACATATTAATAACTATACATATAACGTTAATCTCATTTTTAACAAATACAATTATTTATTATCAGTATTTTTTAAGGCTGAATTGTGTTTTTTGCCGTTGTAATCTATTGCAAAAACTTTGATTTAAAAGATGTTCACCTATCCAGACAGTATTTTTTTAAGTATAGAAATGATTTGGGACTTGATATAAAGTTCAAGTTAGCGGATTGTTCTACTTATAAGAAGTCGAGTTACGAAGGTTTGAATAGTATTTAAAATTTATTGTATAAGCAAACCGTGGGTGAAGAAAAAGAGTTTCATAATAATTTTAAAAGAATTTATTTATGAAAATAAATTAAACTGAATCCATAAAAAAGTAAGTCTAAAAAATTTTGATGTTTAAAAAATGAAAGTTATTATAATCGAGGTACTGTAATCCTTGTACTAGATTATATTTATTAAAAAATTCGGTCTTAAGTACGTAATATTCCATATCCCTTGTAATTTCTTCAATCAGGTACTAAAATTGGTGTTCAGTCATTCTATATTCTAAAGAATAAATGAAGCTTATTTACCATCGACGAAAAATAGTATTTTTATTTATGAAAGCATACAGAAAAAAAGATGTCATACCTAAACAAAAGGTTTCACTTAAATAAAAAATTGGTTCACTTTCCTTTTAAAAAAAACGTATTCAGTAGACTTCAATGAACTATTTTGATCAAAAGACATGAGAATTTTGTAGCATAATTAGTTCCTTAATTAGCGGAAAGGCCCAAGAAGATAAGACCGTGCTGAGCAATTATTTTGACAAAAAGGCCGTACGAAAGAATTCAGAGGAACGATTTTGCGGCATTCCATTTTTTATGCATTTTTTCTTTGTCTTTCGTTTGCCATTATCTTTGGTGATTTGTGTTGAAAAAGCAGTTTATTAAAGTTATTGTAAGTTGATATGCACGCTTAAAAAGTTGATGTACAAAGAAAGAAGGATTGGAATAGTTAATTGGCATTAAATAATGGCAAATTTCGTTGCAATCAAGCTATTCTTAAGTTTGTAACAACATAATTAATTATGTTTATTCATTTAGAAAAAAAATACTTTCGTTGGAAATTATGTTAGCTCGAAACTTTTTTAATTATTTGTAATTCTTTAAATGCATCATTAAATAAGTCAAGCGTTAAATTAAGATTGATTCGAAGAATGCCGGAAAACGAAAGTGTTTCAGTTTTCAAGAATTAAATTCAAGTAGGTAAGAGGAACAGAAAAAAAGTAACACTGCAAAATTCGATGGCATGTAAAGGTAAATAATTTTTGGAATAAAATATCGTTTCATCGATCCTTATTGAAGGGGGAGAGAGAGAGAAATTTATTAAAGAAAAATTTACAAAGTTGAATAAACATACTTTTTTCTGAATATTTATTTAAAAAAATAAAATAGATGTCTGGTAAAACATTAAAGATGAAGGTATTTTAAATTTAAATCTCGCTGACGCATGAACTGAAAAAACATAATTTTACGTCTTGAATGTCAATTTGATGGGTAAGAGGCACAATTATCTTAAAATTTAAAACTCTTACTTTTTGCATTTGCAAAATATTTCATATTTTCTTTAAATAACGATATTGTAATTTGTCAATAGTTAATAAATTTACATTAAAATACCAGTTTATCAAACACTCTTTTCACGTAGGATCTTAAGAAGATGTTAAATATGGAGTGTTTTTTGCGGAAATTTTTCTTTAAATATTTCAACCATAACTTGGTATATTTCCAGAACCATTGAAATTTGGGGTGTTTGTACTTGGGCAAATTGAGATAACAGCAAAAAAAAATTCTCCTTTAAAATTACTAATTTATCCCTAAAATGCCCCTCCTATTCGTACAGAAAGTAAACCCTAATTCCTTCTGGGAAAAGACTATAAAGTGTCCGATCGCTGCCGACCGCCCCCATAAACCTGTTACAGAAGCCGCTTTAGGGTCCGTTTATCAGCTTTAAAAGTCCCCTTAACGTCAGAGATGTCCGAGTTAACGCCTAGCTATACCTTCTTTAATTATATTCTACCTAAGTATGTATAGGGTTGGCTATTTGCAATTTGAATCATTGTTCGAAAGTATATTTATGACGCACATGTTAAATGTTGTTTTTTCGTAAGTCCTTTTTCGGAAGGATTGAATGATAATGGTTTATAGCAGCTGCAAGGGCTGAGTAGAGAAATGTTTCACCACATTTTCGTATTTGGTCGAACCATTTTTCCAAGTATTGGACACGAAAACCTGATAAATGGTTCAACCAAATTCTGGAAATATGGTGAAGCATTTCCCCATGCAGCCGTTGCAGCTACTAGGTCTCATATTTTTAGGGAAATGTAGTTTCAATTTTTTAACAGTGTAGCACCGTCATTTTTGTACGAAAACTTCAAATTAAAGTTTCCGAAATTCGTTTTCCATGTAGCCTTATTTACCATAAATAAATTCTTCAAAGCAATGGCTTTCATGTATCTTAAATTTTTGTTTACTTACTTAAACTTAAGCAGAAAGCTCATTTTTGTGCTACAAATTTGTTTGCCAACCGTCGTTAATAAGATTACACTGCAAAAAATCCATCGAATTTTCGGTTTTAAATTGGGCGACCCTTCTGCTCAAATAAAAGCATTACTAATAACAAAATGAAACGTTTCATTTAGTTTTTTATGTCAACATTTAGTGAATTATATGGATTATTTCAGAAAAGATTTTAAATTGGAAGTCGGGTTACACATTTCAAACCGTTAATATGATTTGTACTACAATATACTTTTTTTTCATTTGTTTTATTGAATAATCAATTTTTATCATACTCCTTAATTGGAAAGCTAACCCTTGCAAAAAGTAAGTTATAAATGAACAATAAACTTGTATAAGTAAACGTTTACAATCATTTAAGGGGCCCGGATGGCCGAGTGGTAAGCATCGCAGGCCAGCAGTCTGCGTGCTGTAACGGGCGCGGGTTCGATTCCCGCCTTCGCCCTGGGTGTATTTCCTCTTTTTGTGACAGTAAAAAATCTTTCTGTGTCTGTCTTACTTGACGAAGACTTATAAGCGGCTCACTGAGCAAGCACACAAGTCGGAATATATATGTAAAATACCCTACCCTACCCTACAATCATTTAAGAAAAAAATACAAATATCGATGTACAAAAATATTAGGAAGTAAATTGGTAAAAAAGTAATCATTTGATATAGAGTGAAGGCACAGTTTTTAAAAATCGTTTTTTTTTCTTTTTTGTATATAGCTCTTCTGTGTTTTTAGTTGGGAATGTTCCCAGTTTATAAAATATGTCTCGTACAAAAATACGAAAAATAATATGCTAGCAATAAATTTACTTTCCTTAATTGTAAAAATTCAGATTTTTAATTTAATGTTCTTTACTCTCTTAAACTCATTTTTTATAAAATATTTTTAAATAATAAAATACGAATTAAAAATATATTAATTTTGCAGGAAATCACATAAAAAATTAAATGAAAACCTGGAGAAAAACACAACATAAAGAAATCTTTTAAAAAAATCCTAACTACATCCTGATTGAAGTAAAAAAGTAATTAAGATCAGAAAGCTATTTCCGAGTTCCTGACACAAGAAATACTTGTTTCTTAGTTAAAAACTTCCCTCCATATGTTCTTGGTAACTTCACAAAATGATGGAAAATCGGAATCTAATGAGGAAAATAGGGATGGCAAAGAGGAAACAACTTGTTGAATTTTAATTGTTAGTAAAAATAAAAATAAAGATGTTTTTTTTTTCAATTCGGTATTTGGTATTTTAATCGTTTCCGGATGTATATGTATTTAGCCTACTTTAAAAACTTTAATATAGACAATTACACGCTTTGTAATGTGGAGCCCTGGTAAAGTGAAGAGGTCGATACCTGAGCGGGCACCCAACGAAACTTCGAGCGAAATCATACGTTTACGCCGCGCCGTCGGGACTTTGGACTCCACAGATTTAACGAGAATGTCTATACCAGCATACTCAAGTATTTAAGTTGAATTTTGGATAAGTCTGGGGTAGGTTGGGTTAGGTTTAGCCTTCAAGCTGTCTATTAGCAGCCTCTATACTCAGCTTAAGGGGGTTCGGTATGTTGTATATCGGTAATGTTACATTGGCCAATTGCAATGTACCTTTTCACAATAACTACCGATCAGATCATCTTAAAATTTTCTGTGTGTGTTAAACCGAGTTTATATATTAATCTGAGGTTAAAAGATTTTTTTAAATAACTGTTAGATTTTTTTTAATACAATAAGTTTTAAAGTACCCGCAAAAAATCATGAAAATTTTCACTTTCTTGCCCCATAAAAATTTTTTCACTTTAGTTTTTTTAAAATTTATAACCTCGGATTAATCTATACAATGTATTCATCATATAAAAAAGTTTACGAGAAAACATAGCATAGTTTTTGAGAAAAGGTACATCGAATTTCAAAAAATCAAGTTCTGAGAAAAACGCGTTTAAAGTTTTTATTGTTAACCCATTTCCTTACGAAGCCGTGACATTAAAATGGCTTTTAATGTCACAAATGTATTCCCAATCGTCTTGATACTTTGTGACATTATTAATAAAGGTTGTAATAGTATTTTAAGCCAATAATTTTTGTTTTGATTGACCCCTTAAACGCGGCCAATTATACACCCAAAGCAACACTTGAATGTCATATACAGAGTAAGGACGGATGAGTAGAGGGGTCTACCTGTTCAAACGGTTTGAAGCAGGGCTGTCAGGTTTTATTTTTAAATTAAACGTTAATTTTAATATAAATGCTATTTTTAAATAAAATGTCATTTGTAAATTAAATGTTATTTTTAAATAAAGTGTCATTTGTAAATTAAATGTTATTTTAAAATTAAATGTTATTTTTAAATTATTCAGTTATTATTATTATTAAAAGATAAACGAAAAGGTTATTTTTAATTATTCGGTTATTAATATTATTATTAAAATATAAATTTAAATGTTATTGCAAAATAACGCTGAATTTTCTAAAGAAAAATCTAAGAAAAAGGTAAAAAGGAAGGAAAAGATTAAATGTCGTAGGTAATCGGGAAGTATCAAGTAGGGCTATAAATCTACAATTTGGTCACGTTCGAAATTGGAAAGAGGGGTGGGAGAGGTAATTTTGTTCTAGTTATCTCATGACCTAGGAAAGAATGATATTACCTCATCAGTACTACAATAGCGTAGGTCAGCGTTAAGCTTCTACAATACGTTTATAAAGTATAAATGGAAAACTGTTATGTTAAATGGAATAAGTTATTTTTTTAACTACAATTTTTTTGTGAAGATTGCGTTTGTTTTTAATTTTTATGTTGTTACTGATTTAAAAATGCGAAGTAGAAACGTTATTTGGCGTCGGCGACATTCTCAAACCGCGTCAATTTCCGCCGGAATGGATACTTGGATTTAACCTCAGCAAATGTACACAGTTATTCTACAAACAACAAATACATTTGGAAAAAGATAAAGAGTCTTAATTTAATTTGCCAAAGATGTAATTGTAAAGAAAACATTCAATTGTTGTTTACAAAAGTATACATTTCAACTAAATTATGTAATGTTGGTTGATTATTTTTCTATGTGCGGGTAGAGGTTATAGGAAACAGTTGTTGTTTCAAATACACTAGTTTTTCGATAAGAATTTCAGTGGGTATTTAAGTAACAGGAAAGTAAGGTTATTTTACTTCTCTGTACCTTCTTGTTGTATTTGTACAAATTAATTTTTTACAAACAACTTAATGAATTATAAAATATTAATGCGCAAAAAGTATATCAGAACCAAAATAAAATTTTAAAAAAAAATCATACCCAAGTCCCAATCTTTTTTAAAGATTGAAATCTCTTTTGACAAATAAGTAAAAATATGTTATCTAATTTATTTATCGCTTGTATTGCTACTCCAATTTCTAATTGTATTACTTGGCGAAAAATTCCATTTACTCGTCTTAAGGAGACGACTCGAGCGTTTAATCTGTTTTTAACTCGGAGCTATAATCAGATTATCAAAGCGAAGTGTGCTTGCATTCACTGAATTAAATTCTGTTCTTAAGAATGTGTTGAAGTGGCACGCGTAAACTTTTCAAGATGTTTGATTATTAAATTTATATTCGGTATTCAATCATGCATGTGAATTAAACGAATTTCTAAATGTAAAATGGGCTTAAGTCAAAGGAAGTGTTTCTATTCACTTTTTTTCTATCATTAAATTTACTAATAGAAGAGTCTAAAGGAATTTTGTAATGGACCTGACACATTTTTACATTTTCTTCATTCAAACATTCTTTAATTATCAAAAGTAAATGTTGCCTTTCTTCGAAAATACTTGTCTTCTTGATGATTTTGTATTGATTGTATGGAACTCGATTTAATGTAATTTGAAGAAGATTAGTTTTTAAATATTTGCAGTTTTTTATTAAAAAAGATAATCAAATGTTTTTTTTTTCATTGAAACTGATTTTTGTTGACTTATGTTTTCTTATTAAGTTCTTTAGAATGAAAATTGTCCAGTTCCAAACCGTGCTTGCTTCTACTTTGCTCTGGTGTTCAACATGACTTTGAATTCAGATTATTTGATAAAAAGGCAATACTTGTTTGGTTGGTTGGTAGACATAATTTTCAGGCTTGTGTGCTTATTCGCAAGGACCCACTTATAAACCATCGTCAAGTTGGACAACAAGAGACACACACATACACAATGACAGATGCTGCCATCTGTAGCCACCTCCAAAATTTACACATGTTCCTGAATGGGAGGGAAATTTTCTCCAGGAACCTGTACCCGTGTTAAACTGCTCAATGACCGTCCACAGGACTTTCGGACCCAACGGATTTAACGAGCACGTACTCCGCATATACTCGACAAACACAAACATCCATGCCTCAACGGGATTCGAATCCGGACCCAGCAGCTTCAAAGGCCAACGTCTTAACCACTGCGCCGCCGGATCGATTCAATATTTGTTTCGGTTCGAATGTTTCCGCCTGTTTAGTTCACAAAACTAATTATGTTTTCAAATTATAATCGTGGTCAAGTGATGTTGTCGACACATTAGACAAAACTGAAACTTTGAGCAGCAAAGGTACAAGCGAAAGGATAAACTAAGGCTGTCATAAGTTTGAACTCTTACCCATTTAACGAGCACGTTTGTTCCAATGGCAGCGAAACGCAATTTTAGTTTCAAAACAATACTTATCTGTAAAAAATAAATTATTATCTTAATGAGCGTGATTCAGGTGACGTAGTTCCTTCCTGCTTTTAGTCCCATTTTTTCTTCTGTCGGTGATCCGAATGATGCTATCCTTAAACGGGACATTTATTTCCCATAAGATAAGTAGGTAGGTTGTTTAATGTTTATGTATTTTTCCGGTTTGTGTGCTTGACCCGCTTATAAACCTTCCAAAGACTTCTATAGTAGGGTAGAGGAACGACTCGTGTTGAGCAGCCATTTGCTCGGCAGCCATTTTCACTACGGAGCCCGAATAGAGTGGCAAAAGTGTTAGTTAATTTATAACTTTGACATTGAGGAAGGAAGTACACCCAGGGCAAAGGCGGGAATCAAACCCGCACCCGTTACAGCTCGTGGAATACTGTGTTATGGGCTGTGGTCCAGACCACTCGGTCATTGGGCCCCACATGCCACCCTATATTTTCTCCGTGTTGGTCCATGGGGCTATTGCCAGGTTCAGTCTCTACCCTACTATAGAACTCCTTGGGTTAGATTAAAATTTGCACCCACAGTACTCAATTTCTGTGGAAACTTGACTGTGGTTCTAAAATACGACGTCCGTCGCAAATAGCCCTCGTGTAGCTCTAGTGCGACGATAACTCTAACCTAAACTCGTTGTGGAAAATGATCAGGGCATAAAACTACCTATCGGGAATAATCATTCTGTCCCAGTTGCTCAGGCCTCATAATACAGGGTGGTTATAAAATAACGCTCGCTATTCGGAGTGGTCTGTAGCTTGAATAAATAATGCAAATGCATCAAAAATTGAGACACTTACTAATCAAGAAGGGGGGGAAAGAATGGTATCATAAAAAGACAGAATTCTTAAAAATAATCATAAAAAAGAATAATCATAAAAAACAAACTCGTCTCTTGACCAGAATCTAAATAACGAGGCGTCGTCAATTATGACCAATTACGGCCAACACAGCTAATTACGCCTCGTAATTTAGAACCCTGGTCAAGAGACGAGTTTGTTTTTTTATGATTCCATTCTTTTCCCCCCTTCTTGATTAGTAAGTGTCTCAAAGTTTTTCGCATTTGGATTATCCATTCAAGCTACAGAACTCTCCGAATAGCGAGCGTTATTTTATAACCACCCTGTACACTTTATATCTTGGAAGGGCCCACCGTGTAGCTGTTGTTCAAACCTATTCGACCTAACTTTTTATTGAGTAAATATTAATTAACTGTAACTAACACATGTTTTAATAGTATAAAACTTACGATCACAATTTCTACGGTACTATGAAAGTGTGGCATAGCGTATGAAGGATAAGATGGCGTTGAGTTTATGGATTATTCCCCTCTGAGGGTACATTATATATTTTATTGGAGACTATTACTGTTTTTAACTTTACTTTTTAATAGTTATTAACCATGCATTTAGTACAGATTTTAGTGTATTTCTGGGCGATACAGAAAGTCTTTGACCAAAGGATCCCCGACGACTGGCAAATACGTAGTATTTCTCAACGATATTCTGACTTGCATTATTTTACTTATTCTGGAACTTGGTAAGTTTTTGGTTAACCTCACTAAAATTTTAATTTCTTTAAATTAGGTTTTGCCGAACTTCCTTAAATTTACATTCGCCTATTCGATGGTATTATTAGATCACTGGTTGTGTTCGTAAGAAATTATTGGTGCAATTTTATAGATAGAGATTAAAAATAATAGTAACAGAAGGCTATGAATTTCTTGCCTAACTAATATTACTAGCTTGTTTTAAAACATGGTTCCGATTGTAGTAACTGTAATAGCTAGACTGTTTAAAAACTGAGATCAATGAAGGATGGACTATGTGAAAAGGCCATCCCAAATTTATGTTCCAATGCCACCATCTTATTAATCTGATCAGTTATATTTTATGTATTAATGTAATAATCATAACTTTACTGTAAATATCAAAAGTTTCTGTACATAATTTAAGTTCTTGATGATACGACAAATAAAGATGTACAAGACGTTTGATATTTCCCGGCGTGCACCGCCTTCTGGACAGGTTGCTAAGTCATCTGGTGTACAACTTAATTTGTTTACTGATATTTTACCAATAACTTGGTTCATGCATTTATAGGGTTATACATAAGACAACATTCGATTTGGGACTAAAGTGCCAAGTCGGTTAACCCTTTTCGACCGGTGGTCAGGTGGCGCTGATTTAAAATTATGAGACTAAATTTGGAGTTTTATCGAAAAAAAATGCGTTACACAGCATCTATGAAAGCCACTCCTTAAAAACAAAGTCGTTTTTGTTATACAAATAACGAATGGTAAGGAAGCTGATTCGTTATCGATATTTTTGAAGAGCTTAAACATTCTCTTTACTACCCGCACGATCGTGCGAGCCCGGTCGGAAAGGGTTATGGCGTTCGCCTTGCATGAGGGACTTACCGGGTCCGGGAATAGTCAAAATAACTGCCGACCCATAAACGGCACTGCAGGCATAGGTGCCAATATCCCGTGTACATCGAGTACTCTTTAAATATACTTTAAAGTCAAAACGCTGTTGCGTCGGGACTCGTCTCGTCACTTGACAGTGGTTCAGAATTACGATGACTACACTTTTAAAACGAACGAGCGATTTTAACTCGGTCTGAGATAATTTCACTCCTCCAGTCTAGAAAATGCACTTCTCCTAGAAGAGTGGATCCTTTGTGTGTTGAACCTCCGACAGGATCACTCCAAAGGAATGATTTTAACTCGTTCTGAGTTAATATTCACTCCTTTCTAATGTCGAAAATGCACTCCTACTGGAGTGGTTTTCACTTTTGTTTTAAGAGTATAAACCTCGTGAAAGGAGCTACGCACACTCGTGTTTAGTGCGACGATAATTCCAACTAACCAAATCTAACAATATTCAATTTACTTTCAGCCCCCTTAGGAACGGCTTATTTCCAGTGTTAAACGTTGATTATTGGCTCCTTCCTGAATGTTTTCTGCCTCCTCAACTCCAGCGACTACGCTATGCCCCGTGTATAAGATACACAATTCCTTTCCTCTACTCCTTGCTAAAGTGGCACGCAGAAAAGTCCCATGGTGCTTCAAATTCATTGACTGCTGGTTCTTGAAGGTAAATGCGTAAGTATTATGCTTTGTTGAAAAATATCGACATTATTTATGCATCTTTAAGAAGCAAATAATAGTATAGGTAACAATTTCCAATTTGAAGTTTACATTTAATTTTGCGTCATTATTGGCCTGACAACCCTCCGGATTTACCTACACTCTTAAAACAAAAGAGTGAAATCCACTCCAGTTGGAGAAGTGCATTTTCGACACTGGAAAGGATTGAATATTACCTCAGGCTGAGTTAAAATCACTCGTTTGGAGTGATCCTGTCGGCGGTTTAGCACACAAAAAATTCACTCCTTCCGGGTAAGTGCATTTTCCACTCTGGAGGCGTGAAATTAACTCAGACCGAGTTCAAATCCACTCTCTTGTTTTAAGAGTGTAGCAATAACTGATTCTTAACAACTTTCTGAATATCCGTATCATATGTACCAACTGTCGCTATTTCTGTAGTAACTGTCTCTATTATCTTTCGAAGAAATTTCAAACTTTCTCTTGGCCCTTTGTAATTGCAAAGTTAAATTCTTATAGTAGGCATGTTAACTTAACGTAGCACTAGAGCCACATTTGTCAAAAGACTGCATTATTACTTGATCTATTTTAACGATGCTACATTCTTCATTTGCGATATTTCACCAATATTTATAGAGGTTTATAAGGTAAAGGTATCGTGATTAAGTGGGATATTGTGCTATTGTAAGTAAATACTAGTTCGTCGACTAATAACTGCGAAGGATATCTTAAATTTCGTTTTTATTTTTTAAACATGAAAGAAAAAATGAGTTTAGCTTTTTAAATGGAAATGTCTTAATAGCTTTAAATAATTTCTATTTTTAAAATCGTAACTCTCAAATTATTAAGTAACCTGAGTGATCTTGTCCGACTGTCTTTTAATTTCACATTTCGCACTGCACATGTTAAGTTTTTATTGAACTTTAATACTAATGTGGCTTACGGCCGACTATAATATATTAGGTTCCGAGCTGGTTTAGAGAACGAAAGTTTCTCTTGCATAACAGCCGACAGTTTCATAAAGAGTTAAAAAATAACGTGGTTGTGGCCCTTCTGCCGTGGGCAGGTAAACTGCAGTAACTTCCTCAATGACTTGGACCATTTTTGCAAGCACTCAATTACCCTAACCTTTAAGAAAACATACTTCAAAGAAATTATTTCTCAGCAAAAATGGTACAACTAGCAGTTGCGCAGTTTATCAGCCCACGGCAATCTTTGGCTTTATATGTTAGCAGTGCGTCGATTAAAAAAAAATTAATGTCCACTGAATTCTTTGTTGCTTTATGCAGGGTGAGGCAAACAAAAAGTGGCCACGGTCTAGAGATAAGAATACCTTGAAATGCTTGGCTAGAAAAACTCTTGAAGCCGCCTGAAACCTGTTTTTGCATTGGTTGGATCGGATTAGATTCACATTAGAGCTATTCATAGACTAGCGGGAGTTCAGATCTTGGTTCTTATTATATGAGACTTCCCATAATGCAAATTCTGTGTTATGCTATCTATTTAGAATGTTTTTATTAACAAATACAAAAGTCCGATTCTCTTGGATAAATAACGACCAAAATAATCACTAGTGAGAACTTTTATTGATCTGCTCTACAAACCTTGTTTGTATTTCATTTCAACTAGCTTCTCAAACCATAGCGTAGCTGCCGGCAAATAAGTCGCCAATCGTTTGTTTGGGCTTAATATTGAAGCGATCAATAGCTTCAGTTAGCAAACCTGTTTTTGTATTGGTTTTTGACTTGGCAACATTTCTGTCGTATTCTCATCTCCACTTTGGGGCCACTTTTGTTTGCCTCGCCCTGTAGTACGCTGAATTAAATTTGAAGAGAAATAAAATTGTTAGTATATATAATTTTTCTTTTTCAGTGATGAAGAAATTGATGCTTGACAAATCTTTTATAGAAGCTATAAATGTGTATGCCTTCGTTGTTTGCGATTGCAGAGAGCCGACACTATTCAGATGTTTTTAAATTCGGCTACTATGCTCACCGAGCAGTTTGTAAGCTTGCATTTACTCAACACGGTGTTTTAGATTATTGTATCTAAGATTTATTAAATTTATAGAATTTTACTTTTGTTGTCATTAATTAATTTGCAATTTATTTTAAGTGTATAGTGGTTAAACCCATTCTCCAAAAGACCATAACATGTAAATGACCATAAAAAGTGAATGAACTGAATACATTCGATACACGACTTTTGACAATCGTAAATTCAATTCAGCGAAGTTTCCAGGTAAGAGGGACCAGATCCCCCAAATTTTTTTAATGACATTTCAATGTTTTTAGTGTTTTTTTAAAATACAAAATCTTAACTTCTGATGTAAGATATCGTTGGTATTCCAAGTACTGGAAGTATTTTTAATATATTTTAAACAAACGATTATGTAAATCCCAGTCTTATTGTTTACTTTAAACGCTAATCTGAAAACATTTTCAATATTCATGTACCTTTTCTCAAAATCTACTGTAAGTATCAGCCTGAATTTTTTTACACTAAATTTTAAAAAAAAATATTGAAAGTTCAGACATTTTGACATGGGGCTACAATGGACAGCTCCAGTCTCCCTTAACGAGCCGGCCTTTATTTTTGGTTATGCTGTAGAAAGAGTTTTGCTGCTAGGCCATTATGATAATTACCAATTATTACAAAATACCAATATGCTTAAACTCCAAGTACGTATCTATGGTAAAAGGATTTAATAAAATATTTTGCTTTTTCGGAAACTTATTTTTATAATTTTAAGCAATGAAACTCGCGTCAGTTTCATACTTCCTTGGAGAAAAGTGTATAAGTACTTAAGAGGTGACAAACTCGATGCGTGCTGGCTTATTTGCAGAAATAAAATGCTTCTGTTGATGTGAAGTTAAATAAATTTAGACTGAGTAATAAGATCATGACATTTCGAAATAATTTTAAAACTCTAAACGGTTTGGGTCGATGATGGGAAAACGTTCAGTTTGCATCTCGACCTATGTTATCTGTATTTTTAAAATTGGTTACTAAGTAATAAACAATTTCAGATGCAATACTTTTGCTTTATATACAAAATTACCATTTATTTCTTATTCCTTTCGGTAACAAATTGGATTTTCATAAACTATATACTGATCTGACTTAATTATAAGATTTTTATTTATCGCATTGTCAAACTGGAAACCACAGTGCCTTTTTTACGCCCACGAAAACTGCAACTTGATATAAAATTTGTAATATATTAAATATTTCTATTTTAATCAGAGTTCTACCTTTGCTAAATTTGAAAACTTTAAATAGGTAATAAAAATTACTTTACTAGGACTTAAAGCAAAAAGTTGTTAGTAAGAAAAATTAAGAGTGTTAAAAAAATAGGTTTGGACGAAAATTAATTTTCTTTAGCTTAATTTCATTTAATTCAACTGAAAACTTAACTACAGGTGCGGTCATTACGTATTAAAATTGAATTCTAAAATCAGTCACGTAAAACATTCCTAAATTTCAATAATTACAGGACAAATTAACGATATAAATTATGCGTTATAAATTATGCGTGTTCCTCAAATATTAAGATTCGATTCTAAATCGACCCGTTCGTATAACCAAAAAGCCCCGGGGATCCAAAATTGACGTTCCAATTTATTCGACTTCGCTGCAACCGAAACTCACTATAAAAGGCAATCGAATTCGATCTCGAGTCGTCTGAAACTGTAATTCCCTGAAGAACTTTCGATATTTTAATCGTAATCGAATTTTAACCTCGTTACGTCATTGACGGAATCGGGATAATTCGAGTACGCCTCGATGGAAGATTTTGAAACTTTCCTAGAATGTTATAGTTAATTGGATATAAATTGGATAATAATTATGATCAAGGGAAATTGTAATGAGTGTGACGTACAGCGGCCGTAAGATGTAGTTAGCTTGTTTTATTAGTTAAAGGTAATTGAAAATCAAAATTGAGCCAAAATGTAGTGTTATATCTGTATTTGAGACATGTAGTATTTTGCTACAATATTTAACTATAATCTAGAAAACTACTTCAGGTGTTGGTTTGTCACTTGACCGTGGTTCTAAAATACGACGCTAGTCTCCAGTGGCCCTCGTGTATCTCTAGTGCGACGATTATTCAAACTAAACTAGAAAACTACTTAAAACCCCTTGGTAAGTCCGCGCCATCTAGCGTGATTATTATTTGAGGTAACGTGTTGGTGTGCTATACTGTAGATATGAATATGATAGTGTTTGAAAACTAGTTTTAAGAATATAAGCTATGTCTTATTAGGGAATGTCATGCCTAATTTTTAGCCAATATGAAATTCAGAAAGTTTTAAATTTTCTTCGTGTCCCTAGAGTCATACGAGATCTACTCCATATAGCAGTGTCAACGTAATATATTTAACGGATATTTACACATTTATTTGTTTAGCACCTTTACGCGAGTGATTTTTGTAGCGTGTTACTATTTCTGGTGGTATCGGCAGAATTACTTTCCTTGGAAATAGACAACTACTCCATTTGATTTTGCACGGTTTCTATTCGGCTTCAAAATTGCATTTAAAGCAAATTTAATTTAACTTTATAAGGAACAAAAAATGGTAGTTGGATTACATTTAAGTAAGTTAAGTTACCGGTTTTCATTTTAAAAACAAATTAACAATTTTTGTAATGAAATCCTCACAATTGCTACCTTACTATACTACTAAATCAAAGTTTTTTTTAATAATTTTTAATACAAAATTAAGATAATCATTTTTAAAATATAAATATTCAACTTTACACATTATGACGAACACAATATTTTCTAAAAGTAATATTGAACGCTAAATGTATATTTAATAAAACCCATTTTCTAATAAATAAAACTATTAAGCAAACCTAAATTACAGTCTTGAAGTTTAAAGGTACGGCAGTTTCGAACAATTTAGAAAATATGGTAGGTCTTTCACGACATTCTTTTCCCAGCGCTAATGGTCCGACGGCCGTTAAATACAAAGGCTAATTAACTTGCTAATTGTTCCTAGATAATAGGATATTTTGGAAATCAATCAAAAGCTTGAAGATCTTGTGACAGGAAAGTGTGATCCAACCCAATTTTACTTAAAAGTATTGTATTATGAATATTTTGTCAATATATCGACGAAATATACAGGGTGAAGCAAATAAATATGGCCCGGTCTAGAGATAGGAATACGTTGAAATGCTTATCGAGGAAAACTCTTGAAGCCGCCTGAAATATGTTTTTGCACTGATTGAATCGGATTAGTTCGTATTGCATGAAGACGTCCCATAATGCAAAATTGTGTGCGTTGCAATCAATTTAGAATGTTTTGTATTAACAAAATCAAAATGTTCCGATTATCTAGGATAAATAACGATCGAAATAATCACTAGTGGGAACTTTTCTTAATCAGCTCTACAAACCCTGTTTATATTTGATTTCAACTAGCTTCTCAAACCATAGCGTAGTTGCCGGCAAATATGTCGCCAAGCTTTTGTTTGGGCTTAATATTCAAGCGATCAATAGTTCCAGTTAGCAAACCAGTTTTTGCATTGGTTTTTGACTTGACAACATTTCTGTCGTATTCGTATCTCCACTTTGAGGCCACTTTTTTTTGCCTCACCCTGTATATAAAGGCAGCTTCTTACTATATACAAAACAAATACGAACAATTGTTAATGAGTTTTTAAAAATTTATGCTTCAGGATAGATATACTTTTGCGACCTGTGTTTAACCTCTTAAGACCCGAGCAAAATCCTACACTTTTATTCTTATATGAAGAGTACACGTGAAAAACCGATTGATTAAGTAGATAAGTTTCCTTAGCAGGTCAGTTTGGCGATGATAGCGAGTGTTCGCCTAAACTTGTGTAAGGAAACCAGTTAATAGATCATAGTTAAAGTAATAGAGTGGAAGTCATGTGACATATAATGCTAACGACGGGACGCCCAGTTAATGAAGCCCCAATGAAGCCAGTGTTGTAGGTCACGTGATCTACCACTCTAATACTTTAACTACCATCTCTGTGGTTCCTAGATACAAGATTCAGGCGATTGACGATCACGGCGATTGGACCAAGCGAAGAAGAAAGAGAGAAACCGGTTTTCTGCTGCCAATGTCTGCCAAGCGGACAATTGCGGGCGTCCGGCTTATAAATCAATCGGTTCTTCCCGTGTACTCTTCATATAATCTAAACATACTTTTCATACAAATAAATGCTAAAAAGTATGCTTAGCAAAGAATTTTTTAAAAAAATTTGTTTATTGATAGTTAGGGACACGCCTTAAACTCTAAAAATACACCTTTTTTGTGCTATAAATGCAACAAAAAAGGCCGTATCACTTATTTGTAGTTAACAGACTTTTTTAGCATTGTTTTTAATGCAAAATGTCTTTAAAACCAACTACTTAAATATATTTTTTGAGGAGTTCGAAAAGAATTTTTTTTTTCAGAACTCTAATACCGTATTGACTCTCGTTCAGCTTCATTTTTTATTGAAATAAATGACTGATACCTGTAATCAAAGGCTGAAAACTGGGATTTGGATCTTCTTCTATCGGACCAGATCAATTTCGGAACTAATTAACGCGTTAATTGTTTGTGGGGTGGTTTAAAAAATTTTCCCAAATGGAAACTCCAGGTCACAAGAGGTTAAAGCTTGTTTTAAATGAATTTCAGCTTCCTCTTTTTTTTTTTTTTTGTATATTGTTATTGCTAGTTTCACAGATTCAAGAAAATTGTATTTAATGCATGATAATGACTAATTTATACTTGTTTAAAATAAATGTTTTATTTAAAATGAATACTTTATGGTTCAAATAAAGCTATTTTAATGGATAATAAAGCTAAAATGTATAATTTTTACTTTCTCACTTATCTATAATATTACACTCAGAAAAGAAAAAAACTTTCGTCTAACAACAAGAATGGAACAAGTGGAACACAAGTAATGTGTAAAAATGGCAACATCACAAAATTTGAAGTTTCAGTACAAAATTATGTCGCTGATATACGATCACAAATTTGTTGTTTAACCCTCTCTAATGCATACTGTTACCGTTTTGTAACAAGTTGGCTCGTCACCTGACTGTGGTTCTAAAATACGATGTCCGTCGCCAATAGTCCTCATGTAGCTCTAGTGCGACGATAATTCAAACCTAACCTAACCTAACCAATTTCGGAACTAATAACCGCGTTCTACCGCTAATCTACTTTATTCTATTAAATTCGAGCTCCTAGTAGACAAATCTGTGTTTTTTCATCTATTACATTTCATTTCAAAGTTTTAGTTCTAATAATCCTCATAGATAACAGTAGTAAAAGTGTATTCATAATTAAAGAGTGAGGTTATTAACGTTTTTGAAATTACGTTTTTGGCAGTATTCAAAAAATAATAATATTAGTACTAATTACTAATAAATTGTTTTGAAAAATTAATCATAGTTAAAAAGGGTTATTTTTAGTAGTTTTTTAGTCATTATTATCAAAATTTGAATTTTGCAGTTGGTTTTCGTCATATGGCAAAAAATTTAAAAATTAAAATTATTTAAATTCTAATAAAGTTAAAAAATATTTAGTATTTTTCCCATAATGTGTGAGTATTAAAGATACATATATATTTTTTTGGGATGAAAATAAAAATTCATGCATTTGAGGGTTAAAACCACAACTGAGACGACCAAACTCACAAGAGAAGATTATTATATCCATACGTGAAAGACTAACAATTAAAACAACATTGTTTTTTAAAATATTTATAACAAAATTATATAATTTATTTTAAAGTACCTTTACGTATGTTTTTAAAGTTTTAATATAGCTACTTTCCGGAACATTAAGGAGCGGATGACTACATTTTAGGTTAGGTTAGGTTTGAATTATCGTCGCACTAGAGCTACACGAGGGCTATTGGCGACGGGCGTCGTGTTTTAGAACCACAGTCAAGTGACGACTCCATATTAGAAGAATTCACGCGTGATGGGCCTTCATTAAAATGTTTGCCCTAAACCATGCATTATTATTTGTTACAATGCAAAGCAATAAATGCATTGCGATTTTTGATTCTCCATTTGCTTTTTGACTTTGAGAGAACACTTTACTATTCATAATAAGTAACGCCTTTTCAAAAGATAGTCTCACATTTAATAAGTGTTTACTACTTTGTAACATGCAAAAACTAATTAATTTAGCATTTTAAAATATGACAGCCATTCCCCTTTATTATTATTTTTAAAACAACAAGCATACAATTATTAGAAGCTGTTTATTGAATTGTGCTAATTCATTGCTCCTTGACACGAATTAATAATTTGAAAATAATAACTCAATATTTATCATATTAATTTTAAAATATGCATTATCAGTACTTTCTTCAATTTGAAACCCCTTTCAAAATATATACAACCGAAGACAAATTTCGCATAAGTTCATGTTTCCTCAGGCCATACATTCTGGTTTAAAGTTTAAATTACAATGCTGGGATTAATTGAGCAATTAACACCGAAGCGCTATATCATTGAAAGGTTAATTTAGGTGATTATTCATCAATAAATAAATTCTTCAGTAGCATAATGTAAGAAATATGCTAAGTTAGCAGTTGCGTTTTTAAACTTGCCTTTCTTTTCGTTTCGACACTTAGCTCGTATATCAAATAACCCGCGTTAAATAAAGTACTTACATTTTTGTGATAAATTTAGTAATTTTTCACAAAGGTTTAAGGATAAAAAGAATAATTTCGTAAAAAATCTTTGTTTAGTTATTTTTTATCTAAATAATGAGACATTATTTTGGAAATTTCATAAGAAGCTATTTAAAATTCCTCGAAAACAATAATGATATTTTTTATTTGAAATTAATAATGTAACCATTTTTGCATTAAAATACTGTATACAAACACTAATAAAGCTTTGCGTAAGCTTAGACCGAGTTTCTATATACTGTACTACTCTGGCGGAACGTTACTCCGTAAATAAAGTGGAAGCCGACAAAAAGTGTAACAATCGCGTTTAAGGATTACCGTTGTAATACTTTACACCGTAAAAATCGGTATAAGTTCAGTTTTACCGTATTTACTAACGTTTTATTACACTTTTACACGGTAGTAATAAAACGGAGTAAAATAAGCGAAATATCTATATACATAAAAGGCGACTTCTGTTTGTCTGTTTGTATAAGACGCGAAATCCTAAGAACCACGCAACAGATCGTCACGAAATTTTGCACAAAAATTCATCTCGTCTTCGGAACAAACATGGGCTAAGAATTTTTCGAATAAGATCATTCCTTCTATCGTTTTTTAAGGGGTAAAATACACCACTTTCGCTGAAATCTGATCATTTCTTTCCCTTTCGTGATGCCATTCAGCAGAAAACATTAAATAAAACTTTCAACGAAAATAATTGTAATTGAAAATGTTTATTTAATGATAGATGTTATTAATGATAGATGAATTGAACTGACCTATATAAAAAAAATGTCAATCGTTTGCTGTTTGCTGGAGTAGCTTATTTTAATTCTTACTGATTATTTTTTACTTAAATATGTATTCTTTTGATTTTGAGCTTCTTATCAAAGGTATTAGGTAAGGTATCAAATTTAAAGGTAAATAGGCGATATTTTTTGTCTGGCATGGAAAGGAAACCAACCTTTCTACTAAACTCGTGTGATCTGGATAATTACTGTAGTTATGTTTTATTAAGGTTTAAAAACTAAATTTCATCTATCAGAAATATTCACTAGATATTCGGATTATTGTCAAATTTCTCACATGAATCTCTAAACCTTTTTTCTCAATCAATTCCAAGCGAGCTGGGTGCCCCAGTCTGTAAAACTCTTGTGCTGAATGCAGGACATCCCAATATCGGGTCGGGGTTTTGTAAATAATAACTGCCGATTTAAAACTGTTTGTGCAAGCAAAAGTCCGACAAATAATATCTCGTTTAATGATAGTGCTAAAAAAATATGCTCGCTCGTCACTTGACTGTGGCTATAAATAACATAAAGTTAGGAAGGAGGAGTAGAGGGTCTATCAGTTCAAATGGTTTGAAGCAGGGCTGTCAGGTTTTTCAAGCTCCTGCGCATACTGAAGTATCCCAAGATGCATCACTTTAACGTATTTTGAGATACTGCACATGGCTTTAACGTATTTTTGAGCTACTGCACATGACAACTGGCACTGAGGTATCCCAAGATGCATTGCTCTAATCTGCTTCTTTTGTGCGTTACTACGCACATACATGGGCCGCTCTGATTATCTTTCCTCCTAACTCTATGATAAATAACGACGCCAGTCACCAATAGTCCTTGCGTAGCTCTATACACTGCGATATGCTTCAACCTAGCCTTAACCCAAATATAATTAATCTAAAGAAGGTTTAAAAAAAGGGATATTTGCTCACAACCGAACTCAGACCACCCAAAAGGTCCATTAACCCACTGACCCGCCTTTTATTCCCCATTTGTTTGGGGGAGACTTTTTATCCTATTGAACTCTCCGGCAGTGTTGGGTGTCAGCACGGGTTGAAAGACTTCCTAAATGGCTTCCTGATGTGTATTGATCTGATATCAGTTCTTATAGACTGACGTTGCGGATTCGGTTTTTTGACCCGATATTCTATAAATAGATGGGGAATTGACTTTGTCAATGTTGGTTTATTTTTTAACGTTTTGTACAATGCAAGGAGAACGCTTAGAACTCACCTACTCTACTGATTTCGACAGTTAAAAAACACAATAGTCAGGCTCTATTTCAAATCCATACAACTTGAAAAAAAAGAGCCAGAGCTTTAAACAAGTCCCGACGTCATCTACGATGTCACTCTTACAAGTTGCTATGGGTTCCTACTGGGGTGTCGGCTCTTCACTTGACTGTGGTTCTAAATTACTAATAGCTATCGTGTTGCTCTGATGGAACGACAATTTTACCTTGCCTCTAACCAAGTCATTCAAAAGATTTTTTTTATAAAAGAAAGACATTTTGTTTACAACCAAGCCCAGCCTCCCCGCCGGTGGCTCAATCGTTAGGACTCTAGCCTTTGGAGCTGCTGGGGTCGGGTTCGAATCCCGGTCAGGCTTGGATGTCTGTGACCGTCAATAAATGTTGTTATTTGTCGATGTGTTATTCATTTCTTTTTGTGACTTAAAAAAATCTTTCTGTGTCTGTCCCACTTGACGAATGGTTATAAGCGGTTCTCTGAACAAGCACGCAAGCTGGAATATATACAACCATACCATACCATACCAACCAAACCCAGGCCACCCATTAGGCAAAAAGTCTATTAACCCACTAACCTTCCATTCATTCCCCATTTATTCAGGGAAGACTTCCTATCCCATTGAACTATCCGGCAGTTTTGGGTGTCAGTCCGGTTTGAAAGGCCTTCTAAATGGCTTCCTGATGTGTATTGATCTTATATGGAGTTCTTATAGACTGACTTTGCCTTTTGACCCGCTATCCTGTAAATGGACGGTGAATTAAATTCTTCAATATTGGTTTATTTGGGAAGATTTTTTTTAGCGATGGGATCACATATAGACCTGTACAACTACTCTACTGAATTTGATTGGCAATAAGCATCAATGTTAGGCTTTATTTTGAACCCATACACATTGAACAGACATACTTTTGACAGTGCTTTAATTACTTGACACTATAGAAAGCAACGCAAGTCGTTAAATGTTAAAAAGTCGTAATTTTTATTGACATTTAAGCATTTATTAATAAATTATATAAACGAATGAAATAATTATGTCTCCCTACCATATATGTATTTCTTTTGGTGGGTTTTCCATTGTCTTTTGTTAATAAATGGTATTTAAAAAAGAAATAATTTCTTTTTTCTCCCCCTCTCTCTTTTCTCCTTAAAACTTCTTTGAAAGTGTGACCAATATTAAAGAAAGCAAAAATAAATTATTATTGAATTCTCCATAGAAAAATCTTTTTTCAATTTGGACCTTTTTAAAAGTTGAATGTGGAACTGTTTGCTATGCTTGGATCTCTTTTTATACGCATGAAATTTGTGTGAAATCAGTTATAAGTGGCAGTTTCTGTTACAAACCTACTTGTTTTAAAACAATTAGCTTTATTACTACTCAATATTCAACCTAAATATCAACTATTTGACTTTGATAGTCGCTAGTGGACTTGGCAAGAATTATACTCTCCTTCTAGAATAAAATTGTAAAATAATAATCAAAACTGCCATATTTGTAATACACTTATTTTATTTTTGCTCGCAATATTAAAAATATATATTATTAACTTCAAATAGCTACTTTCATTATTTATTTGAATAATGAAAATACGACATCTACACAAAGTACAAAATTCTATTCATATAAGAACATTGCAGACTTACTTAAAACTTATATAAAGAGCATGTTAAAGTTGAAACTAAATATAAAGTAACGTTCAAAAACAATATCGAATAACAAGCTCTTTGATTTTAGTGAATCGGTATCTGATTTTTACATTATTTCAAATCCTTTTAAAGGAAAAACAGAAAAAACAATGCATTAACATCGTCTAAAAATATAACAATAGCAAGCCGCATTGAATTTTCTTATTTTTCAACCAAACTTCCACGAAATACAATAAGTTAGCCCATGACTTCTTAAAGCTGCTAAGGGAAAAGAAATGTTCTTAAAGCCAACACAAGGACAAAATACCTTTCAAAAAAGTTTTCTTTTTCAGTAACCAAACTTACAAAGAAAGAGTATTGAAAACTTTCTTTAGTGAATATTTATTGAAAAAAAGTAAAGATCTCAAAAATTGAAGAAAGTACTCATCGTCCGAAGAATCTATATTTTATTATTTATTCAAAAATTCACACTGAGTTGAAAGTAATGCAAAAATGCTCCCTTAAGTTTGTTTAGATATTTGTTATATTTTTGTGATATTCTAAAATTCACCCAAGTGAGGAACTTTTTCACTGTTCCCAGAAATATGAACGAAAACCTTTTATTCTTCGAATATTCTGCAAAAAAAAAATTAGATGATATGAAGTCATTCATGTGTAAATAAATCTTTCGGATACATAGAGATTAAAATTGCTTTCTATTGCCAAGTTTAAACGTGAATAATGCTCTTAAAAAAATGCAAATTCCAAACGTTTATGAATGGCTGTAACTTGAATAAAAAAGGTTTTTACTTTGAAAGTTACATACAAGATTGAGTAGCTTTAATATACTAATTTGTATTACTTGGAATCACTATTTAGATTTAAAAAATAGAGTTGAAAAACGTTTGTTGTCAAATACAATTCTAAATAATAATTACTTGAAAATAATCGCAACATTTTTTTCTAATTTGAATAATTAAGAGTCCATATTTGTTTATGATTATGTTGTTATTGTACAGGAGAAAAGTTAGTTTCTTTCTTTTCCTTCTTTTTTTTAGGAAAATCCATTCTTTTAACTCCACTCAACTTACTTCTCTGGACTCCGGTTAAAAAAAATAAGCTTTTCTAAGCCCTTTCCTTAGAAGTTTAGAACATTTAATGCTAAGGACAGTTATATAAGAAACTACTCTCCCGATTTTGACAAGCAAAACACAGCCATGTCAGGCTGATTTCAAATCAAAACACTGAGAGCCGGCGCGGTGACCAAACACTCGACCATCAACCATCAAATTCTGAATATATCCATATAGGATTTGTTGGAGGGTAAGGTAATCTAATTAGTTTTGCCTGTCTATTTCTAGCCGCCTTTAGGAGCCGGTGGACGTTGAATCTGTTTTTATTTCAATTCCTACTTTGCCGTAGTAGTGGCCCAAATAACCATTGCCACTCTTAATAATTACACAAGAAATGTTGTTTGTATTTCCAGCTTGTGTGCTTGATCAGAGACAAGCTTATTTCAGCCTTCATCAATGAAGACAAGACAGAAAGAATTTTTACTGTCCCCGAAGGCGGGAATCGAACCCGCACCCGTTAGAGCGCAGACTGTTATGTAATGGGCCAGACCACTCGGCCGTCCGGGACCCTGTTTCTGAAGTAACAGATAGTTTCAATGTTGTATGTTGATATTAAATGTTTTAACTTTTTCTTCAAGTGGGAGCAAATATCATGTATTTATTCTTTGAATAGAAATTAATTGAGAAAACTATAAGAAATAATTATTAAATTTCTACTAAAGAACAATTTGCTTCAATAAGGTTTGAATAAAAACCTACCTATTTTAAAAAATAATATTAAACTGTTTGATGTATACATAGAACTAAATGTTGTGTTTGGTTCTTTTTTTTAACGCATTAGTTTTTGTTGAACTATTCTAAGTGACAGTTTCTGTTCAGGATTTTTTTTACCTCACCTGTAGAAAAACATTGGAGAGAAAGAAACCTAATATTTCCTAATGGGACTACCACCCAGCTGGCATTTATATAATAATAGTTTATTTTGCAAACAAGTTTTAACATTAAGTTTTCAGTGAAAAAAAAGACTCAAAATATACTTTACAATTGTAATGCTTCTCTTTCTAGAAGAATTTTATAAAATGAATAAAATCTGTTTATTTTTAACAAGCCCAATTTACTTTTATCTACAAAATTAAAGAAATATATCAAATAAACATAAAGTTGTGTTCTCTAAAACAATTTCCAATAACATAACTTTATTACATTTTATCGGTATATGTCTTTCCCATTGCTTTAAAGACATTTAAAAGAAAAAAAAACTTATTAATATCGTCTGAAAATGTAACAATAGCGAGCCGCATCGGATTTTCTTATCTTTCAAACAAACTTCCTCAGAATACAATAAGTTAGCCCGTGAATTCTTAAAGCTGCTAAGGGGAAAGAAATGTTCTTAAAGCCAACACAAGGACAAACTACCTTTCCAAAATGTCTTCTTTTTCTTGTAACCAAACTTACAAAGAAAGAGCATTGCAAAACTTTCTTCGGCGAATATTTATTTTAAAAAAAAGTAAAGATCTCAAAAATTGAAGGAAGTACTCATGGTCCGAATAATCCATATTTTATTATTTTATTCGGGGAATTCGCACTGAGCTGAAAGTAATGCAAAAATATTCCCTTAAGTTTGTTTGGATATTTGTTGTATTTTTTGTGATATTCAGAAATTCGCTCAAGTGTGGAACTTTTTCACTGTTCCCTGAAGTACGAGCAAGAACTTTTTGTCTTCAAATATTCTGTAAGAAACTTATTTTAGGTAGTATGAGGTCATTCATGTGTAAAAGATTCTTTCTGAGTCAAGAGATTAAAATTGCTTTCTATTGCAAAGTTTAAAGGTGAATAATAACCTTAAAAATGAAAATTCCAATTGTTTGTAAATGGCTATAACTTGAATAAAATGTTAACTTTAAAAGTTACAAACATGCTCTAGTAGTTTTAATATACTAATTTGTGTTACTTTTACAAGCCTATTTATATTTTAAAAGATTTTTACTGTCAAATACAATAATTAAATAATAATTACTTGAAAATAATTGCAATAGTTTTTATAATTTGAATAATTAAAAGAATCCATATTTTCAATGATTATTTTGCTATAAAATAGGGAAAGGTTAGTTTTCTTATCTTCCTTTTTTTTTAAAATATATTCTTTAAGAAACTAAACTGAACTGTAAAGTATTAAATAAATTCCAAATCGTTTGGACGACAGTAAAAACAATAAAGTTCTTTTAAATCCTTCTCAATGTCAAGTAGTATCAAGTGAAATTCGAGAATGCCGAACAAAAAAGAATGTCTGGACACATCGTATTGCACATTGTATTGTCAAATACAATTCATAAACAAAAGTTACTTGAAACTAATCGCAATAGTTTTTCCAATTTTAATAGTTAAAAGTATCCATATTTTTAATGATTATGTTGTTATAAAAAGTAGAAGAGTAAGTTTCTTTCTTCCTGTTTTCAAAAATTCATCCTTTAAAAAACTTAACTCAACCGTAAAGTGTTAAATAAATTCCAAATCGTTTGGACGTCAGTTAAAAACAATAAAGTTCTTCTAAACCCTTCTCGATGTCAAGTAGTATCAAGTGAAATTCGAAAATGGCGAAGAAGAAAGAATGTCTGGACACATCGGAAATATTTATTGCTGGGATTCCAAGAATAAACACGCCTTAGGAATTCCTAAGTAGATCAGGTTTGATTTCGAAATTGAAGTTGAAGTGAAGCTCTTGTTTCAATAGACACAAACTATCGCGTATCACGGAAAAATTCAATTTTTTTTAAAAAAGCAGATCTGATTACTTAACCTTATTCAGCGAAGAAATTTAAAATTTCGTTCAAAGAATGTTTGCTACGACATTTTGAAAACTGCGCTTCAACACTTTCGAGGTATTTCTTTTGATTAAATTTTAAAGTTTAATGCTGTTTGGATTTGTTTCCAAATAAATACTATATGTAAGTATCTAAATTCGTTGATTTTTGACATTATCATTTTTTAAAATGTGCTTTGAGTACTTTTGTGTTAGTACTTCAGTACATATATTTATTTTACCATAAAAGAAAAACAACTTTAGTATATTTGTTCATGTAATTTATCCCTACTCCGAATAGATATCAAATCTTTCCATGGGAATGTATCAGATGATGTAACGCTCTTGTTTTCATTTGTAACCGTACTGGATTTATCATTTTTTGTTTCGGTTTCAAGTACTGTGATTTCATTGTTTGCTTCATTCTTTAAATGACCAATATAGAAAAAAAGATTTTTTTAATGAAAATTTTCTTTAAGAAATATTTTGAACAACTAACATCAAAGCAAGAAATTAACATTTAAAAAATTTAATACCTAAAATATTCTTAGAAACCATTTTCGAATTCCAAAGTATAAGTTGGTTGGTTGATATACATATATTTTCAGGCTTGTGTGCTTGCTCAGAGAGCTGCTCATAAACCTCCGACAAGTAAGACAGTCACAACACACACTCACATACACTCATCTACGTGACAGATGCTGTCATCTATCACGCGCCACGTCAACAATTTAGGCATGTCCCTGAAGGGGAGGGAAATAGTCTCCAGGAACCTGTACCTGTGGGAAACTGCGCAATGACCGCCCACAAGACTTTTGGACCCAACAGATTTAACGAGCACGTACTCCGCATATACTCGGTGAGTTTTCAGCGACCAGGACTCGATCGCAGGGCCTTCCGATCCGTAGATCGAGACACTGACCACAGGGCGCCTCACAGCCCAAAAGTATAAGTAACTCCATGTAACTAATGACAACAAATGGTCTAAGCTGTTGCCATCTACTGACATTAAACAACCCTATTCCTCTAATTCCAATTAAGAGGATCATACTATTATCAGTCGACCGTAAGCAATATATCCGCACCTATTCTATTCCCAAGGTGTTCATATGAGGAAATCTTACTTCAAGAACTGCGATCATCTCAGAAACATTAATCGAAAAGCAAAGGTCCCGTGAGTAATTCCATTTCTTCGTCATCTATTTTATTCGCAGACTTCGAGAATTTTTCCAAACAGCAGCATCAGTCCTGCAACTCAACACGACTCGGATTTTCAAAATGGCGGTAACAGAATTAACCATAGAGTTAAGATGGAGATGAAGATGTTGCTGAGCTAAAACCAATTCAAAAACATGTTTGCCATGGGAAGCCATTGATCGCTTTGTAGTAAGCCAAAAAAAACGCGCTTGGTGACTTATTTGGCACGATTTTGGCTCGCCTTATAAAACACTACACTCCGTGCCAACCTAACTTGGGTAAAAACAAAGTGTAAAAAAGACAAAGGGAAAAGTGCGATTACTCCGTTAGTTGGAACCTCTTGTAAGGTAATATTTACATACAAAATTATCTGAATACAATTCAACCAAAATACACTTTTCATTCTGATAAAATTGACGAATTTTCTCAAGTAATATTCAATTCTGTTATACCTTAAACGAAATTAATGTTTTAAACATGTTTTCTGTATGGATTCACAAATGATTTATGGTACTCTTTACATGCGCGGAAGGATCTTCTCCATAGCATTTTTCTATTTACCCAACTTAGGTTGGCAAGGAGTGCTGTTATTTGATTTCGTACAGCAACTGCACTAAAGTATTTTTTTTATTTTTAATAGAGCCTTTTTTTTCTATTCAAAAGAACTAAGAGCCATTTTTTGTAGCACCATCAAGGTGACTCTCGCTACGAATTTTGACGTTCAGATTAGAACCAATGTGAGCTCTCAGGTGGATGTTAGAAAATGCCGAGATTCGATTTTGCCGAGAGAACCCTAGCCAAATTAGTATTTAAGGGATCTTTTACAATTCATATGCCCTGCATGTGCATGATTTTTCTATCCAGAAAATCGGACGACTCAGCCGGGGCTCGAACCCGCAAACTTAATAAAATTTTTGGAACAATAATATGATGCCTTTCATAATCTGGACTAAAATTGAGTGAGTTGGTTGTGTAAAAACTTACCTGCGTTGCTTGGCGGCATTTTGAGGGCATCACTTTTTTTCACGCTAAGCATGTACACCTTCTTCTTAACTCTGTAGAATTAACAACAGTAACGCTTAAAGGGTTTTGGTGCTTGTGGAATTAAAGAGCTTTAGTTGAAGAACGTTGTAAGTAACAAAAATTTGAAACTGAGAAAATGAGCCCTAAAGTTTTTTGTTTGCACTTTAAATCCGTTAAAAGCAGTTAAAATTATACTTAGTTTCAAGTTCATAAACATAGGAAAACTTTTGTTGTCTGTAAAGGAGGGAATAATAGGTTCATAGACTCAAAAATCTCATTTTTTAAACTGTCACTTAGCACTTTCTTAAATTAAGCTCTTCAATTGAGTTATAGGAGTGGGGGAGGGGGGAGGGAATGGTGTCTTATCATGAGAGGTTGTTGCCAATGCCCCGGGTAGTAATAATGCAATCTGTAATGACATTTGTTTTGTGTTGCTTGCGACGCAAATGGCATGATTTTTTTTTTCATTTTGGAATGAAAGACAAGATTTTTGTAATCATGTTGCTTTTTGCCGGTAAATCTTATAATTGCATAAAACTTTTAGTCATCAGATTTGGTGTTTTATATATTTTTTTTAAAATGCATTCAAATTTTGATTTTCGTTGTTTGTGACACGCATTCAAATATGGTCTAAAGCCACGTAACATTTATTCACCTGTCGATGATCGAAAAAAGAATTTATTTTCTTTCAGCATTTCTGTTGTTACTAAGGACCTGAAAAACTAAAGAAAAAAATTACTCATAAAACCTATTTTAAATGAGTTTCTTGGAAAATATTCACAAACCAATGAAAAATTATTGTTGTATCCTATAAAAGCATTTATAGAGATTAGTATAAAGACTTAGACTAATTTACCTTTGACAAATCATTAACTTAAAGAATAAAATTTACTTCAACAAGTTTCCCCATCTTGTGTACAAAATGTATTGCAATTTAACGTTTACTTTAATTTCTTTCCCTAATCTTAGAGATCATATCGATTGTCTTTAGATTGATGAATTAAACCTTTTTTATTTTTAGAATAATAACAAACAGTCTCTAACTTATCAAACATTCGAATAGTCTTTTTTCGCCAAATACCTAAACTGAATCCGCTAACCACAATCAAAGTCCCAAACCAATTACTTCCGATTCCCTTATTTTAAATCCAAGTTTTAATTCGAACGAAAGAATATCTTTTTGGAACACTCGTGAATAAATTTCCGTTCTTTATTACATTGTCCCTCAGTGTCTTCCATGCCCTGGGAATTTCATTATAGCTCCTTGTCGAAGTTCCCAAAATGAAAAACCTCTTCTTCTCAAACTTTTGTTCTCTGTTGAATTTTCCAGTAAACATCCGCGGAGGAAAGCACAACAGCTTATTTAGTGGGGCAATGGCGATTGGAATATGGGAAGGGATACTTGGCGCGAAAATGAAGTGAAGCTGACTCATAGTCGCCAAATAGGAGTGATAGGCAATGGGCGACTCAACTGAAGAAGCAAGAGAAGCTCTGTGTGTTGTCCATAGAGATCATAATTTAAGTATTAGAGTGGCAGAACGTAACCTCCAAAGCTGGAGACTAAAAAAATATTATAAAAATAATAGAAAAGCGAATCAAGTTTTTTTCAAATTCACTAAAAATAATCCAAAATGCTGCTAGTATTTTTATGGTATTTTTTTTATAATTTTAGAATAAAATTTATTTTTTTCGTAACACTTTTCTCCCTAAAGCGGTGGCCACACTGGCCCCATACCCCTCCAATTTTAGTCTCTATACGCTTCCCTTTGTTAGCAATGGAGGTCACGTGATCTTCCACTCTAATACTTCAACTATGATCTCTATGGTGTTGTCCCACTGTTCGTTCGGCTCGGGATGCAGGCTGTTCTAAAGCAGATGAATGAAAATATTTGAGGAATCTGAAATATATAGTCGGCAGTGTGGAAAAAGCTTTAGTACTTTTTTCTACTATTTTTCTTCGGAAATACCATAAGGAGAGAGTAATACTATAAAGAGCTTTTGGTGCCTTGAAGTTGACTAGGCTATGGATAGGCGCAAATTGTAATTTACTGAACTTATAAGTCCAGAAAATCTCGAAGTCTCGTTTCTCTGCCAGTTCTGTATAGTGTCAGCTGTTGCGGAGAAGAAGAAACCTGCTTATGCATGGCCAAATTCTTTTTTGAGGATTCACAACACCGCCATATTTCTAAATTAGTTAAATTAGCTACTGCCTAAAGCGGCAAATCTGAAAGCGGAGCGAAAATATTACAATTTATTCCAATGTTAAAACTTAATTTATGTAAATTATTTAATTGCAGTAAACTATTAAAATTGTAGGTTGTGTAAACTTAATGAACTTGTTAAAAATATAACCAATGAATTCGCTATTTTTATTGTATATTATATAAGGCAAATATAAACTATAAAGGAAGGAGCAAATGAACAATGCATTATATACACTCTTAAGACAAACACTCCCAATTTACCTCAGTCTGAGTGGATTTCACTCCTCCAGACTGGAAAATGCACTTCTCCTTTTGGAGTGGATCCTTTGCGTGTTAAACCTCCGACAGGATCACTCCAAACGAGGGATTTTAACTCAGTCTGAGTAAATATGCATGTCTTTAGGGCCTTAAAGGGACATTTAAAAGAAATTTTAGTTCGTACTGAATGGAAATTCATACCGAAGTATTTTTTAGCAACAGCCATTACCGAATTATTAGGATTTCCTAGAAATAATGTTGATTGATAAAGCACCTTTAGTTGCATATCTTTGAATGCTTTAAATTTAAACTTCTATTTTTGAAGTAAATCGAATCGGGTTAAATCTCCTAGTTGATATTATGCATAAGATCTTAAATCACATCTTGAAAACTGTTTCACTTTTGTTCAATAACGAAACAAAAAGTTTGCTTATCTATGCCACATGATTGGCTATGCAAGCTTCTACACTGTTAAAAATTTCTGTTCAACGTATAACCAAATATTGGTGAAAAATTAAGAACTTCTGGCAGATACACCATAAAATGGTTCAACCAAATATCACATTCTGGAAAAAGACCTGCTTTCACGAAAAATTGGCTCGACTTCTACTCCAATAGCACGAAAGTTCTTTTCAACTTCGACTAACTGCAACCGAAAATTTAACTGTTTTCTCAAATGCAAGCGCCATGAGTAGTACTGCCTTTGCTTGAGAATTGGCCCGGACCGTGGCCGAGTGATTATGGCATCAGGCTAGGGATTCAACCATCTCAGGAGAGCGGGGGTTCGAGTCCCAATTACTGCCAGTCTTTCTATAAATCGGATCTCTTTACTGGAAATAGAAGAAAAAACCTCAGTTTTGCACGGATGGGCCCGAGTACACTGGGACAGACGTGCTCGTTAAATATGGGGGTCCAAAGTCCGACGGCGTTTACTTACGATGTACGAAATACCATTTTTTTTGTCAGCTTTCAGCTATTGTTATGCATTGGGAGAACCTTTTTATGGTTCAACCTCTCACCATAGTTACGCAATTTGAAAATACCGTTTTATGGTTCAACAGTCTACCAAATCATGGTTGCAGCAAATTTGAACCGTATTTTGGTTCAACCTTGAACTATTATTTTTAACAGTGCAAGAAACAATGTTTCAAAAACATAATTTATTAAAAACTTTTAGTTCATTTTTTTTTCAATGAATCATAACGTCTAAGCATATGGTGTTTATTTGGGCCTATTAAGCGATTAACTACTTCAAGTGCCAGACACAATTTCCATCAGTGTCTGACGAAACAGCATCTACATGTTACGCCTACCTCCTTGTACGGGACACAATTGCGTTCATCCCTGTGTGTAAAACCCAATGGATTTTTATGCCGATGGAACCTTTGTTTGTTAGCGAAGAGGGCAAGGAGTTAATTAATTTAAAGCCCGGCCAATGTGGCTGTTAGGATGGAACACAATCGCGACTACGGGATCTTTTGTGTATTAGGAAGAATTTGAAGGTTGTGAGAAGAAAATAAAGGAATTGGAGGTTAGTTTGTTTTTAAGATTCTCTACTGCTACTAAATTGTTCAATTCATAAAATGATGAGTCAGTGTAGTGTGTATTGGATAGAGATAAGCATTCAGTTAAACAAAATACTTCAATAACTTAAAAACATCAAAAAAATTAAAAACATATAATTTTAAGAAAAATACTAGTTAATTTACCTTAAAACAGTCCTTAGATAGAAAAAATACCGAAATTTAGACCAATTATCTTATTGTTTGCTTCTTTTTTAATTGGGGTATATTTTTAAATCAAAATTGAATTAATGAATAAAAAAGTACGTATACAATATTAAAATTTCTCGCTTGATTTCGCAAAAAATATTGTTCCTAAAATATGGAAAAAATATGGTTACAAAACTATGGTTTAATTTTTTTACCGTATTTCCGGTATTCCCTCTCAGGTTTTGGCTTCTTAAACCTGATAAATACTGCAACCGAATACAGGATATGTGGTGAAACCTATCACCATCTAGCCGTTACAGCTACTACAAACTATAAATATACAGGGTGAAACCTAGCCCAAAATATTAAACAGTGTACGTTAAACAAAGCTGAGCAACAATGCAAAGTGTTTGCCTAAGTAATAAAATTAAATGCCTATATGGTGTAGAAATATCACTATAATCTTTACATAAGTTTATATGCCGAGTGGTAGTACCTTTATGCATTTCTAAGACGTCTAAGGTATTGGATATTAACTCTTTTTCAGTAAAGTTATTACATTAATAGAGGATTTTCGCCAATAGGTAAATTTTTCTTTACTTAGCTTTGCTTATGCTACAGCAATTAACTTTAAATATTATCGATGATAAGAGTCTTTTTGAAATAGAATAGAAACAAAAAAATATAATTTGAGAAAACATTTAATTCTATAATCGAAATCGCAGAAAGAAACATCACAATCAGTGCCTTCAAATAACTTTCTTTATTTAGTAATAGCGTTTGGTTAAATTTTACCTGTGGAGAATCACCTGAAATGAAACCGAGCTAACTATACAAGAAATAAAATAATAAACTTCTCAATAAAAATATATGTTTTTATCTTTTTAATCCAGCAAAAATATACACCACAATTCGAATGATCCGCACATTTTATTTCTATTCGCCATTTTTCAAATGCACCTGAGCATTTCCCTTTTTGCGACACAACCCTCTAAAAGCATTACATGGGCGTTTATGACACCATAAAATGCTTTATGGACATTTTTATGGGCAAGCATTTACTGCACGATGAACAATCTTCAGAATAAATGGTTGAAGATTTTCGTCTCGATGTTTTGTTATGGACAGCTATATTTTATTTATTAGATGCGGTTTCGTAAGTTTGTATTTTCAGGAATAATCAATTGCAATCGTGCTTCGGTAAACTAAAATGAAGAATTATTTGAATGTAAATCATGCAAGTTTATTTATTCGTTTCAAATTCTACACTCAATGCTTTAGTAAAATATCTTCGAATAAGCGAATGTAGATAAATTTTTTAAAGCCTGTTTTTCCTGTAAAAATTTTAGGTAAAATAGTTTTTAAGAAAAGGGTACCTAAACCTGAAAAAACTGAGAAAAATTGGATTTAAAGTTGAATATTTTTCTTAAAAAAATACTGCTGATCTATATCCAAATTAAATTTTAACCAGGTTAAAGTTGTCTGAATGACTTGCAAAGGGCATCGTAGAAAAGCTTTTAAAACTTACACAAAAATACTAAAATAAAAAAAATATCGTGTTTTTAAAATGTTACTCCTCCTACAATTTTAAGAAATATTTAATGGATTTTTTTGAAAATGTTCAAACAACATCTATTAACAAAAGTTGGTATGGATATTGAGCTGACAGTTAAACAAAAAAAATATTTATAATGTAGTTTGTGAATAAAAAAGGTAAAAAAAATATTTTTTGTAAATGTTCAACTTTATCATTTTTTAAAGAGCACCAGACCTTATCCCATACCAACTTTTGTTAAGCACGCATGTTTCAACACAGAAAAAAAATTGGAGCTCTACATTAATTTACTTAAAAGACTTAGGGTTTCAACCACTCAAAAGCTGAAACAATTGAAAATTTAAAAAATCAACATAAAATTTTCCTAACCACTATATAATTTTCAGTAAACCTCCTCCATTGCAAAGGATGCCTTCTTTTTTAGCAATATCCTTAGCTCACAGCATTCGAGCTATTTTCTGGGCAGCCCTAAATTTTTAGTAATGCGTCCCCTTCGAAGAGAGAAAGAATAGAACAAATTTCTAACCTAACCCACTCTAGATGATGCGTAGTCTTTTTGAGTTCAGGTCTACACTGCTCTTTTCTTCCCATAATTAGACGGCAAACCCTCTTGAAAATCGTCGAACACTTTAAAGTAAATTGGGAAAGACCGAGTAAGAAATCAATAGATCTCGAAAATGCAGTTCATTTTTGTAAAAGAAATCTTTCTTTTTTTTTTAAGTCCCTACTAGTGAGTCAAGTGCTTTGATTTTTTTTTCTCTTCCAGTAGTCTTCGTGTTTTGAAACTTGGAGTTTGAATCGGAAGTCGTATGTAATGAACAAGTCTTTGAAAGAGACTGCTGGAAGTTTTTTTGAGCTCTCATTATTTTTTGTAGAGGTCAAAAGCCTATTCTTTTACAAATTTTCAAATATGAGTAAGGGAATTTATGTAATGAATACATTGTATTACAACATACATTTGACATTAATTCCCAGAATTTTATATCATTGTAATATGAACATAGATTTCTTTTATTAAATGCATATTAATAAAGTCCCATTTTAAAATTAACCTTTTTTGTAGAAGATTTTTCTGGAGTCCTTGCGACTGAGTCAAGTGCTTTGATTTTTTTTTTTTTTTACTTCGAGTAGTTTCCTTGTTTTGAAACTTGGAGTTTGAATCTGAAGTCGCATGTAATGAACAAATCATTGAAATAGTTTGATGGAAGTTTTTTGAGTTCTCATTATTTCTGGAAGGTAGAATGTATCATAAGCTTCTTTTTTTTTGAAAATTTGCAAACATAAGCACTTGAATTTATGTAATGAGTATTTCACTTAATATATATTTTTTAAATAAAATCACACAATATTGTATCATTAAACATATTGCTAGTTAAACCAATACATTAGTAAATAAGAATGTCATAAGTAAGCCTGTCATAACTTTATTAAACTAAGATTTAATAGCTTTGGAGTTACTACAAATATAAAAATCTATAAAACTTATAAATTGTTCAAAAATAATTTTAATTGGAATTTATTCTAAAATAAAGTATATGAATAACAGTATATAGTTTTTAAATTATTAATATATATTAGTTATTCAGTTTATAAATTTATTAATTTTTAAATGAATTAATTTTTTCTGATGCATTAAGGGGGTTCAGTATGTTGTATATCAGTAATGTTAAATTGGCCAGTTGCAATGTACCTTTTCACAATAACTACTGATCAGATCATCTTAAACTTTTCTGTGTGTGTTATACCAACCTTATATATTAATCCGAGGTTAAAAGTTTTTTCTAAATAACTGTTAGATTTTTTTAAATAAAATAAATTTTAAAGTACCCAAAAAATCATGAAATTTTTCACTTTTTGCCACATAAATTTTTTTCACTTTAGTTTCATTAAAATTTATAACCTCAGAATAATTTATACTATGTATTACATCATATAAAAAAAGTTTACGAGAAAACATAGCATAGCTTTTGAGAAAAGGTACATCGAAGTTCAAAAAATCAAGTTCTGAGAAAAACGCATTTAAAGTTTTTATTGTTAACCCATTTCCTTACGAAGCCATGACATTAAAATGGCTTTTAATGTCAAAAATATTTTTCCAATCTTCTTGATACTTTGTGACATTATTAATAAAGGTTGTAATAGTATTTTAAACCAATAATTTTAGTTTTGATTTTTCACCGATTTTTGGGTATTGAACCCCCTTAAAGAAGAACCTTTAGTGCATATAATGTCTAAACCACTAACTTATTACTATTACAAATAAATTTTAACTTTCAAATAAATAACTAAAAAACTATTTATAGTTGACAAAATTAAACGATTAGATTTTTCGAAAACATGACGTCTTTTACTACATTAATTCTTTCGTCAGATGATATGTGCTTGGTTTCTTTGTAGGCCAGTTCAGCTACTGGTGGGGAATTCTGTACTCAATTTTCTAAGTACCACGACATATCTAGTTCTAGAATGATTTAAGATTTTTATATTTCAGCTGGGGAGTTTGCGTTTAGGAGCAAAATATTTCCGCTAAACATCATTTGCACTAATCTCTCACAAATATTAATGGCTTCATTAGCGTTAATGACATAATCACCTCATTAAGTGCATAATCGCTTAAGCAAAAATTATTAATTGATTTTTTATCGTTTATGACCAATTACTTAACATGCTCACAAATCATCTACCGACAGTTTTTGAGCATTTAAGCTTGACAATGTAAATTGAATAGCAGATTATGACCTGATCCTACATTAGAGCTAATCCGCCTTTTGTTTAGAACTTATTAAAATTAATTATATTTGTGAACCTGGTTGCGTCCTAGGAAAAAATTTAATTCAAATATGCCTACAATAAGCAGGGGCAAGAGTTTAAGTCTTGAAAATGTTTGGAAGAAGATTAAAACATAGACAAAGAGATTGCTTTTATCATTATACCATAAAATAATAAATTAAATAAATAGTTTATGCCTACCAAAACGCACAACACGTGTCACAGTTAAAATACAAATTATATTGCTTCGTATATTAAACAAGAAGTTCTTAAAGAACTAAAATAGCCTACTTTCCTGTTACTTAAATGCTTACTAAAATTCTTATCATGAAAAAACTGGGTTCGTAACAGTAAGTGACATCAACAACCGTTTTTCCACCTTAAATTCTAAAATAAATTTCACTAAACACAGCATCTAAATAAACACAGCATCTTTCACTAAACACAGCACTAAACACAGCTTTATTTGCAGTTATAAATAAGTATTTAATTTTTCGTAGAACAAAAACCAAAAAACTACTCCTCAATAAACATTTACTAAATTCGGCTAGTTTCATTTATTTTATTTCGAAAATTAAATAATTATTACTTAAATCGTTTGCAAAAATTTATATTTCAAAGTATAAATATGTAATATTCCTCGCTTTTAACCCTTTCAGTCCCAGTGATGCCATTTGGCATCATCACCTTCAATATTTTTTAAAAAAATGTTTATGTCCCGTTACGACATCCAAACACACATCATTCGATTCTTCATACTTTGTTCGAGACAACAATTTACATTCATCTCAATAGAAGTCAGAACAACTATTTTTTTTATTTAGAAAATAGCTAACAAGCTTTTTACCTGATTTTTGAAAAGTTCACTTCAGTTCCGCATATTTGAAACACAATTTAAACTATTCCGGTTTAAATAATTACTAAATTTTTTTTTACAATATGGTCAGATACCTTAAAATATATAACTCGAAGTGTTTTTAGGTAATACATATATATTTATTTTGTTGTTTTCCACATTTAAAATTTTTTGGCGTTATTTCAAAAACCATATAAAAATTAAAATGAATTTTTTTTTCTTATGAAACTCTTATTTTTGACCTAAAATAAGCTTATTTTGTGAATATCAGATGTTTCTGTAGTGTAGTAAATTTTCGGGACTGAAAGGGTTAAATAGAATGAAAACAATTTATATCAACATACAAAGATCTCGTAGTGAAATATTTATTTGACGTCATCTTAAATTGATCGATGTCTCAAAAATAAATTTATTTTAATTTATTGTCTAAAAGAATAAAAGTTTCTCGCGCGATTGTTGCTATGGCAATGGTGATTTAATTCTAATAACAAGAAGTTCTTAAAGAACTAAAATAGCCTACTTTCCTGTTACTTAAATACTTACTAAATTCTTATCTTGAAAAAACTAGGATCGTTACAGTAAGTGACATCAACAACCGTTTCCACATTAAATTTATATACAAAAGAATAAATTTCACTAACCACAGCATCTAGCTATAATTTCAACTTCGTAAAGCCATTATTTTCATTTATTTTCTATCACCAATAAAATAAATATTACTTATCGTCCGCATGATTTATTTGCAGTTATAAATAAATATTTAATTTTTCGTAGAAAAAAACCCATAAAACTATTCCAAAATGCACTTAAAATAATAAATCTAAATAAACAAGTAGGTTTGTAACAGAATCTGTCACTTAACCTGCTTCCAAACAACAGTTGTGTTTAACAGGTAAAAAGGCGCCAAACACAGCATTAATTCTGTATAAAACATTTACCAGCTAAATTCAGCTAGTTTCATTTATTTTATTTCGAGAATTAAATAATTATTACTTAAGTCGTTTGCAAAAAATTATATTTCAAAGAATAAATATGTAATATTTTTCTCTTTTGAATAGAATGAAAACATTGCTTACCTACATACAGAATCTTGAAGTGAAATATATTTGACGTCATTTCAAACTGATCGATGTCGCAAAAAATAAATTTATTTTAATTCATTGTCTAAAAGAATTAAAGTTTCTCAAGCGATTGTTGCCATGGCAATGGTGATTTATTTCTAATAAAATGGCTTTCTATGCTTTTTAAATGAGCATTAAATGTTAAAGTTTTTTAAGTAATTGAAGTACTTAGAATTCGAATTCTTTTCTGAAATTTTCAATATATTCTCATTTGGATACGCTGAATTTTTTTATGTATATCACTTTTCCGTAGCATTTGTAGTTAAATTCAGCGATTTAAATGACTCGAAATTGAATTTCAATGCTAATTCAATGGGAAATTCGTCGACAAATAGTAGATTTATGTCCGTCCGTTCGTACAGACAGACGGACAAAAAGTATGAAAGTCGGGTCTCTGAGGTCATAGCTTTCTAACAAAAAAAGAATTTTTAAGATCGGATGGATAGAACCGATTTTGGAAGGGGGGTACGGACAGACGGACGGACGGACGGACGGACGGACATCGACCGCATGTCAATACCTACTTTTTTATTTTTTTTAATTCTTCGAATTAAAAAAAAAGAAAAGTAGGCTAAAAAATGGCTTCCTATGCTTTTTAAATGAGCATTAAACTTTGCAGTTTTTTAAATAATTGAAGTACTTAGAATTCGAATTCTTTTATGAAATTTTCAATGTATTCTCATTTCGATGCGCTGAATTTTTTGACGTATCTCACTTGTCCGTGGCATTTGTAGTTAAATTCAGCGATTTAAATGACTCGAAATTGAATTTTAATGCAAGTTCAATGGGAAATTCGTCGACAAATAGTAGATTTATGTCCGTCCTATCGTACAGACAGACGGACAAAAAGTATGAAAGTTGGGTGTCTGAGGTTATACCTTTCTAATAAAAAAAGAATTTTTAAGATTGGATATATAGAACCGATTTTGGAAGGGGGGTACGGACAGACGGACGGACGGACAGACGGACGGACGGACATCGACCGCATGTCAATACCTACTTTTTTTATTTTTTTTTAATTCTTCGAATTAAAAAAAAAAGAAAAGTAGGCTAAAAATGTTGCAGTCAAAATTTCAATTATCTACCGATCCTACTATGCAATGTCAGTACACATTCGCCACTATTATAAAAATATCATAATAATTTATTGGGCCTTTAGTATACATAGGTGAAGATATTCTTTGTAGAATCTAAATAAATGTTTGTTGGTCTTATGTTGATTTCATCAAGTATTTAGACGAGTTTAAAACACCTAATATTTTTACAGTTCACTTGCTGAACCCAAAAAATATCGGAAAGTTCTTTCTATACTTCGCGTAAACAATCCTTGCTTTAAAAAAAAGCAAAAACTCTTTTTTTATATTTCATTAGAATTGTATAGAAAACAATTACATTATATTAGTATAACCTACAGCAGTTAACTATTTTTTTTAACTTGGTATTTTTTGTTGAGATGAAATAAAACAAATGGTAACAAATACAAAGTAAACAAAGCAATCGCTTTGTTGTGTTATAACTTTCAGGAGGTTAAGTTCCATAACCAAACTATATACTTGTTTTTATTGCATTAGATTTAAATAAAAATTTACAACCATATTCATTAATGTTTTGATGCTTTTTTAACTTTATTTATGTAATTTTAAACCTTTCATAATACATGGTATCCTAAAAGTTCCCGTATTGACGATTTATGAATTTTTTACACACAAAACAACAACATTTAGAACACTGTCTTTATGCTAATGGTAAAAAGCACTTATAACACAAAACGTGGGGAAAAAATTTGGAACTTACATTTATATTAAATGTTCAAAATGTCCGCCCCTTTCATCGAAGCAAAGTTGAAGGCGTTTGCGCATATTTTTAGAAACGCGTTTCAAGATTCCGGGAGTGTATTCTTTGTATCCTTTGCGTAATGGCATTTTCCAGATCATCTATTGTTTGTGGATTATCTTCAGAAACTTTGTTCTTTAAATATCACCACAGGAAAAAGTCAGTTACATTCAATTCAAGAAACGAAGTGGCCCAAGAATTCTTGAGATAAGTCGATTGACAAAAAAAATCTTGAAGAATATCCATGGTTTCATTACCATGGATTATCCATGGTGTTGAGTTTGTCTTGCACTGAATCTACCTTACAAAATCTCCGAACGAGTTTATATAGAGTATCTTTACTCGGTATAGCATCATCTGGATATTTATGTACCAAAATTCTTTACATCTTTCATATGATTTGCATAGAAAATGAGCCTCAAGCAGCGTAAATGTGTGATAAAATGATGTTGCAATGAAGAACAAAATGACATGGAATTTTAATAAAGCGCAATTTGAGCTCGAAAAAAACCAAACGATAAAAACAAAATATTTCATGAAATAATAAGCACACGATAAAATTCAATATTTGAAAATTTAAACACGGATAATGAGTTTTTGAAGTTGGAGTACGGGAACTTTTAGGACACCCTGTATTTATAACTCTTTTTAATTCAATGAAATTAAAAAATGAGAGAGGTGTGTAACGAAACATGTCCTTTCAGATGCCACTTAATTTATTTTTAAACAATATAGTAGGAGGTGGGAGGAAATGAGGGTAAAATCAAGCATTTTTAAAATTATCACTTTAAAAACCCTTTTTTAACTAATTTTTATTGATTTTTTTTGTATATAACATGCATTCGAACTGTTTATATTTCGTATAGATAAGTATTTTTAATTTTTTCCCACTACATGCTTTAATATCTGGCAATTCAGGGAACTTAGCTTCATACCCTCATTTTCCCCCAGGGTGGGACAAAATGGAGGCAGCCCAAATTTAGCAATGTGATTGATTAAAAATTCATTAATAAAAAGAATAAAATGAAAAAACTCATTCCCAATGTTCCTCTACACTTTTATTTCAGAAAAGCTTACCTAGTGATAATAATAATAGTATAATAATAGAATATTAACAAAAGATTATTGTCCTCTACTATTAAATTGAGGCTCCTGTAAAACTTAACAGATAGCACCGAACTTTACAAAATAATCTTCATTGTATATTTCTGGAAATGATTAATAGTTTCAATCTTTGATTTAGTTAAATATTTTACATGATAATTTGTATCATTTAGTAAATTAATTGCGAATAACAAACTGCAAATTAAAACATTGCACATGACATTTTCTTCTTAAGGTGCATTGATGAACTTAATATATTAAGTTAAATTTAAGCAAATATTATTAAATATATAAGTTTTTTAATAACACTGTATATTTTAGTAAAATTAAAATTGTTTTTAAAAAATATCCTTCAATATAATAAAATTAAAATTCATTCCGCTACCAAAATTCCATTACATCTTGCATCCATAGCTAAGCCTAACCATATCACCACCTTACCCACTTGCTTATAAAATTAAGTAAAAAATATCTCACTATTTAGAGATATTAGAAAACCAAAGAAGTTTTATGGCATCGAACCTTTGAGCATGCGCGATTTTCTAGAAGGAAGTCAGTCGGACCTCTGGTCAAAAACCACTTCTTTGGAATCAGCATCTTCCAAAAGGAGTAAAAGACACAGAATATCCGTTTCGGGTTTCGACCCCATCACTACTACTACATATATATCTGGTATGCTTGATCAGAGACCCGCCTTCCGTCAAGTAAGACAGACACAGGAAGAATTTTAAGAGTCAGAAAGAAATGAATTACACATAGACAAATAACGACATTTATTGACAAACACAAACATCCATGCCTGACCGGGATTCGAACCCGAACCCAACAGCTTCAAAGGCTAGCACACTAACCATTCCGACGCTGGGTCGGCTCGACCCCATCGCAATACTTTCATTACCTTATATATTTCATATAAGTTATTTGAAAATAATTCATTTGCGTTTAAAAACTACATGCATCGCTAAAAATAAAATTTAATATCTACCTTAAAAAACATTGTTTTGTTGATTGACGTCATATCAAGTAATAATTCACCAACAACGAAATATGATTTCCTAAAAAGAAGGATGAAAGCCCATTATGGAATTATTGACTGGTTCGATTCAACTATAAAAAGCAGATCGAAAAAACAAGGCAAAAATGGGAGGAGTTCAGAACCTAAACAAAAAAAAACGAAAATTAAGCTTTATGCAAACAGATGGCAGTGAAAGGTTTTTTTCCTTTCATTATCTATTTCCATTAATTTTGATTTTTTTACTAGGTTAATGTCAAGAGTCAACAATTATTTTTTTATGAATCAAACATAAGTAGTTTAAGGTAGAAAGGAGCATACATTGGTACACGGGAAACATTTGTATATAATTATTATTAATGAAATAAAAAGGGGTAGTTAAAAATTAAATTTCGTTATATCTTAAATGGAAAGATTAATAGAAGCCATATGCAAAAATATCCTCCGCAAAATTGACTAAATTGCTTGGTACTTTTCTAGTGACGGAATTGGGCAATCAATTTTTAAAATAATATCTGAACATTTGTCTCCCCACAACATTTAAGCTAGTGAAAAATTTCCCAATTTGAACTTTTATAATTTTGTATTGGAAGAGTAATTACAATGCAAAATTATCCTTTCTGTAGTGTAAGTCACGTTTGCAAAAAATGACTATCGCTACAACTTTAAACATTAAATGAAAAAAAATGTGGAATAGTTTATCTACACTGATTACAACTAAATAATGTAATGTGCTTTATTTAATTAGATTTATTTTTTCTAATTTAAAAAACTTTTAATCTCCTCTTAAATCATGAGTTACACTACAGTTGCAGTTAATTAGCTCACAGATATTCTTCCTCAAAATGCAATTTTTTATATTTGTATTATTTGAAATATATATGGTCGAGTAAACAAAAAAATTCCACTACATACCTGTCAAAATTTACGGTGTAAAGTTCAATGCTCAAGATATAAAAATATATCCAAAAAACGCCAGAAAATAGATTCACCGTAAAAAAAAGTATAACGATAATTTACGAAAACACCACGAAAAATGTAGAAACTTTATCTCTGATTATGTAAACGCATACTACCTTAATTGAAAATATGGTATTAAGTACCTAAATTTACAAGCAAAATACATTAAGCAGCTTAGACGCTTTCAGTTTCAATATTCTATTTTGAGTACTTTTAACGTCACGTATAATTATTTATCTTGATTTAGCTGAAGCGTGATAGGACTTAAAACCGAAAGAAATGAAATTTAATATTAAGTTTTAACTGTGATAAATGTTTTTCATCTTTCTCTTCTGATTTATTTCAACTCGAGGATCATTTTTCACTTCAAGGAAACGCACGAAAATAAGACTTTTAAAAAAAAATCAGAAGAAAACTATTTTTTCATAGAAACGGGTATTATGAAAAGTGTTTTATTGCCTCGAATAAGAAAATAAAATTTGCTATAAAAACAACGTGAAATATGACAAATTGTAGAGTTATTAAGAATTGTACTGTGTAAAACTGACATTTTTCGGTGTAACTGCGGGTATAGTTGATCTACCTCTCTCTAAAAACTGCTGAAAACTATAGTAATATAGTAAAATAAGCGGAAATAGTAAACCACACTTTTTGTATTAGAAAAGTAATAATTTTAGAAGTAGGTCACTAGCAGGCCCACAAATGTCCCAAAAAACATTAACTACTTTAAATATTACTTTATTATATGGTTTCTTGTATATACTAAAAATTTTATGTGATGTTTTTTTTTAATAAGTAGTTTTTCAAAAACACAATAAAAATAGTAAAACCGTTCTCAAGATCTCAAGAAATAAAACTCTTGTTTCAAGTAATTTTATATTCTTTAATAATTATTTTCCCATTTTGGATAGAAAAAAAGAATATTTTTTTCAAACATCAGTAACTTTCAAAGGCAATAAAAAGACCACCAAAGTAGGATTATTAAAAAGCAAAGAAAAAATAAACTTATCAAAATTGTCCATTTATTTTTTGATTGCTGTAATCTTTTGAATAAACATCTTTTTTAAAAAAAAAAAACTTTAACTGGAATACTCCACAAATAACAAAAAACACATTTTAAACAAAATAACTTTTAAAATATCTTTACATTTTCTTTTCTTTGAAATCTATTTTTAATGTACTGTTAAACATTCCTCGTCAGATACTTTTATATGTACTTTGTGTGTGTGTTGATAAGAATAATTAAAAAAAAAACAGCCTTAAAGACATAAGTACATAATTTTTACACACGTGTCCCATTTGATTTTTTTAAAGGTGACGTTTGCAGAAAAACAAGAAGTGATTAAAAAATGAACACATGATGATGGTGATTAATAAATAATCTTTTCGTAATAAATTTTATTGCTGAACACCTTTATTAGTTTTTCGTTTATATGTTTTGATTTTAGACATTATGTTGTGATATTTGTGTATCATGTATTCAATTTTAAACTTCATTTATTATTTAATTATTGTTTTTAAAAACTTTTGGTACATTATTATTTTTTATAAAGCCTTTTAGTCGGTTTTCAATTATTTTACAATTTTTAGTTTTTTTATTTATATACCCTGCTTTTTCTAAAATTTGAAACTGATTGTTTTAGAGCATAAAGGAAGAAAAGAAGAAGGATTTTTATGTACAATTAATTAACTAGCGATCTGTAGTTTTAACGCCAAGTGTAAATGTTTAGGAATAACTAATTTTTACAACAATTAATTTTATGCTTGAATAAGCTTTTATAGATATGGAATTTAAAACCAAAATTTAATATTGCAGTGCGTTATAAAGTTTACAAAGAAAGTATTCACTAGTTGGTTGATTTTATTCTCTTTATTCTTCATTATTTAATTTTCATTTAATGCTGCTTAAATATTTTTAGTAATGCAATAAAGACGTACCATGTCTTAAAGAACACGAATTAATATGAAACTTTTTCCCTTACTCTCAAGAAAAATCGCAAATAATGTAGCTGAATATAGACTCAATTTTATTTTTATTTTATATCAATTTCTAGAATTTCTAAAGCGAAATATGAATGCAAGAAAATACAAACAATTTCATATTTCTTCATTTCTCAAACAACGCAGAAAAGATCGGAAAAGTCGGCAAAGAAAAGTTTTTACTATCTTTAACAAAACGAAAATTGGGAAATCAATAACAATTTTCAGAACGTAGAATTGAATGCTGCAAACTTTCCTTTCATAGTTGCCAAACGATAAAATACAAGAAATTGTTTCGGATTCGAATAAACTTCCACGATTCAGAAAGGAATCTTGAATGAATTCACATCAAGAAAATGTTAATTTGGATTCTTGTTTTCCTTGGGAAAATTGTTTAGTTTAATATTTCTAGATCGGAAAAATTCGTATTTTGTTGCTTGGCAAAAGCTCATAATTTGGTTCCATTGTTGACGAAAATGGCACAGACTGCTTCATTTTCACTTCCACACTAGTTTTATGACTTAAAAACGTGAAGGCTTTTTATATAGGCTTTGTCCGTCTGTCCTTCACTCACTTTCATATCCCAAACTACAAATGGTGCAGATAAGCGTGTACATCAAAAAGTCAAAGCATCAAACTGAGAAAACATTAAAAACCCGTGAATTCTAAATAGAAGTACTTTATTATTAAAAACACTGAAAATTTTAATGCTCTTTTTAAAAAAACTCTTAAAAAAAGAATGCAATTTTTCGAATTCCTTTAAATTCAATTCGTTCAATTCCTTTTAATTCAATCTTTATACGATAAACTTTATTTACGTTAAATAAAAAAGTAACATTTATTAATGTGATGTGACAGTTTTGAAAGACTTCATAATCGGTATCAAAATAGGATTCTTCGATATATTGCATAATTTAATTAGATAGAAGAAGAATACGTTCTATTTTGCGTTATTCTAAAAGCAAAATTTTTTTTTTATTTTAAGCATCCCTTAATAAATATTGACGTATTAATCCTATTTATTTCTTTTGATATTTTTATTGCTTTTGTTTTTAATTGGTATTTAAAAATTATCTGGTGCAATTAGGTTGTGAAGGTGACTCATGTTTTTGTGTGTTGATAAAATATGTATTGCCTATTTTAGGAGCAGGGATATTAAGTATTTATAGATAAAAATATAAATAAATTTAGCAAATAATAACGAAGAATTAATGAATTTACGAAAGAAAATATGTAAAGCTATCAAAATTCAGCGCTAGCCTTTATTGCTGCTGCGCTCGGGTTTGAATCCCGGTAAAGGTATGGATGTTTATGCTTGTCAACAAATGTTGTTATTTGTCTATGTGTTTGTGTCGTCCTTCTTTGTGTGTCTCTTCTGGCGAGCTGGGTAATGGGCTATAAAGCCTATACTCTCTCTCTCTCTTCTAGAGGGCGCAATCACTGTCATTTGTCATCCCAATTTAGCGTGTAAATTTTAATTTAGAACAAATATCTGCGTTTGTTGGTTTTTCACAATTATAAGAAAATATTGAGTCAAAGTGGTTTAAGTTACAGGTTCTGTTATACACCCTGTTGTTTATTTATATAAAAAATATGAGGTAAAAATTTAGGTAAGAATTTAAGTTACTTAATGTTCTTACGTAATACCACTTCCTGTATACAATGTGTGTGTTAAAGAATGCCCGAGTTTCAATGATGTATTACGGAGTTTATTTTATACTATATATCACAAATCATTCAAGAAATTGAAGGAAAACGAATCTCGTTTCTCCTATAAATGCTCAATGTCTGAGGCCTTTAGTGACACTTCACACATCCAAACGAAAATGCAATTCTTTCCATGCAGTCTGTAGCAAGTCCGGAGTAATGGAATAGATGACATTGCAACTGTGAAAACAATGTAGTGATACAAGCGCATGCGCTTTTCTGAAACTGTTGAAGTTATTCTTTATTCGTCACCTTCAACCACAACTGTCAAACGATTACAACTGATACTATTACAATTTGAAACTCTGATATTCTTTTACGGACAGCCTGTATTATAACAACCTTTTTAACTTAATTAAGTTCCAAATACTAAATTAAAGGTCATTTTAATATTTTATGCCATTATAGTATTTTAGCATTTTCAATTTTATTTTTAATATAAGACCGCATTAAAATAATACTAAACGAAATTTTCCTTCGACATTAATAACAGCATCTTCCAACGAAATCGCAAATAATGTTTTTCTTAGTATGCAACTTAACACATAACCTAGCGATTTTCTTTTTTAAAAAATAACGTCTAAAATGAAATGTATTTGAAAAATAAAATATTTATAAATATTAAATCAATTTCCTAATAGAAAAGGAACTCAATAGCTTTCAAAAACATGCCGATTCTGCAATCTCCATATAATTCATCCCATTAGAGACCGGAATTAAATTAGGCGTGACTTCAGCCTGGTTCCGCTCCTGGGATCAGTAACTGCAGTTTTCCCTAAGATTCGATCTTGTATTGATTACCGTTTACTTAATCGTAATGCCTTGGGGGAGTTACTGGTCACGGGGTCATTAATCTAAATGCAAAAGAGGGCTATTTGTTTGGATGAGTGAATTAACATCACAATTGACCTGCAAAATACACTATTTGGGATTTGGTAATTTAATCGGTTCCGGCAGTCTGTTTCTAGCCTATTTTAGGAGCTTTAACACACCTAGTCGCTCCTCGTAATTTAGAGAACTTGTAAGGTGACGAGATTGACAACTGAGCTAGCACCCAACTGGACTTCGAGCCATCGTACGCTGACGCCTCTGGGACTTTTGACTCCACATATTTCACGACACTTCTGTCCTAATGTACTCATAGAGCCCCGCAGTTAAGTGGATTTTATTATTATTTGTTGTTTTTTTAATTACGCCTACAAATATCCGTTCATAGGATGTGGCCGGGGATTGAACTCTGGACCCTCTGTGTGAGAGGCCGATGTTTTGATAATAGTAGTTATACAGTCGATTCCGTCTGCCTATTTCTAGCCTCCTTTAGAAGCTTTAACACAGCCACATATGCTTCGTAATTTAAAATCCTGGTCAAGTGATGAAGTCGACAACTGAGCGGGCACCCAACGGAACTTAGAGCGACATCGTACGCTAACGCCGTCGGGACTTTAGACTCACCAGATTTAATGAGCGCGTATATCGCAGTGTACTCGGGCACTCCGGTGAATTTTAGAAGATTTTTCAAAAACTAGCACGAATACGTCTATAGTATGGATAGGACAAGGACAAAACCAAGTAACTTCTCGGTGTGAGGCTCGCCGCTTACACCTCTTGGCCACCGGGGGGCCAATGTCCTAACGTTTGGTTGCCGTTTACATAAACGTAATCGTAATGCCTTGGGGGAGTTAATGGTCACGGTTTCATTAATATAAATGCAAAAGAGGGCTATTTGTTTAAATAAGTGCATTAACATCACAATTGATCTGCCAATTAGAGTATTTGTGATTTGGAGCACAGAGCTTCAGATTACACTTCTTCATACTTTGAAGACCATATGGACTCTTAACACGCCTTCTTATGGACATTTTTGATTTCTCTTAAATTATAGTCAAAGTAGAACGACGCGAGAGGTACATGAAGAGGGCAAATTCCTAGTGACCCCTTTTACAACGTAACAGGAGGAAAAAACTGTTCGTCATTTTTAGCATAAACAACAACATTTGAACAGTAATAAATACTGCTTAAGACTACTAATTGTGAACAGTAGCAAATCAGTAACTGCAGTTTTCCTTAAGATTCTAATCGGTATCGATTATCGTTTACTTAATCGTAATGCCTTGGGGGAGTTACTGGTCACGGGGTCATTAATATAAATGCAAAAGAGGGATATTTGTTTGGATGAGTGAATTAACATCACAATTGACCTGCAAAATAGACTATTTGGGATTTGGAACACTGACCTTCAGATTACTCTTCTTCATACCTTTAAGAACATATGGACTCTTATCACGCCTTTATATGGACTTGTTTTGATTTATCTTAAATTATAGTCAAAATAGAGATACGCGAGAGGTACATAGAGAGGGCAAATTCCTAGTGACTCATTTTACAACATAACAGGAGGACAACAACTAATCCATTTTTAGAATAAACAAAAATATGCTTAAACAGTAATAAATACTGCTTAAGACTATACTAATTTTAAACACTAGTAAATAAAAATAAGTAACTGCAGTTTTCCCTAAGATTCGATCTTGTACTGATTACCGTTTACTTTGTCGTAATGCCTTGGGGGAGTTACTGGTCACGGGGTCATTAATATAAATGCAAAAGAGGGCTATTTGTTTGGATGAGTGAATTAACATCACAATTGACCTGCAAAATACACTATTTGGGATTTGGAACACTGACCTTCAGATTACTCTTCTACATACCCTGAGGACTATGTTTATAAAAACGGGCTTCATTTCTTTATATAGACATTTTCGATTTCCGTTGAAATATAGTCAAAATGGAGCTACACGATTGCTATTTCAAGCAGTAGATTGTAGCAGTAGATTGACAAAGCAATCTGCCAGGTTTTTTTTTTTTAAGTTTTATAAAGTAACTAGGGGGGGGGGGGGAGGAATAAAAACTAATCATTATTTTAAGCCTAAAAACTATACATAGTTATTTTTAACATGAACAGCTGTACGTCAGCTTTAGCATAAACATATAATACATTGTCATTTTTAGTATAAATAACTATATTTACACAGTAATTTACTATCATTTCATTTAGTGGATATGAAAAGGACTTCAATGTATAAACATGGTATCAGTATTTCCTAATCATAAGTCTTTGAAAACGTAGGTGATAGAAAATATAAATTTATTAGGCACAAATATACGACCCTAATACGATGGTCCCCATAGATTTATGATCCGCATGCGATAGTCCCCATAAAGGACTAATGCTTGTTTGGTATATTTTCAGTGTATGACACCGTATTAAATGGGAAATCGGGAATCGAGCCCGTTACAGCGCGCAGATTGTTAGCGTAGTGGTCCAAACCACGCGGCCATCTGGGCCCCCTCACAGTGCGTATTTTTCTTCCAAACGCGTTCGTAATCAAATTTAAATTGCCTTGAAATGTATGCATTATTTTTTTAATTGTTAGACAGAAATAAGTAGACAGCTTTACACTTACAAATCTTAGCACAAGATTGTAAAAGAGCTGCCGTATACACCGTATTAAATGGGAAACATTGGGTCAGATATTTAAATCAATTGATTTAGACTGACTCCATCTTACATTGTTTAGATCTGAAGTAAGTTTTACTTTCTTGAGGGAGAGTTTTACGAACAAAAATTCAAAATCTTCCAAAACCCCGTCCCCCGCACACCAATCACGATCGTGTATGTTGGATTTGAAGTTGAATATGTTAGCGTAAACCAATAACTCTACGTCAACAGTCAACACCACGTCTCACAAAAACAAGAAACGTGCAGCTACATGAATGTAGTAGATTGACCATCTAGCAGTAGAAACACCGTAAGTATAGGAGTCAAGACGAGTTTCAGAGTTGTAGAAAAATGCGCCTTTTTTGGTGACTTATCGCTGCTTTTGGCTTAATGATTTTAAAAATAAGCTATAGTAAAAAATATTTTTGCAATTAATTTTCAACAATATTAATTATTATATTATTTATATAATAATTATATATAATATTATACAATATTATTAATATTATTTCAATATTAAATTGAAAAAAATAAACACAATTTTGAAGAAAACATTTAGACAGGACGGCGAATAAGATTGAATGACTGCAGATTTCCAAACCAAAGAAACGATTTTCTAAGCCATATTTCTCAAGCTAAATTGAATACTTCCATACAAAAATGTAATGATAAGTGCAACTGACTTCCATAGCTCTATAATCACACTTTTAGAACTTGATACGAATATTTTATTGTAAAATTATTTATTGAAAATTAAAGAGGACTTTAGCAACACAGAGGCACTTTGGTTGGTGACCCGTGGTCATTTGGCCCCATTCCCCTTAAATTAATAAACCGAAACACCAAACATTTTTAGATTCCAATTCTGAAAACACATCACGCCATTCATCTAAACTCATATGACATAGATAGCCATGTTTGTTCCAGTTTTGGTTTACAAAGTCTCATTGTATCCGAATCATAGGTCTTTGGAAACGTGAGTGATAGAAATTTCAAGGAGAAAAAAGAAGAATCACTCTTCTACGAAGTTCTGGAGAATGTCGTTAATATTTGATGCTCGGAGTTGTCTTCGGAAATCTGGCAACGGGCCAGGGAGTGTGAACTTGGAACATTTCATTCTGATTTTCGGAACAAAAAGTTTTAAGCTCTCTAGTGAACATGAAATATTTTTTCGAGGGTGTTAAGCGGAATTCCGTGTAATGAATCGTGTGTTTTAAAATAGAGTTCCAACTTTGAAATGAAATCGAATGTTCGCGTTATTTTTCACGATGGAATTTTTCTGCATTATGAATAAAGTCATTACTCAAAATAGGTCCATTAACTTTGTACATTTTTATCTGTCATCTTTTACAAACGTAAATATTTTTTTAAAACTGAATTATTACTTGCAATTAACTCATGTGGAGTATATAAGGTAATGAAATTATTACGATGGGATCGAAAAACCGAAAAGGATATTTTGTGTTTTTGTCTCGTTTTAGAGGATGCTGATTCTAAAAACGGTGGGTTTAAAAATTGGTTCTTCTGTCAAACATTATGTCTGTCTGAAACCGGTCTACAGCTCAAACCAAAAGAGATACAAACTTCAAATTTGGTACACTAATCCCTAGCATATGTCGGGTGCCATATGAAGGTTGTTCAGAAAATTAAGTGTGCGCAAAGTGTAGCTACCGTAGAACTATTTAAGTTTTAAAGGTATTGCTGAAAAAATAAATAGACTTTAAATCTGATACACGAGTTAACCGTACCTGTTGTACATCATAATAAGGCTTTTGAGAAAATCACGCATGCGCAAATGATGGCTGCCATGGAAATTTTTAGGTTTTTAAGTTAATTGCATTAATAACTTTGAAATAATTTGTTGAGAGATAAATAGAAAATTGGAAAGTGTTACGCATGTCCAACTTTTTAATGATTTTTTTAAACTCTAGTTTGTTTGCTCTGTACATAAAACAAAATTTAGTTGAAAACAAGGAACGACAACCAAAACAATTACAACGTTGCGTAAATATAACATTAAATTTCACTAAGAAACATATTAAAACTCACCTACTAAGAACGAAAACTCTCACGAAGACTAATTTGGAAAAATAAGTACTACTTTTAAATCCTCAGATATAAAGTGTTTTGGAAAAAGTATAATGATAGTACGAATTCGGAAACATTATTATTATACGCAATTTAACAAAAAGCAATTAGCAACGTTAAAACTCTCAAACGTTTCTAGGAAACGAATTTAATGTTTATTTTAGTAGGACAAATGCTATAAAAATTTAATGAATTTTCTAATTTATTCATTTTGCATGAACATAAATTATCAAACTCACTTGAAAAGTCCTTTAACTTCTATGACTAATTCCACATTCAACCTTTATTTAACACTTATAGTAAATTCCAGAAAGGCAAAAATTGAACCGAAATAAATCGTAATTTTTATAAAACCTTTCAGACTTCTACTTTTGAAGATACAATTTCGAATATCTGAATTTTTTGGTATAATATGACAAAACTGTAACTTTACCGGTAAAAAACTTTAAATGACTTTCTGAGAAAATCTAAATTCCCTTAAAATTGGTTTAGAGACAGAAAACGTTATTTCAAATTTAAGTTCAAATTTCAACCTAAGTTTTTCATTTGAAAACCGTCGCAAATGTAGAAATACTCATAGGGTAGAGTAGGGTAGGTACATATATATTCCGGCTTGTGTGCTTGAACAGAGACCCGCTTATAAGCCTTCGTCAAGTAAGACAGGCACAGAAAGAAATTTAACTGTCACAGAGAAAGGAATATACACCCAGGGCGAAGGCGGGAATCGAGTCCGCGCCAGTTACAGCTCGCAGACTGCTAGCGTAATATTCGAAACCAGTCGGCCATCTGGGCCCCACTCGCAGTGTATTGATATTTTTCTTCCAAACACGTTCATAAGTAAAATTAAATTGCCTTTGAATGTATGTATTAATTTGTTTAATTGTGAGAAAAAATTAAGTTTGCAGCTTTACACTTAAAAATCTTAGCACAAGATTAAACAAGAGCTTCCACCACCATTTGGAGCTGAATTTACCAATTTTACGGTGCATCAAAGTTATTGTTTTACCCAAAAAAATAGATACATCTATGATCGAAATAAAGGCAGTTAGAAATTTCCTGGATTACAGGGAAATCTTGAATCATTCTGCCACGGGCAGGTAAATTGCAGTAACTTCCATTTTTAATTGGACCATTGTTGTCTGCACTCAATTAGTCTAACAATTAAAGTAACATACTGGATTTTTCTTATTTCAGATCCAAAATGGTACAACTCATTGTTGCGATTACTGCAGTTTACCTGCCCACGGCAGAATTTTTTCCAAAAGCATTAATCTTTAATAAGTTTTAAACGATTTGTTCAAACCCTACACTGACTGACATTTTAAAATAGCGATGGTAGTACGTTAGCAATAAACCCGAATATTTGACAAAAATACAATTTGCGATTTTGTCAAAGTATAATATAACAAAGCGATAAAATTTCAAGAATGAAAGCCTTTCACATCTAAAATCAACCCAAAATATTCCAGGTATTTTAACAAAGTGTTCCATGGAACCTAGAAATCCTTCATCATCTTTCATTTTAATGGAAATCAATCTTTTTTTCGTTTCCACGGCAAAATAGGGATTATGTTTTGGGGCCATGGAGATCGCCCGTGTCGAACAAAGCACGCCATGAACGATTTTTAAAAGCGCAATAAGCCAGGAATCCGTTTTCCATTTTAAAACACAGAGCTAAGAGGAAGATAGTGATGCTGCCTGACAAAAACCAATGGAAAAACTGTTGTTCAAGGGAAGCCATCAATCGCTTTGTAGTAAGCATAAGGCTAATTTCATGCAGTATTTTTTCCCTTTCTGCCCTTTCTGTAGAGGCCCGAATGGCCGAGTGGTTTGTTTCGCAGACCATGACGTAAGCAGTCTGCACGCTGAATGGATGCGGGTTCGATTCCCACCTTCCCCTTGGGTGTACATCATTTCTCTGTGACAGTAAAAATTCTTTCTGTGTCTGTCGTAACGAATTCTTATAACCGGGTCTCTGATCAAGCATACAAGCCGTAATATATGAAGAGTACACGGGAAGAATCACTTGATTTTTTAGGAGTCTTACCCAATATGTCTGCTTTGCCGTCATTGGCGACAGGAAAACAGTTTTTCCTTTGGTTCTTCATTTGCGGTACAAACGTGTTACTTGTGTCTACTGATCTCAGGCGTGAATCAGGGTTGCCGCGAAAGATAAACAAAGCAAGTAACCTGCTTTGTTGCACCAGTTTAGCCGATTTTTCGCTATCATCCCCAAAGAGGCTATTCAGGAAAGCCTTCTACGAAATCAAGTGGTTCTTCCAGTGTACTCTTCATATAACCACCTGCCCTGAACTCCCCATTTCTTTAGTGTGTAAGTAACGTGTGTAAAAAGTCAGTAAGCTTTCAACGTTAAATGAAAAAAATAGCAGAAAAGCTTATCTACACTTATCGCAACTAAATGTAACTTGCTATTTATTTAATTTGATTTATTTTTCAAATTTAAAAAGCTTTTTAAGAGTGTTACTTACACTACAGTTACATGTAATTAGCCATTAACAAAAGCTTGCGGTGAAGTATGTAACGCTCTTCTACAGTTGAGAGTGCATTGGCTTATTACATCGACTTGTAGGTAAAAGCTTTTTAAAAGTGTTACTTACACTACAGTTACATGTAATTAGCCATTAACAAAAGCTTGCGGTGAAGTATGTTACGCTCTTCTACAGTTGAGAGTGCATTGGCTTATTACATCGACTTGTAGGTTTTTTTGACTGGCTAATAAAAACTATAATTCTAAAGCATTTTTCTTACATGTGAAGGAAATTGCTACCACTTTAAATATTTCAGACCTCGTGCCACATCTTACAATTGAATCGGTGACTGCAGAAACCACCTCAGTCAAAGAAATCCGAAAACTCGTTTTCAATGAAAATAAGCGTAGAAAGGCAAGATGCGTGTTGGGTGCAAAAACTACGTTTGTCTGTTGAGTAGTTCCGTAAATATAGGACGTTTGTTTCGAGTGTTTAGTGCAGAAATAGAGGAGGAGTTATTACGTTTTTTCTCCCTCCTGAAAAATTTGAAATTTGTGACTGACGTTGTTTGTGCACTCACCGATTCAATTGCGAAAACATTCAGTTTTGATTTTTAATAAAATGGTTTAAATGATGAGGGATAAAATGATACGTTTGAGAAGAAACTAACAGCGAGTTAAAGGTTTTTCTAGGTTTACTAGGGATGCTTGGCGAATTTCTGACAGCTTCTATTTATTTATCGCCAAGCACCTCCCTTTTCCTCTTAACTCCATGTTTTAAACAAATGGAATGGTTACTGATGTTCGACGTATCACACTGTAAATTGTGATGTCATGTGGAAAAATGGGGTATCAGCAAAATAAAAACAATCTTTCAGAGAAATAGTCAGAAGTTTAGCTTTTCTATAACACATTTCCATTAGAAAAAGGATTATGCTAACTGCATAAAGGTTGATGCAGCAATCTTTTAAAATTTGATTCAATCTCTAGGTCTACAAATATTTTTGTATTTTAACTATAAAAGTAATTTTCGTGCGATACTCCACTTTGACCCAGGCAGCAAGCCTAATCGGCGAATGGTTGGCCAATCATCGATTTCGTCGGCAAATGATTGGAAATTTTTTCACGAGATCAGGAAGATCTCGCGCCAATTTGTCACTCCGACGTCTACAAAAACTGGTCGGTTTGTGAGATCGGATCGAGATGGAACTAAAGTCGTTTGCCAACCAGTAGATTTGTTGGTATTTTATGCGTCGGTTTGCGAGATCTGCCCGACCTCGTCATTCGATCAATTAAAAGTGGTCTTTTGTAGAGATTGGGCCGATGTCGGTGCGATCTTTCAATTCGATCATGAAGATAAAAAATTTATATTTTATAGATTATTGTAACCAAAAAAAAAAAATCTAATGACTAACCGACAAACCCCCCTGTGATGGGTGAAAAGAAGTTTTTTTATTTATTTCAACTCAATAAGCTAAAATGTTTCTGAAATGTAGCGTGCATTTATCAAAAATATATAATCTTGATATTTTCAAAATGGATAACGAATATGTCGAATCATATAATTTTTAATCACGAACTTTGTAAACGAAAACATTGCAATGACAGAGGTTCTTTAAGTTCCGTTGTGTGCACGCTCAGGTGTTGATTTCGTCACTTGACCAGGGTTTAAAATTACGAGGCGAAATTGTCTGTGTTAAAGCTCCTTATAAGGATGACTAGAAATAGACAGCCGGAGACGATGAATTACCCGCAGCAGAGTTTCTAACACGCAAGTGTTCGCTGAGCAAGCACACAAGCCGGAATATATGTGTACCCACCAATATTGTGTAAGAAACCGGATGGCATCCTCTCTAGACCTCTGTCTCTAAAAATTAGATGGATCCACTTATGTATTTGTGTACGTGTTTTCTCTGTCTGACGAAGGTTTATAAGCGGGTCCCTGACCAAGCTCACAAACCTGTATATATATGTCGACCAACCAACTAAAGAAACCGGTGGTCAAGCAACTATGGTAAGTAAATTTAATAATTTATCTTTTTTTAAGTGTTTTGGTCTGTCGCTTAAAATAGTATACTAATACGATTTGTTTAGCTTAATTTTTGTGGACTATCAAAACCAGAAAGGTTGGAAGATTTAAAATCTGATTTCGTTATTTAGGTTGCTGATCTTGTCAGATGATTTTGATTTAGATTCAAAGGCATTTATGAAATCACCTAATGAGTTTAGCTTCTGACTTCCAAACAATTGTTGATTTATATGTTATATATGATAAAACTTTAATTTAAAAACTTTATTTCTATACTTATAATAAGTTAAACACGAATTAAAATTGTTTCGCAGCCAAATGAAATGCGTAATTTTTAAAATATTTTTCTTTCAAACTTCGAAGTAAAGTAATTAATTTTACCAAGACCTTTATTGAGCTGGAAAGCCCAATCGGTTCGCGTGCTCTTAGAAGGTCCTAGGTTCGGGTTCAGGCATTGCAGGTGTCGGCTCGTCACTTGACTGTGGTTCTAAATTACTACCTACGTCGCAATAGCCCTCGTGCAGCTCTAGTGCAACGATAATCCAAACTAATCTAACTAAGACCCATATTAGAGTTGGTGTAACTAAAATATTTTGATTTTTACTATCAACCCAACCTAAATCCGAGTGGGAGGGGAGGGGGCGAATACATCAGGTACACTTCCACCGTTTTTTAGTAAGTAATATAAGAAGGTACAGCTGCGGAAATAAAAAAGTACCCACTAGTGATTATTTTGGCCGTTAGTCATCTTATAGAATCGGATCTTTTTGACATTGTGAATAATTAATATTCTGAGTTTATTGCATGACACAAAATTTGCATAAGTGGCCATCTTCATATTAAAAATGTTGCAAACTTTAAAATTTCCAATCGTAACACCCTTTTTTTGAGTCCATATTTCAAATCTATGACCTATGTTAATGCGAAATGCCAAATTTTGTTAGTTTTTAAGCATTATTCGAGGAATTAGAGACGTACAAAGTTTAGGTCCCGTAATGTTAAATGAGTTGCACATAAAAAAACTATCCCAATCGATAAATAATTAAGATAATTACACGATTTTTTACTGAAAAGATATTATAATAACCCCAAAAAATTGCATTAAATATTGCGATATTTAAAACAATTTTTATATTTTTAAATGATTATTATATTAATTTTTTTTAAAAAATATGAATAGAAACCCCTTAATATTTTTAAAGAAATAAATTTAAGACATTAAGTTTAAGCGAAATCCCAATTTTTGAATTTTTTAATTTATAATTTGCTGAGTAAATCACAAAATACTTTTTAATTACCCTTTAGGGGACTGTGTATAAGATTACGTGTGTAGTTGATATATAAAGACGGCTTTGCATGCATGCTTGCTTGTCATTTTAGAGATGGTCCCCAAAGGGTCCACAAGTGATTCGATTGAATAACTCGTCAAATATTCATCCAAATGTTACAAAAACTTAGATTTAAGGGTTTTCAAGAGTGATTAACATTTCTAAGTTATTCGAATTGTGTGTTGCTATTGGAAATTTCAAACATCGTAATATTTTTTAAAATGAAGACGGTCCCTTATGCAAATTTCGTATCGTGCAATTAACTCAGAATGTTAATTGTTCACAATCTCAAAATGTTCCGATTCTATAGGGTGACTAACGGATGAAATAACCTCAAGTGGGTACTTTTTTATTTCCACAGCTGTACAGCTGCCGAAATAAAAAAAAAGTATCTCTAGTGATTATTTTAGCCGTTAGTCACCCTATATAATCGGACCTTTTTGAGATAGTGAACAATTAACAATGTGAGTTAACTGCATGACACAAAATTTGCAAAAGGGGCCGTCTTCATATTAAAAATGTTTCTAACTTTGAAATTTCCAATAGCAACACCCAATTTTAATAGCTTAGAAATGTTAAGCTCTCTTGAAAGCCCTTAAATCTAAGTTTTTGTTACATTTGGATGAATATTTGACGAGTTATTCAATCGAATCACGTATGGACCTTTTAGGGACCATCTCTAAAATGACAAGCAAGCATGCATGCAAGCCCGTCTTTATTTATCAATTACACATGAAATCTTATACACAGTCCCCTAAAGGGTAATTGAAAAGTATTTTGTGATTAACTCAGCAAATTATGAATAAAATTTTTAAAAAATTAAGATTTCGCTTAAACTTCTTGTAATAAATTTATTTCTGTAAAAATATTTAGGGGTTTCTGTTCATATTTAAAAAAAATAATATAATAATTATTTAAAAATATACAAATTGTTTTAAATACCACAATAATAAATGCATTTTGTTTGGGTTATTATAATATCTTTTCAGTAAAAAATTCATTTCATTATCTTAATTATTTATGGATTGGGATAGTTTTTTATGTGCAACTCATTTAACATTATGGCACCTAAACCTTGCACATCTCTAACTCCCCTAATAATGCTTAAAAACTAACAAAATTTGGCATTTCGTATTAAAATATTCCATAGATTAGAAATAAGGACTCAAAAAGGTGTGTTGAAATTGGAAATTTTAAAGTTAGTAACATTTTTAATATGAAGATGGCCCCTTATGCAAATTATGTGCCATGCAATTAACTTAAAATGTTAATTGTTCACTATGTCAAAAAGGTCCGATTCTATAGGGTGACTAACGGCTGAAATAATCCCTAGTGGTACTTTTTTTTATTTCCGCAGCTGTACTAGAAGAGTCTCGAAGTTTGCGTTGTATAGTCAAAAGGGTTTGTATTCAAGTCTTGCAGATCACTCTATGACCACTCAATTGCATTTTATTTTTCAGTGTTCGTGCATTGTTAATTTCGGAGGATCGAGTATGTAGGATAACCAGCTGAATCTTCAGTATAAGGATTTTCCATGGAAAGGAATTGGCGAATTGATGCTTGGTAAGTTCCCAATATTTTATTTTAACTTTACTTATAGTGCAATTATAGTACAATTATAATGATGTAAAGTACTTGTGTATTTATAAGTAACGGTAAATACGCAGAATACTTATATATTTATTTCTTGATATTTTTCCATATTTTATTTAAAATGCTACCCAATATGGTAAATTTGAAAAAAATTTGACAGAAATTTAAATAAAAATAAACCAAAAAAAAAAACTTGTGGAACAATGATGAAGTAATGTAACCTTGATAACTAAACTCTTGTCTAATGTGTAATAACTATCTCTCTCCAAGCGATATATTTTATTAAAACTTAGAGCTCTTTAGTGATCTAATGCATTGCATTTTTTCTTAATCGTGGAAAAATATTGATTTTTTAAAATCTCTGATAATAAATAATTATTAACTGCATGATTTTTTTAGATCAGTGTTTTTGATACTCAAATAGTTAAGAGGTATTTAAAAAAAATATAGTATAAAAATTTGTTTTTCTGCATTTTAATGACTTACAACACATGAGCGTTAGCTAGTTATGATAGAAATATATATCTATTAAGATGTAGTATTATCACTGTTTATACTTATATTGTAAATTGTTGCTTGCAGCTGCTGTGAGACTGTACAGCTTCAGGATACAACAGATCATGTGATAGAAAGGAACATCTTCAGGGCGTAGACTACTACCAAGTACTGCATTTTTATACATGTATTTTTATTGTTACCTACCATTTTGTTAATAAAAATAATTGAAGTAGTGCTTCTTTTTTCTTGTGTTCAAAATTAATTTTTGAGTGTCTACAGGATTGCAGTTTTTAATAAATTTTAAATTAAGAGTTAAGTTCAATAAGTAACTGTTAAAAAAGGTAGTTAATTTGAAAAGTGGTGAAAATTTAAAATTGAAAAAAAAATCTAGACAAGGGCTTATGTGTGATATAATGTAGAAATTATTTTGCTTCAATGGTTTTCCAATAAAAGATTAAGCTCCAAAATATCTTCAATGCTTTTAGTTGCAATGGTATGTTCTTTCTACAGCATCGGGAGTATGTTGGTCAAACGTTGGGTAGAAACCGTTATTGCGTAGGAAATACGTTAGAATCGACTCGGCTAAGCATTGGGTAACCGCCTGCACAGTGGTGAATAGTCATATGTGTTATCCCAGAATAACGCGAGAGAGGTTGGCGTGACGTGGGTAAATGATCGAGAGTGAAATTGGCAACAAGTCGCTACGATGGTCAACTACGATCAAAAGCCGGCGATTTGGCATCCAAATAAGGGCGGTAACTAATCGCAGAGATTGGCGAAAGGTCGGGCTTTATGCATCGGCCGCTACGCGGCCGAAATGCATTTCCGATCTCCTTCCGACGTACCAAAATGCGTCGGTAAGTGGTCGCACATGATTGGCAAATGGTCGCTTGCCAAGGACGAAACGCAGCCGCTGCGATGGACATCGCCAATCAATTTCCGACGCATCGGCTCGATGTCGCAGAATGTTTTGCGACTTTTGGCCGATGCTCGGCCAATGATTATTTGCAGCTTGGGAAGACGCTGCGATGGTTAAATCGATCGATAACCGACTATTTGGGGTCGCAAAAAGGGTGGTAACTAGTCGCCGACGATTGGCGAAAGGTCGTGTTTTGTACATCGGCCCCATGTGCTGCCGATTATCATTTCCGATCTTTTGCCGACTACCAAAATGCGTCGGTAAGTGGTCGCACCTGATTGGCAAATGGTCGCTCGCCAAGGACAAAACGCAGCCGCTGCGATGGACATCGCCAATCAATTTCCGACGCGTCGGCTCGATGTCGCAGTATTTTGTTGCGATGTTTGGCCGATGCTCGGCCAACCGATCATTTGCTGCTTGGGGATGTGCATTATCGATATAAGGAATTATGTGTGTAACATAAAACAAAAAGTGAGATTTAAGCTTTTTATTTTCTTGTGATACATACTTAAAAGGTCTACTTAACCCTTTCAGTCCCAGTGATGCCATTTGGCATCATCACTTTCAATATTTTTTTCAAAATGTTTAAGTCTCGTTATAACATCCAAACACATATCATTCGATTCTTCACACTTTGTTCTATTAGACAATATTTTACATAAATCTCAAGAGAAGTCAGAACTACTTTTTTTATTTAGAAAATAGCTAACAAGCGTTTCACCGGATTTTTGAAAAGTTCACTTCAGTTCCGCATATTTAAAACACAATTTAAACTATTTCGGTTAAAAAAAAATACTAATTTTTTTTAATAATATGGCCAGGTAACTTACAATATATAACTCGAAGTGTTTTTAGGTAAGCTATATATTTTCATTTTGTTGTTTTTCACAGTTAAAAAAATTTGGCATCGTTTCAAAAACCATATAAAAAATTAAATGATTTTTTTTTCTTATGGAACTCTTATTTTTGACCTAAAATAAGCTTATTTTGTGAATATCAGATGTTTCTGTAGTGTAGTAAATTTTTGGGACTGAAAGGGTTAACTTTTTAACTAAAATGTTGAATTACTTTAAATTTAGGATTGGATGCAACTCAATTGAAGAAGTTTGCGTAAGAACACGCTACGTGAAAAAAAGGTGAAAATGAGACGAATATTACCCTTTAAAGGTTTCAGTTTGCAATTGGATCCACAGAAAATGATACTTGCTACCATGAAAAAATATACTTAACTTTGAATTTGTTAAAAATGGGTACTTTTTACTTAGAAGGAGATAACATGTTCGTTGACACTAATGTCTCAATTTCTTTAAAAAAATTTCACAGCACACGTTCTTACAATAAGGTCTTCAATCACTATTAAATATTTAAATAATACGTATTCATCTTGCTTTCTAACGCAAATTCTGAAAAAATATTGTTTTATATATTAAGCTTGCTATTCTCTAAAATACAGCTGTTTTGTTCCTTCCTTTATTAGTTGTTTATTTAGCTAACTATAAAGCTAGTATTAAATAAGCCAGTAGAACTATAAGCCAGTATTTTATGTGTTTTGATTTAGATTCATGTATGTAACATTTTAAGAATTGACAAGATGCTCAAAAATATAATACCCTACTTTGATATTACTTAAATACTCGCTTGATCTTACAGATAAAGTATAATATTTTTATAATGTTTTTTCTTTGATGATGAAAAGATTTTTCTCTGATGTCAACACAATTTTACCAGAACCATACTATATTCATAAACCAATAACAAAGTTAAACAAAACTATTACATACTTGAATCATTTTCTTCTTAGCTAATAAATACCTTTTTGGAATACCGAAATTAGCTTTTATAATAGAACTATCGAAAACATATGAATCATCAGTTCAACCTATATTTAAACACAATATATGACAGAAAAATTTAAAAATTATTTTAATTTTTCAGTTATTTGAAAACTCGCTAAGTAATTTGAAATTTTTTAATCTCTAAGGCATTTTTAAATACAAATATTTTGATGAAATTTTTTTCCTCGTGTACTTTAAACTACTTTACATAACAATTACCATTCAAGTTTGATTTATCTTCATTAGTTATGTTATAAGAATATTTATTTAGAAATCCACAATTTTTTTAGCATATTTGAAAAATTACGACTTTAGTATTTTTTTATTAAAAGTATTACATTTGAAAACAATTTTAATGCCAATTCTTAATGTCAACATATTTGACAGACTGCATAAAAAATTCCTTAGATTTTTATGAATAATAAAAAGCCTTTGCGTTTTGCCTTGTCGTCAAGGGAAAATGAACACCGAGAAAAACACATTTAAAGTTTTCATTCCTTTGCATTTTTTATTCTACCTTTCCGCATAAAAAGTGGAATAATTTTTTTTAAATATAGCTACACTTTTGGAACTTGGTAAACTAATTAAGAAGATTAAAAATTTTAATTTTAGTTTAAAAATTTTAATTTTAGTTTTTTTAATTTTAGTTTTAAAAAAAAGTTCGCACTTTTTGCTACTTTTGAGGTTCTGTGTCCCCTTATGGGGTTATTGAAAAAGAACATACAATTATCAGTGTATCACGCCCTCTTGTCGCAATTCTACAAGGTCTGTGACTAGAGGTTTAGGGCTTTTTCCTCGAAACGCAATTTTCGGTTGTTTTAAATGGCGGCGGTGCAAACATAGTATTAACACCATTTCTTCACAGGTTGTGTATTTACATTCAGATGAATCGATTAACTTCAAAAACTCAATTTTCATAAAAATTCTTTTGATTTAAAGGGTTTCTGCACTCTCAGAAGTAACACTTTCATTTTTGACGGTTCATTAATCTTCAAGCCTCATTTCGTTATTTTGAAGATTATTTCGTCAAACTATCACGCGACTTTTGAGTTAACGCAAATCCTCATTTTAACGATCTTGATTTGACGATTCTGTACCTTGATTTTGAGGAAACTGAATCTCATTACTGTACTCAAATGCTCAAAAATGACAAAATATTTCTTTAGATTAGACGAAATTCGAATCCTCATAAAAATGACGAATCAAAGTTCCTCACTTTGGGGAAAGGTAAACTCGGAGCATTTACCAGTAAACGGCATCGTCAAAATTAAGGAAAATTTCGTCGTTTTTGAGTATTCATTTCTGAGAGTGTGAGAACTTTTATTCAATAGCAAACGCCCATAACACAGCAATCCAAGAAATACACCCTTATCATTAACCCATAACACAATCAACAACTTTACAATACTACTCAACCTATAAAGCAATAACTCAAAAGCATATAATACCTATGAATCCATAAAACAATAACTAATCTGCTACTAATGAACCCATAGCACATATACTAGATTTATTCACTGTTTAAATAGTGGCGGAACTGTTTCACCCTCATAACCAACATGTTGCTTAATGCTCACTTTTTAATCAGAGGTTTCCAGTTTAATTCCTACCTTCCTTGAAACAACTTTGAAGATTTATCAAGCCCCATTTTGAGATTTACGACATTTGGGGTCTCGTTTGGGTGCGAGATTAAATTTAATGTTCCCCGTGAATCGTCTGACGTGATTAATAGTTTAGAATTATTTTGTTCTTTTAGGGAAGGACCCGAGTTAAAATTAAAATTGTAAATCAAATAAGGAAAATAGCTGAAGGTGATGTCAAATTTTCTGTAATTTTGAAAATTAATGAACATTGTTTGATAATAATTCGAATCAATGCTATTGTTTGATACTTAATTCGTCAGACATTTATTATTTAAATTAACGAATAACAAGCTTAATTAGTTAATTTTTGAAAGATGAAAATAGTGTTGGTCATCAGGATTTCACATATACTTAGACGTTTAAATATATGTCCTTCAACAATTGTAATTCCAAAATTGTTAACAATAACAAGACCAGTTTACTGTTGTTCAAAGCTTGTTTTAAGATAAAAAATATTTTTTAGAATTCCTTATAAAATGGTTTTCAAAAATATCCATACATCTCAGATATTTGAGATGTTTTTTAATTGACGTTCTCTCTACTTTTACTCTTTTGATGTTTCAGTTAAAAAAAACAGTTTGTTAGTCCAATTAAAACTTTCCTAACTTCTTCAGTTTAAATGAAAATTTCCTCAACCTAATTTCTTCAGTTTTTAAAAGAAACTTTATTCCAACACTCTTTCAGTTCCAACACTACTTTTGGAACTTGTTTAATTTAAAAAAACATTTTATAAAGATTCAGTTTTTAACCACGTAGTTGCCCTGAGTATCGCAAAACTCAAATGTCAGCAAGAATACAAGCTTTTGAGAAAGAACAATTTTGAAACAATGGCTTCATTATTGTACGCTAAACAGTCTTTAGATAAATTACTTTTCAATACATTCTTGCAATTTTCCTTGCTGAATCTTTAAAGGGGGTTCAGTATGTTGTATATCGGTAATGTTAAATTGGCCAATTGCAATTTTTCACAATAACTACTGATCAGGACATCTGAAAATTTTCTGTGTGTGTTAAACCAATCTTATAGATGAATCTGAGGATAAAAGCTTTTTGTAAACAACTGTTAGATTTTTTTTAATAAAATAAGTTTTAAAGTATCCCAAAAAACATGAAATTTTTCACTTTTTTGCCCCATCAAATTTTTTTCACTTTAGTTTTATTAAAATTTATAACCTCAGATTAATCTATACTATGTATTACATCAGTTTAAAAAAAGTTTACGAGAAAACACAGCATAGTTTTTGAGAAAAGTACATCGAAGTTAAAAAAAATCAAGTTCTGAGAAAAACGCGTTTAAAGTTTTTATCGTTAACACATTTAATTACGAAGCCATTAAAATGGCTTTTAATGTCAAAAATATTTTTCCAATAATCTTGATACTTTGTGACATTATTTATAAAGGTTGTAATAGTATTTTAAGCCAATAATTTTTGTTTTGATTTTTTCACCGATTTTGGGGTACTGAACTCCCTTAAATAATTTTTATTGAGTGAAAAGATTAGTTTATTGTCACATTAAAAATTAACAAAAACAAGAGATTAAATCCAATTGTTGCTTCATTAAGTCTATTTAAAAGGACTGCTGATATGACTTTATATTTAAGTTAGTATTTTAACACGCTTAACTAAGCTTTAGTATAACTAGTTATACGAATCATTACAGATGAGCTACATTTCGGAAGAATACATGCGTGCTGCGAATGTAACGAAATTTTTGTGCTAAGCACGCATTATTATAATTTGGTCGCAATACAATTTTTATATCTTTTTAACACAACTTGTGATAGCTGGTAAGAACGCAATTGTTTTTCTGTTTCTGTATTTACTTGAGTTTCTGAAAAAATACTCTGAATACCAAATAAATAAATGACACACGCTTGAAAAAGCCAGAAACGTTTGGGATGTAGGAGTAACGTTACTTTTTTTACAGTGCATGGAGTGCATGATTTTGAAATATTTAGTAATCAGATGATATTTTCTCTTCAGATTAATTTTATATTGTTTTTAAAAAAATTTATAAATGGAAAATGCACAAATAATAAACCAATACTTTGCTTGATTTCGTAATTTCCAAGATAATACACCAAGTCCAATTATAGGACTGACCACCTACCTATTTGTATTGAAGTTATTTCATTTTATTGTATACTATGCCATCCCTAATCTTTTGACCGTAATTGGAAAAAGAATATCAGCTATGGCACATGTGTAGACTCCATCACCCGGTTAACGACGCAGACGAGACGTGATTCGATTTCGAATCAATCCCTCGTGTGATCGAATGTCATATTTCGAACAAAAGACATCATAGAACCAGAGAGAGAGAGAGTTTGGAAAAAACAAAAGGAGCTACTATTATTACTCAAGTCATGTGGGTTTATTGGGACAAATTGGGGGGGGGGGGCACATGTGTTGGGAATTCACATATGATGTAAAATTTAGTGTGTGGTACGGGCGAAAATGTTTGCTTCACTGTTAGTAAATAGATGCATCTGAATTTCCTATTTCAATACTATTGGATCAAATTGTTCATATAAATCTGTGCGTAAAAAAGAACTATTTGTTGTAAAACAATTGACACAACATTGTAGTGTAAAAAATGTGCTGTCATTTTACAGAAACCATTTATAAGTGCAGTCTTTTCCTAGTAGTATCTTCGCATTTTGACATTCATTTTAAGCCTATACCCAGCCAGTATCTATAATAATAAAAGAAAGAGTTTGTCTGTCTGTATGTGTGTATGTCTGTGGATCGCAAAAGACCTACTTAGACTGCTCTAAAAAATTCGAATTTTTTTTTAGATTCCTTTTAATACCTACGTGTGCACCTGAGGCTTAGTTTTGTCATATTTGATTGTGATTTTTAATTAATATAATTAGTTTTTAAAAAACGTCATTCACGTGGAATTGCGGGACCATAACAGGGCTTGAAAATACATGGACCGGGCCGAAACGGGGGCTTGACGCCATCCGCTATTAGTTTGATTGATTGAGTTAGGTTGAGATATGCGCTCGCCCGAAGGCTGCTTCATCCTCTATTAGTGTTTGCTTTTTTAAGTGCGCATGAGCAAACACGAATTTAATTTCGTTTTGATTTTGAGTGTATTTTCAAAAGTAAACCTGCCTCTAAAAGGAAGCAATGCGAAGTTAACGGGTTCCCAGTAAGGCGGTACCATACTGCTAGTTCTATTATAAGATGGTCAATTTGATTCATTAGTTTCGATGTAAGATTAGATGTAGAAGACGATGTAGAAGACGATGTAGATGATTCTAACACTAAAACACGGAATGGGTGAATCAGGGGCATATTTAGAACGCCAACTGAATGCCAAAAAGGTAGCCAATCATAAAACTTTGGTAAATGCATCGTAAAAAAAGCACAAAAGGGTTATTAAATGCTCTGTTACAGCCACTGTTAATGTAATATTCAAGTGATATTCATAATAATAATTACGTTCATTAATGATGTATGAGCGGGATTTGTGTCAGTGTTAGCATTTAGCTGTTGCTATACTAACGTGGTACTGAAATATGACTAAAGGTATTTCTAAATAACATTCATTTGCAAATATCTTTGACTCCTGTATTGGATATTATTCTAGTAAAAATAAGCATGTAAAAAATTTATAAAATACTATGGATATTAAAAATTACAATTAATACCAAACTAATAATAAACATCAAGTTTTTTGTGTAACTTTCCGTTAATTGTTATTTTTCTGTTTACTCAAATAAGAAAGTCAAAAAAATATATATATTGATAAAAAATAAACTATAATCTGCACGAAAAAATTAAAACCATTTACCAGAATCCAATGGAGAAAGGAAGGCAAGATTTTTTTACTATTATTTAGAACAATATTTGTTACCATTGAAGTGCAAATTGCAATCTAAATAAAAATATGAAATAACACAATGATTTGATATGCATCACTTCTTATCTATATTAGTAAAAAACATTTATACGAATTTGTTCAAGGCGCATATTCAATGTAGTTGTTAAAAGCAGTTCTCTGAACAAGCACACAAGCTGGAATATATAGGTAAACACCATACCATAATGTAGTTGTTTTGTCTCAACAACGCCATTCGAATTAGAAACACAAAAAATATCTTGGACTCAGGCGTACCTGGAACTTTGATTTTATTGGCTTCGTTCTGAAATAAATTTTTAATCATAAAGTATTATCATTTTCTATTTTAAAAAAGATTAGTATCGTGAGAAAAATTCATTTATTCTGAAAATACTTCAATATAGATTATGATCTGAAAGCACGCACAGAGATTTTCAAATTAAATTAACGATTTTTCAAGTTAGTATAAATTGCAGACCTCTGAATTGGATATGATTCAAATGTTTCATATCATAAAAATGATTCAAGCTGAAGCCATTACAACTTGCAGGGTTAATTTTCTTTCATAGAAAAAAAATACTTCAATACTAGTTTTCGACGCAAAATGTTATGTATATTATGATTTTTTTTCCTTAAAACTTAGAACAATATTGGATAAATAAGTTTGTAAGTAACAGTTTATAAAAAAAATCATTTAGTATCATATCCCATTTATTAAAAATAAGGTTATAAATTGTTAAGCTGGTTTTATAGAAAAATTAAGCTAATTTTTTTGATAACGTTATCGCTTAAGGTAATCATATGGATATATAATTATCTGCAGCTTTTATATTCTCTTTTATTAATTTTTGAGGTCACTGTCAGAAAAACTCTTTATAATGCACTTTATTTTTACGAATACTATTTGTATAATTAAGACATTTTTCAAATGTTTAAATTTTGAAAAAAAAATACCTTTAATTTTGTGCCTACTGTAGCAATCTTTAATTCTTCAGCAGATGGATGAAATTACTTGGAATAAACATTGTAAATTTCCACTATCAATATGAGAAACGGAAAATATATCTCAGTTTCGTCTTTTTCAATTTTTACTGCGGATTTTAGTTTAAATATTTACCTTTCTATTTCTGAAAGAAATAAATGTATATCAGTAAAATAACGGAAATATTCCGGATAATACAATTATACCTTTGGATAAACATTAACTTGTAAATTGTATGCAACAACTTATACATGAAAAGTGATGAACATTTTTAGCCTTTAGCTAAAGAAAAAATTTTAAACTTTATTATATTAATTAAAAAACAAATACACACGAATATTTTGCAAATTATAAATTTATTTCAAGTGTTCATAATGTGTTTATTACCGTGCAAGTTCTATGTAATAAGTTAGTACAAAATGGTGATTCGGAAAAAAATGAAATTGAAATTAGTATACCACAAATAATATTGATGTATGCAACATTGAACCTCTATGGGTCATACCCATGAACGTAAAAGCATGAAACAGTCAATTTTTCCCATTTACCTCTCAAATATAAGTTTTAAAAAAATTAATATCAGTAAAACATTTTAATTTAATTCTTATGTAATGAAAACAAGTTTACACTACTGCCAATTTGCTTATCCCTGTGAGATTAAATAATCTTACGTTGAAATAAAATTGTTTACTCGAAGATTTAATAATTAATTTTGTATGTTATTTTAGAACTACTACTCTGAAAGAGACTCCAATTACATGATAAGAAAATAGACTATGCAAACACACATAGACAATACTGCAAATAAACCGACCAAACACAATTACAAGAATAAGGAAATTTAATACTCTTTATGTTTGCATAATTTATCAAGAAACATATTCCTTAGAGACACCATTTCTACAATGATTTTGTTGTTAATAAATTGTGCATGCTAAATTAAGAAATTTAATCGATGGTTACTTTTTTGGAGTTTTGTGAACTAATATCTTGCTGGATTTTAATTTAATTCCCTATGTGGCATATTTATGAGTATAAAAGCTTAAAGTGAGATACCAGCTGCCATCATTGGATGCTGCCTGAAAGATGTATTTTTTTAAATGCTGCAGACAAAACGGTTACAACATTAGAAAGGTTTAAGACTTTATTTATTTTTCAATGAATTTTTATTAGGTTATACTACACCATAAAATTATGGATGCTGCCCTAAAGATGCATTTTTTAAAATGCTGCAAACAAAACTATTCAAACATTAAAAAGGATTAAGACTTAATTTATCAATGCAATTTTATCAGGTTGTACAAAACCATACAAATTATGGATGCTGCTGTCATTAGATGCTGTCTGAAAGATGTTTTTTTTTAAATGCAGCAGACATTAATATAAAAACGTTAAGAAGGCTTAAGACTCACTTTATCAACGCAATTTTATCAGGTTAAACTAAATCATAAAAGTTAGGGATGCTGCTTTCATTAGATTCCACTGAAAGATGGTTTTTTTAATGCTGCAAACCATTTTTTTTTTGAGGCAATACTTAAACCATAAAAATTAATTTCTTTAATAAGTTTCACAGTATAATTTTTTACTGATGTGTTCAAATATTCTTAACAATAAATTAGCTAGACGAACATCACTCCTCAAAACATGGATATGATCTTTAACAAAAAATTATTAGGGAATATTACTTAAAAAATATATGGACATTTTATTGCAAAGAATGGTAGCTTCCACAAAATAAAAAGGATCTACATAACTTTCAATATGTCTAGGATTCAATAATATCTTGCATTAATGCGTAGAAAACGCTAGACTAATTTAGTGTCGATTTAGTTCCCTCTAGGTGAAAGGTGAGTCACCATGCGTTCCAAAAGTTAATTACTTTATTTAAAACTGGTTGCTTTTTAGTCAGGGTTGTCATAACAACGGCAGATTAGGGAATATCTAGCGACTCAAATATATTCCAAACCCAAAAAATACAGTAGGCAAAAACACGAATGCTACTGCGAGATTCATGCACCCGAGTTAGTCATGCATATGGGTGAATTCAGTCCATATCCTTACGCCCGGGGCACTTTTTCCATATCCGCCAACGCGGAATTTCAACAACATATCCAAGTCATTTATGTGATCTGTAACAAAGAATAATTAGGGAATATTAGTTAAGAAATTAAGAATATTTTAAGTCAAAGGATGTTAGCTTCGAAAAATAAAAAGAATTTCCATACTTTCTAATATTTCCTATGATTTAATACTATATTTTGAACTAATACGTAAGGAAGAGTTAGAGGAATTTAGTGTCGATTCAGTTCCCTCTAAACGAAAGGTAGTTAAATTAGTCAAAGCGTGAGGTTGTTGAGTCAAATTTTTCCTGACAACGATAGTGTAGCGAATATCTAGCGACTCAAATATATTCCAAACCCAGAAAATACAGTAGGCAAAAACACGAATGCAACTGCGAAATTCATGCACCCGACTTAGCCATGCATATGGGTGAATTCAGTCCATATCCTTACGCCCGGGGCACTTTTTCCATATCCGCCAACGCGGAATTTCAACAACATATTCAAGTCACGGATATGAAATTAGTAAAATAGGATCGTTAGTTAAGAAATTTTAAATATCCTATGGCAAATAATGTTAAATTCTAAAAAATAAGAAGGACTTACATAACTTCTAAAATGTCCTATCAACAACAACAGTGAAAATGCGAATGAGATGAAAGTACCCAATTCCAAATGATTTCGACGTGCTAAACACGAATATCACCTTAAAAAATGAAAGTTAGCTCTTGTTTTTGAGTTACGGTCGTTTTTTCATTGTATAAGATACAGCGAAATGCATTGGCGCACCATACGCAAAATTAATTAAAGTCAATTTTGTTTGACGGAAAACCTCCTAATTTGAGGCTCATACAAATTTTATTTCATATTATCAACCTGGGGGTAGGAGGAAATGATAACTTTCAAGGTTTTTGGAACCATATTCGCAGCTTTGTAACCCTATTCTAAGCAATGTAATTGTTCTCATCTTAAGAGGTGCAGAATAAAGAGCAATAAATTCCTTGTATTTCGTACTTGGTTTTTTAGAAGCAGAATATCAAAAATTAGTGTTAGTAATAAATCTATAACTGTAATGCCTTGTAAATGCATTAATAGAGCTAATAACTTCGGTTATATTTGGGGCAAAATGCATTTTTTTGCAAAAAAAAAAAAGAGCATCACTGCAAAAGTAAAGAAAGCTTATCATTTATGTTTTGTTTACAAGATAGGAGACCAGGATTAATTTCTGGGCTCCTCAAGTCTGTAGTTAAACTTGTGTAGGAAATTTGTCACTGGGCAAATTTCATCTGGGATAGTACCGTATGCTGGGAAGAAAAACTAATGCCATTTAATGGAACAAAACGGAATGACAATTTAAGACTAAGAGGGAACCAACAAATCAGAATAATGATTTATTTTTGCATCATCTGATCAGTTAAATCAGGTGTTTTTTAGAAAAAGATAAAAGTTAAATAGCCTAACACTCCTTCAACTCGGCGTCCGGACACAACACTATTTACTAAAAAGTCTCACTATTTTTTTAAATTATTTTTTTATAGTTTTCATGAAGATAATAGCCATGCGTCTGCTAAATATGCTACAGCTTCTAAAAACAACCATGGAGAAATGTGAGGATTTTTTGATCCTGTTTTTTCCTGCACCTCTTAAAGTGAGAACAATTGCGTTGCTTAGTGGGGTATTAAGCTGCGAATATGGGTGAAAAATCTTGTAAATTATTATTTCTTACCACCCCCATGTTGATAATATAAAATAAAACCAGTAAGAGCAAAAATTAGGAGGGTTTCTGTGAAAAAAAAATTGACTTAAATTAATTTTGTGCTTGGTGCACCCATGCATTTCGCCGTATCCCATGCAATGAAAAAAACGACCGTAACTCAAAAACAAGAGCTAACTTTCATTTTTAAAGGTGATATTCGAGTTTAGCATGTCGAAATCATTCAGAATTGGGTACTTTCATCTGATTCGCAGAAAACTTTTCAAATTTTGTTGTCCAGTGATAATTTATTATTATCATGCACTAATGCGTAAAAAAAGTAAACGGAATTTAGTGACTATTTAGTTCCTTCTAAACCAATAGTGATTCACCGTGCGTTCTAAAAGATAATTACGTTAGTTAAAGCTGTATGCTTCTTAGTGAAGGTTGTCATGACAACTTTTTTTATCGACTATCTAGCAACTCAAATATATTCCAAACCCAGAAAATACAGTAAGCAAGAACACGAATGCAACTGCGAAATTCATGCACCCGAGTTAGTCATGCATACGGGTGAATTCAGTCCATATCCTTACGCCCGGGGCACTTTTTCCATATCCGCCAACGCGGAATTTCAACAACGTATATCCAAGTCATGGATATGAATTTTTAAAGCGGGTGAAAGGCCCCGCATATCCAATTTTAAAGAGAAGGCACAAGGGAGAGTTAAAGAATAGAGAAGACACCAAAAGGGAAGGCTTTGAATACACAATTGAAGAACTTAGTGGAAGAAAGTGCTAAGAGACAAAATTGTGAAAATGAGAATATTAGTTTAAAGTTTTTCGTTTGCACTCAGATCTGTTGAAAACGGAACTTGTTAAAGGTAAAAATGTGCTTAACTTAAATGTTATGGAAATTACGAATCGTGTTATTTTTACGGGAAGAAATACCGTGTTCATTGACACAAAAAAGTTTAATTTTTTCAAAAATGTCACTTAGTACGTTATTTCACTGAACTCTTCAACGCGAGTCAGAGACTATTGCCGGAGTAAGGATATCGTACAGTTGGTGGAAGGGTAACATATGCGTCAAACAAATTTATGATTTAAATTACTTAAAAATGCGAGTTTAAAATAATAACGAGTCGATATGATTTTTAAATATAACAGTAATACTTTGGATGTAATGAAGGAATCAGGAAATTCGGAACAATAAAAGTCAATGAAGATACGTCATTAGAAATAAGTCTTCGAAATTGTTTGTTTTTCGATGCGCCGTTTTTCCTCGTATGCTTCGATGTGTGTGAGTGATGTAAAATGACGGTAGCTTATAAACACATGTCAGGTCTGGAATATTTGAGTTTTGATCATATGAAGTATGAATAATGATTTGTAGGTAGTTAGTTTCTTCCATATGATCTCTCACTTTACTCCACGTTCGGATAGATCAGGGGGTTTTAATATATTATCTTCTTCAATTTCAATTTACAATATTTTGAATATTAGAAACTGTTGTTAAAATTTCATTTGGCTACATTTGACAGATTTTAACAATTTTAGTCCCACTGATGCCACTTGGAATCATCATGTTTTTGATCATAATTTAAAACAAAATAGGCCTGACATCTATTGGGATTGATAAAAAATATTTTCGAATAGAAAAAAGTTGGAAGGATTGAATGGGATGTGCCTTTTTGATATCAGAAATGGCTAGAGACGATCAGAAAAAAAATTCTAAAATGATGAAGCCAAATTGTCATTGGGACTGAAAGGGTTAAGAAGGGAAAGGATAAGAAAAAGGAATGAAGAGGAACTTTTTAAAAACAATAACTGAGAAAATAGTTTGCGTGACTACATATCAACTAAACTATGGCTTGACTGATCACTGGGCATCTTTAAACAAGTACAATGCTGAAGAGGTCCACTTCCCAACATCTTATTGAATGTGTTTACTTGTTGCAGTGTGAACCTTGCGGTGGTGTACACTGTAGTTAACATTCAAAGATGGATTTTTTTATATTCTTTAGAGTGTATATTTTGTATTTATATTTGTGTATGAAATGCATATGATTTTATATAATAATATTAGAAAAAATCATCGCAGTATATTAAATGAATTGTGAATGCAAAAAGATTTTTATTTGGAAACTTTTTCTTTTAGCTGTTCGAAATCTACCAATTATCCAGGTATTCCATTTTTATGATTTATAATTTTTTATCAATTTCTTTCTCAAGAAAAAAAGTGTAATTTCCTATTGTACAATAAATACTGAATAAACTCATCTGTATGTGAATTAATCTCTTAAAACCAAAAGTACCAGTAAAACTACAACTCCTTATTTTTATCCTATAAAAACAAAGAATTACGCAGCAGGTGCTGCTAACATTACCACAACCCACCCCTTCTATCAACCATAAATTACCAGTCTTTAGATAAAAATTAAACCAAATGGTACCTTTTTAACATGATGGACCTGCCGATGATTAGGCCTAGCGAAATACGATGCCTAGTAGTTTTCAGCCGCCAACGTAAAATTAACTTGTCTTAGAGAATTTTTCTCGCTCATCTACCTCGAAACTGTCTATTTTTTCAACATATAATATTTTAGAAGAAGAAAATTCTAAATTTTCACCTCGAAATTGCGATGATTATTTTTCCATCGATCATATTTGACAGCTCTCTGTTTTCATCTATCGATCGCGGTTGAAGTTTGACATGGTGTTAATGAACTTTAATTAAAATTAACCTTATATTTGTATCGCATCAACTAGGAAAAAGATCTATTTTCCCATTAAAGACCCATTGGGGAATTCCATTAACATTAACAAGTAAAAACGTGAACTTTAAGTTTAAACGATTTGTTTTTCGTGTACTACAATTTGTTCGACATAAATTATCCGTCTGAGGTATAAGCACATTAGATAAAGTGTAAACTTGTTTTCACTTCAGTGAGTGTTAAATTAAAATATTTTACTAAAAATTTAATTTCTTAACAATTTTAGCTTCCACACTACGTTTATAACGTAAAAAGTGGAAGGTTTTATAATCGTGCAGTCCGTCTGTCTGTCCGTCTGTCTGTCACCCACTTTCACAGAAGGAACCAAAACTCTCACAAACAAGTGGGATACGTCATTTTGAAGGAAAAAATTAGTTTAGGCTACATTCCAAATTTCATCAAAAAAATTTAATTAGAAGTATATTTAAAATTTAAATAACTAAAAATTTCATCTACACTGAAATAACATGCAAATTCCATTTTTATTCAATATTTTCACTGTTGCCATAACAACAAACGTTCGAGAAACTTTATTTAAAATAAAAATAAAATGATTGAAAAAATATTTATTTTTGTGTAATAATTCAATTTGGATTGTTGTAATACTAACACAATAAAGTTATTTTGAAGGTTCATTATATATGAATGAAAAAAGATGCATAAAAAAATTCTAAATTTGCATAAAAAATACGAAAAGTTTCGCTTTTATTTTTATTGCAACATTTACTAATTAATTTTTCGAAATGTAAACTTGAGTCTTCAAAAAGATATTTATATAAAAAATACATTATTATCCTTCGAACTTCAAAAAAAAAAAAAAACGATAAAGATTAATTATCAAATCTTCAAAAGAAGATTGCTGACAATTATTAATTTAGGCTTATAAAAGTGTTTGAATTAGAACTAGCTAAAAGCCCTGTTTGGCGAATTTCTTTCTGAGGTGCTGTTAGTATGCTTCCTGTTGAGCGTAAATATTGTGTGGAAGCGGTGTAAGTGACAGATTCTGTAACAAACCAACTTGTTTAATTATATTTCCGTGGTAGATAGTTATAAATGACTCGGCCATGCTTTAGTTTGACAAATTTAATAAGACTATTAAACTTACAAATTTTGAAAATATATATTATGTTTCGCTGGAAAACCTAACAATCAGGTGACGGGAATAGTAGTCTATATCCCTCAGATATTTTGCAGAAAACTCAGAAAAAAATTGTATTCCAACAGCACATGTGCAACACACATATTATGTAAATATGGAAACATTACAATATTGAATTGTTCCAATTACAATCGTTCTGCTGACAATTGAACACGAATTTGTGTTGTTCCAACACTACTGACGATCACGGGAGGAAACGATTATTAAATCAGTGCATGATTAGTAGGGTGGTTCGAAAGAACAAAATTTTCGAGTATCAACTTCAAACCGGTCGCAAAAGTTGCGTAGTGTCATGCGGATTAACGGAAAAATAATTAAAAAATTCTAAAGTTATAAATATAATAGGCCCCATGGATTTGAAATTTCGAATAAAAGGTAAAAAACGACTAACATCGAAATATCAGCCAAAATTTGCAGATAAATTATTTAGCTTCCAAACTGCATTTTTTAGGTTTGAAATACTTCAGTTATTACGAAAAAAAATTGCTCCATACGTATTTGTTTGAATATTATGTCACACAAAAAATTGAAAATGTACAAATTTGATTAAATTTTGAGATTTCCCTTCCTTTCAAAACCGTAGCTATTTTGGAGTCAACACCATAAAAAACATTTCACTTCATTAAAATAAAGGATTTATAAAATATAAAGTCGATTTGAGCAGGAAATCAGCCTTATATTCCTAGAAAGTCAGGACCGTCGCGTGGTGCGGGGCCCGTTACCCCATATTATGATGGATCCAAATAACAGTGAACAAAAATGGAAATCAGCTTCGAATATGGATGATAAAATTCAAATTAATATATATTTTCCTATTTAAAAAAATTCTGTTAATGCAACGGTTGGTTACGATACAGGTATAGGGAAAAAAAAGTAATCAATGCCCGATATTTGAACAAAGGTTGGTATGACAGACGAGATGATACGTATTCCAACGTCAATGCCTCATTTGACAAATATCAATTACCGGTTATCAACCTTGAATAAATATGAATATTGCAAAATGAAAAAAAAATACAAACATTTCAATAAAGGAGCAAGTTATCATGCTAAAGTGAATGAATTCGTAAATGAAGCTCAAACAAACTTTTTGATATTGCAGCATGTAAGTGTAAAATATAATTTTCTTATGGATGTGGCAAAAATGCCAATAATTGTATTGCAGTGGTAGATTGCAAATGGTAAAAAGAAAATATTTTACTGAGGGCCTAAAACATGTGTTGTAAGCAATCAAAACTTCAAGTTAATTGCCAAAAAACTTGGGCAAATTTATCGATCCTAAAAAGAAAAAATACCTATTTTGCACATTCTGAAAATGTGCTATTATCAAAGCTCGTAAAGATATTCTAGAGCTGGGCTACAATAAAATAATAAAAGCAAGGAAAGTAATATCGAAGGATAAAAAAAATCTCGCATTTTAAAACTCTTAAAATAACTAATGCTACAGATTATATAGAAATTAATAAATTGAGATGCATGTTTAAATTATGTCCACCAACTATTCTGAGGAACGTTAGTAACATTGAAGTGTTATCACTTATTAAAATCTTATATGAGCTCATGATTAAAATTAATTAGTTTTCTACTACACTCAATCAGTCGAGAGTCGCGTTAAGCTTGTAATACAAGCCTCAACTAAAATATGTGGTTATTAATCTCGAGATGGTTTCATAAGGTATATTCTTTTGTTTAGAAGCCATATGCAGAAATGTCATACAAATCTCTTTAAATGCATTTACTTGGAAAAAACACTAAAGAATAAATATCTATTCACATTTATATAATCGCATATCTGTGTATTATACTTCCAGATAAAAAATATGGTTGGTTGAGTATATCCGCAGGATGAACTCTAATTGCAACCACCTCCCCGTGTTGAGTTCTTGGTCATTTCATAAACTAATAAATAAAGGGGGCAAAGAGCAGCATTTACGTGAATTCTTTTTTTTTTAATTTGAATAGGCAAATATAGATTAATTTAAATGTTATCACCCATATTCAAACTGATTTCCATTTTGTTCACTGTTATTTGGATCCATCATAATATGGGGTAACGGGCCCCGCACAACGCGACGGTCCTGACTTTCTAGGAATATAAGGCCGATTTCCAGCTCAAATCGACTTTATATTTTATAAATCTTTTATTTTAATGTAGTAAAACGTTTTTTATGGCGTTGACTCCAAAATAGCTAAGGTTTTGAGAGCAAGGAAAATCTCAAAATTTCTTCAAATTTGTGCGTTTTCAATTTTTTGTGAAACTTAATATTACAAACAAATACGTTTGAAGCAATTTTTTTCCTAATAACTGAAGTACTTCTCACCTAAAAACGCAGTTTGGAAGCTAAATAATTTATCTGTAAATTTTGGCTGATATTTCGAAGTTAGTCGTTTTTTACCTTTTTTTCGAAACTTCAAACCCACGGGGCCTATTATATTTATAATTTTGGAATTTTTTAATTATTTTTCCGCTAATCAGCATGACGATACGCAACTTTTGCGACCGGTTTGAAGTTGATACTCGAAAATTTTGTTTTTTCGAACCACCCTAATGATTAGCAAAAAACTGTAAACTATTATTGTTTTTCAAAATGTACAAAACAAAAATATAACATTTATATTAGAGTATCGTAATCTATATTTTCTAAGCTTCAGAAAATATAGTTTTACAAAACATTACACTTCAGATGCAAAACTGCATTTCGGAAGAATGCAGGCATGCTGCGACTTTCAACACAATTTTTGCGCAATCTATGCTTTATTATTTGGTTTGAATTTTCAATTTTTGCATTGTTTCAACACAACTTTTAATAACAAAATTTGTATTTAAAGTCAATATGTTTTTTTGATGTATGGCCTTCATCCGTCTTTTATTTTGTTTATTTTAATAAACTAAAGAAGAAATCTTATTTCCACATTGCAAATGTTCTTGTCAATCATCGCAAATATGATGCAAGATGAAAGGTTTAGTGTAAGAATGTGCTAAAGTGACACTTTTGAAAAAAAATTAGATTTCTGTACCACTGAACATATTATTCTATTCTTTAAAGATATTTTCCCTATTTTCACTAGTTAAGTTTAGGTGCAAAGCAAAAACTTTAAAGATCATTTTTTTTTTTTGTTTTCGCCATTTTGACACTTAGCACGTTCTTCCACTAAGCTGTTCAGTTAAACAAACACAACTTCTGATACTATCTTTCAACGAGGTAGCTCTGGGGCTGATTGGTGTCGCATAGCACCGCCATATGTGCCTGACTAGTGATGGACCATTTTCATATGCCACAGGTCTGTGATAAGAAGAGCGGATATGACAAGGTGGACAGGAATGGCGACTAAAAGTTTTAAAATTAGAGCCATATGCTGTGCTTGGCGATTTTGTTTCTAAGATATATTCAGTGTGGTATCGGTTCTAGGTGCCATTTACTGTTTCAAATATACTTGTTTAAAAGATGAAAATATGTACAAAAATACTTTATTCTGTTTATCCTGCATAGATGGAATTTCATTCAAATAATTTTATGTTAAAGCAAAGTCAGGTCAGTGCCATGCAGTTTTCAAAAAATATTTTTTTTGTTATTTTAGTATTTGTGTAAAATAAGTTTGAAGAGCATTCCAACAGAGCATTCCAACGATGTCCTTTGTATGCCATTCAGACAACTTTAAAATAGTTAAAATTTAATTTGGATATAGATCAACAGTATTTTGATGATGTAAGTATTCAACATTAACTAACTTTTTATTTTTTTCTCAGAATGGTTTTTTTGCAGGTTTAGGTACCTTTTTCTTGAAAACTATTTTCTGTATAAGCCTAAAACTTTTACAGGATAATTTTTTCAGGGTGTTTTGCTTACTAACATGAGCATTTCTCAAAATTTGGAGGAGAGAAAAATATGGATCATTTTGTGATGAAAAAGGGATTTTTTTTAAAAAATAACACATTACCTTTTACAATATTTTTTTAAAAACTATAAAACTATTTTATATAGATTAAATCTTATTTCAGTGTATTGTTACAAGTATATATAACGCACAGAATTTTTGTGTTGTTTTGTATGTCAGTTTCAAAGAGAAAGGAAAATGAAAAAGGTCAATTTAGCATTAGCCGTATACTAGGTACTGACCTGCCTTAGGGTAGAACGAAGAACAAAATTTGGATAAAACATGGAATGGATATACAATTAAAAGTTGTTTATATTGTGTTGGGACAAAGAGTTTTAATGAGGTTTTATTGATTTGCAGTTCGTGTAACGATTTTTAATCTTAAATATCGATTATTATAATGCAATAACTTAACCTTAGTAGCCTTAAGGTATCTGAACACCTTTTTTCAGAAAAAAATCGTCTTAAATATCAAACGTTTGCTTTTGGCATTTTGATGAAAAATAAAGGTTTGTTTGTTAAATCGTGTGTTAAAATCGGTTTCATTTTAGTTTTTAGCTTTAATAGAACCGAAGTTATAGCACTTTAAAGCTTTTTTTTTGTTGCTTTTGCATTTTTTCAGAATAGAATTTATGAGATTTTCAGTTTGCGCAAAACATAAAAACTAAAATTTTTTATAATCAATTGCTTCCAAATTTTTACAGTAGTTTTATGACAATGTGGGGAAGGTTTTGAACTATAATCGTGTAAAACTATTAAGAATTGGATATTTTAAAACTTTTTATATGCTTGTTATTTTCTTGTTTCTAAGTGTTTTCTATATAATACTACAAACTTTTGCCAATAAATAAATTTTGGGCACTGATATCTTAATGATTTTAGCTCATAGCCTATATTAATATTTGTCAAGAATATTTAAATTTTAACGATGAAAACAAATAAATTTGTATAGGGGAGAGAAGGGTAATGGCGCCACCTTAAGGGAAATTGAATTTTCGTGCAGAATTGTGTTGCAATTAATGTAAATTGTAATGAGCTTAGCATACTACAGTTCATAACCTATCTTACAGTGATTTTTTAAAATTTAAATCTTTAATAGAAACTGAATAAAATTGTATTTTTCTAAAGCTCGCACAGTGGCGGGATTACCCCGGTATCTGGGGTTATGCCGCCACATCAATAAACAAAGCAAATAATCTATAAATAATGGAAATTACATATTAAAGCAATACATATAGAACTAAAATAGGTTTAATTAACTTTGGAATGGTAAATTGCGCAGGATACAGCTCTTTTATTAACTTTCTATGTGCAACAAACTATACAGGGTTTTTTTAAAGTTTCGTTGGTCTATTTGACCAGTTCAGTTATTCTTTTTCGGATACGTGGCATCTCTAACGAAAACTAATAGGTTGTAGGGCCAATATATGAAATTCCTATGTTACGGATTATGCCGCCATTCTTTTGCATGTGGCAGCAAAACCCCAGAGTGATGTGGCGGCATTACCCCAGTAAGACATAATGGCATACACGGCTTGTTTAAAGAAAGGTAGTTAGCCTAGCGTCCAAACTAACGACGTGATAAAATAGCCAAATAATTACTCTTTTAAATGATATATAACTGATTTATCTAACTTAGAGAAAGCAGTCACTTTTCGCTTAATTTCAGAAGGCTCAAGATTAGATGAAAATCACGAAATACCGTATTTTTTAAATAACTTTACACCAACTCACCGCACGGCTATTAGCGTCTATACTACAAATTACTTTGTTTCCTGCTACAGGTCAGCGCTCACGGCCCCCCTCCCACACACACCGCTGGCGAGATACAAGGGGTGGCGGCATTACCCGAGGTGGCGGGATTCCCCTTCTCTCCCCTAGATATCATGTTTTGCGTAAGCGGGATTTTTGAAGCATATTTTACTGCAACATTCTACAAATAAAGACATAAATTATGATATACTTTCTTAAAACAGTTTTTATATTCATAACTAATAATAAAATCGCTCAACGTCATGGTTGGAAGAGAATTTTCAGCAAATTGCTGTCAATGGTGATCGGTCACCTTAATTTTTATTTTACTCAACTAATACTTTTCCCTTGATTCATTAACTTTCTTGCAATCCCTTAAGAGGACTCCGCTGGAATTCCACATCTTGAAAATCGTAATGTTATTTCTATGGAAAACATTCGCAAGTCAATTACCGCCACAAATTTATCAAAAGGTTGCCAGTTTCTTGTATCATTGTAAAGAACGAAAAGAACTTAAAGGATAAAACTAATTTGTTTTGTGAAAATCACATATTTCGTATTTTTAATAATTTTTTTAATTAGTACTTAATGCTCACTCAACTTTTTACAAACTTCAAAAAATTATTAAAAATACTAAATATGTGATTTTCACAAAACAAATTAATTTTACGAAATCTACTCCTTTCGTTCTTTACAATGATACAAGAAACTAGTAACCTTTTATTAAAATTGTGGCGGTAATTGACTTGCGAATGTGTTCTATAGGAATAACATTACGATTTTCAAGATGTGGAATTCCAAGGGAGTCCTCTTAAACAGGTCGATTTACTGACTATGAAGCTGGCGCTGATACTAAAAAATAAGGGTTTAGCCTCTCCCCGTAAAATTTAATTATCATAATCGATATTTAGGATTTACAAAATGTTTGTTACAAGTACTTTAATCCAGTAAAACTTGATTAATATTCTCCATTCAAACCCGATATAAACATCCTTTAATGGTATATTAAGGCCTTGTTTTATCAAATTCTTTTTTCGTATTATTTAACGTAAAATTATTTGGATCAAATTCCATCGACATTCTCATCCAAAAGAACAGATTATTTTTGGATACATTCTAAATAATGGTTGTAATTTATACTTTTATTCGCCATAATCACAGGTTTTTTTTAACTCTCTTTCGGAAATAAGATGTAGCATGAAGTGTTATTAGCTGGCAGACAGTTATGATTTAAAAAACTGCCTCAAGTTAAATTGAAAAATAGAGATTAAGTCTTCAATATTTAGTAAAAAATCCAAATCATAGGGAATTAGTTGCAAAGTGAATACATTTATTTATTTAAATAACTAAAGCAGGCCGTAGGGTAAAACTGAAATGCTCACAAAAATCAATTTTCAACTTGAATTTTAATATAATTATTTAGGTAAATCAACAGAGTATTTGGAATAGTTTCATGTTTATTTCAAACACAATATATATTTCGAATTTTTATTTTCTAGGCTGAAATATTGACTAACTTTAATCTTATATATAATGCATTTTCAATTTAAAAACTAGGATGCGTTGATTGAAATCATTCTAAAATGCGACGTACTTAAAAAAAATTATTTCTTTTTAAGATTGATTTTCTCCATCATTTTGGAATGAATTGTTATTTTTGATTATTTAAAAATCATATGCTAATAGAATTTTGGTTGTTTGGAATTAAGTATTAATTTTTACTGATACTTAAATTTTTAATTGATCATCCATCATCCAGGGCACTAAACAGCCTTGATCAGGCCAAGGCCGTCCCAACACTGTAAAAACAAGGGATTATTATTACACTTGCTTTGGGTTTATGAAATGCTATATAAGGTGCAAATATACACGACTTGTGGTGTCCGCACCAACATAGGTGTTATCATTCACTCAAAATGGTTTTTATTTAAACTTAAGGAAAAATTGGTGTTCACATACACCAAGAATGTATATAACTGATCTTCATAATGAATCTTCATAACTGATATTTTATTTCGTTTTGTTTGAAAAAACTATAAAATAATTAAACTAAGTTTAATTGCATAATTTTACAGCTATATAGATAGTTGAATAACAAATTAAACAATGTCTGGCCACCCTATTTTGATATCTTTAATTTACGTTAAATATTCTAAACATTATTTTTTTAGTTATGTTTTTGTGTAATATGTGTACATTTTCATTTTATCTTTTGTAGCATGGATAAATGTATCCTCGTTGAGTTCAACTCAAGTCGCAAATCAACTCAAGTTACAAAATTAGCTATTTTTAACATTAAAAATATGTCTGTTGTTCAGGATTTGTAAAAAATAAGTTTACACCAAAAAGTGTTTTTAAAAAATAACCATTTTATCCTTTTGATTCTAAAATTAGTACCAGATCGCCCTGTTAGGTCGTTAGGTGTTTACGCACACCAAATCAATGCTGGCGTTTTATCACACCAAAAATGGTGGCAACAGAGTAGCCACCAAATGTGGTGTTTCTACACACCAGTTAGGCCTCTCCGTGGCCGAGTGGTTAAGGCATGAGCCTCAGGATTCAACCTTCTCAGGTTCGAATCCCACTTACTACCAGTCATCCTATAAATCGGATATCTGTACTGGAAAGAGTAGAAAAAAATCCAACTCGTGACGGATGGGCCTGAGTACACTGGGACAGACGTGCTCGTTAAATCTGTGGAGTCCAAAGTCCCGACAGCGTCAGCGTACGATGTCGCTCGAAGTTTCCGTTGGGTGCCCGCTCATGTGTCGATCTCGTCACTTGAGCAGGGCTCTAAATTACGAGACGTTATTGGCTGTGTTAAAGCTCCTAAAAGGAGGCTAGAAATAGGCAGTCGAACGATTACATTACACATTACACACCAGTTAATAATCGGTGTGACTATCGAGATCGGAAGGTTGAGAGTTCGTGACCCGGTGCCACTGAAGACTTACCGAGTATATGCGGAGTACGTGCTCGTAAAATCTGTTGGATCCGAAAGTCCTGTGGTCGGTCATTGCGCAGTTCACCATGGGTACAGGTTCCTGGAGAAAATTTCCCTCCCCTTCAGGGACATGTCTAAATTGTGGAGGTGGCGACAGATGGCAACATCCGTCATATGTGTTTGTGTGTGTCTTGTGTTGTCCTACTTGACGATGGTTTATAAGCGGCTCCTTGCGACCATAGCACACAAACCTGAAAATATATGTCAACCAACCATAATTATCGGTGTTTCATTATACCGATTTACTGGCGGTGTTTCCTTACACCTCTTTTGGTGGCTACTTTGTTGCCACCATTTTTGGTGTGAAGGTACACCAACATTATTTACAGTGAACGAGCTTTTGCGATCTTGATCTACTTTGGGCCACGGCTTTCCAGTTGTTTACTTCTAAGGTTCGTATGTCTTTCCCTACTGCATCTAGCCATCTAATTGGTGGGCGGCCTGTTCTTCTAGTCCAACTGATTTAGGGAATGTCACCTTTTTGTCTGGATTTTGATCATCCTAACGAAAAACGTGTCCTAGCCATCGAATGCGGTTTGACTTTACAATGTCCGTTTGTTTGTACTTTTAATATATCTCATTATTATGTAGAGTGCGCCATACATTATTTTCACATACTGCTCCAAATATCCTTCTTAGATTTTTTTTCCCTCAAAACTCATCAACTTATTCATTATTACTTTATTGAGGGGCTAGCATTCGCAGCCATATAGGATGACAGGTCGTAGCAGAGTATTATATAGTTCATTTTTGTCTTTGTACTTAGGTGCCTGCTTTTCAGTTGACTTTTTAGACCAAAGTAGCATTTGTTTGCCATTGATAGACGGCAATCAATTTCAGTATTTATGTCATTTTTGCTGGTTATCATTATCCCAAGATATTTAAATTCCTTTACAGCTTCGAATTTTTTAATTAACATCTGCTAAAATAATTTCGATTATTTAGAAATTATCATTTTAGATTAAACCAATGAATGATGAAGGTCAATAAATTATTGAATGTTTATAAAAAAAATTAGCTAATGATGATTTTTTGAACACATCTGGTAAAATTATAAGAATAACTAGTCTTTGTAAACTTATTGAAGCAAACAATTACACACTATATGAAAATAATTTAAAATAATTCCAACAAAATTTATTATCTGGTTTTTGATTATGTAAAAAAAAATAAAAAAATAATGTTTCTATCTTATTTCACTGATATGAACTATTTCATAACATTAATGTTTTAATCCTGCTTTTGAAATACAATAAAGAAAATTTTTCAATGAAGTTTTGCTAAATAAAACATAATAATGTGTATCACCCATTATATCCCCCATTATCTTCCACGGACAATGAATTTGCTTATCCATTCTTCACCCCCTATAACCACAAAACCCCATTTAAAGATCATCACTTTATTTTTGTAGTTTGGCAAAGTTTCAACAAAGATTTGATCTGCATGCGAAGAAAATAAACTTGAAACTAAAAACTATAATTAGGTCTATACGGATAACCACCGTCGATCCCATAGTCCTGATGAATTATTTTTTAATACCCTCTGATAGACCGACTTGTCAGCACAACGGTTAGGGAGCTAGCCTTTGGAGTTTCTGGGTTCGGGTTCGAATCCCGGTAAGGCATGGCTGTTTGTTTTTGTCCCAAGTATATGCGGAGTACGTGCTCGTTAAATCTGTTTTTTCCGAAAGTCCAGGTGGTCATTGCGCAGTTTCCCAAGAGCACAGGTCCCTGGAGACTATTTCCCTCCCCTCCAGAAACATGTTTAAATTGTGGAAGTGGTGCTTGATAGATGGTAGCACCTGTCACGTGTGTCATTGAGTGTGTGTGTTGTGTCAATATTACGTGCAGAAGGCTTATAAGCAGGTCTCTGACCAAGCACACAAGCCTCAAAATATATGTCCACCAACCAACCAACTTACCCTCTGAGGGTGTAGCATTATTAGTTAGCAACTGTAACTGCAGATATGGATGCATTAAATGTTTCTGTAACCAATCCTGTGCCGCCCCGGTGGCTCAATTGTTAGGACGCTGGCCTTTGAAGCTGCTGGGGTCGGGCTCGAATTCCGGTCAGGCATGGAAGTTTATGACCGTCAATAATTGTTGTTATTTGTCTATGTATTATTTCTTTCTTTGTGACTGTAAAAATTCTTTCTGTGTCTGTCCCGCTTGACGAACCGCTTATAAGCGGTTCTCTGAACAAGCACACAAGCTGGAATATATATGTACCATACCATAACCAATCCTGTATTTGAATAAAAAAAATGTCTTCCACTTTACAACATCCTCTCTATCATATAAACAGTTTCTTAAGCTCAGTAGCTAACGCGCTACAGAGAAGCATAAGTATAAACTGTCAGTCTTTCAAAAAAAAAGTATATTATTTTTAAAAAATATAAATATAATGATGTTACTGAACTTTCAAATTCAAAGTATGGAAGAGCAATTTAATAATCTGCAACAAAAATAAAATTTAGAAACTTAAAGAAATTATATTTAAGTTAAAAAATTGAAATTGTAATCTCATTAAGTTAAGGGAAGTTTACATTTCAGTCAGTTCGCTTATTTCTCAGAGGGTTTTAAACAAGTTAACTGTGAAAGCATGACTTAAAAATGTAAGCATTTTTTAACCGAGTGAAATTAGCAATGAGCAGAAAGCCAAATGGAAGGGGAAGCATCATCCTGATATTTATCCATAAATTTGTTGAGATTTTTAAATTGTCAGTACCTTTTCGGCATCTATCGAAAAATAATGGCGTCAGGGTTATTTTTACTCTGGCTTTAATTAATAATTAATAACATTAAGTGCTTAACTCAAATTTGTTAAAACTAGTTTAAGAGCCCTAACCAGCCGAAACTAATCTGATAAAGAATATAACTAATATTAATGATGCAGTTAAGCAAAAAGCAAGATTGATGGTAATAAACGAAAGATGATCAACTAGTCTACTAACTGAAACTAATGTGTTTTCTGAAACTTATGTGATTTTTTTTAGAACAGTAGCTTTTTTTACCTTTCTTTTTAATTATCTAATATGAAATATATAAGATAATGGAAATATTGCGATTTGGCCGAAAATTTGAAATGGAGATTTTGGGTTTCCTACGAGTTTTTGAAACTGCTGACTAAAAAAAGGTGTTTTTGAACATTGGTCCACTTGTCGGTCTGAAACCACTTTACAGCTCAAACTAAAAGAGCTACGTACTTTAAATTTAATACCCAAGTTGCTCCTATCTGCCTGTTTTTTTACATATCTCTGGGTCAAAATTGAATCGGTGAGTGCAGAAACCACTTCAGTCAAAAAAATCCGAAAACTCGTTTTCAATGAAAATAAGCGTAGAAAGGCAAGATGCGTGTTGGGTGCAAAAACTACGTTAGTCTGTTGAGTAGTTCCGTAAATACAGGACGTTTGTTTCGAGTGTTGAGTGCAGAAATAGAGGAGTTATTACGTTTTTTCTCCCTCCTGAAAAATTTGAAATTTGTGACTGACGTTGTTTCTGCACTCACCGATTTCTCAACTAAAAGATTGGCTGTGGAGCCCAGTCGGTAAAGCACTCGTTTAGCATGCGGAAGGTCCCAGGATCGGGTCCGGGCATCGCCAAAATAGCTGCCGACCTATAAACGGCCCGTGCAGCCAAAAAAAGTCTGACGAATAATACCCCGTGCAAATTAGTGCACGTTAAATATCCTTCAAAGTCCTAACGCTGCGTAGTATGTTGCGCTTAACGGTTGCGTTGGGTGCCTATTCAGGTGTTGGCTCGTCACCTGACTGCGGTTCTAAAATACGACGCTCGTAGCCCTCGTGTAGCTCTAGTGCGACGATAACCGGTGATTCTTTTCACCATCAATTAGACCAGTTCCATGATGTGTGTGACCCTCTGAAAGTCCAAAAAGGAACGAGGGTCGTCGTTGACGGCCTTCCACGTCAGACCGAGGCAATGGAGTATGTGCTCGGGACTACCTTAAGCACTTCCACGACAGTTGGGGCAGTCTGGGAACGGCTTAATTGTCATGGAGTGGGGAGTGGATGCATCTACTGTCCCTCCGATGAGGCCTGGCACTAGCTGTAGTAGTGTTACTAATGGCGTCAGTGAAACAATTAGCAATTAAAATGTGTATGTTTCTTTGTTGGTGTCACCTATTTCCATAAGGGAAAAAATATAGAATACTGTGCTAAAGGCTGTACTCTCTCAAAAAACTCAGACATATATACAGGACAGCATTTTCAAACCTAAGTGTTGCCAAATGGTCGGCTGCATGGTAATGTGGGAAGGTTGCGGTTTAAATCCCGATGTATGGTCATGGATATTTATGTTCTGTGTTTGTCTGTATTTGTCTTGCTTACATTTCGGCATAACTTCTCGTTAAATCTGTGGAGTCGAAAGTCCCGAATGGTGAAACTTGTTTGCTTTGGAGAGTAAGTGTCGAACTCGTCAGTTGCCCAGGATTTTAAATTACGGCGAAACTGCCTTAGGTAAAGATCTACGGAGGCTACAAAAGGACAGTCGGAACAAGTATGACCTACCCTAACAAGCTGACGAGGACGCCACTGGTTTGCTTCGGGTGCCAGCTCAGATCTCAACCTCTTCACTTGACAGCGGCTCTGAATTACAAGGCGTACTTGACTGTGTTAAAGCTCTTTAAGAAGGCTAGAAATAGACGCCGGAAGCGTGCAACCTAACCATTGGCTAGCATACATGTCTCATACACGTTTATCACACCAATGCAGATACTTTTCAGCATCAAAGCCCCCTCAAAATATTGCGTAGTAGCGGGAAAATGCGAAGGTCTCCGCGCACGCGCACTCCCACACCAAACGATTGTCAACACAAGGAGCGCATCCCTTTCGAACATCGATTCTCCGAACGTTCTTTCCGAGGTAAGTCCCTCTCAAAATATTCTATTTTAGCCTTTTACAGTGTTCCAAAACATTTTTATAAGCCATGCAAAGTCATCGCTTGTGTTCCACGATCGCGTTTTCCGGAATTTTGATTCCGTGAAAATTCCGGAATCGGGACTTATCCGCATTCTGGGTTTTCATCCGCATCTTTCGCGGTATGACGTAGGAGCACTTTGTAGGGGTTGCCGTGCCAACGAGAAATCGTCTGCAAGTTCTTAAAAGGGGTTTGTTTGTGTTCGAAAATGGAATTTTGATCGAATAGATTTACCCTCTAAGGACTTGAATATGAAAAACAAAAATAATAATACATTATGATAAACTGCCTAAAATTTTAGAATTGGAATGCAAATCGATAGCTTCCTAATGATTGATATACACTATTTACAAAACCTGCTGACAGTCATATATGTGTCACAAAAAGTTTTACAACGTAAACATATGAGACTTCGTAAGCATGTTTAATTTTCTTGTTTAAAACTAAACAGTAATTGAAAGCAGTAAAGAAAATCGTGAATATAAAATCTAGGTCAAGCCTTGATTTCAAGGTTAAGTGTACATTTGTCATTGACAGCGTGTGGAAGAATGTTTGAAAAAATAAAGCTGCTTTACATACGCAACATTGTGATTTCGGCACATAATAAAAATTCTATGGTGTTTTAATTAAGATGGTTTCAAATTTGTAGAAGCTTATATTTATGAAAGTATTTTTGAATTTTTGCTGTTTACTCATTATCCCAATAAATAATTTTAAAATAGTATTCGAAACAATATTAAAATTCAATGTATACTAATATTCAATTTTGTCATTATTTGTGTTAGATACTAACTTAACGTTCTATTTGTGCAAATGTGTTTTAATCCTTAAAACCTAGAACCTACTAAATTTTGCATGTTTCTATAGGCAATTTTCCCAAAAATATACAGAATTAAAAATATTTATGGATAATTATAATCAATTTAATAATTAATATTAAAATGTTTGAATCAAAAAACTAAAATTTTTACTTGTGTGCAGTTTACTTGCGTTTTTTACATTTAAAGGTTATGAAAAAGCTTTTCCTAAACTGTTTTTAGCTACAGTAAACTTTCGGATAATCGATATTATAATCACTTAGCATTGTTTATAACGTCAAACTGATAAACCTAACTTTCATTAATAGAACAAAGGAGTTAATTATAATTAATACTGAATATTATTAATGACGACTGGATAATAGTTACGATAACTGATTGTCCATTATCACTCTAATTACTTTACTAGTATAAATAGTTTGTCAATTCACACAAATCGACATAAGTATTTCTTTTAATGTCAGTTGGCCGATGGTACTAATAAAAAGGGAATTTGAAAATTTATTTTTCCTTTAACAAACTTATTTCTGAAAGAAAAAACTAGTACACAATGTAGATTATTTATAATATGTATAATGGGTGTAATTCAAAATTAATTAAACATTTAATTTAAAAATTAAGATATTTAAACTAACCACTAGCTCAATTGTAACACATTTATCGCAAACTTTTAACTATCCTAAGATTTCAAAAGATGATGCATTTAAAATTTTTAAACCCGTACCAACGTGGTGAAACAAATTACTGTATTGTCATGTGCTTGCTTCCAATGCGAAAACTCAGTTAATAATTAACAAAACTGTACAAAAGATGACATATTTTTTTTATCTATAATGCAACTATTGTGAGATTTTTTTTCTCTTGATAAGAAAACATTAGTAAAAGTCACTAATTGCGCAAACATAAATAAAAATAATGAAAACAATGACACAAACGTAACAAAACAATTTATGTTAACCTTTACAAAGTCAAACAATAAGCAAATATGCCAAAATATGTGTCAATAACATAATCCCTTCGATAGCTGTTACGAGTTCTATGGTTGTGAGCTTTAATTTCAATTCGAACTATCACAATCAGCTACAGAATTATTTTGTTTAAAAAATATTTTATAATATTTGTTTCATTTGGCTTTAAACTGTAGGAAATGGAGTTTCAATGTGCTAAAAATGCTTTTTTAAATTGAATAGTGAATTTGTCAAATGCAAAGAGGTTTTAAACAGTTTTTATTATTCGAAAAAAAGTATTATTGAAACTAGTTTTATTGAAGGAACAAGTGTTCAAAAATGTGGTTGTATCTTTGGAAATCAGGAATAAATTGTAGTAAAATATGAATTTTATACCTTTAAATTCCATTAATTATTTATCTTAAAAGAATCTTATTAGTCAAATAATTAATATATATGACTAAACAAATAAATTATTTATAAAAATATGTATTGTGCTGCAAAAAATAGTACTGTCATATCAGAACTTACTTAAATAAAATAGCGAAATAAGAACATAAAGCTTTTAACAATTGTGTAAAATATTTTTAAAATATCACTGACATGATAATTAAGATTCATCTTTAATCAAACATTTTCAAAAGTTTATAAAAATATTCATTTCTTATTAGAATAGAAAATTGATTGTTCTTCATTAATAATAGAACAGATTATTTTTCACCAAGAGTATACATAAATATAAAATTACTTCCACTTTATTAAAACGAAAAAATCTTTTTTTTAAAAAAAGCAATTCATTCCAATTACTTTTAACTATAATTGTCATCAACATCAAAAATAGAATTACAATGGTGTCATCATGGATTTTTAAACCAATATCGCGGTTTTAAATGTCATAATTCTTTCCGTCCCAATGCAATTTGAGAAACCATTTTTCTTTTTTTGTGTTGCCATTCGAAACAAAGAAATGATTAATGAGGAATAATTTTCTGCGAAATAAATATATTTTGTAATTTTCGTTTTGTTTGAAATGAAAGTTGAAATATAAGCTTAACTGCTGTTTTCTTTTTAATGTCATTACTAATAGAGACACAGAAAGAAGATTTAATGAACTTGGAATTTAGTTCTAAGAATTTTTTGCTTTAAAACAAATTTTATGTTGTTCTTGTTAATGCACTTAAATTATTAGAAATGTAGTGTAAATTGTAAAATTAATATCAATTTACCATAAAGTAATACCAAAATAAGTAATTATGAAATGTAAAATTATACAATGGAAAATATGATTAAAAATAATGGATAAAAAATACAGATGTGTTAATAAATTTTAGAATTTTTTGTTTTAAAACAAATTGTATGTTCTCTTGTTAATCTACTTAAATTATTAGGAATGTAGTGTAAATTGAAAAATTAATATCAATTTACCTTAAATTATTGCCGAAATAAGTATTCATGAAATGTAAAATTATTCTTTGAAAAAATATATTAAAAATTACATCGAAAAAATACAGATATGGTTATAAATTTTTAATAAAACAATACTAAAAGAGTGTCTACTATAGTATTTTAAAACTACAAAAAATGATACTAAACTTTGACATAAAAAAGCGCTGCATTAAGTAAGGACGTGTATAAATATAATTTAGAAGAGGTTCTAAGTTATAGTTTCTTTGAAAATATATTTGTTTATTTACATAAATTAAATGTCACGATTAAGCAAAGTCAACGAAGAATTTAATAGAAAAAGTACTTTTGGAATAATAAGATAATTCTTTTTTCAAATTGGCTCTGTAAACGCTTTTTCTCTGCTATAAATGTGCATGTGTAGCAAAACAAGTTATACAGAACATTTGAGCATGCCACGTAAAGCCATTAAAGGAAATCTTGACGAAAATTTTGAATGCATTTTTATGTAAAATCAACCAGACGTTTTTAAATTCGTGTTTTATGTATATTTATTGTTCAAGCAAAATATATACAATAACATTTGATTGAAAACTTCAAAATAAACCAAAATTGTTTTCAGAAAATATTATTTAAGTGTGTAATTTAATATTTGTTTTCTAGATGAAAAAAGTTTATTGCTAAAAAGCGAAAAAATAGTTAATGATCAATTAGTGTTTCTAAATTGATAAAATTTTGGCGTTTATTTTAATTTTTGTAATTAAAAGAAATTTTAATACATTTACAATCGAAAAATGTTAATTCAGGAAAATTTTTAAAAAAAATCGAATTAAGTATGGTGTTGAGTTTATTGTATTTTGAGTGAGTTTATGTTTCCAATTTATTATATTTCGATTAGTGTAAAATTTAATCAAAAATATGTAATTAAAATTATATGAAATATCAGTAAATAAAATAATTATGTTAAAATATTACTTTTAAATTTAATATTGAATTATGTTAAAATATTACATTTCAATTGAGTATAATTTATTGATAGTTTATTTGAAAAATTGTTTTAAAAGATTTTAAAGAGTAAGAATTGGATTAACGTTATAAAAAATTTTACCATTTGAATGCCATTAAAATTTTACCATTAAAATGATCATGCCCTAAAAAATTCGATCTAATTCAGTTTTTTTATTTACAAACTCCTTGGATAAAAATATCTAGCACAGAAATCTGGAATGGAAAAAGTGTATTAGAATAAAAATTCCTTGTTCGTTAAATTCTAGATATTTCAGTTTAAGTCAATTTCTGAATACACATTCACACAATTTCTTAATCATTGGCTTAAAAAAATATGCTTAAAGCCTATAATTTCAAGTTTCATAGTATTGAAGATAAGTGGATACGTAGGCTCTAGGTAGAATGAGTATCCGGGCCTTATAAAAGTGGAAATGGGTGCGCTGGACCAGGGGTCTCCAAACTCAAGTGCCTCAATGTTAATTCAATGGGGGGAAAACTATTTTCTCAGACAAATTTCCTCGGCTGTATTGAATATTTTTACAAACGATTATTTTAAATAATAAATGCAGATAACTTACAGGTTTCTACAATCCCACTTTTTGAAATTGCTTCGAATGCTTATGTAAAATTATTTTTAAAAATTTTAGAAAAATTAAGAACCAATTTCAAAAAGTGGGATTGTCGGGACCAGTAAGTCAGCTACATTTTTCACTTAAAAAATCCGTTTGTAAAAATATTCACTACGGCCAGAGAATTGTGGCAGAAAAAGTATTTTGTTCTCCATTCGATTAACATTGAGGCACTTGAGTTTGGACCCGCGATCCAGAGCCCCCAATTCCCCCCTTAGGTAGCAATGTAACTTAAAAACACGAAATTTGGTCAAACTTTTTTTTTGTTGAGATTATGGATCATTAAGCTTGGTAAGTCACGAAATTTGACAAATGCATACACCATGCGATCATACCGAAAACAATTTCTCTCAAAATATCTATAAAAGTAACTCCACTTATATTTTCCAACAAACATATTTATCCAAATAACCTACAACTAATAACCACATTACCTGATTAATACAAACATCAGGTGATCATGACCAAAAAAAAACATTTTTTTTTTTTTTTTTTTTGCTTTGCAAAATACTTTTAAAAAAAACCTCATGCATATTTTCCAACAAACACAACAATCCAAATATACCAACCTACAACTGATAACCACATTACCCCCTACATAAAAAAAAGCAAATCAAATAGACCTAAAAGACAAAACAAACATAAAAAGACCCCCTGCTAGCCACACGTGCTTCGGTATTCGCAAAACTGCTTGACCTACATTTCTCTCTTACTCTATAGAAGTAAACAAGCCCGCCACTGGCACGCCACTACACTACGCCACTGGCTGGTGGGTCGATACGGTCTCCCAAAAAGGCGGTTTTATTCTGTTTCTGCTCGCTTTGGAATGGTTTTGAATGGACTCGGAAGCATTTTAGTGCTGGTTTGCGAATATCTTTTTAGCTGAATGCTTTAGGATTTTTTGGATTTGATGGAATGGCTATGCTTTCTGACTTCTATAATGGGTTGACCTCTAAGAGTAAGAAAAATTAAATTATGATTAACAATGATGCTCTTTAACTCAAAAAGAAATTTGCGTTTGCTTTCAAACAAAAGTTTTCAATGTTATTACGTTTCTTAAGATGCTATACCTTGTCTATTTACTAGGCAAGCTTCGAAAACACTTCCTTCCCCCATCCCTTCGCTTGGTTTTCTAGGAAAAAGAGGGGGGAGTGTCGTTCCTAAACCACGCGTTTGAGGTTCTGTTGTGACTTTCACAGTTCAAACATAAGTAGGGGGTGGTGGGGGGGGGGGGAAGCTCACGCCGTTTCGAAGAAAACCACATGCGGGATTTGGAGGAAAATGCTTTCGACGCTTACATTCAGGATAGACCGGGTATGGGATTCGGAAGGGTTTCGAATAGATTCTGCATTATCTTCAGTGATAGTTTGAGATTATTTTTTAGCTGAATGTAAAGGAGTGGGATTTGATGGAATGTCTATGCTTTTCTCGGTTTCATAATGGGTTGACCAGTATGAATAAAAAATGTCTAATTATTAATGATGTCTTCTAGAAACTCATAGTCTTAGGATAAAGCTGATCTATAAAACCAATTCAAAATGTTATTACGTTTCGTAAGATGGCATTTTCTCAGAAAAAAACGTAGTTTTCCAAGTCATTACAAGTTATGTTTATTCTGTCTTCGCTCGCTTTGGAGGAGTTTTGAATCGACTCAGCAGCATCTTTAGTGGTGGTTTGCGAAATCTTTTTAGCTGTATGTAAAGGGGAGGTGGGTGGAATATTTATGCTTCCTGGTCTTAAAATTGGTAGACCTCTAATAATTAGGAAAACTAAAGTCTAATTTATAATGATGTCATTAAACTCAAAAAAAACTTGCGTTCACAATACAAAACAATATCGTGTTTTTACAAAAAAAAAATACCGACTTTTTGTATGTACAAGCACTTTGTATATACAAGCTTTTATTATTATTACGTTTCGTGCTGGATCTGGAAGAGTTTTGAATAGACTCTGTAGCTGCTAGTCTCAAATTATTTTTAGCTAAATGCAAAGGGGAAGGATTTGATGGAATGTCCGTGTTTTCTGGGTTTTGTGATGGGTTGACCTCTAAGAGAGTACAAAACAACAAGTGCAACCCTCGTAAAAATAATAAAACTGGTTGAATTGTAAATTTGTTTTAACAACATAAGTTTGAAAACTAAAGTTAAATGAAACATTAATTTCTCTATTTTTTCTGTGTTAATAGCCTTAGCTATTATAAATTGATATTATCTGTAGTAATGTTGTATAAGAAATAAAGATTAAGAATTTTGTTTTCATTGCATTCTTCTTTTCGAATAAAACTTAAAATAATGTACAAAGTATAGGATTTATTACAGAAATTCTTTACCTTAAATTTATTTAATGAAAATACATTTAATACAAGAGGCGTTTGAAACTTCAATAAATAAATTTAATAAGTCTAGAAATTGTTACAGTCATTATAAATTAAACATTATCATACATTTTATGTATTTATGAATTAAACTTTAAATTGTGTCTAAAATATAACATACAAAATCGAAATCCTGGAACATACACTTTACTTAAATAAAATATATTTAAATGCAAGAAGTATTTGAAACGTTAATACCTGAATAAATAAGTCTGGAAATTGCTGCTGCCGTTATTAATAAAACTTTATCATACATTATACGTATTCCAAAATATATTTACCAAAAGATATTTGAAATACAGAAAAACATGCATGATTTCTTTAAAAATATCTTTCCAAAAAAAAGGGAATTTCAATGCGATTTCAATATCTATAGCTGCGAAAAATATTCGACAAGGAATTCGAAGGCACATGAAAGTTTCTTCTCGAATGTGTTTTCTGACACTCTTGGATATGTAAAGATGACATATCGAAAAATAAATTGGAATCCTTTACCCTTTTTGGTTGAACAAATCTTTCGCGTTTGACGTAGATAAAACATATATCTTCATAATTTTCAGTATATTTTATGTAGAAGGTCATAGTTATATGTAGTTTCGTGGAGTTGAAGAATAGTAATATACAAATGGAAAGTGTAAGGAATTTTATGAATATTTGGATATATTATGTTTATTTCATATTTCAATACACATTCGAAATATTATAAACTCAGTAAGAGGTCAAAAAATCTAACTTTTGCGAGCCAAGTGACATGAACACTAAAAAGTTATTCCAATTTTTAATAATTTTTCCATTTTGTTTACCTTGAATGCTAATAATGATGATAATGAAAATATTAATAATAACTCAACACAGTTTTTACAAGAAACTACACTCTTAAAACGAACGAGCGATTTTAACTCAGTCTGGTTGATTTTCACTCCTCCAGTCTGGAAAATGCACTTCTCCTTTTGGAGTGGATCCTTTGTGTGTTAAACTTCCGACAGGATCACTCCAAACGAGTGATTTTAACTCAGTCTAAGATAATATTCACTCCTTTCCAGTGTCGAAAATGCACTTCTCCAACTGGAGTGGAATTCACTCTTTTGTTTTAAGAGTGTAAACCTCCTTTCTTGCTAGTTAAGCTTTAATATCATTTTTCTTTTTGTGTTATTTAAAAAAATAATTATTTCATTCCAATAAAAATTTTAAATTCTCATTTAAGCCCCTTATCCAATTTTCCCCCAAAATACCCCATTGTTCTAAACCTTTTCCTTAAACTCAACAATAAAATTCATTCAACCTCCTATAAAACAACAATCGACCCTCCCACCCCCACTTGTTGAAAATCCCCATTTCCCCTTTAGGGATTTCCATGGGGTAAAACAAATTTATTTTCCCCATCCGTTTTCCCTGTCCTCATCAGTACGGGAAGGTCAGAATAAAATTGAAATGCTGCCTGATACAAAAAAAAATTATATATATTCGCCAAATGAAGCTATGGTTGTTGGGTAGTAGGCCCAAAATAAAGGTTTAGCAGTTTATTTGGCGTTGCATGGGATGAAATTGATATAAATTAATTTAAATCTTTAATGAAATATTAAAATTTTATGACGTAAGGGTCTTGAAATAAAAACTAAAACTGCTAAATTGTCATTGTTCAAGTTAAAGTTTTGATTGTTTGAGAGTAAAGTAAGCAATTTCGTTTCACAATTATTTATCCAAAAAAAAGCGTAATGTTATTTAGGCATATCACATTGATTTTGGAATTCCAAATAACTTCATGATTTTTCACGCCCAGCTCTGTATTTTTCAAGCTCTTTATTTCATTTATCTGTATTGTTCTATCTCTTACAAACTACGACGCACAAATCGAAAAAAACTAAAATCTATACCGTTTCTAAAAAATAAAACAAGACGACAAGCTTAAATATGGCCCAAATTTGAGCTTTTTTTACATTATGACATTTTAAATTTTAAATAAATGTTTAAAAATTATAATTTAATTTTCTTGTTGTAGTAAATGGGTTATAAAACAACTCTGAAATGCTTATAATATTAAAAATGCAAGCAATTTTTTAAATTATATGTTTGAACTCTCATTAAGCAATCATCTATGTATATAGCTTCCATCAAGGTTAGTTTGAATTATCGCTACACTAGGACTACACGAGGGTTCTTGGTGACGGGAGTCGTATTTTAGATCCACAGTCAAGTGACGAGTCGACACCTGAATAGGCACCCAACGCAACCGTTAAGGGCGACATCGTACTCAGCGTTAGGATTTTGAAGGCACTCTTTACGTGCACTCTTTTACGAGGGGTATTATTCATCGAAAATTTTTGGCTTCACTGGCTGTTATAGATCGGCAGTTATTTTTGCGATGCCCGGGCCCGAACTTGGGACCTCCTGCATGCAAGGTAACCCTTTAACAAACTGTGTTCCCCAACACAACTAGCTTTCATCAAGAAAACATCTATATTGGAACTCTCTTCAAGAAAGGGGGCTGGGGAGCCTCGTTTAGGGCGTTCGACTTGCATGAGGTAAGTCCCAGATTCGGGTCAAAATAAATTCTGACCTGTAAACTGCCCGTGCAGCCAAAAATGTCCGACGAATAACCCGTGTAGAGGAAGTGCAAGTTAAATGTGCTCCAAAGTTACGACGCTGCGTATGATATCGTCCTTAACGGTTGCGTTGGGTGCCTACTCAGGTGTCGGCTCTTCGCCTGACAATGGCTCTAAATTACAACTCCCGTAGCCAACGGCCCTCGTGTATCTCTAGTGCAATGATAATTCAAACTAAAACTTAAACTTATCGATTTGGCGAGAAATTCACTTTATTTTCACGCCAAATACCTCCTACCTCAATGCGTACCAAAACTCCTTCAAAAGGTCTTGTGTCAGGAGAACTCTACGGGATAAGGTCTTCTTTCTCCTGCTCTCCAGAAAAAAACAGGATAGGATTACTTTGGCCTAATCCGGAAAGAAAAATACATTTTTTCATCAAATATTGGTTTTTTTTTCGTGAAAGCGTGTTTGCTGGATTTTCAGACGATCATTATTTTTGGAAGTGAAATTGAATTGGATACTCGTTTGTGGTGGACATATTGATGAATGTTTCTATTGAGTTTTCTGGAGGTATGGTGGTGTTTTTTTTCTATAACTAATGGTTGTTTTCTCTTGAATTTAGACTGTTTTGATGGATAGGAAAATTTGACCCAAATTTAAGCTTCTTTTAGTACAGGTTATTTTTCAAATCGATTTTAATTTTTTTCAAATTTTCTAATTCTAATCCCAATCGAAAGTAATTGGTTTTAAATTACTCCTAAGTACTTAAAAATCAAAAAATAGGAATTAATATGTTTTTGTTTTTTAATTTCATTTTAACAATTTGAAATTGTTAAGGTACGGTATTTTTTCTAAAATTTAATGCTTTTATCTTCATTTAAATAACATTTACATAAATTAGTTCGTGTTTATTAAATACATATTAAGATAAACAGGTTTAAAATCGATTTCATCAAAAATATATTACCCTACAAGTACAGACCTTGGTAGATATTGACCCCAAGAATCTTTAATCTAGCCTACTTTAATTAAGTTTGAAAGACATGATATACAGCACAATACAAATTACATCTAAAACTAATTTTACATGTATGTAAAAGTATTGTTATTATTTCGAATTAGGAACAATTCAGTTTTTATTAACTTTCAATATGTCTTGTAATTTGTTATAAGAATATTTGATAAGTGTTGATAAAATTGATTTTACAGTTACACTTTTGAAATATTTTATCTAAGAAAATATTTTTCCTGACATGCGCAAAATCATTTTTTATCCTATAAAATAATTATTTTCCAATTCAAAGTATGATCGAAATATTTCACAAAATATTTCGCCAATTATGTCCATGATGCCATTAAATATTATGAAAAGAGACATAAGTTAAAATCTTATATCATGATGCTGTTTTTTACGCAAAATCGTGTTTAAATAGATTGTATGCTTATGTAAATTATATATTAGAGCTTTTTTCGATAAATTAATGATTAACCCAGTTAAACCCATGCATTAATTATTTTCACAAGATTATATTTGTACATATATTATGATTAAACTTCAACTAACTGCCATGCTAAACGTTTTCAAAATTCGATGTTGATTATTTTGTTAGTTACTATACAACTATGATTAATCTTATCAATAATTCAAGATACACATTACTTAATTTTGCAATACTTTAACCATATTTTTAAGCTTTTAGGCTAAGTTTGAAATCTACACTCCGTGCCAACCTAACTTGGGTAAAAACAAGCAGTAAAAGTCAAAGGGAAAAGCGCGGTTGGTCCGTTAGTTGAAAACTCTTGTTAGGTAATATTTACATACAAAATGATCTGAATAAAAAATTTAACCAAAATAAACTTTTCATTCTGATAAAATTGCCAAATTTTCTCAAATAGTATTCAAATATGTTAGACCTTAAAAGAAATTAATGTTTTAAACATGCTTTTTGGAAAGATTCACAAATAATTTATGGAATTCTTTACATCGACGAAGGATATTCTCCATTGCATCTTTCTATTTACCCAACTTAGGTTGGCAAGGAGTGTAGGTACCTTTTTTGGGTCTTCAATTTTTGTATATGTAATAAACTCATTAAGTTCTCGATACACTTATTATTTTGCAACAAGAATAAAAAAATTCAAAGCAACCAACGAAAACAACGTTGATCGTTGAATTCGAAGGTACACGCAAATTCTACTTTTTGTCGTTTTGAATAACTTTCGAGTTGTCACGATATGAATTTAAATAATCCAAAAGTAGTTTTAAGCCTAACAGAGAAAAATAAAGTACCTTTCAAAAATACTTGCCACGTTATTATAGTAGATCACGCCATTTTGATTAGTTTTTTCTCACATTTACTTGCTTTAAAATATTATTATTTGTGGTTGCAAAAAGTATTCTTACCATAAAATAAAGTTTTCATATTTTAGGACATAGTGCGTTTTATTATTATGTTGTTACATTGTTTACAATTCTGCTTTTGAGTCTAGTGTAGAGGAGATATTAAAATTTATGTACACATTTTTATGAGTGACTATATTAATTGCATGCACTGCTTGTGAAAAAATATATTTGTAGAAAAGTTTCATAGTTTATTTTTATCAAAACGCACTTGACAATAATTTTTTATTGCTTAAAACGAATTAAATTTTCGCAAACAAAGAGTATTCGGTTGTTTATCGTATCTCTAACAAATATAGAAACAAACATTATTTTTTTTAATTCAGTTTACATGCTTAGAAATATTTTTTAAAAATTGTTCAAACAATTATACTTTTTAAAAATTTCAAACAATTATATTTTTTAAAAATTGTTCAAAAATTTTAATTTTTTGAAAATTGTTCAAACAATTATATTTTTAAAAGAATTGTTGAAAACGTGCGAGTTGTTGAAAACGTGCAACGTACAAAGTGTTGATTTCACATATGTCTGGATATTTTATAAATTAAATGGATAAGTAATTGAGATGCATATTGAAAATGTAATTTAAATCGCCTTGTACATATATTCACCTGTTATAAATTGAAAAAAAAATATTTAGTTCTAAGCGTTATTGCTGTTGTGTTGTTGTTACTAAACCTTCATGAGCTAGCAACAGCTATATCTGGTCTGTGAAGTCTGTCTTCCTGGAAAACCAAGCGAAGGGATGGGGGAAGATCTTTTCTAGGCTCGCATTCTGGTTAAACAAGGTATATACCCAGGCAGACTGAGATATGCTACGGAGAATCTGGTATTAGATCACAATAGTTGCAAGTTAGAAAAAAATTTGCAGTATGTGCTAAAAGTCAATCCTTTAAGATGGCGCCCTGTTACGCCTTGAAATTTCTGTAATATATGGTCGTTCCCACTCGAGCTCAATAAATGCAACCAAGGCACTTTCTACAATACCAGATGAGGAAAGGGTCATTAGCCATACTTGTTTGCAGTTTCCTTTCAGAAGAGTGCAAAGCTGCAACAACAACAAATTCGCATTGTAATTATAAAATATGGGAAATTTCACAAAATAATCAGAAGCACTCTTCAATTATTAAAAAAAAAAGAAATCCTGCCAAACTAAATACCAAGTTAAAAAGCGTAAAAAAGACCATTTTCCAATTACACTGCTCAAAACAATTATAGTATAATCGAAATAGAGTTAGAAGTAGAAAAAATTGGAACATAAACCATTCTTGTTGCAAATGGTAGGTAACATGCTTCTAATGAACATACTAAAAGTCTTAACCCGTACTGCCGCGACAAATATATTTTTTTTTTGGCCGCCATCTTGAAAAAACGTCAATTTTTTTTATAAAATCATAATGAACCATAATATGTCGAGTTTGGTATCAAATTAAAGGAAATTTTATGCTGACAAAGAATATGATATTGGTTTCAAAACTAAAAATATATACAAACATGATTTTGGAAGGAAACGATGAGAAAACGTCCGAAAACTATCACTGCAAGCGATGGAACCACCCCTTGTTATTATTGAATGTCCAACAAAAGTTTGCTACTTGGTGACTCAAAGCCATGATTCAAAGAATGGAGTCCCTAATAATAAGCAATATTGAACAAACCCTCATGAAATGTACTAAAAGAATGGACAAATGAATGACTGAAAGCCAACATGGAACCTGGATCATTCGAAATGCAGTGAACTAACATGCAATGAGTTTGCTGACCAGTGTTTTCCGTTGATATAACTGATGCAAGGATGTCGAAAGTTTTTGTCAATTTTTCAGATCATAATCCACATACTAACTCTTCATGTGTTTTGTGGAATATATTTAAATAAAATAACAGTGCAGGCAAGGCCAACGTGACCTGATTGGAAGAGATATTTAAAAAAAACTAACAAACCTTTTAGAAATGGAACTTTATTAAAAACCGACTAAGCAGTTACGATAAAAATATGAAAAAAACACTAGTTATTGCGATAAAACTCATCGTATAAATTAGCAGAGAGGATGCCTGCTTGCATCTCTTTGGATAATATAGTACAAGAAAAAAAAGTTTGTTCATTTACGAATTATCTATATATTACAAACTTCATTATTTGACCATAACACTCGGCAAATGAGGAAAACGGACAAATATTTTGTAACTTATTATATTCCTTTAATAACAATAAAATTTGACAGTCTCCTTGTGCTCAGCAAAGTACTTCCTACATTCTTCGTCGCATTAATTTACCTGGACCACTTCTACAACATTTGGGGATATCACAAGTCACTACTAGTACAATGTCAACTTAATTTATTAAAAAGTTGAAATAGTTTTTGATGGGTATGAAAAACCAAACAAATCGTATGGCGCAGCCTCCTTCTCAAATTACGCACAAAAAAAACATATGATGTAATTGTATTTGCTGAAAATTCATCTATAAATGTGAAGAAATACATATTTGTTTCCAATTGCTAAAACGACGCTTTTGAAATATATCAGAGAAAGCTATTTGAAAGAAAGTGGTCATTTATTCATTGTTGTTCATGCAGATTGTGATACAAATACAATAATCGTCTAGGAAGAATTAAAAAAGCACAAGAAATGCAGGTAACTGTAGTAGCTGATGATGGGGACATTTAATTGCCACCTTTCACCCATTCTACTAAGAATACTTTTTACATGCAATCTGCCACAAAATATTATAAAGTTCGAGATACTCAAGTTTTTCAAATATCGAATACGGGAGGAGGCTCTGAAAACTTTAGTAGCCGTAGTTTAGCTCTAGTACGGCGATTATTCGCTATTTGAAAATGGTAAATTTTCGGTTTTAAAGAGTATAATAAAATCAAAAACCTTAAGCGATAGGCTTGCAAATTTGGGTCATCCTACGATATTGGTAAAAAATATTTGGTATATATATATTGTAAATTTATTGTGCTACTTTATGAAGGTAAATCCCCAACTCAAGCAAACTAAATATGCTGCGTTTCAGCTAAGAAAGGAATTGATATAGTTCGGTTACCCCAACACAAAGTGCGGCAAAATATCACCTCCTTCGAGTGCATTTGTATATAATTATTTGCAAAAAACTTTATTAGCTTGATTATACAGAGCCGGAAGCTATGGAGCTCGATGAATAAATTGCATTAAATAAGGCTAAATTCCATCCTAAATTGTGTTTTGGCAGTGAATCAAAATTCTACTAATACCAACCATCCAACGTTGCCATATAAGCTTAGTAGTAGTTAGGCTGGTAGTATAATAAAATACATCCAGTGAGTGAAAAGCTTAGTTGTTTGTTATGCATTACAGTAAACAGTTAAGCTGAAGAAAGGGCCCAAGAGGTGAATTACAAGTAGTTAATGGTATGCGGTTAGTAACTTTAAACGTTCTTAAGGTATACGTACACACTTGGCAATTTTTTTATATATCAAGGAAAATTTCAGATTTTTTTTATCATGCGCTATGCATAAAAATATAACATGATTCATGAAAAAAAAGTTGAAAAAATATGAATAATTAATTAGTTAATTAGCATTTTGTGTGTTAATTAGCGTATTTTAAAAATAGTGATAACTTAAATTGTAATTAAATTAAAAACATAATTCTTTTTTATAACGATTCCCTATGATCTTCTAAATGTTTTGAACCTCACTCCAAAATTAAAACTTTTATAGATTTTTCTTACCATGTAATATGCATAAAAATATAACACGATTCATGAAAAAAGTTGAAAAATAGGAATAATTAATTAGTTAATTAGCATTTAGTGTGTTAATTAGCGTATTTTTAAATAGTGATAACTCAAGTTGTAATTAAATTAAAAGCATAATTGTTTTTTTTTTTGCAATTCCCTAAGATCTTCTAAATTTTTTGAACCTCACTCCAAAATGGAAACTTTTATAGATTTTTTTACATCATTTTGAATAAAATGATTAAAAAAATGCACATTTTTTATAAAATTCTTTGAGTTGAGAAAAAAAGTTTGAAATTCATATAAATCATTCAATATAAAAAAATTTACTTTTAAATGTGTCGCATTTTGGTTCAAAACATTAATTAGTTAATAAACAGTATTTAAAAAAAACTAACTTATATATATTTTTTCGGAAAGTGACTTCCAGAAAATCCCTTATAACATGTTAAGTAAGTGGAGTACTAATTTAAATTTAGTGTAATTTGAAAGATAAATATTTGGAGAATATTTTAAAGCAAAAAATAATAATAATGTAAGAATCGATTTCTCCGATTTTTGCGTTTTCAAGTGTGTACGTACACCTTAAAAATAATTTTTAGCAGGTATTTATTCATTTAACCCTTTCAGTCCCAGTGATGCCATTTGGCATCATCACTTTCAATATTTTTTTCAAAATTTTTATGTCCCGTTATGACATCCAAACACACATCATTCGATTCTTCACACTTTGTTCTATCAGACAATATTTTACATTAATCTCAATAGAAGTCAGAACTACTATTTTTTTATTTAGAAAATAGGCAACAAGCGTTTCTCCTGATTTTTGATAAGTTCACTTCAGTTCCACATATTTAAAACACAATTTAAACTATTTCGGTTAAAATAATTACTAAATTTTTTTTAATAATATGGTCAGATACCTTAAAATATATAACTCGAAGTGTTTTTAGGTAATATAAATTTTTTTATTTTGTTGTTTTCCACAGTTAAATAATTTTGGCATTGTTTCAAAAACCATATAAAAATTTTTAATGATTTTTTTTTCTTATGGAATTCGTATATTTGACCTAAAATAAGCTTATTTTGTGAATATCAGATGTTTCTGCAGTGTAGTAAATTTTTGGGACTGAAAGGGTTAAAATAATCGTAATGTGTTTTAATAGCATGAATTTTCATAATGTTTTAATTGTTCAAAATAATTGGAAGTTGTGATGCCAAGTGTATAAATAAAATATATTGGAAAAAGATTTATTTTGTATATTTTATACTTAAGCATACAAACTACTTTCTGTACTTGAAAGTATTTAACTTAAAGTTACAAAATAATATTTTGGGAAACAATGTTATTGAATGGTATGTTTAGAATATGCTGAACCGTGTTAAATAATTACAACCATATTGAATGCTAGGCATAGCAAGAAGCGGTCGAAGAAGTTTATTAGTGGCTTTATATAAGATAACACAAGTAGTTACAGCTGACAGTGAATCATTAGTTACAGTAAATATTAAGGGTTGAAATACACAGTTGCACAAACACTACAGTATAAGAATGAGTTTACCTATAAATACTTTTTATAAACTTCGCTGCAATTACGTGAAACTCCAAAATAAATGTAAAGAATTGGTCTCACTATTAAAAACCACTCCTTACTACTCTAAGAAAATGTGTTTTAACGCATTATCCATGCATTACAAAAAAAAGTACACAAAAAGAATTAAAATGAGTAAATTTCGATTAAAAAATAAGTATTTACTTACCATGCGATCTAGTTAACATAATTCCAGTAAGTATAACAAGTAAAACACGTATTGATCACCATTTGCTTTTGTATTTCTATTTTTGTAAGCATGCCTGGAATCTCTACAGTAATATCGGCCACAGTATCCCTTAAAAACACCGTTGCTGTGTCCTCCAATCTTGCTGTATCTGTTCTTCATGAGTTAATTTTATCTCACATCGATTAAAACACCTGATTTTTCATTGTAATATTTATCAAGAACGAAAATGACTAGATAAACTTTATGCGATTCAATGAGTAGATGGTTTTGTGTTCTAACTTAATGCCCAAAGTCTAACTTATAGCTAAAAGATTTCAACCCTTTAATACACACTGTTGCCATATGGCAACAAGTAACATAATCCACTTTATTCTATTAAAGTAGAGCTCCCTCTTGACAAATCTGCGTTTTTTTTTTCCATCTATAACATTCCATTTTTGAATTTTTAGTTTTTGATAACCCTCATAGATGACAGTAGTAAAAGTGTATTCCATATTAAAGAGTGAAGTTATTAACTGTTGTGAAATTACGTGTTTCGCAGTATTCGAAGTATAATAATATAAATACTAAATACAAACAAATTGTTTTGAAAAAATAATTATAGTTCAAGGTGGTTATTTTAAAGTATATGTAATAGTTTTCAAATCATTCTTATCAAAATTGAAATTTTGTAGTTGGTTTTTGCCATATAAAACAATTTTTTAAAAAGTTAAAAATTTAAATTATTTAAATTCCAATGCAGTTATTTTTTTCAGTATTTTTCCCATAATGTATGAGTATTAAAGATACAAATATATTTTTTCGGGATGAAAAAAAATCATTCATTACAGGGTTAAGTATTGAAACATAAATGAAAAAGGGGATATATTCATTACAAATGCTTTATTATAAGGACACATTATTCCATATCGAGCAAGAACAAAACTACGTTTATATACATTATAAACAAACTAAAAAAGCATTATTTCATGTTCCCAAAATACTGGCGATGGAATCTTTGTGTGGAGGAGAGCCGATGAAAAGTTTCAAATTAGCAAAATTCGCCAAAAGCATATTCAGATATAACATGACAATGCACATAGAATTTATTTGCAAATTTTTTTTTGTCCTTCAATTCATATATGATTGTTTTTTAAATAAACGTAATACATCAAAACCTACTTGATATTAGAATTTTTTAAAAAAGTACGTAGATAAATGTTTAAAATTTGAAGTTTGTGTAATATACTTCGAGAATACAATAAATAACAACATTAAATGTTTTCGTATTATTTTGATATTATATTTATGTAATGTTGGATTAATCGATTCAATAACCTGAAAGTGAATTTATCTTTAGAAATTAGAATTACCAATTATTTCTAACATGACAAAGGGACATTGAGTGGAATTTAGAAAGTGTGAAATTGCGATAAAAAGTATTTGTAAGACTTATAGAAATATAAATTAACTAACAAAAAACTAAACTGTAGACGTTCTTAGAACATTACCTACAAATTAAAAATGCATATAATTTACCATATAATTATATATAATAATAAATTATGTAATTTACTAAGTTTCATTTACTTGAATGAGATTAAATAATCGTGTACAATATTATAAACAAACTACTGTTGAGGAAATTTTAAAGTTTGTAAGTTAGTTAAAAAAGAGTTAGAAAGTTAAAAGTAAAATATTTATTTGTACTGATTTTGCCTTTTAAAGCCTACCGTATCTTCTCAACATAAAAAACTTTAACCACTTCTACAGAAAAATAATAAGTCATCAATTAACAGATTCATTGACAAATATTAATACATTTAGAAAGGTCTTTTACTCTTGATAAAATTTTAGAAAAAGTTTTAAAAGAAAATTTTTAAGTTAACTGGTGGAAAATAAACTTGATGAATGAAAAATAAAAATATATTAAGAAAAGGAGAAAATTAAGACTATATTTGATATGACATTTTAAAATTTAAAAAAGTCACAAAGATATTTGGCTTAGTTACAATTACAAACTCAAAAAATAAATAAAAAACGTTTGTAAGTAAAGTATTTATAAAGTATAAGAGTAAAAGTGAAAGTGAAAATGCCTTTAAATTATTAAAAAAACATCATTAACAATAATTTTCCTGCATTATTCGACCTAAGAGTTTGATCATGTTGTGCATTTCATACATGAAAAAATTAAATTGAAGGATTATATCATAATGAAAAAATATTAAGTTTAAATTTGTGAACATTCAATCGTTGCTAAAAGTTTGGCAATTTTGTAAAATTAAAATGCACATTTTTCTTATTCCTCCAGTTCTAATATGATGTATTCCTAATAACAATAAACAAAGAAATCCAAAGCCTACTCAGATATCATATAAAAACAAAATTAATTTGCAAACTTTTAGTTGTGCTATTCTTCTAATTTAATGTATTTCTTTGAAAATTAACAAAATGCACATAAAAATACAATAAGAATAAAATTCATAATGTTAAATAGGCAAATATATAAATTTTTGTACTTTAATGATAATTATGATGTTTTTATGGTTCAAATTAATTAAACATAATACAAAGAATAATTGATTTTATGAAAGGAAACTTTAATTGAAAAACTAAGATTTTAAATAATCTGTTGGGCAGATTTCTTTCTAAGTATTAAAAAATGTTTGTGAAAAGAGTTCAAAGGGACGATTTTAAATATAATTTTATAATGCTAAGAAAAATCAAGGTTTAAATGTTTAAATCATATTTAAATAACAATATTGAATTATAAAATACACTATTCTAAAACATTTTGAGATTGTTTGTAACTAAAATGTTTTTTTCTTGGTGCATAAAACTTCTTCAAAACTTCTAATTCAATTAAATAGAATTTGATAATAATGTCTCATTTAAAAATTTAAACTCTAACATCATTTAAACCCTTCTTTACCACAACTTCAAACATACAATTTATGAATGATTAAATGATACTCAAGTATTAATATTAAATTATGAAATACACTATTCTAAAAAAAACTTTAACTAATTTAGTTGAACAGAGTTTAATAATGATATCCTACGTAAAAATTTAAACTCAAATATTATTTCTTTTCAAAGCAAATAGGTTGTAAAGACTTTTAAAACACTAATAAGGCAAAAAAAATGTTTTGAGAAACATTTGAAACACTATTCACTTGAGCAATTTTTTTTGTGAAATATTGAATGTAGATTGCTAGACCATATTTCAGTTTAGACTTCTGTTAATGAATTTTGAAAATTTAAACTAAAATACTCATTTGTAATGATTATACCTGTTAAAGCGTACCATATCATCTCAACATCCAATTTTCAAACAACTTTGGCAAATATAATAATAATAATAATAATAATAATAATAATAATAATAATAATAATAATAATAATAATAATAATAATAATAATAATAATAACAATAAGTCATAATTTTACCTATTTAATTACAAAGATGAATACATTTGAAATTTATACATTAATTATGAAAGCAAATATACAAATATAAAAATGTCAAATTAAAACATATTCTAAAATATTTTAAAAACATTCTTGTTTTTTTGCCTAAAATAGTTTTTCTGTTGCTGCAAGACTTCTAATTTAATGAGAATATTTCTTATGACGTCACGCTCTCTAAACTGCGATTTCATTGGTTGATTCGTTTTCTTTAAAGAAGTGTTGAAACAGCTCATTGTTTTTTTTTTTAAGTCATGCGATCCCAACTGCGATGCTATTGGTTGTTTTGTTTTTTGTGGCTTAGTGCTGAAACTAGCCCTTTGAATATAATTTGATAATGGATGTAACATGGTGAAATTTTAACTAAACCATCATTAAATCTCCTTTTTTCTAAGAAAATAGGTTGTAACAACTTCAAAGTTTTTTTTTAAGTGTTGGAAGCATTATTCACTTGAATGAATTTTTGTTTGAAATATTGAATGCAAATTTCTTGACCATATTTGAGCAAATAATGCTGTTAATGAAATTTGAAAGTTTAAACTAAAATAATGAGTAATGATCGTACCTGTTAAAGCTTACCATATATTCTCAGCATAAAATATATAAACTACTGCTACAAAAAAATAAGAAGGAGTCATCAATTAATAGATTTAGTTGCAAACCTGAATATATTTGAAAAATAATGTCTTTTACACATAACATTTTAGAAAAAGTTTTATAAGCACATTTTAATTTTAGTGCTAGAAAATGAACTTGATGAGTGAAAAATAAAAACATGCTCCAAAAAGAAAAAAAATTAAGGATAGATTTTGGATGGCATTTTAAAATTTAACAATTTAACGACTATATTTGCCTTAGTTATAATTCAAAACTCAAAGAATAAATAAAAAAACGAGTGTTAGTAAAAGTATTAATAAAGTATAAAAGTAACAGTGAAAATTCCTTTAAAACATTGAAAGCATTAGTAACAATAATTATCCTGCATAAATTGACGTAAGTTGATCATGTTGTTAATTTTGTATATTAAAATTGAAAATGAAGGATTATATCAGAACGAAAATTTTTTAATTAAAATATTTGAATTGTCAATAGTTACCAAATATTCGGGAATCATAAAATTATTGACAAGCCAATTTTTCTTAGTCCTACAATTCTAATGAGATGTATTCCTATAAAAAATAAACAAAATATATCCAAAGCCTACTCAGATGTAATATAAAAATAAAATTAATTGCAAACTATTCATTGCCCTGTGCTTCTAGTTTAATTTATTTCTTTAAAAATTAACAAAATACATATAAAAACACAATAAGAATAAAATTTATAATATTAAATAAGAAACATATAAATTTATTTGCATATAATGATAATTATGATGTTCTCATTATTAAAATTAATTTAACATTATCCAAAGAATAATTTTATGAAAGAAAAACTAAAACTTTAATTGAAAAACTAAAATTTAAAATCATCTTTTGAGTGGATTTCTCTCTAAGGATTAAAATTCGTTTGTGAAGATGGTTCAAGGGGACAGCTACGGTTACAAAAAAGTACTTTTTTAATAGTGAGCTGAGAGAAATTTTTGAATGATTAAATGATTTCAAATAACAATATTGAATTATAAACTACACTATTCTAAAATATTTTGAGAAGTTCCTTTTTAACAAAAAAAGAGTTTTTCTTGTTTCATAAAACTTCTTCAAAACTTCTAGTTAAATTGAGTATAATTTGATAATGATGTCCCATGTGAAAATTTAAACTCAAACATCTTAAAATCTCTTTTCTTTAAGCAAATAGGTTGTAACAAAACTTTAAAAATGTTTGAAGCCCTTTTCACTTGATTGAAGTTTTGTGTGAAATATTGAATGCAGATTTCCAGACCAAATTTCATTTTAGACTGCTGTTAAAGAACTTTGAAAGTTTAAACTAAAATACTTATTTGTAATGATTATACCTGTTAGAGCTTACCATACTTTCTTAACATCCAATATTCAAGCAACTTCTACTAAAAAAAATAATAATAAGTCAGAAATTAACCTATTTTATTACAAAGAGGAATACTATTGAAAACAAATATGCAGTGTGTATCAAAACAAATATAAAATACAAAAATGTTAAATTTAAATAAACTTTTCTAAAACATTTTGAGAACCTTCTCGTTTTTAACTAAAAGGTTTCTTCTGCTGCTTCAACACTTCTTCAAAACTTCTAATTTAATTAAATAGAATTTGATAATGATGGTCCGATGTGGAAATTTAACTCAAACATCATTAAAACTCTTCTTCTCCAAGCAAATAAACTCAAGAAGTTTAAGTTACTGTTTTGAGCTAAATAATCATGTATATATATTAGTGAAAATTAAATAATAAAAGATAATAAAAGAAAAATAATAATATTTAATAGGTAAAGTTTTTTTTTTACTTTAGTCATAATTATGATGTTTTCATGGTTCAACTATGTTTAGGGTACTATGTTTCACCTATAAATTATTATTGTTCTAAAAGAAATGTCATATTCTTGCAGTGTTGATTGTTAACTGTTATTGATAAACACATATATTATACTAAATTAATATAATCTATAAACAAATATGCTATTTCAATATTTTTTAATAATCTCAAATTTTTAAAAATATATATTATGATATTTTTAAAAAAACTGGAATAATAACCTACAAATATTCTTAGACCATAAAACAAATAGATTAGCAGTTAGTATAAGATCATAGTAATGTATCAGAGATAATTTTTGACTTTATTTTTACAATATGTTTTTTATGTTTTTCTATATGGATATTTACATTTTTATTCGCAATATTTAAAAAAAATTGAAATTGCACAGTATTGATAAGTAAAATAAAAAAATAAATAATAATAACAATTGAGTAGTATATTTTGTCTACATACTTTTATACAGAGTTCTATTTACGTATAGGGTTTATTAAATTTGAAACCCTAGCATTATTTACTCCATACATGCTTTTAGAACAATTACCAAAAATTAATTAATCACTATTAAGTAAAATCATAATTTATATAATGCAAATGATAAATTATTTGTTTCTTTTTATAACAAGTACATTTTCACAAGGTTTATTATCTTATTTTAATACTTCCCTATTTTTAACAGATAACATTTAAGACTAATGTATTACTCAACATTATAAAACAAAATAGTTTTTAATTGTGTGCTTTTATAAAAAAAACCTAGCAAATAAAGCAAAATAGCTTCTTAACCAACACGCTTAAAGTAAAAATACATATTATAACAACAATTATCACAGTATGTTTTAATTGAATTTGTATCTTAATTTAAAATGATAATTCCTTTAGGTTATTTGATTCAAGCTCAAAACCACTCAAAGCTAAAATTAATAACTAACTGTGCACCTAATTTTATGCAGATGTCTAAATAGGAAAATATATTATTTAAAAGTTTTATAGACAAACCTACCTGATTTTAGTGCCCTCATAAAAAATTCATTCGTTTTTGTTAGTTGAGAGAGAAGGGAAATTCCTTTCATTAATTTTAATAGTAAACTGTAAATATAAAATTAACAAGCAATAATAGTTATAAATATTACGAACTTTAAAAACATAATAAATAGACTAAAGATTTAAATATAATTTGAAAGCTATTCATAAATGTTATTATACAATTTAAATAATATGTTTTTGATACTGCAATAAATATTTAAATTTGAAAATCGAGTCACGAAAAAAAACTATTCAGATATTTAAATCCAACCTTATTAATTTACCCAGAAGAATTATTAACAGCTTCAAATACATTTAAAGATTTAAAAAAATTCCTATTACAGAAAACAAACATATGTCTGAAAGACCTACTTAATATTATTTCTAACTTATTTATAGACTAAAACACAAAATAACTATGACAAAACATATTTCCCCATAGCATTTCACAAATTATATCAGGAATTGTCCGCATGGAATATCAGTTGTGTGGCAATGTAGTTTATTTAATTTAATAAACTTTTCTAATTTCTATCATTTTGTGAAGTTAATAATAACCAATGAGTTTGTCGTGGCAGAACTGTAATGCAGTTGTGTTAGGGAATATGTAAAACATAGCATAGGATTTAAACACCTATTGGCTAATAACAAAACGTGAAAGCTTTGTCATGGGTGAAATTTCAACTGTACAACAGTACATAAAACTATTCAGAATTAAAAAAATAACAAAATAAATCGCATGAATTTTTTAAATAGTATTTGAATATATACACGTTTATATATTTATTTCATGTAAAATATTGGCGAAGAAATTTTTACTGAGAAAACTAACTAAAATTACCAATAAATTAAAGATTTTTTTGTTAGCTTTGCAAAAGTGCAACTAATTACTAATTATAAATAAGTTATCAACACATAAAAGTCACGCCTTGATACTATTTTTATTTTGACTGAGTTACAAACATTTGGATATCACTCCTCAGAATTTTAGTAAACTATGGGTGTACATAGTAACCCAGAAAGTACCAAAACATTTTAATAAATTTAGTTTCATTAATAACGACAAAGTAATATTATATTTGATTACACTGATAAAAATTTCAGTTCAACGTTGAACCAAATATTGGTGAAAAATCAAGAACTTCTTGTAGATACACGATAAAATGGTTCAACCAAATATCACATTCTGGGAATAGACCTGCTTTCAAGAAAAATCGGTTCAACTTCCACTAACTACAACCGATAATTTAATTGTTAACTCAAACGCAGGCAACATTACTAGTATTGCTTCAGCTTACGAATTGTTGTCCGTCCATGGCCGAGCGGTTATGGCATCAGCCAAGAAATTTAACCTTCTCAGGAGTGGGGGGGTTCGAATACCATCTACTGCCAATTATCCTATAAATCTGATCTCTGTACTGGAAATATTAGAAAAATCCTCAACTGGGAGACCCTTTTTTTGGTTCAACCTTTTACTATAGTTACGCGTTGGGAAAAATCTCGTATATGGTTCAACCTCTCACCATAGTTACGCAATTTGAAAATACCGTTTTATGGTTCGACAGTCTATTAAATCATGGTTGCAGCAACTTTGAACCGTAATTTGGTTCAACCTTGAACTATTATTTTTAACAGTGTAATGTTGAACAATTTGTTTTATTGGATAAAAGTCTTTTTTCTTTAAAAATATTTGAATAACTTTTCATGGTTATTAACATTATAAATACCTATTTATAACTAAATTGAAACTCATACAACTATGGTTGTTATTGTTTTCATGCAATAAGAGCAACTTAATATGAATAAATTTTTTTTTAAATTTAAATGCCGTCAAAAATCTAACGTAAGTTTAAAATGCAAAAATACCCAAAGCATTTTATTATTTTTTCTGTAATGATTGGGAGTACTACGAATTCTCTATTTCTATTCATTTACAATAATAATTCAATTACATACTTTATTACGCAACAGCAACTGAATTTATTTGGATAGTTTAATTTATTAATTTTCTTTCGAACTTTTTAAACATATCTTATTAGATCTTAGGCAAATAATGCAAAACAACAACAAACTTACTCTTAAAATCATTAGCTATTGTTGTTTCGGTAGGGAAAGCTCTTGAGTAACAGCGCCCTCTACGATAAAGACGGCACCGCTCATCAGAATATATTTAATTGCATTTTCTAATTAAAATACTAATATAAATAGTAAGATGCAAATTAATTTTTTTATATAAATAAAATAGGAAGGTCTGATGCTAATAATGCCAATTTTTCTTAAATAAATATTAAATTCTGAAATATATTTCGAACGTGTTGTTTACATGGAAATATGCAGTAACTGGCAATATTAACACCGAGCCGCTCTTAAAGCGGGAATTAGCAGATATGTTTTCTTAATGTAATGCTTAGCGACTCGGTTACCTAAAAAATATCGTTTTATTTGTAAAACTATGTACGAAAAACACTTAAAAGCTATTATTATGAGCGATAGAAGTATGGCACCGACTTTCATCGGTGTTATAACAATGAATGAACTTCGTGATATGTGTAACTACATAATTACCATTCCTCCTCACCGGACATGGTCATTCGTTTTGAATACCCTTGATAGAGGGGACTATAGACCAGGACATTGGATCCTACTATTTTATACCTGCGGTTACCTGACATATTTTGATTCTCTGGGTGTGAGCCCCGAGTTCTACAATCGCCCAGAACTGTTGGATTTTCTACTTAAATTCCAGGGGAAAATTCACTACGTGGTTGCTGGTGAGCAAATACAAAGTAGTAATTCGTTATGCTGTGGACAGTACACAATTTATATCTTGAGAAAGATGTCAATTGGCCTCCCGCAAATCCAATCTATAGGAACTATTTATGTCACACTAATTTGCAATGATTTAAGGAGGATTAATATAAATGAAAGGGACAAATTCGTCTGTGGGTATGTGATGAACTTGAACTCTAGGTCTCAAATGATCTATCTAGACCATATCATAGCTGAAAGAAATTTCTGGTTTAATTGACCATTTGCTTCAGACCTTGTTGGAAATGTTTTTTAGGTATTGATTCATAGAATGTGTTTAACTAGTAATTTATGAATTTTTAATGTTTTAATTGTCCAATAGAATTGGACATTTGTAACGTGAAGTGTATAAACTAAACACAGTTAAAAATACATATTAAGTTAGTATACTTTATGCATATGCTTACAAACTATCCTATGTACTAAAAGTCATGCTTGAAAATTATTGAACTTAATGTTTGTTTGTTTTTAATTTTTTTGTTATTTCAAGTCATTTAAGATATCCTATTGTCCAATAAAATTATAAATTATAAATTCTTGTACTATATATAATTTACTTATTGTCCAGGTATGTAACCTTTGTATTTATTGCATTAATACTATTGTGATGAATCTTAAGTTATATAATTTTTGTAATTATTGAATGCATATTATTCTAATATGTTTTATACTGACACAGAAATAGCATGAAATGCATTAAACTGATTAATAGATACTTTTATGCACAATGAATGAAAACTTTTTTTCAATTATTTTGTTTTTATGGAGGATTTCAAATCATTGAAAAAAAATTAAACCCAATCTAAAAACAATACACTGATTAATTTTCATATTTCTTTCATGCATTTTATGTGTAAGTACTTTTGTCTACAATTAACTATTTTGTATAAAACAATTTTATAAAAAAAAATTTAAGCAGCATTAGAATTTAAAAGGAATTGTTGTGTTACATACTTATTGACTCTAGAAAAATATTCAGTTCAACTTTTTGAAAGTAATGTAAGAAATAGTAGTTTTTTGTAATAAAGAGGAATGTTATTAACGTTTTGTATTTTGTAATGCATAATCATGAAAAAATATGTACATTAAAATTTACTTATCATTTATAATTATTAAACATGTGATTGCCAAAAAATGGGAATGAATTGTTTTAAATTTAAAAACCATTTCGTATTTGTTGCAGAAAACTGTCATGAAAATTATAAAATTTTATTTTTCAACTTAATACTCGATTTTTTATGTATGAAACACAACAACCTCATACATAATATTGTGTTTATTTTACTTTGTTTTAAACATACCAACAGGTATTTGATATTAGAAACGAATACATTAGAATATTTTAAATTATGTATAATAAGCAAATGTGAGTTTGTTTTTAATTTACATATAATTTAATATCTGTGTTTTTTTAAACGAATTTAAAAAAACAAAATGTTTAACAATATTATTTTAAGAAAAAGTTTTAATGGGTAAAGAATGTTTGATCATTTTCTAATTGGGAACTTGATTTTTCGAACAGTGTCCAAAAGTTATTTGATTCCCTTGAAACAAATGCATTTAAATATTTCAATATAAGGACAATAAACGAATTTGTGTTTCTTTTTAATTTAGTTCTATTTGCAGAATCTACTATCTTTTTTAATGCAATTTTTAAAAAAAATAAGTTTAACAATGCTTGTTTTAAATACAAGCTTTCTCATGAGAAGGAAAATTAGATTTTTTTTAAAGGGGATCTTGATTATTTAAACAGTGTCCAGTGTGTAGATATTTGATACTTGAAAGAAATGCATTTAAATATTTCAAATTAAGTATAATAAACAAATCTGTGTTTGTATTTTTAATTTATTATAATTGAAAATCTATTTTTTAAGCAAATTTAAAAATACAAATAGATTAACAATGTTATTTTAATAACAAGCTATTTTTTGTAAAAGAAGATTTGATCATTTTCAAAGGGGATCTTGATTTTTCAAACAGTGTAAAACAGTTATTTATACTAACAAATGCACTTAAATAAACAAATATATGTTTGCTTTTTAGTTTAATTATAATTGAAAAAAAATCTACTACCTATTTTAATCCAAATTTAATAAAGAGTTTGGAACAATATTTTTTAGAACAATAATCCTCATGTGAGGGAATATTTAATATTTTCCAATTGGTTACCTGATTATTAAAAATTAAATTATTGTGCATTTAAATTATTTTATTTAAGTAGAAACAAACAAATTTATTGTCTTCTTAAAAAAGAAAAAGCATTGAAAAAAAGTTTAAGGTTTTTGGTTTTGGAATCAATGATTAACGATAAAAAAAATTATTTGACAAATATGTGAAACAAATTATAGGGGTCACCTTCCCTTGATTATTTATGTCATTATTGAAGTTAATACTGATTTATTAGTGATTCTGTTTTATTTTAAATAATAAAAACCACAAGATGTTTACAATGTACTCTCTCCCTATAATGGACCATATTAGGTACAAGTGGCCCACTATGGAGTACTACTGAATTTAAAGTCACTATTTTATGGGTTATTAGAAAAGAAGGGATAAAAAAATATATAAAAAAAAGTATGCAAGGAAGGTTGGCAGAGTAAAAATTATTAATACGTGCACTTTAGAATGAAGATTGCGATTGTGTTTCTTCAAAGTTTAGTAATGTCACTACTATGAAAGATATATTACTAATGATTAGCTAAAAAAAAATTGCACAAATTATTTAAGTATAAATGTTACATATTTCTAAATCTAACGATTCATTTGTTGTACTTCCAATAAGGACATAAAGTGTCCACCATCAGGAATCAGGCGTATTTATACTAAATCTTGTAATAAATATACATAGAAAACGTTATCAGGAATGCACGCAATCTCAATCGAAATTATGTTTTATCATCTTGAAAATATTCTCCACTTTTCAATATTTAAGGTATTTTTTTCATATATTGCCAAGATGGTAACCTCTAAATGCCAAAATAGCAACCTCGCCGTTTGTTGATCGAGAGACACATAGTCTGGGCATATATAATGAGACTTGTGTGACTACAATCTTTCCCCAGCCAATGTCGAGTCTCCCTGCAAAAGGAGATTTGCATTCCCGACCTCTTGACTCCTGGGTGACGAATGAGGAACAACCAGGAGGGGCAGGGCTCTAGGAGGGGCTCGAGACCAAATGACGAAACAGTGACACTCAAAACGCGCTCGACACCCGGAGAAATCCGGTATCCTCCAGTTTCCTAAGTCAGAAGCGACTGACAAGTAGCACCATCTCTCGATTACAAAAGTAACTTTTAAAGATATTTGGTGCGTCTATATTGGGTGCAAGTACTATAGTTAAAATAATACGTAGGTCCTGAACAAGCTCGGATACAGACTTCCTTCATGGGGGGGGGGGGGGGTAATCCGGACTTTTTTTGGGAGGAGGGGGTATAATTTTTAATAATTCTGAATATTTAATAAATTATTTTTAAAAATTCATAAATTTAATTAAATAATTAATCTTAGCAACTCTTTTCAAATACTTGTTTGAAAGTTGATCCCCTTTTTTAAATTTTGAAAAATAGCCAGTTTTAATTTTTCACTTTTTAAAGAGCAAGTATTCTGTGTTCAAATTTGTTTGAAAAAGAAAAATTGTTTTTTTAAAAAAATCGCTGGAGAAGTATTCCTTTTCGGTAAATTAAAAAAAAAGATCTTAGGGGGGGGGGTAATTACCCCATTTACCCCCTCCCCCCCCCCCCCCCCCCCCGCTGGATCCGCCTCCGCCACTGGTCCTAAATGTTCAAGCAAAACACTTGAATTGTTTTGAAACAAAATCTCATTGAATCAATTTGGTGCAATTCTGGCAGCGAGCTTGGTGGCATACTTTGCAAAAAAAAAAGATGAATTTCCCAATGTTCCAGAAATGAATTTGTCCTAAAACAAACTAAACTCTAAATAAAAACCCGACTTTTAAACTACATCTTGATATTTAATATAATTGGTGGCATTTAACTTATGAAAATGAAATTCTTATGTATGGATTAGGTGTTTCAAAGCAAAATGACTGGTTATAATTGTAAAACAAATCATTGAGCAAATCTACGTGACATTAGAAAAACGCAAAGTTTGTCATATTTTAGGCTTTCCAATTTAAGAAGTCTTAGGTTTTGCCTTCAGATGAAAATGGCAGAATGCCGATTATTGTCTTGATAGAGCACTAAAAAACGACCACAAAATCTTACATTTCATATTAGATAACGTAAAAAAGATGACATTTTATTTGAAAATGAGTATTTACTTACCAGATGATGTAGTTAAGATGTTTCTAGCACGTATTTTGCACCATTTATAGTTTTTCGTATTCCTAATTTTATAAGTATGCTTTAGAGCGGAAATATCTAACGCAACGTCTACTAACGGAACTGAGAGCCGTATCACAAAAAACGGAACTGATGTTCTTTCTTCCTATCTTGTTATCAGAGTGAATATCATGTTCTCATGAGTGGATGTTTTCAAAGTTTATAAGCAATTTTATCTTACGCAGATTAAAGTACTTAAAGTAAAATAAACTTAGTGCGGTTCAATAAGCTGGCGAATTTATCGCCTAAATATTACGCTATTAATATAAAATTTCAATATTATGTGGGGAAACAAAAGGGGAAAACAAATCTTGTGTTTATTACAAATTGCCAAAAAAAAAACGTTCTTCGCATTGAATAAAAAAATTTTATTAATCCAAGTATATGCGCCATTTAATCCTTTGTATGATAAAGCCTACGTTATTCTTCCCAATCAATATAAAATTAATACCATTACTTATATTACCAAAAAACGGGCATTATTGTAAACGGGCTTAGGCCCATTACAATAAATTTATTATCTATTATCTATCTATTATCTTATATTACCAAAAAAAAAAAAAACTCAAAATAAAAAATGCGCTGTATATACGCGTGTATAAGTGTCAGCGTAATTTTCCTCAGAATAATATAAAACCTTTTAGCTAATTTATCACGTTTTTGGTAATAATTTGGCGAGAAAATAGATATAGCAACACAAACACACCTATAACATTGCTCTAGCGTTTTGATATGTGAATCGTAATCAATCAGGGATTGAACCCTGGATCCATGGGATGAGGGGCCCGGAAGGGCGAGTGTTTTGGACCCTCACTCCAGCAGTCTGCGCGCTGTAACGGGTGCGGGTTCGATTACCACCTTCGCCCTTTGTGTACTACCTTTCTCTGTGACAGTAAAAATTCTTTATGTGCCTGTCTTACTTGACGAAAGCTTATAAGCGAATCTCTGATCAAGCATACAAGCCGGAATACATATGTATCTATACCCTACCCTACCCTAGCAGTGTCATTCCACGTCAAATCGACCAGCTCAAAATCTTCATGTCACAGAATTCAATCTTGATTTTAATCCAAGTACTAGAGACAAATTTATTAGACACGTATTTTCTGTTTTTTCAAAATTTTAAGAATTAAGAAAGTTATGATTTTTTGAAACCGAAAAATGAAGCCTAACTTTTTCTCATTTAGCATTGCGGTCTATGGGAAATTTAGTATTTTCGAACGAGTATAACTAAAAAGGGTAACCTGGGAACAACTAACAAATTCTTTTAAGCAATACTATTACTAATGGTAACATTTTGGTTAAGTGCACTGTTGTTCCCAAAACGCCTTCTACCAAAATTATTTTTTTTAAGTCAGAGGAGAATAACATGAGTTCCAATGGAGAAATTTGTACAATAGGTTTGTGTTTATGAAAGAATATGTGCAAACAACTATATTTTTTTAAATGAAGTATTAATATTAAAATTTCTCATATGATAGCAAACATATTTTAAATACTTCGTGTTATTGAAAAATTTAAGTCTTTTCCTCCTTCCAAATTTTAACTTATATTTATAATATTTTTTTATTTAATATAAATATTAATTGAAATTTCAAAGGTACAAGGGATTTACATTTTTCAATGGTACAAAGTGTTTAAAAATATTTGCTATGGTATTTCAACGCGGTATGGTATTTTAACAGGCTTGCACATATTCTTTCATAAACACAAATCTATTGTACCCATTTCTCCATTGGAACTAATGTTATTCTCCTCTGACTTTTAAAAAAATAATTTTGGTAGATGGAGATTTGGGAACAACAGCGCACTTTACCAAAATGTTACCATTAGTAATAGTATTCCATACAAAAATTTGTTAGTTGTTCCCAGGTTACCCTTTTTAGTTATACTCGTTCGAAAATACTAAATTTCCCATAGACCGCAATGCTAAATGAGAAAAAGTAAGGCTTAACTTTTCGGTTTTAAAAAATCATAACTTCTTTATTTCTTAAAATTTTGAAAAAATAAAAAATACGTGTCTAATAAATTTGTCTTTAGTACTCGGAATAAAATCAAGATTGAATTCTGTGGCATGAAGATTTTGGGCTGGTCGATTTGACGTGGAATGACTCAGCACTGACGGTATCCGGACAAAACCGCGAAAGGACAAAACCGCGCGGACAGAACCGCGCGGTCAAAACCGCGAAAGGACAGAACCGCGCGGTCAAAACCGCGAAAGGACAGAACCGCGAGCGGACAAAACCGCGAACGGACAGAACCGCGAAAGGGCGAAACAGAGAATGCAGATGAAAGCTTGAGAAATATTAGAACTTGATAATGCAGCAGTAGTTGCATTTTGCGATCAGTGGTAAATTGAACCAATCTCTTAATTTTATCCTGTTTTTGTTTTATAAAATTTATTAACTTTTTACATTAAAACCACCGCTTTATTGAATCAAACCGCAATTTTTTTAGTCTTTTTACCGGTTCAAAAATACTGTTAATTTTTTGTTCACCGCAGATAAATATTTTTTTAAGTTATAATTTATTTTTAATCCCGCTGTAATATAAATGTGAATTTGCCTGTGATACTGGATAAAATGGGTAAATCAAAGTGTGGAAAGTCGGTTATCATAGAGATTAGCGAAGGGGAATAATAGTAATCAAATTAGCATTTTGGTGCTGACAGCACTGAATAACTATATGTGCCTACTTAATTTGATACTCTGTCAATTTTATTTGCTGTGCTTTTTGGAAAGGTGTCCGTAAGGGCATTATCAAGCAGTTTTTAGTGCAGAAACACGAATTTCTAAAGAACCTGCCAAAATGTAACTAAATTGGATCCCCAACAAAATTAGAATTTTCGCAGTTAACTTAATGCAGGCACTTAAAGTAATTAGAGAAATCCTGGAAAATTATAATTCTGAACCGAACAGAAAACGAAAACATTAGCAAAAATACAGTAGAGAGACCAAACTTATCAGTGGTTCAACTAAGAAGTTTTTAAGATATTTATATATTTTCATCATACAGTCCTCAAGAAATTCAATTCTAATCCCTCAAAAGCGATGAAGATAAGTGTAATGGAGTTCTCACACACTTGCAAAATCTTTATAACACCATGGAATGAAGTGTACAAAGCAGAAACTTTGCTAGTTTTATGTTAATTTATGCTTTAGACTTACAGAAATGCAATTGTTATTATAATTTGGTCCTATTTCGCTGTATGTCAAAATTTATAACGCATTTTAAAATTATGAATATCATAGGGGTAAGTGGTGTACCTCGAACCTATGCTGATTCTAGCTCGATTAGCTTAGATATTGAAGCAACACCACATGCAGTTAAAGTATTTGTTACCAGGGACCTCAGTGAAGTTCTATCTGTTTGCTTAAAAAGTCAATTTATTAAAGAGGTTTCGAAAAACTAAATTCACAGTTCAAAAGTAAATTTTTGTCAGATTCTTTAGTATAATTTTTTACTCAAACATGTAGTGTTTATTCAGAAACGATGGTTATGCAATATAAAGCAAAGTTTTAGCTATAAAACAGTGTGCTTGAAATTAAGTTAAGTCTAACCTTAACTTGGTGATTAACTATTTTGTTTTTAATGTCCAAGTGGTGTACCTCGAACCTAATACAAGTGGTGTACCTTGGACTGGTCCAAGGTACACTACTATAGGTCTTATGTGCTTCAGATTGTTGAAAATCAGATTGTTATGTGCATCAGATTTTGGACAAAAAATTCAACAATAGTTGTGAACTTTGGTGAATGTAAGTTCTTTCACTGTTTGAAAAAATAATGTTAAATTTTGACCAAAGCTTTGCAATAATCACAGCAAAACAACTGAAACTAAAGCACCCAGATTTAACGTTACGCTACTTAATATAAATGTTGCTATTAGTTTAAATTGACAACATATTTTTAACATTAAAATGAGAGTTATTGTTAGTTGTAGTATCCACATTATTTTTATAACGTAAACTAGTTTTGTAACAAAACATTTCACTTAGTACCGATTCCACACAAAATCCCCACATGTGACTGAAAAAAGAGCTAAACACAGCATTTAATTATTTATTAAACTTTAAATTATATATTAAACTAAAAAATGAAATAAAACATTTTTTTAAATAAAATTTATAAAAGTGTTAAAAAAAATAGTAATTTCTTGTACTTAAATTTTAAAATTATATTCTCGTTGAAATTCATAGAAATCCAAAATTTGGTGGTTTGTTAGTTTTGTTTTCCAATTTAGATTCGTAAGGAAGGAGTTATTTAAAAGAAACATTAAACAATATGGCCTTTTTCTGCACAATTTTCAGTGATTTCATTTATTATGATTTCCGATTGATGCTTATTTGGTCCAGGTTCCTCAATTTTGTCCGCTCGCGGTTCTGTCCCTTCGCGGTTCTGTCCTTTCGCGGTTTTGACCGTCGCGGTTTTGTCCTTCGCGGTTCTGTCCGTCGCGGTTTTGACCGGGAATCAGCACTGACACTCGGCCAACGTGCAGGCAAAGAAATTTTGTCGAATCCACGATTTTTCGATTTTTTTTTCACTGTGTGAATTGTGGTTGCCTTTGAGTCGCCAAACATAAGACGAGCGGTTACCGTCACCCCTATGAAATTACTATTCAAATTCTAGTTATTGGCCTTAATACGCCAAGATTTCAGGTGTTTTAACTGAAGTTTTTCATATTTCAGATACAACTTCTAAAAGATAAAACAGTAAAATATAGTCATACGCTTCGTAATCGTATTTTTTTTTTCTTTGGGGAACTGTATTGCTTGTGATTTCATCGGCGCGTTTAGGAATATTTCCACCAGAAAAATTATCGAAAAAACCTGAAAGTTTTAATGTAGGCGTAAATGTATTTTATGCTCAATAAATTGTTTATTTTGTTAATTAAATCGTTTTTTTTTAATTAAAAGCGTGCCGTATTTTAAACTAAAAGCCAAAGTGTTAAAAGCAAAAACCAAAAATTAAACTAATTACCCCTAATCTGAAAAAGTCTCCAAATCTCCTCCATTTAACTGGACTCGCAGGGATTTTGGTCATTTCTTAAGTTTGCCAATATTCTTACATTAAATCTTTGATTTTACGCTGGAAATTCTTCATCAAGTACAGCTTCAAATTCTAAAAAATCAATATTAATCATTAGGTTAAAGTGCAGATTAAAAATTCAATTTTAGCGCTTATTTTAATTCCTTCAGAGATTACAATATTTGTTGTTAGCTAAAAATAAGCATCTCTTTTGGCATTGGCTCGACCTTTCGAAATTCAATTAAAAGATATTTATGTTGCCTATTAACCATAAAAACACTATTAGATGAAAAAAATTAGACGGGGAATCGGTGCAGTTAAATTTGCTAATTATTGAAAGTAAATAGCAACGGCGCGCTTTTTCAGCAATTATTAATTAAATAATTAAAAACTGGCTTGCATAAGAAATTATTTATTTATTTTTCGATTTATTTTTTGTGAGAAATGCTCTTGCTTCTTAAGTTATCTTCCATTTAAAAAATCTTGTAAGAAGTTATTAATTTTAATTGCACTTATTTTTTCTGTTTCAAACGTTAAAAAGTGGTTTGAATTATTTTTTTAATTTAGTTTGTTATTATGTTGGGAAAGTAAAGTACTTCAAAGCTACTTTTCATTTTAAAAAAATTGCATAAATACCATGGATTGTTATACCACAATAATGCAAAATTTGGGCATTTAAACCACTTTAATTTACTAATATTTATAATGATGTAAAAGCCAAAATATAAATGAATTTTAAGTGAAATATTATGTGAAAAATATTCCTTTTAATTTAATTTTATTTTTTTGACCTTAGGTGGGTATTTTTTTTTCCAACGAGCAGCTTTAGTGATTTCTAAGCCTTTTCAGATTCGGCATATTCTCTAGAACTGAGAGCCAATTTTTGTAGTACCATCTAAGCGACTCTCGCTACCAATTGTTACTATCATATTGACAAATGATAAATGTGCGCATTCTAGAAGGGAAGGGCATAGGCTTTATAGCTAGTTATCCCGCTCGCCAGAAGAGACAGTCACAAGAGACACGCAAAGAAGGACGACACAAACACATTGACAAATAACAACATTTATTGACAAACACAACAATCCATGCGTTACCGGGATTCGAACCCGAACCCAGCAGCTCCAAAGGCTAGCGCCCTAACCATTGCTCCGCCGCCGATTCGGCTACGCTCTGATTACAATGAATGTTAGATCTCTATGGATGTTAGTGTGTGCCGAGATTTAATTTTGAAGAATGAAACTAAACCAAATGGATACTCAAGGGTCTTGTACATGCCACATAATCATGTGACATGCGTGCTCATGAGTTTCCCATCCTGAAAATCTGTCGACTCAACCGACAGTCGAACCCAGAAACTTGGGCTTATATTTGGGACACAACCTTTGATTTTGATTATACATACAAAATAAAAAAAATGTGTTCTGTATATTCTAGTAAAATCCTCATTTAATATAAAATTATTTTTATTTGTATAAATCCTTTCGTATCTTTGAATATACTTGTATGCTGATATATTTTTAAAAAAGCACAAGAAAACTTAGTTAATTTCCAAATATTGTAACTAAAAAATACGTTATTAAAGTTAAACTATTCCTTTTTTGTAATTTTACGTTAAATAAGCGTTATTTGTTAAGAAGTTAAAATGAGAAAAAAAAGTATCGTCTCATTTTTACATCCTTATTTCCACTAGTGAACACTGACTTACTAATTGTTCTCGAAATAAATAATTACGCTGTTATATAATATTTTTCTGAAAACCACAATCCCCCTTTACAATTGAAGAGTACACGGGAACTGCCGATTGATTTTGCAGAGAAGTATCCTTAGCAGTCCACTTTGGCTATGATAGCGTGTGATCGCCTAAACTTGTGTAAGGAAACCAGTTCCTACCACAGAGATCATGGCTAAAGTAACAGAGTGGCAGATCACATGACCTCCAATGCTAACGACGGGACGCGCAAGGAGCTCCCAGAAGAGCCCCAATGAAGCCAGCGTTGTGGGTCACGTGATCCGCCACTATAGTACTTTAACTACTATCTCTGTGGTTCCTAGCTACCAAGATTCAGGCGATTGACGATCCCGACGCTTGGACCAAGCGAAGAAGAGAGAACCCGGTTTTCTGCCGCCAATGTCAGCCAAGCAGACAATGCGGGCGTCCGCCTAATAAATCAATCGGTTCTTCCCGTGTACTCTTCAATTATATAGAGATCTCAAATTCCAGCTACAAACATTAACTATTTGTATGAAATATTCTGAATATCTAATTAGAGTGTTAATATAGCAATTTTCTACCACTTTTTCCATTTGTGAATATATTTTTAATATCTAATTACATTATTTTTCTTAGTAACATATTCTTTCTAGAATACATTATATAATTACTTTCATTCGTATAAACCATAGCTAATAGTATTAATATATCTACTCCATCAAGTAAATTAAAATAAGAATACTTTTATGCAAACTCCAACTTTGGTACCGAGTCGAATTATTCATACAGATTAAATAGGTTCTAAATATAATCTGTAAGAGGCAGAATTTCGACACAGCTTTCTGCATTTATTCGGGGCTAATGAAAGTTCGCAAATGCGACTGAACAATTTGGATTAATTTACAAGTCAGATTAGCATTTACGAAACAAGTTTATGTCTTTAATGAAATGCGTAGTTTAGCGGATCACATTCCTTTTATGCTTCTATTGAGGGGCTGGTAATGCAATGTACGTTTATTATGTGCTGGTCAAAATCTTGAAATATATTGATCATTTTAGTTGTTAGAAGTGTTGTGCCGGCCCGTCGGCGCAATGGTTAGTGTTCTAGATTTTGGAGCTGCTGGGCTTGGGTTCGAATCCCGGTAAAGGCATGGATGTTTGTGCTTGTCAACAAATGTTGTTATTTGTCTATGTGTTTGTGTCGTTCTTCTTTGTGTGTTTCTTGTGACTGTCTCTTCTGGCGAGCTGGGAAATGGGCTATAAAGCCTTACTCTCCCTTCTAGAGGGCGCAATCACTGTCATTTGTCATTTGTTAGAAGTGTTGTGTTATTACAATTCTGCAAATAAAGATTACACTCCGTGCCAGCCTAAATTGGGTGAAAACGAATAGTAAAAAGGCAGGGGGAAGGCGCGATTGGTCGGTTAGTTATTTAAAAAAAATTCTTGTTCACCAAAGACTTAAATAACACCAACTATGTACAATAGTGTGATTATGTATGCAAAAATATTTTTTTTGGGTTTATACAATTAATTTTAACGGCATTTGTATTTATCAAAATAAAATTTCAAATCTTGAGTTTTAAAAAATTATATAGTTTCAATACTCACAAAATATTTTTATGTCTCCAAATCACTACAAATTTAAAACAAATATTCCTTTCAAGCTAGCAAAAAAAGTTTCCTACTGCACTCTCTACAGTTACACTGATAATCATTGAGCTGAAATACATCCCGAAATTCTAGGAACAAAAGTCGAATTCCCGAAATTCAAAATATATATAAAACGGAAACTAAAAATCTCGAAATTTAACGGTGGCCTTTTATTGAACGTTCGAAGGGTTTTAGAAACTGGTTTACGGGGGTGGAAAGATTGCAAATGCGATTCGCACACATCGTGGAATACTTCCTGTTTCAGAATGTTTTGTGAACAATCCAACATTTTTGAGAAAGAAGCCCTTTTTTGAAAGCCAATAAAACGTCCCACGCAAATAAAATGGCGAAGTGTATAGTTTTTTAGTTTAAATATGGAAAGTAATGAGGAAAAAAAGATGATACGGTAAAAAACGGTGCTTTTAACATTTGTGAAGTTAAAGTGTAATGTTCATTAATTGCATTTTTTATTCAACTCTCTCTAAGGAACATGCTTTTAGAGTTTATCGATATTCATTTTAAATGACTAATTCAATATATTGAAAAAGGACAACAATGCAATTAACCGCCAAATAGCTACAGCAAAAAATGAAAATAGTATGAATGCTTAAAAAAATTCATTATTGTTTAGGATTAAAAGTACTAAATAATACATAAATTGTGATGTTCAAACATAAAATACAGCTGCCAGCCTAAGATAACTTTACTCCTTTACCAAAAGCTGTTTTTCTCATTTTAAGCCCACATTTATTATTCAGGAAAATGAATAACATTTATACAAGCCCATCACTTATAAGTTTTGTAAATGTCTGAAAAATATTAAAGAATACTATCAAAAAGAGCATATTTATTCCATCTTTGTACTTGTTTCGCCAAATTCATCAACATTCAAGAAACAAATATGCGCCATGCAGCACAGAGCTTTGAAATCCCGGAATTACAACTGAAATATTTGCTTTTTCTTCTCATCTTCCAAAAATTCATACAAATCTACTTTTTACTAGATTTAGTAATGGTAGCCCCACATAGGCTTACATCATCGGTAAGTATAATAAATGTCTGCGAAAAATAGTAAAGAATACTTAAATGAGCAAAAAAGTATTCCAAGTTTCTACTTTTTTCTCAAATGTATCATCATTCAACAAACGAAACTAAGCCATTCAGCACGGAGCTTTGAAATCTCGGAATTCCAACTAAAATATTTGCTCTTTCATCTACAAAAAATTCATACAAATCTACTTTCCACTAGATATAGTAACGTTTAAGCAAGCCACATAAGCTTACATCATCTGTAAGTACAATAAATGTCTGCGAAAAATAGTAAAGAATACTTAAATGAGCAAAAAAGTATTCAAAGTGTCTACTTGTTTCTCAAATGTATCATCATTCAACAAAACAAAACTACGCCATTCAGAACGGAGCTTTGAAACCTCGGAATTTCAACTAAAATATTTTCTCTTTCATCTCCAAAAAATTTATACAAACCTACTGTTTGCTAGAATAAGTAACATTTAAGCAAGCCACATAGGCTTATATCATCTGTAAGTATAATAAATGTCTGCGAAAAATAGTAAAGAATACTTAAATGAGCATCATTTTTCCACGTTTGTACTTGTTTCTCAAATTTATCATCATTCAACAACACAGAGGTTTATATCACCTGCAACTATAATAAATGTCTGCAAAAATGGTAAAGAATACTTAAATGAGCAGCATTTTTCCACGTTTGTACTTGTTTCTCAAATTTATCATCATTCTACAAACAAAAATACGCCATTCAGCACGGAGCTTTGGAATCTCGGAAATTCAACAAAAAATATTTGCTCTTTCGTCTGCCAAAAATTCAAACATATTTTCCTGGGCCAGAATAACATCCCCTCGGGCAATGTAATATTGTATCGATATTCACTAAAGCTGAAATTCTGAAACGTTCTTTTGATAAAAAATAAAGTTGAAAATAAAAAATATTCATTACTCCACATTTCTGAATATCGCCTCGTGTACAAAATCGATGATGCATCCTGCAGAAACGATACGATACGATTTATCAAGCGTCGACTTTGAAAATGTGTAGATTTTATTTGTTTCTTTTTTTTTCATCTGAAAATATGATGTAGGGGTTTATGTTTACGATCTTTTTTATGAAGAGTTATGTCGAACTTTTTTTTCCTTTCAAGATTTTAGTTAGATATTTTGTAAAGGGATAAATAAAATACCTACATTTTTTTTATTATTAGTTTGAAAATTAAGCTCTTACGTATCTAGTAAAATAATTTTTTTACAAAACGCTTTCTACAGAAATTCAATTTAATAATTTGTGGCAAAGAGAGAGAAATCGATATTAACTTCAATAGAAATACGACTGAAAAGCATTTTAAGCATATATTGTACTCTATTGCGTAAATTTGCATGTGTTTGTTAAACAAAATGGAATTAACCGTTGCAAAGATTTAACCTCTTAAAACCCGAGCAAAATTGCACACATATATTTTTCATCTAAAAAATACCTTTCTTACAAATATACGCTAAAATGTATGTTTTGCAAAGTAGTTTTTTTAAAAAAAATTGTGTTTAATATTTACTGAGAGACATGCCGTTAGCTCTAAAAATACACATTTTTTGTGCTATAAATGCAAAAAAGGCATTGTCACTTATTTGTAGTTATTAATTTACTTTAACATTGTTTTTAATGAAAAATAACTTTGAAATTAACTACCAAAAAAACTTTTTGAAAAGTTTGAATAAAAAGTGTAAATTAAATTTTTAAGAACTTTAATATCGTATTGAACCTTGTTTAATTTTATTTTTTATAGAAATAAATTACTTAGAGCCGTAATCAAAGGTTAAAAACTGGTGTTTGGATCTTCGTCTATCGGACCAGGTCACTTTCATAACGAATTAACATGTTAATTGTTTGTGGAGTGGTTTAAAAAAAAAACGTCCCCAAATGGTTACGCCAAGTGGCAATAGGTTAAATATACAATTTAAAAAATCCACAATTAATAACTTGATTCCCCGAGTACACTGGGACACTTGTGCTCAATAAAAACCTGTGGAATACAAACTCCTGACCTACGTGAATGTACAGTAATCACAGCAAAATTCTGTTTTGAGTAAACCAACTAAACTCCCTTACTTTTTTAACGATAGGCAATCGGGTATTCAAATACCTGAGATGACAATGCGCACAATATATCATTTTCTTTAACAAAAAGCTGGTAAAAGACACATTTTTCTTATATTTCTCATCTTCAGCAATACATCATAAATATATACAAAAACATCTCACCCAGGGCAAGTTTTAGACTCGAAAAAAAAGTATGATAATTGAATATTTCGAAGAACTTTTTAGATGCGCTATTTTTTACCTTTTGAAAACCTCCTTTTTTTGCGAAACGATGTATCGACTAAAAAGATAGGACTGTTAATCGATATAAAGTATAAAGAATGAAGTAGAATGAAGTTTAGGAATTCTCCACATTCAAATGCATTCACGTATTTGAATAATGCATGTAATCGAAATGGCAAATTCTGGAAATAAATTGAGTAACTGTCCATTATTTCCTATTTGAAAATTTGTTCTGATGGAATTAACATATCCTATAAAGTTTCAGTAATGTTGTATTGGACTGGCATATTTTGTGCTTGATAGAACATTTTTAAAGATTCTGTCCCTAATATATGTAGTTGTTAAATCTTCTGTTAAAGCTAGTTAGTTTTATTGAAGTCTTGAATTGTAATAGAATAATTAAACATTAAACGTGATAGATATGTTTAATTAACCTTTGTTCTGATGGAATTACCATATTCTATAAAGTTTTAGATACGTTGTATTCGGCCGGCATTTAATGGTTATGATATATCCTTTTTAACCCTCTAATGCATACTGTTACCGTTTGGAAACAAGGAACATAATTCACTTTATTCTATTAAATTCGAGATCCTCCTAGACAAATCTGTGTTTTTTCATCTATTACATTTCATTTTAAAGATTTAGTTACTAATAGTCCTCATAAATGACAGTAGTAAAAGTGTATTCAAAATAAAAGAGTGAGGTTATTAACCTTTGTGAAATTACGTTTTTGGCAGTATTCAAAGAATAATAATATTAGTACTAAATACAAATAAATTGTTTTGAAAAATTAATTATACTTAAAAAGGGTTATTTTGAAATATTTGTAGTAGTTTTCTAGTCATTATTATCAAAATTGGAATTTTGCAGTTGGTTTTTGTCATATGGAAACAAATTTTAAATTGAAATTATTTAAATTTGAATGCAGTTAAAAAAAAATTTAGTATTTTCGTAATGTGTGAGTATTAAAGATACATATATATTTTTTGGGGATGAAAATAAAAATTCATGTATTGGAGGGTTAAAGATTGTAAACCTAATATATGTAGTTAGTTATATCTTCAGTTAAAACTAGTAAGTTTTATTGAAGTCTTGAATTGTAATAGAATAAATAGAATAATTAAACATTCAACGTGTTAGACATTTTAATTAAACTTTTTGTGATGGAATTACCATATTCTATAAAGTTTCATTGATGATGTATGATATGCATGTTAGGTTAAAATTGTTTTATTAAATATCGACTTTTTTCGTTAAAATGATGGCATTCATTTTAAATAGCCTCAATACAAAGATATTTTGAGTAAGATATTTTTTAAAGCAAAAAACATTTTATAATATTTTTAGAAAATGCTTTGTATAAAACATCATATTCATTTTATGATTTTCAAAAAACAAATTTACTTTTATTATAATATTTTATTATAGATATTGTTATTATTGCTAGATTTTTTTTCCTGTAACTCCCAAGAAAAATTATAATTCGAAATTAATAGATTAATTATTAATAAATGAATGAAACCATTATCATAATTTCTTTTTTTATTTTTGAAAAGTTCAGATTTAAGAGTAATATTTTCCGATCGGATAAGAGATGCAATGAAACACACTTTTTTTGTTGAATAAACAAAATTATAGCATAGAAAACAGTAAAAAATTAAGGCCTCTTTTGAAGTTTTACTGTACACATAAAAAAAATTATTGCTGATATTTTGTTTAATTTATTTACTCTGTGTTATTTTCAATAGCGTTTTTTTTTATTGGGGTTTCCTTTTTCTGTATCATCAATGAATTATTATATTTTGCATGGAAGTGTAAATATAAATAAAAAATATATAAAACTTTTATTTTCATTTCTTTAATTATGTCCACTTTGTGCAAACACGTATGCATTTTTTTCCTAAATACAATATATAATTCATAAAGTAGAAGATATTCATGAAATATCTTACGTATTTTGTACAAACATTTTTCTTTCAGTATGTGTGTAAATATTTGACATTAAAATTCGTTGTACTTCTCAGTTCCGTTGTTTAAATAGCTATGAATTTTAAAGCGTCTTTTTTTTTCTGAAAAACTTCTTTTGAAGTTAAAAACAGTTTTCAAAAAATTTAATTTTAACTGAAAGTTCTTTATACTGAAAACCTCGATCATAGAGTAGACCATCATATTTTTTTACATTGCCTTGCAAATGATGAAGGGTAAATTCAGTTGATATGCGTAGTAGACAGTTCAAAGAATTTTATTGTAAATTTTCCGTAAATTTTGAGAGTAGTATTTGAATCTTTAAGTTAAGAGTAACGCAAAATTTATAAATTACTAATAAAGTCTAAAATATATATATAATTGTTTTATTTACTATAAATTAATTAAATCTATATAAATTATTTACATTTTATTTATTTAATAATCTTCGATATATTTTATTTCAATATACATATTTTAAATGTTTATATGAATCAATTTTGTTCCAAACCCTCAAGTTTAGAATAGCCTTTCTAGTATTAAAGTAAGCGTTAGTACTAAACTTGAGTCTAAAATATTTGATACTTCTCTCATTCATAATAAATGGTACTTAAAAATTCCCTACTGCTTGAAATTTAAAATGTGAATAAAATTAAGAAACAAAACTAGTTTAAAATTGATGAATTATCAAAATATATTACGTGTTGTAAAATAAGTACAATTCTTAAATTGGTATAGAAGCATCTTAAATTGACTGTTCAAGAATAAAGTCGTATCTCATGTAGGTATAGATTAAAAAAAATAATGAACTGTGTGACTAAATAAAGCACAAAATTCATCATGTTGTTGTAAGAAATACACTATACGGGCCATCTTTAGCATTCTTTACATTTTAATTTGAAATATTAAAATTATGGGAAATAGGATAGTGATATTGTGTAAATCTTCTCTATTACGTTACGCCTTCCAAAAGAGTATATTTTCAAAATATATTTTTTTTGTTTGAAAGGTATGGCTTCATTGACTGATATTTTATAATTTATGTCAGTCTATTAAATAACAGTTTTTGTGTGCATCATGGTATGCTATTTAATATCGTTCAAAAACTCTTCAAGTTTAAGTTTAAATAAAACTTGCGTCTTTTCATCGAATCAAAGTGTGAAAACATGAAAACTCTTCCCATAAACACGAATTTTTATTCAGCACTTCACCACCTGAGTTGTTTCTCACACACTCGTCCAAATGTCACTCGAGCAACACGCAATCCTACAGAGGGCGCCACCATCTTTCCAAACCTGAGTAACATAACCGCCGCCTTTGCACTACCTGGGAACTATCGCAAATGATGAGCAGAAATTCCATGATTATATCCAATTACCAGAAGAAATCAATAGAATTTTCCGCCGTATACAACAAAGTAAAGTTTATCTCTTTCTAGGAGAAAGATGTTACGTGCACAAAGCAGAAATATAAATTCTGAAATATCGAAATGATAGGCTACAGAAAATTCTTTGCTTAGGTTTAGAATAAAGTGACCTAACTACAAATTTGGTCACACCACTTTCTTTTAACGGGTGCATGAATGATATGTCTAATCTGCTGGGAAGTAAAGTGGCATAACCTTTATTATGTGTTTTACTTTTTTTTTTCTTTTGACAAACTGAGTAAATGCTGTGCTTTGATAAAACAATCTAACTTAAAGGACGGTTGCACCATTGTATTTCTGAGCGACTGAGGTAATATAAGAATATCATACAAAGATAAAATCTTCTGAATGGTAAAATGACATAACCTTCTTTGTGTTGCTTCATTTTATAACAAAGCAGATCAAATGTTACCAAAGGTCAAAAGTTTACCAGTCCTATCCACCTCCCAAATGAAAACTTTCCCTAAACATTCTTATTTTAAAAGAAAAATGATAATTGCACAAAGGGAAACTACCACACCTCGCTAATCAAAATAAGAATGGTTTTCCAAGATTAAAGTTTACTTTCAAACCAGAGCCCAGATGTTTTGTCGAATCTGTTTGTTACTTCTGTTTATTTTGTTCCCCTGGACTCTATTATAAAAATGAAATCGAATTATTTGAAGCAAGACAAAACTGTTTACTTTCAACAAACTATTGGTTTTTTCGGGATGGCATCACTTTAGACGTCGATACTTTTACGAGGAACTAAAAGTATTTCATACGGAAAACTAGATTTGTGTTTATCAACAGTAACTCGAGCCTTAGGTTTTGTAATGGAATGGCGAATTTCATTTTCATGCATATGAATTTCGCATTTATTCATATGCTTCATTGTTTATTCAAATTTTTATGTATGCTTTTATGTATGTACATGCAATTCCAAAATTTTAATATGCAATATGACATGTACTGATGTTTTCAAAAAAAGAGAAAACATAACATTAATTTTACAATAGAGTTACCAATATGTGAAATGCTTTACAATATTATATTGTTTAACAGATTATGTTTATTTGAAAAAGGCTGTAGAATGCAAGAAGAATATCGATAGTTATTGGAGTGATAAATTAGTTAACTTTTGGACCTCTGGCATCTCTAATTTTTGAGCATCAAGGCCTCGGGCCTGTTGTTGGTCGATAATATTTGCCTTTTTAACTTTTTTCTGAATAAGATATTCTATTGTCTATTTTTTTTAAGTAACAGAGAACTGAGAACAACTAAGCAAATTTTAAAACTAGTTTTTAGTCAAAGTGCCCAATAACTTAAAAGTAATGGGCTTAAGTTCTTCAGAATCTTCAACAACGTTTTCAACATCTTCAAAATTCTCAAATGTAGTTTTTCATAAGAATTGAATTTTTAAAACGTTCCTCATCGATTTGCTTTTAATTTATTTTCATATTAATTAACTGCACAAATATGAAATTCTTTAGCAATTTGTTTTAAAACCTTCGAACGAAAAAATAACTGAATTTTTTACCATGAAATATTAAGAAGTGTGTATGGTTTTATTTGCAATTGTAGTGACATTATGCTTCTATAAAAATAAATAGTCGTTTTTTAGTAATACTTAGTCGTCATTAGTCGTAAATTTATCGTCGTCATTACACATACTCTTTCTTGCGAATTCCCAAAACTTTTAGATTATTATTATAGACTTTTAGATTATTATAGACTTTTAGATTATTATTATAGACTTGTAGATTATTATTATAGACTTTTAAATTAAAATTACTATAAAACTATAAAACTTTTTTAAATATTTTTTTAACAATAAAAATCTATACAAATAATAATTTTCGCATCCTTCCTCAGAAAACATCCCATCACATCCATTATCTTTCAAACACATCTCCGAATTCTCGCAGTTTTCTTATTTAACCAAGCTGTGCCACAACTACCAAACATACTTCCCGATAAAAACATCACTCAATAACCAACTTTCTGTCCATTTCTGGACCATCAGTATTGTATGGGAGCCGTGAAAGGAAAAAGGCTTACGTGGCTCCCATGTCTATTTGAGTCATTCTTTTCCTTTATGTACCCAACGCCAATATTGGTCATTTCGAACGCCATATCAGGTTCCACAGGAAATGGGGGGAAATAATGTTGTAATAAGTTTTCTTGTAGGCCATTAGAGAGTTTGATGGATATTTTGGAAGATTAAACAGAATGAAAAAATTGTAATTTACTTGTTTAAGAATTAAACCTGCTAAAAAAGTACTATTTTAGCTAGTATTCTTAATTGCTGTCCTACTCATTTTTAAAGTACTTAATAATTTAAGCACCAAATTCAGTTTGTTTTCATAATTTTTGCTGTTCATTTACTGTTAGTTCGTTCACTGTTAGTTCGTTCACTGTTAGTACGTTCACTGTTAGTATGTGCAACTCATAACTATAAAGATCCTTAAATTACGTTGGTTGCCTACTCAGGTGCTGACTCGTCACTTGACTGAGGTTCTAAATTATGACCCCGTTGTCAATAGCCCTCTTGTCTAATGCGATGATAATTCAATTTATGGTTTCCCAAAGGCTGGGAAGTTCAGGGTAAGGCAACTTGCCTTACTTGCAAAAAGGTCCCAGCTTCGGCCCTGGTATTGTCAATATAACTGGCTACCTATAAAAGGGTCTGTGCAGACGATGAATTTAGAAAAATCGAACGATTATGAAAAAAAAATCTCTTAAAAGTACTTTTTTGTCTAAACTAGGTTTCCTTGAAATATCTCTGTAAAAATGTATGAATTTTAAAGCGAGCAACAGTTTCTTTTATTTAAGAAATTGGAATTTCAGATTATAAAAAGTTAACTGCGATATCAATATTTTGATATTGCAGTTCATTAAAAACTATCTTCAGATACAAATTTCATTTGATTTCTTTTGGTATTTTATAAGTGTATAAGGGCTGTATCATTTCGAAAAGTATGTATACGTATCCCACACTTGTCAAAATCAATTGGTGGAATTTTTAAATAGGTATTGTAGCTGCTAAAAGTTATTGATATATAATAAAAATTGTATTCCATTTATTCTACAAATTAAATTGTGACTCCGTCAATAATATATCTTAATACATTGAGTAATAAGGTACATAATGCTCCATGTAAGGACTCCATCAAATGACAAATTATACTCCATGTCAGTGCACGTTAAATATTCTCCAAAATACAAAGGCTACTAGCAATATCGCTCCTAAAAAATGCGTTGGATTGTCACTTGACTGAGGATCTAAATTATGACGCCCGTCACCAAAAGCCCTCTCTAGTAAAACGATAACTCAACTCATCTCATAATTTTCCATTAATGAAGCACCCAAAAATGTCTTTGAAAATGGCATTATAAGATCCTCTTCAAGACTAAAAGTTATGCATCTCTTATATGTTCCTGTTACAATTTTCCATTCCTGTCATTAAATAGTCGCATCTACCTTCTTTAGAATTCTTCAAATAAATTTTATGCGTATGTTTCAGAACCTTAGCTACTTGTAAACCTTCCACAATCAATACAAAAAATAAAATCAATACAAATAAATTACAGAACTGAGGGGAACGTTTCCAAAAATTGGAAAACGCTAAAGACCTTGGTAAACATTAAATAACAGAAATAAAACAAAATTTTCCCATTTCGATTCCCCTTACCTCAGGCCCAAATCCCCATTTTCAGTTTAAAAATGAATAGGAGAAAATTTAGAGGGGAAACCTGTGATAAAAATGAAATGACATTGCAAAAACGCTGTACTATAAATGAAAAGAATCCTTAGAAAAGCACCACGAAAAAATTCGAATGTTCTTAATAATAATCTAAGGTAAATGCATCGATGTATTGAATGGCCTACAATATTGGAAATTTTGCGAAATGGGCGCTTTCGGTTTCAGTGGTGGAAAAAGTTTTTATAAAGCTGAATCTTATTTTGTACGTGATTCATCATATTTTACCCTTTCTGCATTTTGTAGCTGGGAGATTTTTTTAACTATGATGGCTTAGAAGGCATTTAAGCCACGCGGGTTTTTTTTTCTGAGTTACCTTGACTTCTTGGATTTGCTATACACAGGGATTTAGGTGATTTATAGCTTGACGCTTTGAACGATTTTTTTTTTTAATGTGTAACGGAGTTCTTAAATCTTCAATACCTTCCCCCTTTCAAAAAAATTGCTTGGCATTGTCCGAGGAAAATATTAAATAATTTACATGGTACTGAAGGGTCCACACATGCTAAGCAGTATATCATATTTGCCGTTAAAAAAAACTTGGAGTCATTAAATTGTAAATTTCCTTTAAGGAAAATAGGCAGGTTTATTTTTTACGGCTGTCTATTTCTAGCCTACATAAGCAGCTTAAACGCAGCCAGTTACGCCTCGTACATTAGAGTACTAGCCCTGAACCTGTAAAATCGAAACAAGATCTTGGAAGGGGGCGGGGATCATAGAAAGGTTCATACGTATGTAATTCTTCTAAACACTTCAGTATTTCTAATTAATATCATTAAGATAGGCGAGTACCCAAATTCCACAAAATTCCAAAATTTTTACTTTTAGGGGAGAGAAGGGGAATGGCGCCACCTTAAGGGAAATTGAATTTTCATGCAGAATTGTGTTGCAATTAATGTAAATTGTAATGATTATAGCATACTACAGTTCATAACCTATCTTGTAGTGATTTTTTTAAATTAAAATTTTTAATAGAAGCTGAATAAAATTGTATTTTTCTAAAGTTCGCACAGTGGCGGGATTACCCCGGTATCTGGGGTTATGCCGCCATATCAATAAATAAAGCAAATAATCTATAAATAATGGAAAATTACATAATAAAGCAATACATATAGAACTAAAATAGTTTCAATTAACTTTGGAATGGTAAATTGTACAGGGTACAGCTCTTTTATTAACTTTCTGTGTGCAACTAACTATGAAGGTTTTTTTTAAAGCTTCGTTGGACTATTTGACCAGTTCAGTTATTTTTTTTCGGATATGTGGCATCTCTAACGAAAACTAATAGGTTGTAGGGCCAATATATGGAATTTCTATTTTACGGATTATGCCGCCATCCTTTTGCATGTGGCGGCATAACCCCAGAGTGATGTGGCGGCATTACCCCAGTAAGACAAAATGGCATAGACGGTTGTTTAAAGAAATTTAGTTAGCCTAACGTCCAAACTAACGGCGTGATAAAATAGCCAAATAATTACTCTTTTAAATGATACATAACTGATTTATCTAACTTAGAGATAGCAGTCACTTATCGCTTAATTTCAGAAGGCTCAAGATTAGGTGAAAATCGTTAAAAACCGTATTTTTTAAATAACTTTACACCAACTCACCGCACGACCCTTAGCGTCTATACTACAAATAACTTTGTTTCCTGCTACAGTTCAGCGTTCACTGCCCCCCTCCCACACACACCGCTGTCGAGATACAAGGGGTGGCGGCATTACCCGAGGTGGCGGGATTCCCCTGCTCTCCCCTACTATAATATTTTCCAAATTTCGCATAGTGATTTCAAATGTAATGAACATTGCTATTTAGGCATTTTTTTTTTAAGTTTAAAAATAATTTATTTATTTTAAACGGTGTTTTTCAACTAAAAAAAGAGGTTTACGCTAACAAGTCTACCACATTGAATTTTAATCCTATAAACATTAATTATGTGTTTAATTCTTCGTTTTGAGCTGATACATGCAATGACCCTCTAGAGTTACATACAAATTACAAGAAAAGAATAAAAATGTTATGAATTAACAAAAATTAAAAATTTCGATTAACTTACACTTGGACATTTCTTTTAAAAAACTACGATATTTGCACCAGATGTTAGAGGCTTATAGCACATATATATATTGTAATAGCATCTGTAAAAAATTTCAGGTAAATAATTGGAGAACTTTTTGTGCTAGTGTGCTAGCGTAACCCCCTTTTTTAGTTGAAAAACACCGGTTAAAATAAATCAATTATATTTAAATAAAAAAATGCCTAAAAAACATTGTTTATTATATTTGAAATCACTATGCCAAATTTGGAAAAGATTAAAGTAATAGTAAAGATTTTAGAATTTGGGGTTCCCGTATACCTTAAAATCCCAACGCCATGGAATTTTTTTTATGAATTTTATTAAAACTATTTTTTAATTAAATTTCTAGGGAAGCAGTGGTTAAATTACGCTTCGTGGTTTACCCCTATTTAACAGCGTTTCCATTAAGGGGTCTAAGGAGTCTTAAAAATGTGCAAAGGAGGAACTACAAAGCATAGTTTGATCTTTCATGTAATTTTTTAACTACTCAATATACAAGTATAATTTTTTTATATGTAGTCCTACAAGATTTATTTAATATGAAACAAATTTTAAAATTTATGAAACTTTAACCAAAACTAAAATTAGTGATATTAAACATAAAGCTATCTGAACACATTGTGATTAGGCTTGCGCGGCAAATTGTGAGGTCAAAATTGAAGACATGACCAAGAAAATGACTTTATATTGTACAAATATGTACAAACAAAGACTTATACCTAAATTCTCAGCTCAATTTTAATTAGAATTTTTTTTAAGAACTTTTTTCTAAAAAAATTTATAAAAAATTTTTAATTTTGATTTAAAAAAATTTTTAAATTATTTCTAATTAAAATTGAGCTGAGAATTTAGGCATAAGTTCTAGTTTGTACACATTTGTACAATATAAAGTCATTTTCTTGGTCATGTCTTCAATTTTGACCTCACAATTTGCCGCGCAAGCCTAATCACAATGTGTTCAGATAGCTTTATGTTTAATATCACTAATTTTAGTTTTGGTTAAAGTTTCATAAATTTTAAAATTTGTTTCATATTAAATAAATCTTGTAGAATTACATATAAAAAAATTATACTTGTATATTGAGTAGTTAAAAAATTACATGAAAGATCAAACTATGCTTTGTAGTTCCTTCTTTGCACATTTTTAAGACTCCTTAGACCCCTTAAATGAAAAGATAATTGTTATGCTTTAAAAAAATGTAAGTTTTTTTTCTTTAAAAGTTTTAAACAAGATCATATAATGAATTTGTATATTATGTAGGAAATTTTACTTTATGATTATTTTCAAAAATTCAAACTTTTTTAATCAATACAACCTTTACTTAAATAATATAATCAAACTTTGATAATAAAATTATATATATATATTATATAAACTTGCACAAAGAAGCTAAGTTTTTATCAGTTGGTTAATTATATTAATTTCTTTTTAGGAATTGATTGTTTAGAGAAACAAGAAAATATACAATAACAATGAATTTCTCTATCTATGATTTTGGATTCCATTGAGTGAATATCAGGTTTACAGAACAAAGACACTTTTGTCTAAAGGTAAGTCATTTTGTTAATGTATACTTGTATGAATGTACTAATGTGGTGAAGCTTTTACTTTGAATTGCCGAATATGAAATAAAAAGTAATAAAAGTATTGCGAAGGGGTCGAAATTCCGAAATTGGGGAAGGTTTTCAGCACGTTTTGAAGGGGTGATGAAAGTAATAAAGTGGCTTTAAACATTGGTCCATAAATCTGTCTGAAAAAACTAAAAATCTCGAATGAAAAGAGCTACGGACTTCAAATTTGGTTCACGAGTACCCTATACCTGTCGGATATCATAGTAAGGCTTTTATAAAATCACACATGCTCAAACGTAGCACGGAAAGGGGCCCGGATGGGCGAGTGGTTTGGACCATAATGCTAGCAGTCTTCGGGTTCGATTCCTGGCTTCTCCCTGGGTGTACTTTCCTTTCTCTGAGGCAGTAAAAATTCTTTCTATGTCATTTTACTAGACGAAAGCTTATATAAGCTGGTCTCTGATCAAGCAGACAAGCAGGAATATAGTATATATACCCTAAAGCACGTAAGAAGAGCATATCTACCATATAAGCATAGCTAGCTACCATAGAACTTTTTTGGTTTTAAAGGTATTGCTGAAAAACAAAAACATTTGGACTTCAAGTTTATAACTCGAACCCCCAGTATTTGCTGGAAGTTATAATAAGGTTTTAAGAAAATCGGGTATGCACAAATAGTATTTGCCACATTTTATGTTTTAATTTCGTTGACAATACCTTTTAGGGTATATGATTGCCTTTAAATGTGCATTAATTTATTTATTGATATGCAAAAGTTGAGTATTTAGATTTTTTCCTTTTTCTACAAAGATTTAAATATATATGTATGTTTTTACTCAATGCATTAAGCTACATTAATGACGAAATCAAAATTAAATTTGTAGAATAAATGGAATAATATATTTATTCTATATCAATAACTATTAGCAGCTACAGTACTTCAAAGTTCAGTTAACTGAATTTTACAAAAATAAGTAACGTATATATACTTTTCGAAATGATAACAACCCAACACTTATAAAATACCAAAAGAAATCAAATGAAGTTTGCATCTGAAGTTAGCTTTTATATTCAAAATATTTGATATCGCATTAAACTTTATACATTCTGAAATTCCAATTTCTTAAATGAAAGAAACATATGCTCGTTTTTAAAATTCATTCATTTTTATAGAGATACATATTCAAAAAAAAACCTAGTTTAATAAAAAAAAAATTTAAAGAAAAAGGATTTGTTTTCATAATGCAAAAAGATATGTAAAGTTTATTTCGCTGAACTCTGCAGAATATTTTAAATCAAGATTTCCTCAAGATATTTTGTTTAATATAGGTACTCCATTACAGATTTGCATTACAATTTGCATAAACTTTCCTTATCTAACATAATAAATTTTTGGGAATGTCTACATTGTTTAACATATCCGTATCCGTATATTTTCTTCTGAGTTTAAATAATTTATTATTCTAGTGTGTTTTGTTTCATTAGAAGTAGTAACCAAATATATGTTATTGAATGGTTTGTAATAATGCTCAGACAGTATTTCTTGGGTAATGAATAAACATCCTCGTATGTTTAAAATGTTTCGGGAAAACTCAAAACAAAGTTATGAATTTTCGAATTCGTACATCCATTATATCTTACTGAAAAAAACATTTAAAAAAGGTTCTAGTCGCAAAACTTACCTTCTCCAAATTATAGCCTCTTAAGACCCGAGCAAAATACAACACGTATATTCGTAATCTAAACATAATTTTCATACAAACACATGCTAAAAAGAATGTTTTTCACAGAATTTTTTTTAAAAAAAATTTGTTTAATAGCTACTTAGGGTCACGCCTTAAACTCTAAAAATACACATATTGTTTTATAAATGCAACAAAAAAAGTCGTATCACTTATTTGTGGTTAACTGATTATTTTATCATTGTTTTTATTTCAAAATGTCGTAAAAGTTATCTAATAAAAGAACTTACTGAAAAATTTGAAATTTTTTTTTTTTAAGAACTCTTATATCGTAGAGAACTCTAATATCGTTTTAGAAATAAATGACTGTTTACTGTAATCAAAGACTGAAAGCTGATATTTAAATCTTCTTCTATTGGAAAGAAGATGCCAATGAATAAACCAGACTCAATATCTTATTTATACTTTGAAGAGAATGTGAACTTTGCAACTTGACACCTTGAATATTTTGTGTTTACAATTTAAATATTTTATCATTTTATACAATTCAAATATTTTAATTCAATTAAAGTATTTCAGTGAGTTACGACCAATTTATTTTTGGAAGTTATGTTTTTAATTTGTTTATATACAGTGGTGGCCAAAAGTGTGGACACATTTTGAAATGTTCATATTTTTCAACTTTGTGTGATTACAGAATATATTAATTGTATATCAAATTAAACAATTGTTTATCAAATTAAAAGTAATTAATTTTTATGAGGAGCACTGTGTGCAGATCGCTGAAGCCGTCTACGAGACCTTTGGTCCCATATAATCTATATCCATGGACACACCATCATCATCATGAAAGTAATTTCATGTAGAATTAAAAATAAATACAGTATTACAATATCTGTATTACGAATAAGTTATACAACTAATAGTATGATCTGTCTTAGTTTTGCAAGTCATTAAACCACCAACTTATATTGCAATTTCAGCATAAGAGAATCCATTGATTGTGCTTGTTTGTTCAGCTAAAGTGAGCATAACTTTATTTGTTATACAGATACTTTAATTCTATTTTTTTAGTGAAATTCTACATTAAATTACCTTCAAATTAATATTTAAATGTTTGTATTCAAGCGAAATTTAATCGATGCAAGAACACAATTAACAGTTGAAACACATGAAACTTTAAAAAAGTGTCCACACTTTTGGCCACCACTGTATTTACCAAAAGCTATGGTTAACTTATTTATGTAACCACCAACTAGTTTTCCTTAATTGACTTTCAAATACCATTCTAAAACATCCCAATTGATTATAAAACTGTCTTATTCTAGTACCATGTATATATAAGTAAAGATAACTTTTTCTTACAGATGTTCAAAATTTATTCTCATAAAACAATCAAATTTATCTTAAAGATACATAATAAGATGTAAAGATGTACTTAATTCAACTTTTTTATCCTGTTAAGAAATATAAATTAAATTTACTTAATCCCATTTTCCCTACCTGGAAGGGAAAAATCAACCAACTACAGAAAACTTTACCCTTCTTTCCCTCCAAGAATCATCTAATCTAACGACAAACCTAAAACCAAATTTCGTTCCTAAGGAACAAAATAATTGTTCTTTGGAACACTGTTTCGCCATCCGGGAATGCAATTATTTCTCGCAACTAATGGCGCTAAATTTGTTAGGGGCTGGAGAGCAACTTTTGCATTGTACTAAGCACAAAAATGAGCTTTAGCACAAAGAAACAAGTGTGCTTAAGGCAAGGCCTTCTTTTTAGAGCATGTGTTACTGCTTAAGTAAATGGGAAACGGTGTGCTTGGAAGAGTTTTGCTAACTAGTATAGTGAATTATAAGAGAAAAATTTGTTGGTTTTAAATTATCTTGTATGATTGTTACAATGCTGCAGTGTAAAGTTAGTGTTGGTGAAAAACGTTAGTTAAACAAAGTTTGTTGAAATATAAAATCAACAGTGTAGAAAAGTGTGTTTGTTATACGAAAACGTCGTAAATTATCTTTTAAGAATGCAATGTTGGAGTGTAAAATTCGTGAGGAAGAAAAACGTTATGTAAACAGAATGTATTAAAATAAAATCAAAAGTGTGAAAAGAGAAATTTGTTACATTACAATTTAAATTATAGTTAAAACATAAAAATAATATTTTCAACAGCAAACAATTAACTAAAATTTTGCAAACAAATTTTAACTGATAACAATAATAAAATTATGGCTATAAATTGATGGTACTTCAACATATTTTGATTAAAACTCTCATCTGTCTCGTAAACTAAAAATGTGTACGTATGTTAACAATCAAATAAAAGTATCTTTTTAAAAGTATTTCCGATTTAAATGAATTGCTAATCGGAAAAGATACACCCTAACAACTAATATTTATTTATGATGTATTTTAATAAAGAACATATGATAGTTAATTGCTAGTTTAATCAACTTTTTTACTTGCTGGTACGTTAAATTACAGAGGCTGACATACGAATCAATTCAATAAGTTGTTAGTAAATACATATTTTTATTATATATAACCTCAAGTAATCACATTCTATTATTTTAAAATTAAAATGACATTATATGTGCTTCAGGCAATTTTTTTGCAATTTTAAAGTAATACATTATAATTTAAGGGACTACATTTTAAGTAAACAAAATATAATATTAAATAAGCCTAATTTATTTAAATAAACATGAAATACTTTTAAATAAATACAAAGTACAATTTAAATAAATACACATTACAATTTAAATAAATACAAATTACAATTTAAATAAATACAAATTACAATTTAAATAAATACAAATTACAATTTAAATAAGCATTAAATACATTTTTAACAAATAAAAAAAGTTTTTTCATTTTAAATCTTCACAACATGATGCAAAAATTCACATGGTTCCCATTTACTAACAGAGACCTGAACACAAAAAAGGCGGCCATTTTGAAATATATATTCCCTACTGTTTGACCGATGCATCGAACCAAAAAAAGTACTCTCAACGAAGGTGGACTGAGGCGACAAAAAATTAGCTTTTGATGATGAAAAAATCTCTCCTTTCTGTTCACAATTCTTTCTTAAGTTCCAGTAATTTTTAAAAGCAGCTTCTGGTGACAGGCCCAGGCATTGAGTGTTCTAAAAGAAAATATGCTTCCTTGGCTCAGCGCATCGCCGACCATGCATTTCTTTAAATAGAAGAAAAAAATCGTAAAATTGAAGAAATTGAACGAAGAAAGCGTTTTCTTCTTATTTAAAATAAATTTTGGATTTTATTTTCGACATATGGGAATGCTTTCTCTCTTTTGAAAAGGATTTCGAAAGTTTTGGTATTGTTTTTCAGAAAGTCATTAAAATGATTCAAAATGTTTTTATAGTTCTTGCAGGCTTAATTTACAATAGGGAATAGTTTAAGAACTTAAATCATTAACAGTGTTTTTCTAAATCTTACGGCTGTTCTAAAATCTTTAATGATGTTTTTACAAAGATATGTCTTGACAATTTTTTAAAATGGTTTTTTAAAAAAGTTTTCAATCATTATTTCGCTTCGTTTACAACATACTTAACAATTAAGAATTTAATCTTTACATAAAAATTTTCATTATAAAAGAGATTCTCTTTTCAGACTGATTCTAAAAAGATTTATAATTGTTATCATCAAAAGATATTTTAAAGAGTACAGATTCTCGTAAACAATGTATATATTGAATTATTTTTATCAGTTTTATTTTTTGTCCGGTAAGATAGTTAAGACAACGATAGAACCTGTGAAGGTATTCTACGTGGAATAACACTTTAATCCATAAAGCAATACTTTTTTTCATAAGAAGTTATTTATATGTACTTTTTAATTTTATAATCAATGCCATAGATTAAGTACTTTAGATCTGTATCTCTGATGGGATTAGCATTGGAGAATTTCTATATTGAAATTGACATAGAAACTAGCGCCCTCGATAGTTTCCTTTGGAACTATGGTAATGGTTGGCATGCCTTTTTCTAGCCCTTTAGGAGCTTTAACACAGTCAACTACACTTCGTAACTTAAAATTTTGGTCAAGTGACGAACAGAAACTACTTTTGACGATAGCGCGACCATGCATTTTGTTTATAATTTTATTGTAATTAAAATGGTTGAAGTTGTAGTTAAATTTATCTCTTTGTTCAATTTAAAGAATTAAATAATATTTCGATTTATTAGACAGTATCTATTTTTGGCTGTGTTAAAGATCAGGATGAACAGGCAGTAGGAAGCAAATTTTACCTAGTTTGTTTATTTTTAATGAAATCACTTTTCGAAAGACAATATTTCTCAATATTAATAGGAAATTTTCATTTACATTATATGTGGTGAGAGAATATAAATTAAAATTATGCAAGACATTTAACAATAAATAGCTCGCGAAATTACTTATTACAACATTGATTGTTATTTAAATATAGTAAACAGAATACACAAGAATAAAACTTAAATACATATATATCAGAATATTTCTTTTTTATTATAATCCTTTACACTATTATTTTTTATTGTTATCAAGCAATCTTTAAACATATATGTACATTACAAACAAGCAACACATAACTTCAAATATTTTATTAAAAATGATAAGAGAAACTGCAATTGTTTAGCACACTTATTATTTCAATTTTGCTAGATAATAAAAACATTAGATTGCGTAATTTTTTTATTTAGAACGCCACTATGTATCTTATGCACGTCATTAAGATTTATGCCAGTAAATTTATCAGTTTATGTGAAGAGGCTGCAATATCCTATAAGTATGAAGCACGGAAAAGCATTTCTTCATGTAGAACTAATTCCTATCATTTCTTTAACCAATTCTAAATGATAAAAAAATGAATAAATAGAGATTCTTTACAAAATAAAATTATTGTTTAAATACAGCAACTAGATTATTGTTTAAAGACAGCAACTAGTGGGACTTAGATTGTTTCTTTTTGTAAAATATATTGCCATATTGGCAATGTCAGCAACAAGATCTTTTAAAGATTTATAACTTTAGAAACAATTAATAGCAAAACTGTTATATAAGTTAAGCAATACACTGAATTATCTCTTTAAAATAGATGAATTACATGCGATTTTCATAAAAACATGAGAACATTTTAATATCGTTCAGAACAGTCATCAAGAATTCGCTTTTTGAACAAAAACCCCAAAGAGAATAAGAATTCGCTTTATTATTTCATGAAATACACTTACTGTCATTTATTCTCTTGGTTGCTGAAAATTCTTCGAAGTTTACTATTAAAATAAAAATTAGCAAAAAAAAATTAATAATTGTAGAAGACAAAAAAAAGAAAGTACATTATTCTAAAATGTATTTATCAATTTTATCGTCATGGTAACTGGTAACCGAAATTTACTCTCTGTTGCCAGACTTCCTTTTAATATATTCGAAATTTTTAGGATGTGAAATTCCGAATATACCAAGCAACAAATAAATGATTAGCGTTGAATTAATTCGTTCAAGAATAAACTTATTATTTCTGTTATTTATAAAACTTTATCGGTTTTAATTTTAGTAAATAATTATATTTATTTATATTTTAATTTCAATTAACCAATCAACAAATCAATCGTCAATAGAGTATTAGTTCCAAAGGAAACTATCGGTGCCCTAGGCATCAGACTGACTTGCTGGTCTATAGTTTCTTTGTCTATGATCAATACTGAGGAGTTATATTTTTAACCACTTCAAACTAACTTTCAATCTCATCACCTAGGATACAGTAAAAACAATTCTTAAAGTCGTTTATAATCGCTATGGTAACAAACGAATTGAATTGTTGCCATTTTGGCACCAAGTAGAAATGATTTTGTTGAACTTTCAAGCTTTAAAAATTCAGTTTCCTGGGAGCTATAATGACTGAATGAGAATGTATCTGCCCCTATTTTATTCTGATTTATGATAAATTATTCTCTGTTGAAATGAGCGTCGTTATTTTGTTAAAATTACTTTGGCAATGTTTTTTTAGCTTTCGTTATTATAATGTTATTTATATTTTCTCGGAAAAAAATCGGATAAAATTTGATTAGTAAAACCTTACTTAGGACACATTTTGAATTTATGATTATGACCCAAATGCGGGCATTGAGCTAGGAATTGCGTTGTTGTTTGGGGCGATAACTCATCATTCTATTTTCTACATGTTACAAAAAAATGTGCATATTTACAGCTTTGAATGCACCACGTAATGGAAGTTTCACAAAAAAGGTATACCAGAGCAAAAGCTAAAAAAAAACATTTATTTTTCTCAGAAACTTGTATTAACCTTAATTAAGCTCCGCTGTCTTGTTTTCCTTTCTCTCGAATTAATTTTGTTTTGGTTGGTTAGTTGGTAGTGATAATCAGGTTAGTGTGCAGACCAAGCACACTAACCTGAATATAGGTCTACCAATCTACCAACTTAACCAAAACAAAAGCAATTCGAGTGAAAGGAAAACAAGACCGCGGAGCCATTGTCAGATCTTCCATGAAACAACACCATTGTATTTTTTAAATTTAAAATTGACACTCTTTGAAATTTTATAAGTAAAAATCATTACGTTATAGTCCTAAATACCAGCAATTTTTTTTAATGTTCTTCTCTAAAAGTGTTTCCTTTAAAATTGCGAGGAAGAAACGTGTATTGAATGTTTGTTTCCCATTTATAAATGTCCTAGTCTATTATTTAATATACTAACATCTCAAAACATTTAACTTTTCCCTTAAGGTTAAAAGTGTAAGTCTCATATACTAATATCTACAAAGACAAATGAACTATTCCAACTTGTAAATGAAACCATCTGTTCCTAAACCCTCTTGGAACCCTACCCCTTTTAGATAATGACTCCTTTCGCATATGAGATCTATCATTTGCCAAATTAAATATGCGCTTCGCATTACACACGAGCTTCGCAATAATGGAGCACTCGAATTCTCGGGAACTATTAATCACTTGCATCTTAAAAGCTCACTTTTGTGTTGGAATTAAGAGACTTTCGATGAGAATAAGACTAGGGTTTGGTGTGTCTTCAATTGTAACCCATGATCATTACCCCAGTCATGTGGGCTTGGCGTGTTTTGAGAGTTTTTAACTTCCTCACTATGTTTAAACGAAAAAAGTGGAAGATATTATAATCGTTCAGTCCGTCTGCCTGTCACCCACTTTCATAGCCCAAACTATAAATATTACGGGGTATTAAGTGTGATACGTCAAAAAATTCAGCGCATCGAAATTAGAATACATTGAAAATTTCAGAAAGAGAATCCGAACACGAAGTACTTCAATTATTTAAAAAAAACTTCAAAGTTTAATTCTCCTTTAGAAAGTATAGGAATCCATTTTTATTAATATTAAATCACCATTGCCATTCACAACAGTCCCTCGAGAAAGTTTAATTCTTGAAGACCATAAATAAAAATAAATTTATTTTTGAGACATCGATTTGTTTTAAATGACGTCAAATATATTTCACTACGAGATTCTTTGTACGTTGGTATGAAATATTTTCATTCTATTTAAAAGCGAGACATATTACATATTTATTCTGTAATATTTAAAAAAATTTGCTAGCGATAAATAATAATTATTAAATTTTTGAAATAAAATAAATGAAATTAGCCTATTTTAGCATGTAAATGTTTTTGGTCCATGGTGCTGTTGGTAGGTTCAGACTCTACACTACTATGGAACTCTTTTCTCTGAAATCGAACATAGAAGACAAACACATTTTGAGAGGGAAATTGAAGCAAAAAGTGAAATCGTAGATAGCAAAAAAAACGAAAACAAGATAATTACATCATCTCAAACAACAATGTTCATAAACCGCCAACAGTTGCAACCTTTCACGCCAAACCAGATATGTTCATCTTTGTCTCAACCCAAACTTGCCATCATATTGTTAGAAACGCAGTCTACTTTTTCTAAGTCGTTGTACGGAATATTCCTTTCGGATATCCATGCAAACAAAAAAGCGGATATTAGAACATCCTTGTGTGCGGATGAAAACTATTTTTGATTACCGCGGCGCCCTGGGTGATGGATGGTTGTTAGAAATTGAATTCTGAGCATACCGCTGGATGAATTCATTTGTGTGATGGGGGCCAGCTCATAGAGATAGAAAAACCGTGCGCTATCACCCACTATCTAGAGGGGAAACGGAGGGTCAAAATGTGTTTAATTTGAACACCTCAAAATGGCGACCAGTTGCGTAGAAAATGACAGTTCTAAATTTGCGCTTTTTTTTTAGAAGCTGGTGGAAGCTTTCTTGGAGCTGGTGGCTCTTTGAAATGTGGATTGTACTTTTATGATTCATTAATCAGGATAATTTTTTGGGTAGTTCTATTTCTATTTAGTGAATTAATTTTGATGTCAGACTCAATTTTGAGTTACATTTTATGTTTGGTTAGGCTGAACGATTAATATATAATCAATGATTAAACAAAATAACAATAAACAACTATGCAAATTTTCGGTTACTTAATAATATTTTGGACACTCACGAAAGGAAATTCGAAATATATGCAGTTATAAACCAGAATTAACTCAACTATCATGATTCTAAAAAAAATTCAATTTAAGTTTTGATTTTTTCTACTCCAATCGCCGCCATGTTGAGGTGATGCTTCCTCACAAAACTACCTCTTGTTTCCCCCATTACGTTTCTCCTCTAGATGGTCTGCCATAGCGCACGGTTTTTCTATCGCTATCTTTCAGCTACACTGTGTACACGAAATGAGGTTTGGGAAAGGGTTGCTACATTTTTCAGTCTTAAGCTTTCAAGCTAATTGCAAGGATTTCTCTTTAAGTTCATTATTTTAAATGGTGAAATGCATTTTAAATAAAGAAATCTATATTTTAAAATTAAGTAATGGATGAGTGGAACTTCGACGCCTACGGTACCGTCAAAGATAAGTCGAAAGTTTTTAAAAAAAAGTCGACTATAAAAAAAAATACAGTTGCCTGTCAGAAAGAATTTCGATACCATACAAAAAAAAATCCGGCTGCTAATTCGTCCAAAATAGGACAGTCACACCTATAGTGACGCACAGCTACGTCAAATTGTTTTAATAAGTATATAAATAAACCACGATGAGCTCCGTCCGAATGCCCCAGTGTAGTTTATTCGTAAAAAGTTCAAATGAAAAAAAACAGGAAGTCCAATGCCTTAACATAGCTACATAGCGCTTCGTAATTTGAACTTTGTTAACGCCAGGATTCGTAAATGTTACAAATCTCCACTTTCACTTGTTTGATCTTTTACTAGAACATGGTACCGAATCCGCAACCCTCAGATTTCCAAGTCTCAAGATCTATTCAATAGGCTAGTTATATTCTCAATAGAACTTTTGTGATGTCACATACCAACTCTGCCAGAATATGATTTTATGATTAATGGCAGGGTTGGAGGATTAACTTACTCGTTGTGAAAGCGGATTGGTCAGCCTGTGGTGACGTATTATGTCTTGGAGATGATGAATGGATGCTGCATAATGCGAATGTGAGTGGAATTTAATTTCCCAGATTTCGGTATTAATCGAATAATCCATTTGATCGAATGTGTATGTTATCAGCAAATACCTTATTGTTATGAAATAAGATCGATGTTTCAAATTTTTATCCTGAAATTTAATTCTAAAATTATATTAAAAAACGGTAACATCTGCGACAGCATTCATTTTAGTACAATTATAAATATGGAATTAATAATAACAAGTGTTTATGAACCAAATGTAACATTAAAAATTAAACTTTAAAAAAAATGTGAAATTGATAATTTATTTTTCGTATAAATATTTATTTTTTAAGTAATAAGAGTGAAAAAATGTATTTACAAAAACGCAGAATGTTTTTTATATAATTAGAAATGCGTAACAAAGTATTCTTTACACAATTAACTTCTTTAAAATTAATTTTTTTAAAACAATTTCCATGTATTTTTCTAAATAAGTCACTTTAAAAATTCCCTTAAAATTAATGAGAAATTTGTTTAAGTTCTAAGAATATAAACAAGTAGAATAAATTTCAATGCTACAAAGTAGTGTATTTAGATATGAAAGAAAGTTTTTCTTTTGAATAAATTTGATTTGCAAATCAAAATTTTCATTTTAGGACTAAAAAATGTTTTATTTCTGACTTTTACACTTAAATATTTTTTTTTTCTAAAAGACTAAAATAACTTTTTAGTTTATGGTAATGTAGCATTAAATTGGAAAGTTTGAGATGAAATTTCGAGTTATAAAGTAATTGAATTTACATTTTTACTTTCTGATTCCTTTACTATTTTATGCAGCATATTATTATTTATGCGGAGACCTGTCGGTAAGGCGTTTGCATTGCAGGCGAAAGGTCTCAGATACTGGCCCGAGACTTGCCAAAATAATTGTCGATTGTTATGATTTTTATGATTTGTTTTTCATCCCGAAAAAATATATCTGATCTATAATACTCATACATTATGGGAAAAATACTGAAAAAAAAATAACTGCATTGGAATTTAATTTATTTCAATTTTTTTAATTTTTGACAGTGTGGCAAAAACCAACTGCAAAATTCCAATTTCAATAAGAATGACTAGAAAACTACTAAATATATATTTTAAAATAACCCTTTTGAACGATAATTATTTTTTCAAATAAAAATATTTGTATTTAGAACTAATATTATTATACTTTGAATACTTTTAAAGGCGTAATTTCACAATAGTTAATAACTTCACTCTTTAATTTTGAATACACTTTTACTACTGTCATCTATGAGGGTTATTAGCAACTAAAACTTCAAAATTAAATGTAATGAATGAAACAAAACACAGATATGTCTAGAGAGAGCTCTACTTTAATCGAATAAAGTGGATTATGTGTTACTTGTTACCATATGGCAACAGTATGCATTAGAGGGTTAACGAAAGCGTTGGTTTTTCTACTCAGGTGACGGATCGTCACTTAATTGTGTTTCTAAATTATGACGCCCGTCACCAATAACTCTCGTGTAGCTCGAGGGCGACATAAATTCAGCTTTTTATTATTTTATTTATGCAAGCATTAAACTAAAACAATCAGTACGAATATGCTTTAATAGATAATTAATTACCCTTAGATACTTAACCCAAATTTGCTAAACCTAATTGAAGAGCCCTAACTAGCCGAAACTAATATGATAAAGAATATAACTTATACTAATGATGAAGTTAGGCAAATAAGCAAGATTAATGGTTATTAACGCAAGATGATTAACTAGTACTATTAACTGGAACTAATGTGCTTCTGGGTTTTTTTAGTACAGTAGTTTTTTCTTTCTCTTTATTTATCTAATATGAAATCAAAGATAATGGATTTATTGCGATGTGGTCGAAAATTTGAAAAGGAGATTGTGTGTTTTCTACGCGTTTTTGAGGCTGCTGATTCTAAAAAAGTGTTTTAGAACATTGGGTCCATCTGTCGGTCTGAAACGACTTTACAGCTCAAACTAAAAAAGCTACGTTCCTTAAATTTGGTACCCGAGTTTCTAGTGTCTTTTGATAGCTATAGTAAAGTTTTCCAGAAAATCGCGCATGCTGAAAAAGTAGCTTCCATAGTAATTTTTTGGTTTAAAAGCTATTAAAATTACTTTATAGGGCACATAATTATCTTTATATGTGATGATTTATGGAGTGGTAAATGAAAGTCTTGTAGTTTTGCGTATCCCTAGTTTAATGTTAAAAATGTAATTTAAAAACTAGTTATCAATGGCAATGTTATCAGCAATATGTATGAAATCATTGCAAGATATGCATAAACATTGCAAATTTTTAATAAAGTTATACACTATATTAGCAAATAAAATACTATTAATCTTAGAAAAAACTAAGCAAACACAACTGAATGCATTTCCATGTAACCTTCAATATTTAGCTTACTACCTATCATACATTATCAAAAGTCGGAAGTCATCAAAAGTTTTCGAATTGATTGCATCACTTAAATTCCGTCATAAAGACATTTAAAGTTACAGAATTAGTTACACCTCTAAAATTCCGTCCCTTCACAAGTCATTGTTATACTTTATTGATAATTTGCACAACTAAATCAAAAAATCATTTAAATGTTAAAACAAAACACAAAACCATATGTATAATACAGTGTTTAACTTATTTCCAATATTAATATTCTACAGCGAAATGACGCACAAAGTAGAAAAACAGGCATATTTAAAATTCTACATAAAGCAATAATGCGTAACTTGCATCCAATCATGCAAATTTTGAAGCCCGAAGTCTTTCAAAGTTTTAGAATCAATTACATAACTTGAAATTCGAACCCTCTCTACCCGTTGCTGTAACCATATTGGCAATTTGCACAACTGAATCAAAGAAATCGTTCGAATATTAGAACTAAATGAAACACAAAACCAAATATAATACAATGTTTATTTCAATTATAACCATGACTATTCTACACCTAAATGCAATTTAAACTACAAAGAACAGACATAAAACAATTTAAAATTCGACGTAAAGCCTAACCATAAATATATTGTAGCCCGAAGTCATTCAAAGTTTCCGAATTAAATAAACCAATCAAATTTGTACTAGTTAGTATAATTTTATCGATAATGTCCGCAACTAAATCAAAGAAATTGTTAAAATAGTAGAACAAAATAAACACAAGACACGGCAATGCAATGTTCAATTAATTTCTAGACAGAATATTCTACAGCTGAATGCCGTTTAAACTAGACGAACAGGTATAAAACTATTTAAAACTCGACGTAAAGCCCAATGTGTAACAAGCGTCGAATCATAAATATTCTGTAGCCGGAAGTCATTCAAAGTTTCCGAATTAATTACCCCACTCAAATGCCATCCTACACTTTCTCATACAAATCCATGTTTCGACTATCCGCATTGACAATTTACACCGAGTTGCCCTAGTTTAGGATTTGTGAAATCTGCTCAAAACTATCCGATTCCCATCAGCAGCGCAATGATTAAGCTTCCAAGTCAGTTCGATAATCTCCGCTGCAGAATTATCCGTAAGGGCGCCAATCTGCACAATCAATTGAGAGCTTTTGGATAGTACTGATGGATTCTGATAGGGAAAACTTGCAAATATTCTGCAATAAATTCGTATGTAATGACTGGGTATAGTTGAACATAGGTTAGTTTGAATTTAACTTAATGAATAAATGTTTTACGCCGTTCTTATATCATTTTCTTAGGCAATTTAAGTGCGTCGTTCAATTTAGAATTAAAGTAATGGCCGTTCAATAGATGTTAACATAGATAAAGTTTTTCTGTTTCATATGCATGTTTTTTAATAAACATGTAGTTCATTTTAAGCTTAGTTGAAGTAAAGCGTTTAATTAGTTAATACACTGAGTTTGAATTAACAGTGAGATAAAACTGTTTAAATTTTACTTTTAATTGTAACTCTTTATAAGCTTAGTTTTAGCTCCAATTTTTCAATTAGGGAAGCAAGCAAGTGACAATTTTTATGCTGATTTATGAGCATTATTTCAAAAAAATACTGAATTAAGCAATAAAATAGGCAATTTAAGGACATTGTCCCATTTAGACTTCAAATAAGGGTTATCAATGTACATCAAAATAGATATTATCAGAGTTTTGCTGTTCAAAAACTTATTTTTAAATGAATAATTAGTTCACTTTAGGCTTAGTTGAATAAGTTATTTCAAATAAATACTCAGAAAGAACTAAAAAATTAAATGAAAAATAATAAAAGCTTAAATATTCAAATATCAAAAATACTAAACTGAAATATTGGCCAAAATAGTTTAATATGAAATATTTTTCAAGCATACAGAAAATATCTCCATTCGATCATATTATAAAATACCAAGAAAAGTCAATAATACTCGACTTTCTTTTAAGAAAATAGGACCTTAAAAAACGCCAAAGGTATATAAAAAAAACTTCTAAATCGAGCCACCTAATTGGCTGAGATTGCTTTTAAGATGAATGATGCAGAAGTTTCTGTCTCAAAATTAATGAATTGTGAAATAAAATGCAGTGAAAAAAGGAATTTTCTAGTCTAATATACTAGCAACAGGATTTTTAAAATTTTCCAGAATTTTGTTTAATGAGCCGATTTGAAATAGGCCTTTATATATCTTTATTAAAGGCGACGTATAGATAAAATGTTTTTAAGAAGGATATTTATTGAAAGATATTGCTAAAGGAATTTTCATAAATAACTTGAAAAATATTCTCCTAAAAAAATAAGCCGCTATTCTCACCAAAAAACTTTAATATAAATTTAACAATAGACATAAAAGAAGTTACTAATCAAATTGTAATAAAAAGTTTTTTGGAATAGTTCCGTTTAGCTTTAAAAATATTGGTAGCTGAAAATCTAATTGTTCATTTTCTATTTTACCCCTTCAGTACAAGTGATGCCATTTGGCATCATAGTGTTTCTGATCATAATTAAAAATAATAATAGTGCTGGCATCGATTGGCATTAATAAAAAATATTTTCTAATAGAAAAAAAATTACTCTCCCTCTCTCTCTCTTTCTTTTGTTGTTGTACGTTGAGGATAATAGCGTTTTTTTCTACTAATGTATCACAAACAGAAAATCCCCTCTTTTCGTGCTGTAGCTAAGTTGCATGAACAGAGTGGTTGTTTTGATTTTTTTCGAATTTTATTAATAATAGAATATTTTCTTAAAAAAAACATCGTTTTATACATTTTTTATTAATGATTGTGTATGCAATTTGTGGGAATATTATTAGTCGATGAAATCGTAATGGTTTAAATCTTAATTTTAACATTGCCAAAGTCGGCCGAGTTCATTCCTTATCTGATCTTGTCAGGGACTTTCAGGGTAAATTGTACTAAAAGCAGATATTCATTTCTATAATGTGATATAGAAATGTAACTTTCTTTTTGTCGTTATCTTATTGTTTTAATGGTAGGGTAGGGTAGGGTACGTATATATTCCGGCATGTGTGCTTGATCAGATACCCGCCTAGAAACCATCGGAAAATAAGACAGACACAGAAAGAAATTTTATTGTCACAGAGAAAGGAAGTACACCCAGGGCGAAGGCGGAAATCGAACCCGCACCTGTTACAGCGTGCAAACTGCTATCATAGTGGTCTGCGATACAAACCACTCGGTTATCTGGGCCCCTATTGCTTTAATAAAGCTACTTGTTTCTTGACTTTATTTGTATCCAAAGGACACTGGCACTCTGTTGGGATATTAAGCCCAACACCACAATTTAAATTAAAAAAATTGAGAAAGATACATTTTATTGAACAAATTATACAAAATTAAATTTTAAAGGTTTATTAAAATAACTCACAACCATAAAAGATTCTTAAATTAAAAAAATATTATCTATACAGCAATTTGAATATTTAAATATAAGCAATAAATATACTCACTACAATTTTCCACTTACAAAAAATAAAGATGAAAACACAAAAACATATTCTCAACGGTTATTATACTCGCAACCTTTAACATTAACTTTTATTTTATATTTTGTTTATTTTTAATCTACAGCAACATCATCTTCTCCTTGAAATTACAAACTCTTTGAAGCATTAAAGGGATCGATAAAATGCCACGCAAACTCGTTTACTGTTGAGGGTCGCTAATTCAATAACCCCTTTTCTTAAGGCGCCTATTCAACGGGACTAAGTGAAAATAGAAATAAGAGGGCGTAAGAGGGGTCTGAAAAGAAGTGAAGAGAAACTCTACATCTCCAGTTGGAGGTAGGAATATAATGGAGAAATTTGGAGCAAAAAAACGTGAAGTCGTCTAGAAAATTGCCAAATTGCTGTGGTATACCCAAAGGAACTACAGGTTTAACCTCTTAAGACCCGAGCAAAATCTTAAACATGTATTCCTAGTCTAAACATATTTTTCATACAAATATATGCTAGAAAGTATGTTTTGAAGAAATTTTTTTAAAAAAATTATGTTTAATTGCTACTTAAGGGGTCACTTAGGGTTTCACTTAATTGTAGTTAACAGATTATTTTTAAAAAAAAATTCTAATGAAAAATGCCTTTAAAATTGCTAAGAAAAAAATTTGAAAGTTCTTTTTTATAATTGATATAATATTTTTAAGAACTCTAATATCGTATTGTCCCTTATTCAACTTCATTTTTTATCCAAATACATAATCAAAGTGTAATCTAATAATACCTGTAATCAAAGCTGGAAACTGATATTTGGATCATCTTTTATCGGACCTGGTCAGTTTTGGAACTAATTAACGTGTCAATTGTGCGTGGGGAGGTTGTAAAAAATGCCCCCAAATGGGGACGCCAGGTCGCAAGAGGCTAAAAGGATTGGTGGTAAATTGCACCGGAATCTTTGAACCTTCTAACAGCCACTACAATTTGGAGCGCTGATTTTCACTTTTTTGGTGTATAAAATTTACTTTTTTATCACAAAATTAGTTAATTTCTTCTCCAAATGGTGGTGGCAGCTAGAAAGCTCTATGATTCGGGTGCAATTTCCGCATAAAACTTTTAAACAGTGTACACCCTCAGTAAAATACGAACCATCTAGAGAACATAAAATAATGAAAATTATAAACAATACAGAAGTTAACACTTTGATAATTCAAAAACTACACATTTAAAAATTGTACTGCATCAAAAAAAATTCCTTCCATATGTAAGGTACTGTTAATTTGTGAAATGCGACTGATAAGAATAGAAGAATATACTTTGTGAAAATTCTATATTCACATTTGTTCATCCCTAACTCAATCTTGTAAAATACTAAAATCTGAAAAATAACCCTAAAACTAAAGTTGATAATATATTAAAATCCCAGTATTCCGTTACATTTTAAAACGAGGTAATTTTAAGGAAGTTTATTTGGTACTACATATATTTTATGCAACGTAACGCCAAATATTCGGTTAACGTTGGTTTGGACGTATCACAGAAAAAATCATGGCTTCACTTATCGTTCAGTTTTTGAATTGTGTTGCAAACCATTAGCTTCAGCACTTGATTCTTTCCTCGGTTGTCTTCCACTTATTTTGGATTGTGAGATTTGATGAAAAAATGGCAGCAATCAAAGTTGACGTGCTTTTTACAAACTAAAAATAAATCTGAAGAATTGAATGTGTGTTACGTGAAAGATTCATTAAGTTACGTGTGCTGGTTAATTTGTTTTTACTTTTTTTAATATATTTAAATTCTTCACTAAGCTGCAACACATTCCGTAATTTCAAGGTTATTTGTATACCTAAATAGGTAATTATAATTTTATACTTAGGCTATTATATATAATTAGTTGTTAATTTTATACAATGGGCAGTGAGTTTAGTACCGGCAACTAAATCGTTAATAACGATCTTTTTTTATTCGTGATATTTTAATCGCTATTATTTAAGTTTGTAACTAACTTTTGTTATTTACTAGTACATAATCTAAAGAATTCCGAAAAAATCAGAATCAACTAAAAAAAAAATCTTAGATAAACCGAATACAGCTTATCTAAAGAAAGCCAACAAAATCCGGTCAAACCAAACAAATGTCATTCAGAATTGCAATTCAAAGCCTCTCTCTTAGGGACATTACGAAGAGACTATTTGATTTCAAGTCGGTATTTCGCCCGGATAACATAAAAATCAAGGATTTCACCCATAAAGTCCTACTAACATTTCCGGGCCCCCATGTCGCAATAAAATCACATTTCCGGGTTGGGAGAAAAATGTTTGGTTGCAGTTTGTTCATTGTGTGTGTTGTTCATCGATGTATTTGTATTACTGGAAGTATCTCTCCCAGTGCTAACGGATCTCAAAATGTGCGTCTTGTCTGGATCCAGAAAAATGTCGGCGTACATGCGCGGTAGCGAAATGTACTCTACTTCATTGGTGGCGACAAGTGATGAAAAGAGTAAACATAATATTAAGAATGCTATATTAAATACACTCGGTTAATACGTCGGGTAATACACTTTGTAATATTTTGTTTTCATTGAAAACAATATTGCATTTAACCCTAGAAGTACATTTATCTACAACAATTCAACAACAATTCCAACAACCTTCAATATTTCCAAAAAATAAAAAGGAAATTTAGTTAATTGCTGTTTAAGTCGAATTTGTTTAAAGGATAAATTTTGTGCTGTAGGGATTCGGTTATCTTATATTTACATATAATTTAGCACTTGGATCAGATTTATGGTTGAACCATTAGATGGGTTTTTTTAGTTTTTACTGGCTCCAAAAAAACTTATTAAGTAATACTATATTTAGTAAATTCGCAAGACCTTAACCTGAAAAAAAATATTTTTATGCGTGAATCTGTAATAATAACTATTTACAAAATCGTTTACCGAATATACGCCCTTGTCACAACTTATTTTTAACTATTTTAAAGCAGTAACTATTTTTTTTTTGTCTTTAACAATTTTGAGTCAAATAGGGATTAAGTTAGATGATAATAGAAAGAAATCAAAAATGAAACCAAAATGAAGTACAATAAATTCAACAGCAAAAAACATCTCACAGCCTAAGGTTCTTATATCGCATTACTTCAGATACGTTCATAGTTTGAAAATATTTCCTTGGGTGTAAAAAAAAAACAGCATTTTGTAGCTGTTTTTTCGTAGCCTAAGAAAAACAGATAAAATCCTTAAAACGAAAAAGAAAGTCTTGTGATATCTGATCAGCCAGTGTTGAGAAAAAAGGATCAAGTTTCTGTCATCTGAAGACAAAAGGATTTTGTTGTTTTCATTTTGAACGACAGACAACGTGAATCTTTTAGTATTTTTATTTGTGTACGATGATAAGAAAACTTAGATATTTGAATTTTTTTACATACAATAATGCAATTGAGGTGTCATATTTATATCTTTTTTAGTTTTGAATTGAGTGATGTTTTGAAACTAAAAAATATATTCGATGAAAAAATAAAAACATTATTTCACAGCGTTCAAAAATATTTTAATTCGTTATAGAAAAAATGCATTTTAATAATAAAACTGGGGGTGTCTTATATCAGCATAATTATTTTCTCCATAAAAATATTCATTAACTAGATTCAATTTAATAAAAACGTGCTGTATAATTTTTTTTAATATCAGATTAGTCATAATTTTAAAAATGTATTTTAAGGAAGATGAAATATATAGGATTAAAAATCTTAAACAAGGATTATGTATTAACATAAAAAATTGGGCTTAAATATTTTGAAATTACTGATTATAATTTTAACTTGTTACTTCAAATACACTGATATCCCTTTACTAATATGCATAACCTTTTTTACTAAAGTTAAGTTTTCTTTGAGTTTTTAAATGATAAATCTTTTCCAAAAATATTATTTAAGATTTAAGGTACTTAAATAAGTAAAACTACCTTAATTCCTTTGATGTAATTTCCATAAAATTCTGATTTTACTTTAAAATAATCCGTAATTTAATCTTTTTTAATAAAATAAAACAGGATTACTTTGATAAGATTTTGTTTTGTGTTTAAGAAATCTAGATAATCTTCCTGGAAAAATCCGAATTCAAGCTTTTTTTTGGTAATAATTTAAACAAGGTTTAGTTTTTAAAGAAATATTTTTATTAAAAAAACTGAAGCGGTTATGAACTAATTAATAGCCGAATCACAACAATAGAAATGGTGAAATGAAAATTCTCCTTTTGAAAAAGTTATTTTTAAAGCTTATTTAATTTGAGAGGAATTAATCAAAAAAAAATGAAAAATTAGTTATTGAAAAGTATAAATACTTTTTACAGAACAGTTTGCAAAAAATTAACAGCACTTTTTTCTTTTGTTAATTTTAAAGAGTTTTAAATTTAGATGTTATAATCTTCTTGTATATATTTTGTAGCAGCAAATTATTTAGTTTTTTAATCACATAAAAATGTGTGAAAGAGCAACTAATAATTAATTCTAAATATTTAACGCCATTTGTTTTGTATCTGTCTTACTCCTTGATAAAAAAATTCGTTTGTAATAGTTAGCAATATACATATTCGAACTTCAAATATCTATTGATAATTGTAAAGGGTGTTTCAAAATTTGCTGGTCGTTTTTAATGGAACTTCCCCTTCAAATTATCATTCGGTTATGTAACACGCTGCATAACTTGTGCTTTTTATGAACTTAAATTCGAAAACCTTAAAAATCGCTTTCATAAGGTATTAATCTTATTTTTATTTTCATGGCGATTTACATCAAAACTATTGTTCAATAAAAATGCATTCTTATTCACTCACATTTACTTATTTTAAGTTTTTTTATACATATCATTTATAAAGGAAAAATAAATTTCGTTTTTCTTAAAGAGTATCTTAAGTAATTTTAATGATGTCGATTTAGTTTTAAATGTTGTGTAGAAAGGCAAACATTTTAGAAATTGATAAAATACACATTGATAAAATATAAAACACTAAAGCCAATACATACATTCTAAAAATTGAATAATTTAAGATTAATTGCAAAAAATATATATTCTAAGACTCTATCGCACAATTTGATTATACAATACAGATATTTACAACAACTTACAAACACTACCCGATGAAATATACCAAATTCTTCAAAAATTTCAATTACACTGCTCAAAACAATTAGGGGAGCACTTTTTAATTCCAACTTTAACTTCACTCCCAATTTTTTAATTTTTATCCTATAAATCTGAAATTTGTTAAATAGGTTCACTGTGCATTCGAAATGAAATAGTAAAAAACAGGAGAAAAAATCTTAAGTTTTTAATACTAAAATTTAAGGGGGGAAATGGAATAATAACTTTTTAATAAATTATAACAATATTTTTTTCAAAACTTTTTTTGTTAAAAATAGTTGAAATATATTTTTAGACATCTAAAAAATGCAAGCATTAAAAATTTAGGGTCAATTTATTTTCTAAAACTGTTTTAAAGTGAAATTTATTTTACCATATCTTCATATTTTCATAAATATTAACAAAATATATTAAATTCTTCAAAATACGTTATTCTTCCATATAATGATGTATCTAATGATACATAAGTTGCGAATTTAACTTAGTCAGAAAAAAATCACAAGCTGATGATTCCCAATGGAATCATTGGGAGCGAAAGGGTTTAAAACATGTGCTCCCCTAATTGTTTTGAGCAGTGTACAAGAGAGTGCATTTAATATTTCTGAAAAATTCTAATTTTCAGCTCTTCAAAAATCATTAGTTTCGAACTTGGTACCTCAAGTTCAGTTAAGAGAGCAAATAACGAAGAGTACTTTTCAATGATTTTGACACCTTCCTTGAGTTTTCCATAACAAGATGCGACATTGCACCTCCCCTTTCTCCCTGTGTTGGGATGACAATGATGTTACTCAGTGTAAGAAAAATTACGATGTAATTTACCATAATAGTGCGATTGTAAAAGTGCTGTAATCACCCTATACTATTAATTTACATGTGATATAAAATTTATTGTTGTGGGGTACCAGCGAAAACTTTTGCTTTGTATGGTATGGTACATATATATTCCAGGTTGCGTGCTTGTTCAGAGAACCGCTTATAGGCTTTGTCAGGTGGGACAGACACAGAAAGAATTTTTACAGTCACAAAGAAAGGAATAACACATAGACAAATAACAACATTTATTGACGTTCAGAAACATGCATGCCTGGCCGGGATTCGAACCCGACCCCAGCAGCTCCAAAGGCCAGCTTTCTAACGATTGCGCCACCGGGGCGTAAAGGTTTGCTTCACCTTCAGTGATTGGATGTACCCATCTTCGCAAATTAAATTTAATTGGAATAAGATGTCCAAGTGACTATTGTGAAAAGATATATTTGGTTTAAAAAACAAGCATTACAACACTGTGATATAAAAATAATCGCCATAAAGCCTGAATTTCACAAAAAAATTTACAGGGTTCAGCAGTTTTTAAATAACGCAAGATCAACACTTGGGCTATCAGTGAACGAATTTAACTAGAATAACTAAAATTAAAAATGAAATATATCTCTGTTTTTAATTTAAAAAAAATTATTAAATAATGTTGAAGCATAATATTAGTTTAAAATGGCGTTACATCCTTCTGCATGCCTATAAATATACAACTTCCTTCCACCTCTATTAATTCAAAGTCGCACCCTTCAAATTTCGGATCTTCATTTTCTCTAAATCCTTTTCCACGTTGCCGTTTATTCTGCCTGTCCTCTTGTTACTGAATAATTTACACATTATGATCTTGTTAATGATATTATTATCATCTCATCTCTGCAATATACGTGGCCAAGTCATCATGTCCTTTGTGCGTTAAAGTATCTTATACAATGTCTTTGTTCTTTATTTGATGAATAAGTTCTTTGTTAGTTATTCTGATCCTTATAGCGATATCTAGATTTAGCGATATCTAGATTTTCCCTATTATGTTTCGTTCAAACACTCTAATGTGCTCCAACATTGTACATTTATGAAACTTTGCTTCAATTCTTGCAAAATACCTATAATTTACAAACCCTCTAAAAACAAAATAAAATATCATATTTTGAATAATTTTAGAGAACTGTTTCTAATGTAGGAATTTTAGTAATGAAAATAATTTTCAGGAATTTAAAAGTGCATATTTAAAAGTGCAACCCTTTAGAGCCAAAGTTACCTCTTTTGACGGAATCACTAAACAACTAAACATCGCCCAAATACAGCAAACTCAAACCACGCATGGTTATGACAAGATGGCTCAAATAGCTCTTTGACGACAATTCGATTCGAAAGCTTTCGAAATTAATGGGCTCTCGGTCGTTTTTATCTCTTTTAGCAAAATTTCATTGTTAGGTGGCGGCCACGGCATTTTTCGGCCCATTAAGCGTCCATTACGAAGGCAGCGAGCAAAAAGAACTCGAAGATCTGTTTCATTGTGATAAGCAACTGGATGAGAGTTTGCAAGATGGCGGAAGTTTAGATCGAAGTAAATGTGTGCTTGTAGAAGAGGGATGGCTGGTTGGTATTTGGTACCAGTTTTTGGGAATGATGAAAAATTGCTTGATCTCTTGAATGAAGTGAGTTTTCAAGAGAGTGTTGATTCTTGAATAAAATGAGTTTGTTCTCTTGAATGAATGTGTTCAGTTTGGTCCCCTTTCCTCAGAAAAGATTAAGATTTGCTTGAAAAAGTTCAGCATATGGCTACAAAACTGATTAAGGGTTTATCGGGTATCGATTATGATTCAGATCTCTAAACATATATTAACTTTGAAAAAAGGAGGACAGGGGGTGATTTAATTCAGTAATTCAAGTTCATTAAACAGGGAGACATGAAGGGCTTAGGTTTTAAATTAAATAGCCGGACCACATTATATGGTCAGAAATTAAATAAATCATGCTTTAGAAGGGAGGTAAAAAACATTATTTTTACAATAAAGTCGTCAATGAGTCTAATGCTTTACCAGAATACGTTGTGTATTCGAATAGAGTGGAGGATTTTAAGAAGAATCTCTATAGCTATTGGAAACTGGTAATGAATTAGATATTTTTTTAGACCAACCTTGCTGGGCTTCTGGCCTATTGCTTGTCTATAATTTTTGTATTCGTATTTTATTTGAAAAATTTGAACTTTTTTGTTATGTTCTGTGATATGAGTATTTTGATGACTCTAGCCAATTCATCAGACTTAACCCTTTCACTCCTAAAAATTTACTATACTACAGAAACATCTGATATTCACAAAATAAGCTTATTTTATGTCAAAAATAAGAGTAACATAAGAAGAAAAATTCATTTTAATTTTTTATATGTTTTTTGAAATAATGCTAAATTTTTTAACTGTGGAAAACAACAAAATAAAAATATATATAAATTACCTAAAAGCACTTTGAGTTATATAATTTAAGGTATCTGACCATATTATTAAAAAAATAGTAATTATTTTAACCGAAATAGTTTAAATTGAGTTTTAAATATGTGGAACTGAAGTGAACTTTTCAAAATCAGGTGAAACGCTTGTTAGCTATTTTCTAAATAAAAAAATAGCAGTTCTGACATCCATTGATATTAATGTAAAATATTGTCTAATAGAACAAAGTGTGAAGAATCGAATGATGTGTGTTTGGATGTCATAAAGGGACATAAACATTTGGAAAAAAATATTGAAAGTGATGATTCCAAATGGCATCACTGGGATTGCAAAGGTTAAAGAATTCAGGAAAATAAACGGGTATTCTAAGGTAAATTTAATTTTCTAATTAAATTTTAAAACTGCATGTATCAGAAAAACTTTAAAAATACATGAGTTTTTAGATTTTAAAAAGTCATATTGTTGCGAAACCGATAGGGTTAAGGAGAAAAAAGTCATAAAAATCATCTACTATTAGTTTAAAAAAAAACTTTCGAAACTTCATTATCACTTTACTGTTGCTGTTGTTCTTAGATTCATTGTTTAGCCATTTTTTTAACGTGAGTATCTCTCTAACTATAGCTAAACAAAAAATATTCAGTGCTATATGTCTATATTCATGTTCAATGAATAAAATTAATTCATAATTGGGATTTCAAAAAATGGACCTGTTTTTTTAATTTGTTTATTTAGTGTCAAGTATGAATTAGGAAATTATTTCTGTGCTGTTTAAGAGTTTGAATGCACATACTTACAACCGGAGACGTCCCGGCTGGCCGAGGGGTTTTGACCATTACGCTAGCAGTCTGCGCGCTGTAACGGATGCTGGTTAGATTCTCGCCTTCACCCTGGGTGTTAATTCCTTTCTCTGTGACTGTAGAAAAATTCTTTCTGTGTCTCTCTTATTTGGGGAAGACTTTATAAGCGGGTTCCTGATCAAGCACACAAGCCGGAATATACACATACCTACCCTAATCCTACCCTTACTAACACCCTCAAAATTTTTGACCTTGATCATTTGAACAACCATGTAATTGAACATAGTGATGCAAACAAGTAACTATGCAAACAGAAGGGGGGGAAACACAACCACAAAACAACTGTTCCATACAACAGACACAAAATTGTGCATCACATCTAATGGCAGCTTTCGTTATTCCAATGTTGCTCTTACGTTCAACAGTTATAACACTACCAACTCAACAGATGCAACAGTAATAGGTTGCATAAAGAGGCTCATTACCAAATATGAATTCTTTTATGGGTTGTCAGTTTATGTTGTTAGAGCAGTAATTAGGGTTGCTTTTATATCCTTCTGTTGTTGCTGACGCTACTTACAATACTTCAAAATAAATGGCGTAGGAAAGTAATTCGAATTTTTATTCGAAAACTAATGGGATTCGTTACGTCTCATTAGTTGATAGATAGGAATATTTTCGATTCGAAACGAAAATGAAATATGAGAGAAATTGTTTTGGAAAGGAATTAATTATAACTAAGTTGCAGTAGCAAATGGGACAACAAAGCTACATTAGGGTCATTTAGAAAATAATTTAAAAAAGCTATTTTCTAAATTTATAATTATGGAGATCGGGTCTTATGGAGAATCTTATTCTCGAAAGAGAAATGTCATAATAAATAAAAAGTTTAGGAGAAAAACATAGTACAAATTATATTAATTATTATTTTATTAATTTAATTTTTTTCTGCTAAAAATAAACTGTACTCTGAAAATAGAAATTCAATGCACTTTTTATTTGTGAAAGTTCAACGTAACTTTTTTTTTTAACTTTCTTTAGCTTTTTTCCAATTTCATACAATAAGTAATACAATATACTCAATCTACTTCAGTTTATTTATTTACAAACTTTGATCTTTGAAAATTAGAAAAAAAAACATATTTTAAAAATCCTTATATGTGATAGTAATTTCTAAAAAGGCTATATTATATGACATTTTCAAAAACGTCCAAAGAGATATTATATTTGAATTAACTATTACATAGTTAAAATAAAACAACATAAAAAAGTAAAATAACAATTCAATGTTGTTTCTATATCTTCAATAAAAGTATTTCAACTTTCCAGAAATAAAGTGCCCAAAAGTAGGCCTATAGTTAGTCAGGTATACAGTTATTCATGCAGCAGCAGATATTTTTCGAAAGTATGTCTGGTTGTTCAGTCAGTTGATGACGTTTTATCTCATAGAACTGTAATTAGGATCGTCCTTGAGAAGGCCTCGTAACTGGGCGTTATGGTTTAAGGGGGAATGGGCGTGCAGGACCGGGGGTCTCCAAACTCAAGTGCCTCAATGTTAATCCAATGGGGAAAAAACTATTTTCTTTGCCACATTTCTCCGGCTGTATTGAATATTTTTACAAGCGGATTTTTTTATGTGATAAATGTAGCTGACTTACAGGTCTCTATCTTCCCACTTTTTGAAATTGCTTCGAATATTTTGTGTAAAATAATTTATTGAATATTAAAAAAATATTCGTACTAATTTCAAAAAGTGGGATTGTCGGGACCTGTAAGTCAGCTACATTTATCACATAAAAAATCCGCTTGTAAAAATATTCAATATAGCCGGAGAAATGTGGCAAAGAAAATAAATTTTTCCCCATTGGATTAAGATTGAGGCACTTGAGTTTGGAGACCCCCGGTCCTGCACGCCCATTCCCCCTTAAGGGTCATCTGGTCCATCAGGCGTTATAACGTTACCCTAGGAATAATCAGCTCCCGAGACGATAGTCAAGTGGACTTCTTTTTATGATTATGAATGTTATGCTAAACACTGTCTCCCCATTTACTTTCAATTGTCTTGAGTATCCACCGTCATTGCTCCTCACTCAGATTTCCAGCTGTGGTTTGCACTTACAAACAAACGCACAAATTTTCCATCAGCACAAATCATTTCATTTTTGGCGAGACTCGAAGTTTCCTACATTGGAAACATTAATTGCTTATTCCTCCAAGCATCAAATGAATATTCCAAAGCTATCTTGAAACTAAACCAAACGAAGTCCACGAATCGCTACTCTTTGGATAAGACACGGTGTAGTACGACTTTATTTTTAGACAACCAACAAAACTAAGCACAACTATGTCAAATACCTGTTCTAAATATTCAAAAGTTCTTACCAATGGTACAACATTAGTTGCTAGCCTACTTTTGGGCCACAATGTATAACGATTTTGAAAATGTAGAGTGTGAAAGAGTATAATTAATGTAAATCATTATTAGCGCGTGCAAGGTTCAACAGGTATTATCGGAGAATGAATTACGTGTTTCATTAAGAGGTGCACCAAATTCTTTTGGCGAATCTCCCAGAGGAAGATAAAAGATGCGCTGGAGTTAGGTTGATGAAAATTTGTTGTTTCTTCCTCGCAACACGGTTCTAATGAAATCAATCAATTACAACTAATTACAGTTGCTTTGGATATTCTGTTATGTTCAGTCATTAGGCGCATTAATATTAATGAAGAACATTCTGTATTACTCCCTCCTTTCTTATTTAACCATGGCTAAAAAGGAAAATGTTCCCTTCCAATCTTGTTCTTTTCCCCCCATTTTAAAGTATACAGAGTGTTTTCAACTGACAGTACTGAAACGTGATATGTTTTAGTTTTTAAGCATTTTTCTGGCACGCAATAATAACAACAAAATTTAAATTACAGTCATTTTTATTTTATAAGAAAAATTGACAGAAGTCATAAAATGCTGTTTACGTGTTTTTAGAAGTTTAATTGTAATGTAGACAAAGGAATTGAAGGCTTAACCAAAATTGAGGTGGAGGAGAAATTTGAAAGTGGATAACTCTCATAAATGCGTGGGGACTGAAATTTTTTTGGCATTCCTATTTCTAGCTTAAGCTTTATGTTCCTTTGGTAGAACTTTAGGTGCCTTCTTCGTTTGTACTGTACGAAAGGCCGCATTGGTAATGGTAAGGGATGTTGTAAATGACCTAGTCATTCTTAATGATATTTACTTGCATTATTTTGAAATTCGACATTAGATAGTTCTCTATAATCAACTTCCCGTTCTGGATACAATACATCGACGACACGTTTGATATTCTTGATTTCGCCGAGTTTATTATTGATAACACTTCAAACACTTTTCTTTTTCTTATGCATGAATCTTCTCATTAAGTATATTTTGACTGACGCTTATGAAAAGAAAACTAAATTTTAAAACTATAAAATAGCGCATAAAAAATCAATATTTCGTCTGTCAATGGTATGCAAATTAGCATCACCTTAAGTCTATAAAATAAATAGTTACTACAAAATAGCAACAATGATTAAATCAAAACATTTTACATCTACTGATAACTCGAAACCAAAAAAAATCCCAACCATTTGTTTACAAAACATTACTTAAAACTGTTTTCAAAGTCAGCACTTGACATCAAATAAGTGATTAATTTATCTCTTATAAACCACTGCTAACCCATCCACTTTTGCTGCACGTTAACAATTCACAGGAAATAAATAGAGTTATCACCAATATTTAACATCGAGCCATACACTCTTAAAACAAACACTCCCAATTTACCCCAGTCTGAGTGGATTTCACTCCTCCAGACTGGAAAATGCACTTCTCCTTTTGGAGTGGATCCTTTGTGTGTTAAACCTCCGACAGGATCACTCCAAACGAGTGATTTTAACACAGTCTGAGAAAATATGCATGCCCTTAGGGTGTCGAAAATGCACTTCTCCAACTGGAGTGGATTTCACTCTTTTGTTTTAAGAGTGTATCAATTGTTACAATAACTTAACATTTTATACAAAATAAATAGAGCGGTCCCCATTATTTTACTAACAAACCAACACTAAACCCATCAAAACTTTTGGCTGCAAGTTAACACTTCTCACCAAATAAAGAAATTTCCCGATCTTTTACCAACTAACCACGCTAAAGCCATCAAATCTGAATAAAATATATCAGTTCCAAAACCCTCTTTCACCAACTAAATTTATCACAATTGAATACTACCAAAGAATTTTCCGTTCAACGAAAAGAAGAAGAAATTGGGCTGAGAAAGAGCCCGAAACATGTCACTTAGGACACCCCCAAAAGAATGGAAATAGAAGCTGTAGGCGCTAAAAGCTGTAAATGTGCTTCGTAACGATTTCTACATCCATCGCTTTTAAGTCGAGAACTGGGAACGTTTTGTTTGGTGTTGGTTTGAAAATAACCTAACCTGGGGTTTTAGTAAAAAGTGTAACAAATACATTTTAATGTAGATGTAGATACATAATGTAGATGCATTTTAATGTAGCAGTAGTAATTTGAGATGTGGCCCAGATGGCCGAGTGGTTTGCTAGCAGGTTACGTTAGCAGTCTACGCGCTTTAACGAGCGTAGGTTCGATTATCGCCTTCACCCCGGGTGTAAATTATTTCTCTGTGACTGTAAAAATTATTTTTATGTCTCTCCTGCTTGACGAAGGCTTATATAAACGGATTTCTGATCAAGCACATAAGCTGGAATACAATTGTACCCTAACCTGTACCCCTGGAATTTTAGACAAAACACTATAATGTCACGAGTGTCTGTCCTAAAATAATGTAAACCCGGGTTTGTATACTTGTAGGTTAGCTGGTCTCGAATTGACCTCGCCTGCTCTTGCAGAACTTAACATTAAAACATAACAAGTTGAATGTGAAATGAAAAATATTGGTCGGAAAATATGTAACATTTTACAAAATTAGTGCAAAATAAACAGTAGCAATGATCCAGTATAACAAATAAGATATTAATAAGTTCTATAGTTAATCGTTTAGTGTCTTTTTCGCCAGAACTCAGAGAATAGAATATTCCCGCATCGGTGTCACACCTGAATAGGCACCTAACGCAACCGTTAAGGGGGAAATTGTACGCAGCTATGGGACTTTGAAGGATATTTAACGTGCACTCCCTTACACGGGGTATTATTCGTCGGACATTTTTGGCAGCACGGGCCGTTTAAAGGTCGGCAGTTATTTTGGCGATGCCCGGACCCGAGCCTGGGACCTTTCGCATGATAGGCAAGTGCCTAACCACCTGGGCTCCCCACCCTCTCTTAAATTAGAATGAACTTTGGAAAGAAGCGGGAGCGTGGTTTGTGGTATAAAAAGCAATATGCCTGACTTTAGGCTGGTGCCGCTGTAGGCGCGTTCGTTCTAGTTTAGACGGATGATCTTCCCAATGGTGTCTTGTGTGGTGTTAGACACCATTTGCCGCTCAAGTAACGTCACTGTAGGCGTTGCCGTTGCACTCGTAGATTAGTCTAAAGCACAGTTTCTGTCGTGCCTACAATGTAAAAACACGTCGATTCAGCCTGGGCTGGAACTTTAAACCTTCCGGTGACCTGATGGACTGAGGAATGAAGCCCTACGTCACCATGAACTTAATGTCAGTTATGTGCCAGTAAAAGTAAATCATTGTTTTTAAGCAGAAAATGCTTTCAAATAAGAATCCATACGACTTCAAACAAAATAGAGGGCTAAATGATTTTTAAAAAACATCCGTTACATCAATTTCCACCCAAAGACCGTTTTCTCTGTTCGGCCGTAAAATTCGGTTTCTGATACAGAAGAAGTGACCGAGAATTTGGGTTTTTCGGTTTCTCACCCTAATGGCGTTCTTATGTATGGAAGATGGTGGGTGAAAAATGGTTCTTTCGACTTCGGTGTGGAAAATTGTTCGATGTAAGTTGCTTGCCGTAAGAAAAAAAGTTACAAAAGAAAAGTTTCAGTATGTTAGCAGATTGACGAAGTGATGCTTGTTGGATCTATTTCGAAGTTTGAATTTGTAAGTTGCTACAGATACAATGGAAACGTTTTTGGTTCAAACTTACGATGCAAAGTTATTTACTTCAAATATATTTAAAAATAATCATATAAATACATATGCTTCCACAAGTATGGGAGAATTATAGCTCAGAAAGAACACCGTAAAATCCATGAACTGATAAAGGCATAATTTTTTAAGTTATTGGTTTGCCAAAACAAGACAAAATCATTTTTTAGTAGCTTGAATTGCATCTATTTAAAAAATAACAGCATTTTCTACAATCGGTTCACTAATTTTAAAAAAGAATATACACCATATTGTTACCCATTAAAAGTATAGGTGTAAAATATATATTTATCATTGTTTATAGTAGATTTTTAGGTAATGTACTGTTCAATATTTTTTATAAATAAAAAAATGTCAGCTCTTTATAACTACTGAGCTCATTAAAATTACGTTAAAGTTACGTTAATCACAGCAAAAAACACTCGATAAAAGAAACCTTGTTTTTTAAAATGAGATTGCCTGGCATTTAAATGAAGAGAAATAAAAAAAAAACCACGTTCAATAAAAGTTACTTACGTTGTATCTAACACCAAAAAACAAATAAGTATTTGATTATTCTTCTGTTTAACAGATTTAAAGCACAATCATTTCTGTGTATGTATCTTGACTATTAAGTATTCTGAAAATATCGTTGACTCCGTTTGCATGTCTTGGTTTCATTAATAGCTGAGTAGGGACTTGGGGTCGGGGCACGGGTGGGAGAGTGGTTTGGACTATTACGCCAGCAGTCTGCGCACTGTACCAGGTGTGGGTTCGATTCCCGCCTTCGCCCTGTTTGTATTTTCCTTTAATTGTGGCAGTAAAAAAATCTTTCTGTGTCTATCTTCATTGACGAAGGCTTATATAAGCGGATATCTGATCAAGCACACAATCCTGAATATAAATGTACCTACCCTACACCGACTTGGGGTTGCTCTAAAAATAATTATTTAATATTGTCGCGTTGAAATTATAATAATCACGAGATACAGAGTAGGCTACAGCTTGAGCTTTAATGAACCAGGAATACAAGTTTACATGGTTTATATACAAGTGTGACATTCTTCTGGAATGTTCTAGAAACAATAGATAAATTAGCATAATGATAAGGAACGTAACTACTGACAAATCGAGAACTTCCGACATTAAATGAAATAATAAAGTTCTACACCTTGGCCGGGCCCGAACCCACGACCCCAAGATTAAGAGTCTCGTGCTCTACCGACTGAGCTATCGACGTCCGCAGTTGGCTTGTGGCATTGCTCCCCCCTACGAGGCAACAGCGTCCCGCTGTTTCATCGCCCTGGTCCGGGAACGAGTCATAGGCCCTCTTTGGAATTCCTTCCTGGGTTGTTCCACGATAACCCGTTCTTCTGCAGCTTCAGCCGCCCTGGTCCGGGAACGAGTCATAGGCCCTCTTTGGAATTCCTTCCTGGGTTGTTCCATGACAACCCGTTTTTCTGCAGCTTCAGCTTCAGCATCATCGCAAATTTCCTCTTGCTCGCCTGGGTCATGATACGGCTTCATTCTGAGGACATGAATGACGTCTCTTCTTTTTCGTCTTCTTGAGGCAGGGTCGAAATCTTCAACCTCGTACGTTACGTCGGACAATTTTCTTAGAACTTGGTAGGGGCCGAAATACCGCTTCAAGAGCTTTTCCGAAAGTCCAACTTTTCGAACGGGTGTGAACACCCAGACGAGCTGTCCTGGGTGGTACGATACTGGGCGGTGTTTAGCATCGTAGCGCAAGCAATCCCTCTCCTGAGTTTGTAATGTGCGCAAGCGGGCTAGTTGTCTTGCTTCTTCAGCTTTTGTGGTCAGATGCTGGACATAATCCCCACCATCTCCTTCGTTGTTCTCGGGGCTATAGGGAAACAACGTATCCATGGTGGTTTCAGCCTCGCGGCCATGCAGTAGAAAATATGGCGTGAAGCCTGTCGTCTCCTGTTTAGAGGTGTTGTAAGCAAACGTGACGAAGGGTAGAAAAGAGTCCCAATCTTTTTGCTCCACGTCAACATACATCGACATCATCTCCGTCAGTGTCTTGTTAAATCTCTCAGTTAGCCCGTTCGTTTGCGGATGATAAGATGTTGTCATTCTCTGTGTGGCACCAACTTGACGAACTATTTCTCTCACTAGACTTGATTGAAATACTTTACCTCGATCCGAGATGATGACCCTTGGGGCTCCGTGCTTCAGCAATAATTCTTCAACCAAGAATTTGGCTATTTCTGGGGCTACTGATGACGGTAATGCCTTTGTAACCGCATAGCGTGTTAAATAGTCAGTGCAAACTACAATCCATTTGTTTCCGTCATTGGATTTTGGAAATGGCCCAAGCAGATCAATTCCTATTCGATGAAACGGAGCGGCTGCAGGTGGAATGGAAATAAGCCTTCCTGCCGGTTTTTGGGGTACCGATTTCCTTCTTTGGCATTCACGGCAATGAGTAACATGGTGTCGGACACTGCGATACATGCCCGGCCAAAAGAACCTTTTTCTTATCCTGTCGTATGTCCTTGAACACCCCATGTGTCCGGAAACTGGCGCATCATGGAAGTGTTGAAGCACGTCTAGTCTGAGGTGTTTAGGTATCACAGGGAGCCACATTTTCCCCAACGGGTCATAGTTTTTCTTGCAAGGCACCCCATTGACTATGCCAAATCCTCTCCCTGTCTGTTCGTTTTCCACGGACTCGATGATTTTCAACAGTTTCGGTTCTTTTCTCTGTTCCTCGGCGATACTCCTGAAAGTCGTTAAAGCATTCAGATCTTTAACTAATGAGTCGTCTTCTGGGACTGGGTATCTTGACAAACAGTCGGCATCTTGATGTTTGCGACCACTTTTGTATCTTATCGTGACGTCATATTCTTGGATTTTTAATGCCCATCTTGCGAGGCGTCCCGACGGATCTTTTAGATTCATTAGCCAGCAGAGAGCGTGGTGATCAGTAACCACGGTGAATGGTGTCTGGAAGAGATACGGGCGAAACTTGTTGATAGCCCATACCACGGCGAGGCATTCCCTTTCGGTGGTTGAGTAATTTCTCTCTGCCTTTGACATTGTTCTAGACGCGTAAGCGATCACTTTTTCTTTTCCGTCTTGGATCTGGACCAGAACAGCACCAAGCCCGTACCCACTAGCATCTGTATGTAGTTCCGTTTTGGCATTTTCGTCATACAGACCTAATACTGGGTCGCTTGTAAGTGCAGTTTTTAACTCTTGAAAAGAATCCTGATGTTCCTGATGCCATGCGAATGAAACGTCCTTTTGTAACAACTCTTGCAGGGGCTGGGCTTTGTGACAGAAATTGGGTATAAAACGGCGATAGTAGGAGCAAAGTCCCAAGAAACTTCTAACGTCATGTACTCTCTTGGGAGTTGGGAATCTTCGTACCGCTTCTGTCTTATCGGGATCTGGACGAACTCCTTCGTGCGATACAACATGACCAAGGACTTTGATTTCTTTTGCTCCAAATAAACACTTCTTCGGGTTAAGAACAAGACCAGCATTCTGTATACACATCATGACCAAGCTGAGTCGTTGAATGTGATCAGCAAACGTCTCGGAAAACACAATGACGTCATCTAGATAACAAAGACACATTGTCCATTTCAGGTGCCTCAGTAAGTTGTCCATCATTCTCTCGAACGTGGCAGGAGCATTGCAAAGGCCGAAAGGCATTACCTTAAATTCGTACAACCCCTCGGGGGTAATAAAAGCAGTTTTCTCACGGTCAGCTTCATCCACCTCGACCTGCCAGTAGCCAGATTGTAAATCCATTGTCGAGAAATACTTGGCCCCTTTTAAACAATCCAGAGTGTCATCAATGCGGGGCAAAGGTTACACGTCCTTCTTGGTTACTTGGTTAAGACGTCTGTAATCAACACAGAATCTCCAGCTGCCGTCCTTTTTCTTAACGAGCACGACAGGTGAAGACCACGGACTAACGGACGGTCTAATGATGTCCTTTTTCAACATTTTAGATACTTCATCTTGGATTATGCGTCGTTCGGATGCAGAAACCCTATATGCCCTTTGGCTGATTGGTCTGTTCTCCTCCGTTTGAATGCGATGTTTCACTCCTAAATTCGCCGGGCTCTTCTGTTTACCAAGACCAAATGCTTCTGGGAACTTCTTGATAGTGTCCAGGAGTTCACTTCTTTGTTCAGGTGTCAAAGCGGGTGACACGTTGATTTGGCTATCAATCTCCGTTGTTTTACAGTTGGCGCTCCCTGCAGTTTCACTGACGATGGTTTCCAAAATTACATTTAAATGTGTTTCGTCGACAGGTTCAGTTTTTCCTAGAGACATTCCCCGGGGAATAATGATAGGATCTTTCCTGCTGTTAGTGATCCACGCTTCTCCTCTTCCGCCGTGGAGCGTTATGAGTGACGAAGCCAGAAATATATCTTTTTCCATTTTCAGAAATCTGTTCCCCTCTAAAATGACTTCAATCTGGTTACAGTCGGAATGTGCTACGACGTGAACTCTTGCAATCGATCTACTAGGTATCACGCTGTCTTGAAGGGCGCACACTTTCCAACCCCCTCTGGTTTTCGACTCTTCTTCCTCTTGAAAAAATTCATCGTCCACCTTCAGCTCCATACGTCCACAGTCTATGACGGCCTGCGTGGCTTCTAAATAGTCCCATCCTAAGATGACATCATGGCTGCAATTACGAAGGACAATAAATTCAACTGGATGTGCACGACCATTAATTTCCACTCTAGCGACACATCTTCCACAGGGCTGTACATACTTTCCATCGGCAACTTTAAGAGTAGTGTTACTCGTGTCCGGAAACATCAGTTTATTCAGTTTACGGCGGTAACGTTCAGATAATACAGAATAGGATGCCCCTGAGTCCACCAAAGCCTTCACCGGTTGGCCGTCTATTCTTAAGTCTATATGATTTCCTGCCATTTTCGCGACGCTCGGCATAGGAGGATTTACCTCACCGGCGACCTTACCCCCATGAAAGGCCACGCCTAGTAGTTTTCCTCGGGTTGGCGGCGGGGAGATCGGCTTGAGCTTCGGTATGGCGACGGTGATCTGAATCGGCGGCGTGTTGGCGATCGACCCCTTCTGTCTTCATTCGGCGACTGTGAGCGATACGTGGTTTTGGCCGACGTCTGGTTTTCATCTACTTCAAAGTAGGACGGCGAACTGCGGTTGTAGCGGCTGTAATCACGATCGGAATTACGAAGGGTTCTATTGTTCCGGTACGACTCGAAAACCTGCTTTCGTTCTCGGCAATACCGTGTTACGTGTCCGGGCCGTCCACAATGGAAGCATACAGGTCGGTTGTCTTTGGTGCGCCACACGTCCGTCTTCCTAGGGGTGCCGACCGTTACTGGGCCCGTTCTTCTTGTGACTGTTGAGTATGCAGGTCTTCGTGTTGGGCTGAACGCATTTGGCATGGGTTGCTTAGCGATGGGCGCAATCGACCGCTCGACTTCTTCTCGCACTAGGCTTTCTATACTGGCGACTGCTGTCCCCGGTTGGTAAGAGGATGGGGCCACGTGTCTCTGAACTTCCTCCTGCACAATTTGACGAATAAGTGACACGAGATCAGTTTCATCTTCCATGGCCGCAATAGGGACGACGTTTGGCAGTCTTGAGAATTTCGGTGTGGACACTCTTTTCTGTTGCATCTTCTCTATCTTCTGGCACCAGGTGATAAAGTCATCAGCCGTGGCAATTTCTTTAGTGAGCAAAGCTTGATAGATATCTTCCGCGACACCTTTCATCAAATGGGACACCTTCTCCGCTTCTTCCATCTTGTTATTCACTTGCCCACACAGCGCTAACACATTTTGAATGTACGATTGCGTCGTTTCTCCGGCTCGTTGGGCTCGACTTCTAAGTTGTTCCTCAGCTTTTTTCGTGCACTGCTCGCCTGGGCTGAAGAAGTCGATTAGCTTGGTCTTGAACTGCTCCCAAGAATTGAGTGTGGCTTCATTGTTCTCGAACCATGTCTTGGCTGTCTCGTCCAAGAAGAAATATACATTCGCAAGAGACATCATTTCATCCCAGCAATTGAATTTTGCGATCCTCTCATATTCGTTCAGCCATTTTGTAGGATTCTCATTTTGCAGACCCTTGAAGATAGACGGACTCCGCATCGGTTGAAACAACGGGGATATCATAGGAGCCGGTACGGGCGGCAGGTCCTCGTGCTTCGCCATGTTTGCAGCAACTCGAGGTGGTGTATAGTAAAGTCCGTACTCCGGAGGCAATCCCTGTATGCGCCGGCTTTTTCTCAGAAGATCCACGGCGAAGAGTCAGGATTTCTACCCAGCGCTTCCACCAAACTGTCGCGTTGAAATTATAATAATCACGAGATACAGAGTAGGCTACAGCTTGAGCTTTAATGAACCAGGAATACAAGTTTACATGGTTTATATACAAGTGTGACATTCTTCTGGAATGTTCTAGAAACAATAGATAAATTAGCATAATGATAAGGAACGTAACTACTGACAAATCGAGAACTTCCGACATTAAATGAAATAATAAAGTTCTACACCTTGGCCGGGCCCGAACCCACGACCCCAAGATTAAGAGTCTCGTGCTCTACCGACTGAGCTATCGACGTCCGCAGTTGGCTTGTGGCAATATAATATACCAATCCCATAAGGATACAAAAAAAAATTCTCAAAATAAAAGAACTAATTTACGCATAGTCCTATAAAAATTTATCTATGAATTTAACCAAAATTCAATCAGTGAAAAACTATGTTTACAGTAAAATTATAAACAATGTATAACAATAAAAAATTCGATTTAGTTTTTTTTTTTAATTTCTATGGACATTCAAATATCTTAAAGTGTTGACTTTGTAGATTTCTACAGCTTTTATTTTATTTTATTTTTTTTGCAAAAAATAAAGCAAACTTTTACAAAACAAACGATTGCAAAAAAAAAAACACTTACTTAACAAAAGAGTAATTCTAACGTAGTGTTTAATTTCCTTTATGTAAATGAAAATTACCTAGTTTCTTATCGAAACTTATCTTAAAGACCGGGTAGAATATACATTTCAAAGTAGTTTCGACGAATCTCAAAAAAATCTAGTCAAATCATTTGCATAACCCAAGAGACACTCTGGAATAAAATTACTTAGTTCAAGCGTAAATTAATTAGCTTCTATTCAATTATTTTTAACGCTTATTTCGAAAATGCTCAACGTCTAGTTGCATTAGCATTTTCTGAATCTAATACTTATCAGACAACATGTAAAGCCTGGGTACAATGTATCAGCTAGAAATAACCGAATAAACTTCTATCGCAACTTGAGCGGTAAAGTGGAGTATATGGAAAAAAGCGATTTTTGGGGGGATTTTACTGAAGTTTTGTTTTTCATTGCATTTAACTATTAAAAAATTGCATTTATATATTTTAGCACATTAGTAGTTAAGAAATACAGTGGACAACTGCTTAACCAGTTTTAGAAAATCGAGGTAAGTCAATTAAGCGAAAATAACGGAGAAGGGAAATTAATTAAATTTTGAATGTGGATTTGATTGCATTTTTATGCTATTGATCTTATTTGACTTGCATATAACTAAACAAGCGAGGTATTGCGTAATTTAATCAAATGTGTTCAAGCATTACAAGTTGCATATCATAAAAAAAAAATCAGATTTTTTATTCTAGAAAATCAGAAACTTGCCTCATACTATAATCTTTTTTTTATCATCATCATATGTAGGGAGAGAGCTATAACGAAACAACACATTTTATTTTTTTTTATTTGATAATATAGCAAATTCGGTTGGTTAAAGGGCAATTCTACAATAATTTTTCAATTTTATGTCCCTTGGACATTGGGGGAATATTTCTTTTCAGTTTTTTCTTATTATACCAATAGACTGTTCCTTATATTATTGAACAATGGATTTTTAAAGCCAAGAAGCTCTAAAAAAATTTAGGTCACAAAACAGTGCAGAAAATTCCTTACAGTAGCATCCTATGTCCCCAATGGCATCATTTTTAGTTTAGTGCTCAGACTAGCACATTTTTGAGCTAAAAATCATTTTAAATTGAACTAAAACTATATCTTAACAAATTCATTCCATGAAGTTTTGGCTTTTAATATTTATAACGTGTATTTCTCTTCTCCTAACTTTGTCCCTGGGTTTTGGTACATTCACTGGCCTCTTTGCTGGTGGAGAGTGGTGAAGAGAGGCACTGGATGGAGCTGCAGGTATTCTTTATTGAAGTGATTCTGTATTTGAACTTATTCTTCTTTATTGTTTATGATTCTATATTGAAAAAACTCACAATTCAGTTGGTAGCAGCAATTGTTTGCTTTACTTTACCACTAAAACAAAAAACACATTTTTCATAAATACAATGTTAGTACATAGTTTATTCATTTTTAAAAAACTTACAAAGCTAAAGATAAGAAAAAAGAAATTAAATTTTCATAGTTTACTACCCACAATTCTGTTAAATGCATGTGCTCAACAGCAAAAAACTTTGATTTTTTAATTCTTTGCAAAAACATACTTCTACATAAACATTAGTGCATAACGAATATATGTGAAGAATTTTATTAGGAGAAAATACATAAAAAATTAAATATTTAAATAATTTTCACTCGAAATGTCATGTTCGTCCAATACGCCACTACACCCCACTCCGCTGTTAAATTATCATTACTTTTTTCATCCTTTTTTTATTAAAAATAATGTTACGCCGACGTTACACTTTACTTTCATCGCCAAGCAATTAATCGGTAGCAAGGCGAAACATTAATTAAAATTCGCCAAAAGGACCTTGCTAGGGCCGTATTGAGTGATTTAATTTCTGTATTCTGCAAAAGAGGGTTGCTGAGCGAAATGAGCGGAAAAGGAGCGGAGCCGGCACTTTTGCGGAAATTGCGCATTACACAAACAGCTGTTGGATACTTTTTTTTATATAAAAACTTTTTATAATTTTATTTTTAAGGGTGCCTTTTATTTAAGAATAAGGTTTCGAAAAATTCGCTGCGTTAGTTTTTATTGCTGTAAGTATAGAAAAAAAAATTGTGATGAATTTTGGGGAAACGGGAAAAATATTTTGAATACTTCACATAAAAAAATTCTTCGTAATTACGAAAATCACCACGATTCTGATTAAAATATTGTTCATTTTCTTATCTTAAAATTTACATTAAATTTATATTAAAGGAAACAATTATAAGCATGGTGTTTTAAAGTGACAGTTTGCTTCGGTCATTAAACATGTTTTGATTAAAATATTTCAATAATAAACATAAAAAAAGAAATATTATAATTTCGTAATAATTTAAAAGATAAAAGCAAACCTCTTCTAAAAACAATTGTCGAAACAATTGAAGACAAATTTCCTTTTTCTTTGGAATACTTAAATATAATAATTTTCATTTATTATACAGTTTTGAATATTTCGCTGTTAAAATGTCATTTTAGATACAATGGACCAATATAAAACTCATGACAAACGATTTCAAAACCTAACGTGTGCATTATTTTATCAAAATAAACCTCTCGAAAAAATATTACAAAACTACAACAAAAATTTATTTATATTCAAATAAAATAAATCTAAAGATAATACCTCCAAACACAAAGTTTACACAAAAAAGATACTAAATAAATGCAATATGACGTTGATATAAGTTAAATTCTTTCTTTGAAAGAAAATTTCATGCACTTTTGCCGTCACTTTCAAGACACTCGAATTATCAAAAAGATATTTGATGTCGCGAAAAATTCCATTTTTTTTTTTTTTACTCTACGTGCGAAAATAAGATTTTTTGTAACATTCTTTTGGAAGAGAAAGGGAAATTTTTATCCTTTTTATCCTAGAAAATAAATCATTGTCAGGATCGCATATCAAAATACTAGGAAAAGCAGACGATGCAAGTAAATCCTGTTCATGCATATAAAAGGTTTCTTTTTTGCTTTTAAATGAAGACAGGAGAGATAAATAGTTTAGTTTGCACAATTTGAGTTTTTTTATACATACTTTTATTTTACAAATAGTAACTCTACACTCCTTGCCAAGCTAAGTTGGGTAAATAGAAATATGCTATGGAAAAGATCATTCCGCGGATGTAAGGAGTTCCATAAATTATTTGTGAATCCATCCATAAAACATTAATTTCATTTATGGTCCAACAGATTTGAATATTATTTGAGAAAATTTGGCAATTTTATCAGAATGAAAAGTGTATTTCGGTTAAATTGTATTCATGTCATTTTGTATGTAAATATTACCTTTCAAAAGTTTCCAGCTAACGGACAAACCGCGTTTTTCCCTCTGCCTTTTCGCTCTTTGTTTTTACCCAAGTTAGGTTGGCAAGGACTGTAGTGACAGATTTCTTCAGACATATTTTATTAGTTTTTTATATTAAACTATTTTAATGGTAGAACTAATTAGCTTTAAAAACACATGTACTTGGTGATGCAAGGATGTGCCATTAATAACGATGGCTTGCATATTGTTGTAAATTTTTATTTTATGTCAATCAACCCCCCTTTTTTCTGGTGAGCCCTTCGTATGTATGATACAAGCAATATCCATATAAAATTACTCACTTTCAAATAGAAGCAAAAAATTTCATATCAACAAACAATCAAAGAACCTCTTTGTGAAATATATTTGATGTCATTTCAAACTCATTTACTGATTTATATGTATCAAAAAATCTTTTAAGTATTGTTTAAAAAAATTGTTAAAAATTTTAATTAAAAATTGTTGTGAATGCCCATAGGGATTTAATTCTTATAAAAATGGCTTCTTATGCTTCTTAAATGAGCATTAAATGTTCAGTTATTTTAATAATTAAAGTACTTAAAATTTGAATTTTTTCTCAGGTTTCCTATGTCTTCCAATTTCGATGTGATGATTTTTTTTGGCATATCACACTTGCCTGTAGTTTAGGCTATGAAACTGGGTGACGGATGGACAGATGGACTAAACGATAATTATACCGTCCACTTTTTACGTTATAAACGTAGTGTGGAAGCTAAAATGCACGTTAAATCTCTTGTAGTTTTAAGTCTTGACGATCGTGTTCATTAGATCGCCATTCTTCAAAATTACGAGAACTTTTGAAAATATCACCCATGTATCTTCAATGCTTCGTTATTTCAACCAAACCAATTAAAGTGGAAACAGAATAATTATGTCATAACGATACTTCCAACACATCAATATTAAATCACGAATAAAAATAATTTATTCGTCTACAAAGTATAAGAAGCTTATCATATATTCAACCAAGCATATGGATTTAAGAAAATAAAACTTAAAATAACTTCTGCATTATTCATAAATGAAGCGATGTTTTGGATATGCTGATCAAAATTTTAATTTTCAGAATATTTCTAATGAAATAAAAAGTAAATTTGTGATAATTAAAAATATTTTAATGGCTCAAAAATACCTGAGGCATCATTTAAGTCACTTAAAGTGACAAATTATTCTCTGATTACATAAAGTTTCTAATTAGGTATCGTCTGAAATTTAAATCTTCTACCAAATATGTCCAGCTGTAAAAGCTGAGGTAATTACATTAATTATTTTAATTACATAAAAAGTTTCTTTACAAATGCCATTAATGATGCCAATTTGGATCACTAAAAATCAAGTTAAAATAAACAGCGAATTCCATTACTTCCATACTGTTTTAATTCGAAGTAGCAAAGTGGAATTGAGACTTTAATTGAATTCATGCTTATTTATTTCTTTAAATATTTCTCTCTTTTTTTGCAATATCAAAATAACTTAAATGAACTTAATTATTTTTGGTTTCAGACAATTTTGAAGGAATGGCACAAAGAATTAAATTCAACTCAAATATATAAAAGCAAAACTTTTAAACTTTTTATAGCGGCAAAAAAATATTCTTGGAATGTTTTTGAGCAAATAAAAAAAGTTTCTAGATTAAATTAACTGTTTAAAAAGTAATTCGAGAAAATAACTTTTGATTAAATTTTTTTCAATATCCACATATTATTGTTTTTGCAAACTTTTACGATTTCGTAATTGGTATTTGGATTTAAAAAGTAAAATCACAAAACCCTTTTGAAATTGTTCTAATTTTTTTAGCAATGTAAAAGGGAAACTTTTACGAAAGTTAAGGGGAAAAGAATAAAATTCCTGAAAAAATAATTGTATTTACGACTTCACGCATTAACTTTTTCTTTTGTTCAAAATTTAATCAGAAAAGTAGGGTACTTGTAGAAATGTAGGGTATTTGTTCAACCCTTGAAATAAAGCCAGTTTCACTTTTATTTTTCCTGGTTGATGCTACGAAAAAGTTGTGATCGCAATATCATGGCTAGAACTACAGGAAATTAACTTTTTTTACACATTTTATACAAAGTGTGTCTTATTTTATGTATTAACTGCTATATTTTTATGCGCATTATTTTTATTAAATAACTTATTACTGATAATTCCTATAATACTTATAATACTTATTGCTTGATGATCATTAAATATTAATAAAATAAAAGTTATTGATACTTTAATACTATGTATTAGTAATATATCTTAACCTTGTGTGCCTTCATTAAAATAATTTATGTCCATTTCAATGAATTTCTAATTATAATTTTTTTTCTTCACTAAATTCGATTCAAGTCTTTGTGAAAAAGGTATTTCAATGCAAAATAATATCTCAAATGCGTATATTTAATGCTATGGGAGGAGTGTCATGCAGTCATAGACCTTTTTAAAACCGATTCTTAAAATAAACTATTGAGTTGTACTTTAGAAAAACTAAAGAACACAAAATTACTAGTTGCGCACAGGTGAAATTGAATTAATTATAGAATATAATTTTTACTGCAATAACTTTTATGTTGCTATTGTGTTCGTAAATATTATATCACACGAAAGATTGCTGCCAGAGCCTCAGAATAGAAAGGATTTCTTTTTGAACAAATAAAGACAAAGATTATATATTAATAATTTATTGTACAAGCACACATACGTTACACCTTCCGGGGTTCAAACCAGAGACCTTATAGTAGTTGCAATTTCGACGTAGGGTCAAGTGGGGTAAGTGTGATTGGGGGTAAGTGTGATAAACAGCTCTTGTAACTTTGGAAATCATTCTAAAAATCTGAAAGTTTGCAATATATAACATTAGACCACTTATAATTAAACTAAAAAGAAATATTGACCTTATTTTTTGTTTAAAGAAAGTTTTGAGCTTTTGAATTTAAGTGCAATTGTCTTCTTTTTATGTGGGTTTTCCTATGTGGGGTAAGTGTGATAAAACAGCAATGGTTTTGAAATGCAAATTTTGTACACTTAAAATTGGAATTCAAGCATATAATTTTTTTTCTACATATGTATGTTTCTTATAATAATTCACTACCAATTTTAGGATTTGGAATTTACTTGAAGAAGAGAACGAATTTTCTTAATGAAAAATGCATAAACCCTATCACACTTACCCCACTTGACCCTACATTTATGCAAGCCCAAACTAAATAGAGTATCAGGTATTGACTACAAGCCGTTACGTTATGACAGCGTATGGACGTGCTTATACCACTGAACTGAACTGAAACTCTAGAAGGAGAATCTTCTCCTTGAAAATGCTTATATGCCTCTCCTTAAATGAGAATGCTTTCTCCATGAAAAGCCGGTGAGGCCTATTTTTGGGTCACTTGGCGACAGTTTTAGGGAGAACATTTTTTATTATTATTATTGAATAAAAAGTTACAGCATGCACCAAGGCATAAGCCACGTAACATGCATAAGCAGCAGATTATAAAACACGTTATACAATCAAAAGGACGAAGCAATGAGAAACAAGATTAAAGACAAAAATTCGAGAATAAAAAGAAAACAGTTAGTGAGACGTTTTAAAAGTTCAGGAATGGAACAAGCAGGCAGCATGATCATTTAAATAAAAGGTCCATTATCAAGATGTAATAAGAGAACTCGTTTAACAACGGGTATTAAGGGGGAATGGGTGTGCAGGACCGGGGTCTCCAAACTCAAGTGCCTCAATGTTAATCCAATGGGAAAAAATTCCACATTTCTCCGGCTGTATTGAATATTTTTACAAGCGGATTTTTTTATGTGATAAATGTAGCTGACTTACAGGTCTCTATCTTCCCACTTTTTGAAATTGCTTCGAATATTTTGTGTAAACTAATTTATTGAATATTAAAAAAAATATTCATACTAATTTCAAAAAGTGGGAAGATAGAGACATATAAGTCAGCTACATTTATCACATAAAAAAATCCGCTTGTAAAAATATTCAATACAGCCGGAGAAATGTGGCAAAGAAAATAATTTTTTCCCATTGGATTAACATTGAGGCACTTGAGTCTGGAGACCCCCGGTCCTGCACGCCCATTCCCCCTTAATGTAAAACTACCTACAAATTCACTGGCATCACCTTTACATACCACCGAGCAATTTCCAGATGTCACGATTCAAAAACGCATTAATTATTTGCGCATTAACTGCGATTTAATCGTAGAATCATATTTTTAAAAAATCTATTTCTGTAAAATTTAGACATCTCCATACTTTAAATTTTTGAAATTAAATATGAAAAAAATTTAAAAATAATAAATATTTAAAATAGCAAACTTCTTTATAGGTTTATGCCTCTTTTTCTCTCTGGCGATTAAAACATACACAGTTGAAAATTTCGGTCCAAAATTTCTCCGGGATCGAATATTTTTCTAGCTGCCACACACACCACTACTTGGAAAGTTGATTTACCAAATTTGCTATGCATCAAAGGTATGGTTTCCACAAAATTGGTAAATCCCAGCTCCAATTGGTGGTGGCAGCTAGAAAGTTCCTTCATTCAGTTGCAACCTTGTACCAGAATTTTTAACAGTGTAGATACATCGCTCTTGCTCCAAAATGCAGGAATGGCGCTTTCAAGAATATCAACAAAACCCTATCGTCCAAAATCATTAAAACCGAATCACAAGCCGATTATGTCACAACAAAAGGAATCCAATTCCATCCCTGTCATGTTGTACAATCGGTTTGACAAGGGCCCAACACATATTTCATCAAATACATGGTTTTACGTTTTACGGTGAATCGGCTTAATGGCTTAGAGATTTAACGTGTCAGCCTCGTATTCCCAAGATCGCGGGTTCGAGCCCCGACTTAGTCTGAATCTTCCCCCGTTTTTCTTTGTAACAAAATCTTGGGAACTCACGTCAAATGGTTATGGGACATGTAAAAGATTCCTAGAGGGCCCATTTGGCTTGGGTTCGCTCGGCAAAATTACATCACGGTATACTTTAGCACCCATAGAGCTCAGATTCATTATAATCTGCGCGACAAAATTGGTAGCTAGCGTCGCCTAGGTGGTACCACAAAAAATGCCACTCAGTTGTGTGGAATATGCCGCTTCTGCAAAGGCTTGACCGCCAATATTGCTGCCCGGGTAGGGAAAAAAAGGTTTTACGACGGTATGACCATATAGTATATCGGATTTTCTCGCATATTTCGTAGACTATGCAAGAACGAAAATTCAGTTCGAGTAATTCTTAGAATTTTGAACAAAATAATATGGGAAAAACACAAACAAAACAACATAAAAAAAATAATTCTTCCTGTATAAACACATAAGTAGTTCACAAAGCTGTGAATGGAATAAGTTAGTGATTAATTTGTTTGCATTACATGCATTTATAGTACACTGCTCAAAACAATTAGGGGAGCACTTTGTGTCCTTTTGTCAACCCTATCAAATTCAGCGTTTTGTTTTTCATTCTAAAAATCTAAAATTTGTGAAATAGATTCCTTATGCATCCAGAATGAAATGGTAAAAAACAGGCGGAAAATATTAATTTTTTTAACTAAAATTTAAGGGGGGGGGGGGAATTGGAACAAAAAAATTAAGAATAAATATAAACACTAATTTTTTTATTTTTTTTTTTTTTTTTGCAAAAAAGAAGTAAAATCATTTTTTAAACATTTGAGAATGCAAGCGTGAAGAATTTAGGGTCATAAGAATAAGTCATAAAAATTTTGGGAGTAAATTTCATTTTACATTTTTTTTTCATATTTTCATTGGATTAAAACAAACATTATTTACATCCTCAAAAGACATAGTTCTTCCATCTAACGATAAATTAGTGCAAGCTCAACTTAGTGAGAAAAAATCGCTAACTCATGATTCCAAATGAAAACATTGGGGTTGAAAGTGTTTAAACCATGCGCTCCCCTAATTGTTGTGAGCAGTGTAGAAATAGCAGACAGGTTGTGTTGCGCTTTTAAATAAAACTTTTTTAACGTTTTTTACCGATTTCTAAATACTTATCTATAGTTCTATAGAATATTGCTAAGGAATTCATTTCCAAAATGGATCATTAACAAGTTCTTAAAACTGTAGGAAGAGTAGGGTTTTGAAAAAATCTAAAACGTTAAATAAAAAGTCTTTTTTTTTTTTTTAAATATGTTAAAATATATTTTACTCCAAAAACATGTTTAGGTGTGGAGTTGTAGATATTATTAAAAATGTTTTGATCTAAATTTTAAAATTAAGCTTAGGTTAGGTTATGTTTGAATTATCGTCGCACTAGAACAACACTAGGGCTATTGGCGACGGGCGTCGTATTTTAGAACCACGGACAAGTGACGAGCCGACACCTGACTAGGCACCCAACTCAACCGTTAAGGTCGACATCGTATGACGCATTAGGACTTTGAAGGATATTTAACGTGCACTCTTAAAACAAACGAGCGAATTTAACTCAATCTGAGTAATTTTCACTCCTCCAGTCTTGAAAATGCACTTCTCCGAAAGGAGTGGATCCGTTGTGTTAAACCTCCAACAGGATCACTCCAAACGAGTGATTCTAACTCAGTCTGAGTTAATATTCGCACCTTTCCAGTGTCGAAAATGCACTTCTTCAACTGGAGTGGATTTCACTCTTTTGTTTTAAGCGTGTGCACTCCCTTACACGGGGTATTATTCGTCGTGTATTTTTGGCTGCACGGGCCGTTTATAGGACGGCAGTTATTTTGTTAAATTTTAAAATTAATAGCATTGTGGTAACAGTGCCCACTTAACACTTTTTCAACCCACCTCAGCGTCATATGTCGATTCTAAATAAGTGCCCCATCTCTAAACAGCTTATCATCTCTTCCTAACTTTTAAACAGAAAACTTTTTCATACGCTTTTGAATAGAACGCTTTTGCTATAGAATTTTGTTAAAGGAAGGCATTTCTTCCAAAAAGACCATTGACAAGTTCTAAAAACAGTAGAAGGAAGGGATTTTAAAAAATTATTTAAATTTTGTAGTCAATTTTTTTTTTAAATTCTACTCTTTTGTCTCATTCTTAACTTGTTTCTGTATGCGTCCCCTATAAATGTTATTTTCTCCTGTAGTTGGGCTGGTAGTCTCCTGTCTGGAATAAAATATTTAAAAAATTAAAATACAGTTTTTAAATTAAAAAACTATGTTTAAACATATTTTTACTAAAAATAAATATATTTAGTTGTTTAAGACGTTACCCAAAAGTACGTGTATTTTAATTTTAAAATTCCTAATTTTGTGAGTACGGTGTCCACTTAACACTTTTTCAACCCACCTCAGCGTCATCTGTCGATTCTAAATTAGTGCCCCATTTCTAAACAGCGTTCCTTCAAATTGGATAAGCCATTGTTAATTACGCGAGGCCGGGTTCGAATCTCGACAGAACTCGTGTTTGCTTTCGGGCGTTGTAGATGAATTAAACGACATTTCCGCTGTCACTGCTGCTCTATTTTGTTTGGATTGGCGTTGTAGTTTAGCGGAGGGAATTTTATTTGATCTTGCTGCTTTTGTTTGTGGATGGTGTAGTATTTGATTGGCGTTGTCTTGTGTCTTGTCGTAAGATTCCGAAGTAAGTTCAGATTTTAATATCACGTTACTATCAAAGTACAAAGTTGCGAATGCATGTGGTTATGACGATCGGGTATAATGTGCTTGAATTTGCTTATATTTATGCAATTTAATAATGTTAAATGTTGTTGTTAACTCTCCCATATACAGTCAGCAAACAAAGTATTAATAAGCTCCTTTCGAAAGATGATTCTTAATAATATACGCTGAGTTTAATGATGCTCGTTAGTCATGTTAACTATTATTTTACTATCCAACTACAGTCAATAACGAAAACGCATATTTGTTGATAAACTTCTTTTTAATGATGTTCATTAATGATGTTCGTTAATGATGTTCGTTTCACTTAATGATGCTCGTTGAGTTAAATTATGCTTGTTATAAATGTTAACTGATTAATATCAAACTACAGTCAATAACGAAAACGCGCATTTGTTGATTAACTTCTTTTTAATGGTGTTCATAAATGATGTTCGTTTCACTTAATGATGCTCGTTGAGTTTAACTATGCTTGTTATTAGTGTTAACTGTTTAATATCAAATTACAGTCAATAACGAAAACGCACATTTGTTAGTTATCTTCTTCTTATTGTTGCTTTTTAATGATGTTCGTTGAGTTTAAGGATGTTTGTTAGCCGTGTTAACTGTTATTTTAATATAAAATTGCAGTCAATAACAAAAACGAGCATTTGTTGGTAAACTTTTTTATAATGGTGATCGTTAAAGATGTTCGTTAAGTTCAATGACGCGCGTTACTCGTGTGTTATCTGTTATTTTAAAATCCATGTACAGTCTACAACAAAAACGCACATTTCTTAGTAAACTACTTTCAAATTTTGCTCGTTAATGATATTCGTCGAATTTAATGATGCCGGTTATTCGTGTTAGTATTTATAATTTTATTATCCAACTACAGTCAATAAAAAAACGTTGTTAGTTAACTTCATTCTAAGGATGCTCTTTAATGATGTTCGTTGGATTTAATGATGATCGTTAGTCGTTTAACTGTTATTTTAGTATCAAGGTACAGTTAAAAACAAAAACGCACATTTGTTGCTAAACTTATTTCTAATGGTGCTCGTTAATGAAGTTCGTTAAGTTTAATGGTGTGTGCTATTCGTGTTAACAATTATTTTAATATAAACTTAAAGAAGCTATCAAAACACACAATTAGTATTAATAAACTTCGTTCAAATGATGTTGGTTTATGATGTTGTTGAGTTTAATGATGCTCTTCAGTAGTGTTCACTGTTATTTATTTCAATATCCATTTACATTCAATAACAAAAACCCACGGTTGTTGGTAAATTTCTTTCTAGTTTATATGAATATATAAGAATACAGATTTAATGTAAAGGAAATGTTTCGGTTTTTATTTATTGTCCAGTTATCTTCAATATCTTCTAAGAACAAATTCTATGGAAAATGATTAGTGAGGAATCTTTCCAAACAATGTTTGATAATTAGTCACATTTAATTACCGAAAACCGTAATTGATTGCCCCAAACAATTTATGTACTTAATAAATATATAATGATCGGTTCTTATAATGATGATAAATTTTATTTCCTTTAAAATAATACAAAAGGCAACAGGAGGGGTCAAAATACATAATGCCAAAGGGGAAAACTATATCCCGTCCAGGCAAGAATACAGAAATTGTTATTCTCTCCGTCAACACTTCTTATTTGGTTTTGTGTTAAAAAGAGGCATTTATTCACTTCGAAAGTGGCATTGATTCACCTATAGAAGCTGGAGAAAGAATTCATTTTAATTTTCTCTCAGCATTTCTGAGGCCACTCCAGACCTGGAACAATCAAATCTTTTAAAATATATCATTCCTACATTCGAACTCCATTTGCAGTTGGTCTTCCTAACTCTGCAGTGGGCAAGTAAACTGTAGTAATATATGACTATGATGATATGACCATGATGACTTGAGCCATTGTTGCAAGCACTCAGTTAGTTTAACACTTAAAGGGTCATTGGAGTCTTGAACTTCAAAATTTTCGAACGTTCGAAGCATTTTGCGATTTCATGTAATTTTAATTTATTTTTAAAAAAATTTTTAAACATTTATGAATAAATATTGTTTTATTTTTCTTTTAAGGGGGTTCAGTACCCCAAAATCCGTGAAAAAATCAAAAACAAAATTATTGGCTTAAAATCTTATTACAACATTTTTAATAAGGTCACAAAGTATCAAGACGATTGGATAAATATTTCCTATCAAAATATTAGGAGGAAGCTTAAATCCTTCGTAAGGAAATGGGTTAACAATAAAAACTTTAAACGCGTTTTTCTCAGAACTTGATTTTTTGAACTTCGATGTACCTTTTTTCAAAAACTATGCTATGTTTTCTCGTAATTTTTTTTGTATGATGTAATACATAGTATAGATTAATCTGAGGTTATAAATTTTAATAAAACTAAAGTGAAAAAAATGTTATGGGGCAAAAAGTGAAAATTTTCATGATTTTTTGGGTACTTTAAAACTTATTTTATTTAAAAAATCTAACAGTTATTAAAAAAAAAACTTTTAACCTCAGATTAATATATAAGGTTGGTGTAACACACACAGAAAATTTTAAGATGATCTGATCAGTAGTTATTGTGAAAAGGTACACTGCAATTGGCCAATTTAACATTACCGATATACAACATACCGAACCCCCTTAAACAGGTATACGTCTTTATTTGTACATATTTGTACAATATAAAGTCATTTTCTTATTCATTTCTTCAATTTTGACCTCAAAATGTCTCGCGCAAGACGATTCCAAATTTGTTCAATTTTTGTAAATAGTTTTATGTTTTTTATCATTTATTTTAATTTTGGCTAATGTTTCATAAATTTTAAAATTTGTTTTATAACAAATAAATCTTATACAATAGCATATAAAAAATTATACTTATATATTGAGTAGTTAAAAAATTACATGAAAACGGAAACTATGCTTCGAACGCTCGAAAATTGTGAGGTTTAAGACTTCTAAGACCCCTTAAGGAAACATACTGGATATTTTTTTATTATAGAACAAAAATGGTACAAATCATTGTTGCGATTACTGCAGTTTACCTGCCCACGGCAGAAGTAACCCCTCTTTCTAATACTAGCATACGAAAAGACAATCCGCGACTCTAACTACATTACGTGCTCCGTACTAATAGGAAGGGATTAGGGATTATAAGAGCTCAGTTACACACAGGAAATTAGATTGTTGTCCATCGTACTTCTCTATCGGTTCTCACGACCAATCAGTCCTAATCAGCTTCTGGGATGCTTTACTGAGAGGAAAGATACTCGATGTTTGAAGTCATTCGGCAAATGGCATTGCAGGAAGGATGTTATCTGCAAACTAATATATTATATTGTAAATGCAGTGGTATTTAGGTAAATGCAGGTTGTGTTGTTATTGTTCAGTTTTGTTTTAACTTAAGTTGTGTAGGAATTCAGTAAATTTTAGAACTGAAACTTTGATAACAGCAAATAATTATTTAAGAATACTAAATGCAATGTATGTATTATAATAAGAGAAACCCTGATATTCATTGAATTTGACTAATGCAATATCGAATAATAACGTATGTAGCATTTAGCTTTAATTAACCAACCTAAGGTATTCAACTATGATAAAGGTCGTTTTTCTTTTAGAACGTTTATTTTTTAAAGATTTGATATTAGATTTTCAACAAATTTATAAATATATTTAACCACACAGAAAAAAAAAGAAAAAAATCAAATATACGAAAACTTTTTTATAAATTTTTAACTATTCCGTTAATAATGTAATTCCATTTTTCAAAAGCTGATTCGAAAAAAATACTTAAAATGTTTAAATTTGATTTGAACTTTGGTAACAGTTACAGTGTTACCTGTTGTGACCTGTTAACCCCTGTGAACCAAAATCTAAAGGATATCCTGAAAAGAAAGAAATTAATGATTGCCAAAACACAATGCTCAGAATGTCCGTTAAGTATTGCCTTCAATACAACGAATGGGTCAA